>OY757047.1:0-1200000 GCA_963582015.1 Xanthorhoe designata
ACCTAACCTAACCTAACCTAACCTAACCTAACCTAACCTAGACCTTCTTCTTCTTCTTCTTCTTCTTCTTCTTCTTCTTCTTCTTCTTCTTCTTCTTCTTCTTCTTCTTCTTCTTCTTCTTCTTCTTCTTCTCTTCTTCTTCTTCTTCTTCTTCTTCTTCTTCTTCTTCTTCTTTCTTCTCTTCTTCTTCTTCTTCTTCTTCTTCTTCTTCTTCTTCTTCTTCTTCTTCTTCTTCTTCTTCTTCTTCTTCTTCTTCTTCTTCTTCTTCTTCTTCTTCTTCTTCTTCTTCTTCTTCTTCTTCTTCTTCTTCTTCTTCTTCTTCTTCTTCTTCTTCTTCTTCTTCTTCTTCTTCTTCTTCTTCTTCTTCTTCTTCTTCTTCTTCTTCTTCTTCTTCTTCTTCTTCTTCTTCTTCTTCTTCTTCTTCTTCTTTCTTCTTCTTCTTCTTCTTCTTCTTCTTCTTCTTCTTCTTCTTCTTCTTCTTCTTCTTCTTCTTCTTCTTCTTCTTCTTCTTCTTCTTCTTCTTCTTCTTCTTCTTCTTCTTCTTCTTCTTCTTCTTCTTCTTCTTCTTCTTCTTCTTCTTCTTCTTCTTCTTCTTCTTCTTCTTCTTCTTCTTCTTCTTCTTCTTCTTCTTCTTCTTCTTCTTCTTCTTCTTCTTCTTCTTCTCTTCTTCTTCTTCTTCTTCTTCTTCTTCTTCTTCTTCTTCTTCTTCTTCTTCTTCTTCTTCTTCTTCTTGGGTTTGGGTTTGGTTTGGGTTTGGGTTTGGGTTTGGGTTTGGGTTTGGGTTTGGGTTTGGGTTTGGGTTTGGGTTTGGTTTGGGTTTGGGTTTGGGTTTGGGTTTGGGTTTGGGTTTGGGTTTGGGTTTGGGTTTGGGTTTGGGTTTGGGTTTGGGTTTGGGTTTGGGTTTGGGTTTGGGTTTGGGTTTGGGTTGGGTTTGGTTTGGGTTTGGGTTTGAGTTCGGTTTTTGGTTAGGGTTCGGGTTTGGGTTAGGGTTCGGGTTTGGTTCGGGTTCGGGTTCGGTTGTACCCATGCGTTGTCCATTGTCCATAAGAGGGTCAAAATCAGTATCATATTATTTACAGTAGGGGAGAGGGGAGACCTTCGATCACTTTTTAGGTTTTAAAATATGTCTCTCTTATGGCGTTATAAATCAAGATGTATTGTATTCTATAGATAAGTATGGGGTTTTTACTTAATAATAAAATGATATTTACTTATTTTGACCCATAGAAATCCAACAATTTCCATACCTACCTAAAATAGCTTCAACGGCTTTCAAAACATTTGATTCAAAAGTGCCCCAGTATTTATTACAAATAAAAAATCTGCCCTAATACCATATTTCATAAATAAACATCTCTAGATAAAAAACTTGCTTGAGATCAAATTAATTTTCATTTAATATACACGGGCTATAATATATACAACACTTTAAATAATAACACATTGAAAAATATAGGTAAGGTGCCTTCTGGTAAGATCGGACAAGTAGTAAGTCCGGATACATCATGTAACTACGTAATTAGCCGATACTTTTAAATTATGGCAAAATCGCCTTACGCGCAATTTTGTTATGCCCTCACATTAGCCTGCATCTAACTCTACGACCACCCAGATGTGTGTTATCGTCGTTCTTGTGAAGGATGGACCAAAAGTGCAAAAAGGAGATGATCCGATCTTTTACCTCAGACTTTTACGAGCAATTTGGTAAGTCATTTTTGTTTATTTTTGAAGTTTAGCTGTTTTATCACTATGCACGTTGGAAAATGCATTGATTAGTATTATACAATCGTGTCTAAGACGTTTGTAAACAGAGATCCGATCTTTAGCCTCGGAAATTTCAATAGGTGAAGTTCGGACTATAATCAGCCGGTCTTTCCTTTCACAGTGAATCTCAAACTTTTTTTAAATGGTTTTTTTTTAGTTAAGGCACGTAAGCGTAGCAAATCCATTTTCGCATTAAGTATAGTATTTATTATGATTAAGATGTGAGGATTTGTTCTAAATTTATTACACTTTACAGATTCGCCATGCCCAAAAGATCACAGCGAGCAACGGCCCCTAATATGTAGTTCTTATTGCAGGTACCTACTTTAAAAAAATAAATATTTAGGCATAAGTTCAAAAATGATTCTAAACGATATTAAATAAACGGAGCGAATAAAGTTGATTGATTTATATTTTTTGTTATTATTTGAGTTTGAAACTGCAAGTTTTAAAACTGACTTCTATTTAACTAATTGCCTGCTATACAACAGAATAGCTTCTACTCCTTCGTAGCTTAGCTTTCGTTAGTAACTGAATAAAAAAAACATAAAATTGCTAAGAATATTGCATAGGTTTTAATAAGCACATTATATATAAATATAGTCGTAAAAGTTTGAGAAACACAAAAATTAGAGTTTTATGCATGCGGGGTAAGATCGGACATGAAGGGTAAAAAAATATATTAAATCGTAGCTACAACTCAATTTTGACAACAGATTCAATTCATTTTTTTATATGTTTTTACTTAGGTAAGTCCGAATATTTTCTTGAGATAGAGCTTATTCTAGCTGTGACAGAGGTGGTTTTATTAGACAGTCCGGTCTTACCTCAACAAGGTCCGATCTTTTCCTTGCCATTCTGAAAAATTATACTCGGTTCTATCATTCATAAAACATCAACCGTTGTGTTTATCGAAACACTTTAACTATGAAATGAAACCTCTGTATTTTTACTTTAGTTTAGAAGCGATTACGTTAGAAAAGAATAACCAGAGGTGATACAAAAAAATATTTTCTAACACTCTTGAGGTTTTCTAAAAAATAGTCCGATCTTACCAGAACGCACCTTACCTACCTACGTTGTCACTAATTTGCTTACAATTAAAAAAAATATTTTATATTCCAGACCATGTAGGTAATATACATATTTAAACCAACCGTTGAATTATTTTCAAAATGACACTGTCGTTGACGTTAGTTAGGAACTGACAGATGTGAAGTTCGGTGTTAGGAGTATTTCTAAGGTTTCGGAGGTTATGAAAGTCAAAGAGAATATAAACACTATGAAAGTTATCTATAGGATGCATTCATAAAACCACTAATTCAAAACTGCCTCTGTTCCTCTCCATATTGTTGTTTGTACTCACGGTTCCAACATCTTTCGCATGGGATACCCTTTGGCCCGGCGTTGCATTGGTGGCGTTCGCGATCCACTGCTTCTGCTAGGTACTTGTGCTGGTATTGCTGCTGTTCTGAGAAAGTCAAGCACTTTTCTTTATAATTGCGTTTACTCTAGCGCCGGCCTTTGTTTCCCATCTCATTATTAGTGTTAACTAAACACAAACACGTGAAATTCGATCCCTTCTGATATTAACTTTAGGCTAGGCTATTAAAAAGAAAGAAAGAGGGATATTGTAATTTACTTCAATATTGAGAGGTGGCGGGATGAGCTCGACCAATTTACAACCGACTGGGAGACAATAGCACAAGATCCCGACGTCTGGCAAGAGTAACTGTAGGTACTTAGATGAAAAACTGTAGAAATTTCCACTTTAGCAGATTATATGATTAATGTTTTTGTGTCTGCCGCATAGTAAAACGCTATAGACAATTATTAGCTTCAGCTGTCTTGTAACGTTTTGGAATTATTAACTAGAGGATTCTAGAAGGATTGAGTGAAATAATGCAAAGAGTTTCAATAAACAACTTTTATTGATGATGTTGAATAAATTATAAAATTGGGCGCCTTTATAAAATTAAGAAGTTATTGATACGATGCTACGGCTAGCTTAAATGAGACTTAACTATTGAAGGGTTTACAGGGTTCGTGGAGAGCCAACACGATCAGACTTTTACCAGCAACCATTTACGTTGAAACTTAAATTTAGATTTTACTGCTGAAGGCAGAACCAGAGGTGTGTAGATTGATTTGTAGTTAGTTTGAGAACAGCACAGAAATAATTAAGAACTCAGCCGAGAAAGAAGTTCCTCGAGACTGAGGATACCGTGGAGAGGTTCGCAGTGGCCGGTCTCAGAGGAAGGGGGCCCGCTCACTGCGAAGACAGCACCGCTCCAGGTGAGATCCCGTCCGCGAGGTCTCGGCTGGTCACTCGAGATGTTGGTGTATAAGGAAGAAAAAGAAGAAGAAGAAGAAGAATCCGAAGAACGAAGAATCCGAAGAACGAAGAATCCGAAGAACGAAGAAGAAGAATCCGAAGAACGAAGAATCCGAAGAACGAAGAATAATCCGAAGAAGAACGAAGAATAATCCGAAGAAGAACGAAGAACCTGTTGAACAAAACGTTCATTACTCACTGACCAGTGACCACGTCATTGAGGGATTGGCGGTGAAACAACGGATAACTTACCCCGAACGGGGTTCTTTTCGAGCACCGAGAGACAGAGCTGAATCCTCAGCTGGACTCTGTCGCCGCGTCTTCGCCGGGAAAGCACTCGCCAGGGCTTCCGTCCACTCGTGGGTAAAATGATGGAAAAGCTGGTCTATTCACTGGGAGGACACCACGAGTTCGGCTATGCGCACGCGCCGGCGACGAGTCCTACGGCAAAAACCACAAATATTTATTCCCGGCTTCCTGAATTGGCAGCCGTCAATAGGAAATCCAATAAATAGATGCTTACCAGCTGAGATGTAATTAAAATTCACTGATTGTTTTCGAAAGATAAAAGGAAGGACGTGCCCAGGGCACTCGATCTAACCAAAGAAAAGAACCGGGTTTCCAGCTCAGGGAATACCTGGATTCCCAGAAAACCATAATTGATTCCGATATTTAAATTTGTTTACTATTTCAATTTCACAACGAAGGTTCAATGAACTTTGATGAAGTGAAGCACAGCCAAAATATCTGAAATGCGAATTTGACAATTCTAAAGATCTGACACTGAAACTAAACCTGAAACTATAAAAAAAGCTAAATTAATGCTGGCCGGAGAGAACAAAAACTTGGCGACTTTCCAGTAGCCGTGTCTAATCCGGCAACACTATAGAACGAGAATGTTAATTTTACTTTACATCTGTCACTGTCCTAATGACAACGTGACAGATGACATACTTACTACTTTAAAATACGTAGCCATAATGAAGTAGTGAACCGAAACATGATAAAGGCGGGAATATTTAAAAACACCATTACAATACTTCCCACGCCGGGCAGAATTTTTCTTCGATGAAATTGGAGGAAAATTCCCGGATGACCACATCCGTTTACATCAAGAAAAAAACCAAATTCCATAAATGAAAAAACTAAGTTAAGGAAAAAAGGAAAAGAAACACGAGTCATTGGTGCTATCGGATTCGGAAATAGACACCGGACAGAAACAGAATACCTAAACCAAAGCTTACACTAATGTTTAGATCAGGTAGTTAATATCAAACGGCTTGGGGACTAGTTCCCTAGGATTGAAGATCCTAAGCAGTTACAGACACTCACACACAAACACACAGTCCCTTTCAAATAACACTTTCATTGCGCGAACTCTTTCATACCCACTTTCATACATCCACAAGCAACAGCAACAGTAACCTCTCCAACGATCGAGGATACTGAAACCAACACACTAGAGTTTCGTCCAAAATACCCAGTGTTGGCTTATTTTAATAGTCACGACCCGCTAACAGCAATTGGGAAACTCCTAGTGGAACCTTTCAAACATTATCGAGAGAGTTCCCACCAAATACCCAGTGTTGGCTTATTGAATAGTCACGACCCGCTATTATTAGGTATGAGGGAACCTCCTATTGAAAAAGAAAACTGCAGAACAAGAAAAATCCCATAAAAAATGAAGCCCTACCTACCAACGACTAAACTACCTAACCAGAACCTAAACTACTAAACCTTATTTTAACCATCCACGTACAGACCGGCGTGAAGTGAAGGGTGGCGGTCTAAAAAGCCGAACCACGCGACACTGCAACGAAGTAGCGAGTCTGCACCTACCAACATAAAAATGAAGAACATAACACCAGCAAAACAAACCTAACAAAAACCAACAACCCAGGACAAGATAACACGTAGCCAACCTACGGTCCGGGGGAAAACTCCACCACGTGTAACTCCAGCTCTCCCGATCTGTCTCTAAGACAGAGAGAGAAATGATTGTTTTCCAGTGAATCTCTGGTAAAACAAGGAGACCTACAGATACTTGGAAGTTTTTGTAAAAAACTCCAAGACCGAGAAAGGTCATGATAACGCCTTATGAGCGTCAACGAATTCACCACCTCCACTAAAAATGTGAAGTGGAGGAGTGAGAATGACATGGTAGTACAAGACAAGAATGTACCTACCATAAGAATCCGAAGAGAAATCGGAATGAATGACTAGAACAATAGATGAGAACAGTCGTTCACCTAATTTTAATTAAAAAGTACTATTTACTCTTACTTATTAACTATTTATCTATGTATTGATGGAATAATGATTTCTTAGATCGAATTCTACTACAAAAAAAAAACAAAAAAAAATTTACATCCTGTATAGGCAAAATAATTAAAAAATAATAAAAAAAAATTTACATCCTGTTTATGTAAAAGTTGAACTTTCAAAATCAGAATATTGAACTTTGAACCAATTTAGAATTCAATACTACTAAACAAATGCACTAACTGTTGAATAACCAGTTAGTTATGTTTATCAAGATCAGATTATACTAACACAAAATAAACAAGCCCTTGAAAAGTTTGAATAACCCTTGAACTTCCTAGGAACACCGCAGGATCATGACGATATCATTTACTGTATGTGGGATAGAACCATCTAAACAGGATTATGATGAATCATTTACTGTCTACCAAGTGGGATGAATACCACTAAAGCTGTGTTACCTAGAAGAAAGGATACTAAAAGATTGACTTGAAGATGATAATATTGTGTTGTTGTTGTGCAATGTGAATAAACAAAGTTGTAACCTGCAAAATTGTTACTTGAAATATCCTACAACAATACTATTGCAAAACAAAGGAATGTATGCAAAGTAATGTCTATGTGTAAGATTTAAAGTATGTGTGTACCTATAGTAGAATGTGTGCCCATGAAAATTGTGTAAGTTTGTATGAAAAGTTGAAAGTATTTTTGAATAAAAGTTATTGAAAACACAAGTTATTTTTAACCACGGTTGCTGGTATCACAATTTTGTAATTATCTTTTATTTTTAGTTAAACACAGAACACTTGCCTATAAAACCTTAGGCTCTTCTTATTTATGCAGAAACACTATTTAGTTATGCAGATATAAAGTTTATAAATTCACCTGTTTACAACTAGGAATCACTAGAATTGTGTTTTACAAAAATACCACTATTTTTATTCTAACATAGTAAAACCATGTTTAGATACACATGAAAAGAACACATTTTGGCAAAAACACATAAGTACATACAAGTTGGAAATGAAACAACAACAAATATATTTCACAATATTATTCTTTGTGTTAGTGCAATGAAATTATATTAGGATAGAGTAATATTGGTTGCTGGGCTGATTAAACCAGTTGGGCGCCACTGTAACGTTTTGAAATTATAAGCTAGAGGATTCTAGAAGGATTGAGTGAAATAATGCAAAGAGTTTCAATAAACAACTTTTATTGATGATGTTGAATAAATTATAAAATTGGGCGCCTTTATAAAATTAAGAAGTTATTGATACGATGCTACGGCTAGCTTAAATGAGACTTAACTATTGAAGGGTTTACAGGGTTCGTGGAGAGCCAACACGATCAGACTTTTACCAGCAACCATTTACGTTGAAACTTAAATTTAGATTTTACTGCTGAAGGCAGAACCAGAGGTGTGTAGATTGATTTGTAGTTAGTTTGAGAACAGCACAGAAATAATTAAGAACTCAGCCGAGAAAGAAGTTCCTCGAGACTGAGGATACCGTGGAGAGGTTCGCAGTGGCCGGTCTCAGAGGAAGGGGGCCCGCTCACTGCGAAGACAGCACCGCTCCAGGTGAGATCCCGTCCGCGAGGTCTCGGCTGGTCACTCGAGATGTTGGTGTATAAGGAAGAAAAAGAAGAAGAAGAAGAAGAATCCGAAGAACGAAGAATCCGAAGAACGAAGAATCCGAAGAACGAAGAAGAAGAATCCGAAGAACGAAGAATCCGAAGAACGAAGAATAATCCGAAGAAGAACGAAGAATAATCCGAAGAAGAACGAAGAACCTGTTGAACAAAACGTTCATTACTCACTGACCAGTGACCACGTCATTGAGGGATTGGCGGTGAAACAACGGATAACTTACCCCGAACGGGGTTCTTTTCGAGCACCGAGAGACAGAGCTGAATCCTCAGCTGGACTCTGTCGCCGCGTCTTCGCCGGGAAAGCACTCGCCAGGGCTTCCGTCCACTCGTGGGTAAAATGATGGAAAAGCTGGTCTATTCACTGGGAGGACACCACGAGTTCGGCTATGCGCACGCGCCGGCGACGAGTCCTACGGCAAAAACCACAAATATTTATTCCCGGCTTCCTGAATTGGCAGCCGTCAATAGGAAATCCAATAAATAGATGCTTACCAGCTGAGATGTAATTAAAATTCACTGATTGTTTTCGAAAGATAAAAGGAAGGACGTGCCCAGGGCACTCGATCTAACCAAAGAAAAGAACCGGGTTTCCAGCTCAGGGAATACCTGGATTCCCAGAAAACCATAATTGATTCCGATATTTAAATTTGTTTACTATTTCAATTTCACAACGAAGGTTCAATGAACTTTGATGAAGTGAAGCACAGCCAAAATATCTGAAATGCGAATTTGACAATTCTAAAGATCTGACACTGAAACTAAACCTGAAACTATAAAAAAAGCTAAATTAATGCTGGCCGGAGAGAACAAAAACTTGGCGACTTTCCAGTAGCCGTGTCTAATCCGGCAACACTATAGAACGAGAATGTTAATTTTACTTTACATCTGTCACTGTCCTAATGACAACGTGACAGATGACATACTTACTACTTTAAAATACGTAGCCATAATGAAGTAGTGAACCGAAACATGATAAAGGCGGGAATATTTAAAAACACCATTACAGTCTGTTCTGTCTGACTGATGATTAGGTACCTACTGACAAAAGATGTAGGTAATAACAATAGTTGTTATTATTGAGCTAAAACACATTAAGTACCTACCTACCTATAATTTTAATTAGGTACTACACAGTACCAGGGGGCCTATGATCAGTTTTCGACTGGTATAGTTAACTATTCTCGCTCACGTGTCAAGTAGGTATTCAAAATGTATGGAATTTTTAGTTCATGCAAGTTCCCGGGGGAGGCGCTGCATATTCATACATTTGTGATACTTGACTCGCTAACGAGGACAGTATCCAATCACAGACTACTAGGATGCTAACGCATGGTATCCAATACTATGGTTAACTCGTGATAGACCCCCTGTACACACACACACTGCACAGTAGGTACACTTTTTCTAACTAACAAAATTACACTGCTGCACTCTTCTTTATCAAATATCAACACGCAAATGATCACTGACAGTAATTTATAATAACAACAAACAAAACACTCGTCACTTTAGGCACCGGGGCGCGCCGGCGCCGGCGCGCGCTAAGCACACCCCCGTATTTATAGTCAAGTCAAAGTGATTACCTACTCTAGTAAAAGTAATAAGTAGGTAACGATTTTTATTTTATAGTTAAGAAATTGCTTGAAGTAAGAACTGTCTAAAATTAGAATTCTTAGCTGAGTTTAAAGACTACTACGATGCGAATGAAATGATCAACAAACGAAACAAATTTCTTCGCAGTTTTGTTTCTCACTCGCACGCGCCGTTAAAATATATCTAGTTTTGTTTTTATTTCACTCGCTGCCGCCCGGCACTTGTCGGTGCTGTGCGGTAAGGTAGGCATTGGATTAACGATTAACGGACTTCTCTGCATAATATTTACGGAAGTTAACGTGTCCGTTAACATTTTTAAAAGATAACTTAAGTTAATCCGTTAATCGACTTAACGACGGATTAACGGATTAACGACTTACCGTCTTAACTAAAAACGCCTCTCAAAAGTTGAACACTTGTTCAAAGACTGATCAGCTAAAATTCTTACTATAAACGCATCTCAAAGTTGAGACATGCTTGAACACACTCAAATAGTTTATTTTTTTATTTATTTTATTCGTTAATAAATTTTAAAAAAAAAAGTTAAACAACGTCGGGACCTTGTTTAAAAAGTTGAGAGAGCCTTGAGACGCAAAATGGCGAACATTTCAAACAGGATGTTTGTATTTGTTTGACATAACCTTAGGTAAAGTTGTTTTGTTTTTTTTGTTTTGTTTTTAGGTAAAGATAAGTTTGAGTACTTACTCTCAAGCTCTTGATCAGTGTTCAGTTGAGAGGCCGTTGAGAGCTGAATTAGCTTGGTTTTTTTAAGTAAGACTGTTAGTGCCCAGCTATGCTAGGTAGGTACTTTGCACTCACAAAATCAGATAGTTATTTCGAGTTGTGTGTGCTACAAACGAACATAAATACCAACACATCGAAACAGAACCTATAATATCTTCAAAAATAAAATTTAAGATGAAACTGAAAAACAAGTAGGTATACCTGGGTATACCTACCCTTTCCAACCGTTTATTTAACTTTTGACTGCTGTAATACTGACTCAATTAGTGATACCCTGACCCGTTACCGATTCGAGTTATTTTATCGATCGATTTTATTCATGAAGAAGTTTTAATCGATTTAACACACTCATTATTTACTATGAATTTCAACATTTTGCACCTGTTCATTACAAGTAGGTACCGCAGTTCATTCATTATGTTTTTTATTTGAACCAACTACAGTAGGTACCTAAGTCTAAACGATTATTTTAGATTCATTAATTTTCAGCGAATAAATTCGATCCCATTACTAGGCACGAGTTCGATGGAACTGTTTTATTTATGCATTAAAACAGAGACATCTTTATTAAAGGTTTTTACGTGATTTGATATACTTAAAAATAATCACAATAATTTTATTGCATGTTTTATTAATATAATCGATAGTCGATTATTATTTATTATCGATTATTATTATGAATCTAATACTTACCTACAAAAATTATTATATATTTTTATGAAATAATGCAAAATAAGCAATAACTGTAGATTGAACTTTCATTTTTCACAAATCATGCGTAGCGTTAGCATCTTTTTTAGTCACTTCACTTCTTCTTTTATGGCTACTGCGACTTTTATTGCCACAATTCTGCATCTTTTTTAGTCTGTGGTGGATTCCAAAGAGAATATAATGGAGTCAGTCAGTTGTCTGTCATGTCAATGTCAGTCGCACCATCAACCATCAATGCATCAACCCCAGCATGGTAGTGGCTAAATGCGTGGCACAAGCCGGCGAAGCCAAAATAAAGAAGAAGAAGACAACCACATGCGTATAGGTCGCGCCACGTAAAAAGAGCGCTGGCTGACAAGCTGCGCAGAGTCGATTTTTAGGTCCGATTGGTGTTGTGGACTGCGGCGCGGGGTGAAGGGGTAACGCTGTCATTGATTCGGCGCATGCTATTGGTTCGTCAGCAGTCCTTAGCTTCCCGCGCTGTCAATACGTCAAATTCGTTCGCAAAATATCATCGCGTACAAAAGTTTTCGCTTACGAAATGGTTTTACATAGAAAAATCTGAAAAATTATTTATGACGTAGGTATATAGTTTTATGAAGAGAGAGGCTGTTAAAAATGCTGTTGATCATAATAAAACAATGTATCAACAATACCTGAATTTTGTAGGTTAGTTAGTACTTACTTACTTATTTAAATTTAACAATTAACACTGACTAAAACATGTTTTTAATAATAATTCCATTAATGATATTCATCTAAGTAATGTATTTAAGTATTTTATTCATGAAAGACGTATTTTATTCATGAATAGGTGTTAAAACGGTGTATACTAGCCTGCCCGAGCCGGCCGCCCAGCTACAATACTACCTACATTATGATTAGTACTTTCGTGCGCGAGTGTAGCCATGCGCAAACATACCCCCTCCACTTTTTTCCAGCGCTCTTTTTACGTGGCGCGGACTTATAAAACGTAGTGTTTTTAACTTTTTATTCTCTTTGCACATGCGTTGGGCTGCGTTCCGATTCGCGCTAATATTTATTTATTTATTTATTTATTTATTAAGTTACACCAACAAAGTAAGCACCATAACATTTACAAAAATTAAAACACATATACAAGTAAAGTGCCACCTCAATTATAGGCGTAAACAACATGCTTCAACAACAAATTAAAAAAAAAAATTAATAAATAAATAGTTCTATTGTTCAGTTAAATACAACATTAAATTGAATTAAAAAACAATACATTAAAACATACAATTAATTAAGCAAGATGAGGTTAAAAAAAATAAAAATAAGAAAATAATGTGGTTTATAAAATTTCAAATAAATTATTAAAATGTAAGTCCAATATATTTTTTAAAAGAATGAATACTATTTGAAAAAAATGTCAATTTCACAAGGAACAAGATTGGTATCATTATTATTATCCAATTTCAATTTTAATTTAGGTCTGAGAACAACAACATTGTGAATAACATTGTAATTCCTAGTTATTCTATTTAAAGGGGAATAAAGGCCTAAGTTGGAACGAGCAGATCTCTGAGCAAACGGTTTATATTTATTATGTCTCGGTAATGCTCTTGGTATTGAGAAGTTCAGGTGTGATAAAAGATAAGGCGCATCAATTTGATCGCTAATAAGTTTAAATAAAAACATATGATCCAGAAGTTTTCTACGATCTACAAGTGAATCCAAGTAGAAGTACTTAAGGCGGTCCTCATATTTTGGGAGTTTTCTAGCTAGGTTGCAACTGTATGATAGATGCCAAAGAAATCTTTTTTGCACACTTTCAATACGTTTTATGTGAATATCGTAGTGTGGGTTCCACACCACGCTACAATACTCCAAACAACTTCGGACAAGAGCGCTATAAATTATAATTTTCGTTTTTGGACGGAACTCTTTACAATTTCGCAATACAAATCCCAGCATCTTGAAACATTTTTTTACGATTGTATCGATGTGGATATTAAAACGCAATTTGGAGTCAAAAAATATACCCAGATCGCGTATATGGTCTACTTCAGATAGCACCTTGTTATTTATGGTGTATGAACGGGATACAAGGATTCCAATCTTCCTGGTAAAACGAATCACGTGACACTTGTCAACATTTAAATTCATACCGTTTGAGCCGCACCAAGAAACCAAATTATCGAGATCCCTACCTAGGAGATAACTATCCTCAGTAGAATTAACCCTCCTAAAAAACTTTAAATCATCTGCAAATGTATAGAACTTGGAATTTTCAAAACAGCTATCAATATCATTGATGAATAAATTGAAAAACAGGGGACCCAAATGTGATCCCTGTGGGACCCCAGAAAAAGCATAAAATAGCTTAGAGGAGTACCCTCCAGCCACAACTTTAGATCTTCTATCATTTAAATATGACCGGCACCACAACAGAAAAGAACCTGCAATTCCAAACATTTGAAGTTTTTTTTAATAGTATCTCATGATTTACTTTATCAAAAGCCTTGCTAAAGTCAGTGTAAATAACGTCAACTGAGTTCCCATGATCAACTTCTTCAGCAAGGTCCTCCACAAAGGATAAAAGATTAGTGGCAGTCGATCTTGCCTTGACGAAACCGTGCTGCTGCAATGAAAAAGTACGCTTAAAGTGCCAAGATAGAATAGGACACAACAACATCTCAAACACTTTTGCAAAAACTGGTATTAATGAAATGGGACGATAGTTCTGAACCCTGCTGGCGTCGCCACTTTTAGGGAGTGGAAGTATAAGTGACTCCTTCCAGGCATTAGGATATGAGCCAGAAGCCAAAGATCTATTGAAAATCAAGGAAAGAGGCAAGGCTAGGGCGCTGGCACAAACAACAACAAAAACTGAGGGTATACCATCAGCACCCGCGCCCTTCCCCGAGACAAGTCTCTTTAACACCCGATAAACTTGATCACTAGTGACAATTATGGTGGTCAAAAAGTTAGTAGTGGCGTACTCACAGGATTCGTTGTGTGATGTAGTCGGTATAGAGCTAATATTGTAAACTGAGGAAAACTGGGCAGCAAAAAGTTCACAAATATCAGTACCATTGCTTGCAACTTTTTCGTTTAAAGAGACTTGCGACGGAATAGACGTAGAACCTCCTCTCTTCTGCTTAATAAAAGACCAAATCAACTTAGGGTTGGAAGCTAGAGCAGATTCCAAGTTTTTCAGGTATTTTGAGTAATTAATGTTAATAAGGATCGAGCAACGGTCTCGTAGGAGATGGAAGGTTGCTTCATCGCGAGGGTTCCCATACATTCGGTATTTGATTCTAAATTTATGTTTTTCATTAAGTGATCTAATCAAAGCAGTGGAAAACCAAACCGGGTATTTATTTTTTGCTCGGGGACGAGACTTGGGTACATGTTTCTCAATAGATGTTCTAACGTAGGAGTAGAAAACATCAATCATATCGTCAACAGTACCACATGCAGTTAATTTTTCCTCCCACCGAACATTACTTAGATCACTAATGATTCGTTCGTAGTCGGCTTTATAAAAATGATTTTAGAATCACAAACAGGTGTAAGATTTTTGGCACAACAAATAGGGATAGAAAATTGACAAGGGGGATGTAGCGGGTCAATTATCGTGAGTGGGTTTGTGCTAACTTCAAACCCCTTCAAGGGCAACGAACTAAGCAATAGGTCAGGAGTTTTGTCCTTTATGTTTCTGCTAGAATTGTACTGGGATAAATTATTAAGAGACATGAAGTCTAATAACTTGTTTGCATAAGGCTGTTTGAATGTTCTGGGTTAAGTTCCAGAGTTTGAGTACTGGGAGTCCAGACAATGCTGTTTAAATTAAAGTCGCCCAATAAAAGGGTGTTACCATTATGATTTTCCAAGCCCTGGTTAGAATTATCAATAAACTTTTCCAATTTAGTTAGTTTAACAGGTGGAGGCAAATAAGCACAGCATACGTAGATAAAATTGGAACCGTTGCTTAAATCGCGTAGCTCCAACTTTACCCAAAGATCCTCGCAATCGGATTCAAGCTCGTACATTCTCTGGGAGTTGTAACGCTTAGAAATAGCAATTAGTACACCACCTCCCTCTTTATGGCTATCAAAACCGCGTTGTTCTCGATCACGCCTATATAACACATACCGGTCATCAAAAATCTCGTTATCACAGATACTGCTGTTCAGCCAAGTCTCCGAGAAAGCTATAACATCGAAGTTACAACATAAAATGTTATTAAATAGATCAACTGTTTTTGTTCTCAGACCTCTGACATTTTGGTAATAAACATTAAGATTTGTAAGCGTGCCCTTAAGTACAGTTAAGGCAATTTTAGCGCATTTATGATAAATTATGTAATACTAGCAGACCCGCGCGGCTTCGCTCGCGTGTTGTATACCTACCTTAAACACTGGTCGTACTGACTGGCTATTTTGAGAAAAGTGAATCTTGATAAATGGAGGTGTACCTACATAGAAGGGATTTCTAGAAATTAAACCAAAATAGAGTGAATGAATGGAGTAAAATCGAATTTATATCACAACACAACACAACAAAAAGGTCTCGTAACATTTATTTTCAAAACTACCTCTCAAATGTGAAGGGATCATAAGGTTGTATTAACTTGTATTTAAAGTGGCTACCTACGTTGATTTTGCTTACGGTGCTCATAGAAAAGGCTGACTGTTTGTCGGTTCATATTCTATGGTCTGGCACAGTTCAATCTGCTTGCAAAATATTCTAGAAGCTATGGTGCGAGCGCAGTCAGCTAAACTTTTTTACTGTCACTTGATTTTGCTTACGATTTTCATAAAGAAGCTGACTGTTGGTCGGTTCCTATTATGGTCTGACACAGTTCAATTTGCTTGCATAATATATAGGAAATTTTAAACGGGCTTAGCGATTTGCTTGAAACTCTGTTGCAATACTTAAAAAACAAAAGCTTTGAACCAAGAACTTCTTTGACTCAGAAGCGAGCCGAATTTTTTTAAGACAAATGCGTCATGTGAAACTTGGTTTTGCTTGTAGTAGTATGGTTATCATAGAAAAGACTGGCTGTTGGTCGGTTCTTAATCAATCGTCTGATACAGATAAATTTGCTTGCAAAATATTGAAGAAGCTACCGGGCGAGCGAAGCGAGCTTCAAAGTTTGCGAGCGTAGCGAGCCGAATTTTTTTGACAAATGCGTCATTGATTCTTAATTATTAAATTTTGCTTATAGCTAACTAAGGCTGACTGTTGTTCGGTTCATACTCTATCGTCTGACACAGATAAATTCGCTTGCAAAATATTGAAGAAGCCACCGGGCTAGCGAAGCGAGCTTCAAAGTTTGCGAGCGTAGCGAGCTGATTTTTTTTTACACAAATGCGTCATTGATTCTTAATTTTGCTTATAGCTAAGGCTGACCTGTTGTTCGGTTCATACTCTATCGTCTGACACAGATAAATTTGCTTGCAAAATATTTAAGAAGCTACCGGGCGAGCGAAGCGAGCTTTAATGTTTGCTTTAAAAACCGCCGCGTTTCACTCTTTAAAGGTTTTTTATTTTGTATTTTAAGCGTTACAACTGATTTTGTCGTACAAATCGCTCCACCTTTTAATACGTTTAAATTCACTTCAGACTTTGTCACCGAATTTCACTCTTTATAAGGGTTTTGTCGAAAAACCCTAAAACAATTGCCCATTTATTTTGTAGTATCCATACCGAATTTCCAGTCAATCTCACCTCGCTTTAATACATTTCACTTAAAACTTTTAACATCGGATTTCACCCTTTTTAAGGGTTTTTTGGAAAAACCCTTCAACGCGTGTCTATTTATTTTGTTTTTTAAGCAACAGAGTTTCAAGCAAATCGCTAAGCCCGTTTAAAATTTTCCATACAACCTTTGACACCACTTTTTGCCCCTTTTTAGGGTATTTTTTTAAAATTCCTGAAACACGTGTCCAACCATTTTGTATTTTTAGTATCCAAACCGATTTTCAAGCCAATCGCGCTTCCCTTCAATACGTTTCACTACAAACTTTGACATTGCATTTCACCCTTTTAAAGGGTTTTTTTCGAAAAACCCTAAAACACGTATATATTTATTTTGCATTGTTAGTGTTGTAACCGAGTTTCAAGCAAATCGAACTACCCATTAAAAAGTTCTCATACAAACTTTGACACCCCATTTCACCCCTTATCAGGCTTTTTTTTTTTAATTTCTGATTAACATGTAAATTTATTTATCATTTACCATATTTAAACCAAGTTTGAAGAAAATCGCTTCACGCATTAAAAAGTTGCATACAACGGTTTTCATCCCTTTTCAACCCTTTAGGGGTGGAATTTCGAAAAATCCCTTCTTAGTGCTCACTTTTGTTTTAAAAGGAAGCTACCTTCCAAATTTCAGCTTCATAGCTTCAGCGGTTTGGTCTGTGCGTTGATTGCAGAAAAATGCTTATTGTTTTATATATATTGATATCGGTGCTCCTAACATGAACAAAGTGAGACTCTTCATTCTTGCGCATAAAAATGCGTCCGTCTCGCACCCATACAAACTTATAATTTAGCTCTTTTGCTTTGCTACGAGCCGCGGAGTGAAGGGATTTGTTCTCTGCAGTGAGATGCTCAACTACATAGATCGGGTTTTTTTTATGTGCTCCGATCCCAAGATGGCTGGAGTTCAGTTTGTCATCCTTATGGCTTTTATTAAACTTGCTTGTGGCGGCAAGGAATTCATCACGTAGGCGCGGACTACTGAACTTAACAAGAATGGAGCGCGGGCGGGGGCTGTCATTATTCATTTTAGCCATTCTAGAGCAGTAGAATATGTTGTTATCATTGATGGGGCATTTAATTGTGTTGCCCAGCTGTTGAACGGTTTTTAACAAATTCTCCTGCTTATGCTCCGGTACACATTGTATTTCAATATTAGAGGACCTGGACTGCTGGTCCATCTGAGCGAGTCGTGATGAGAGGAATTTACAGGTCTCACGCAGATCCTGATTTTCCTTCTTGACGACACCCAATTCTGCGCCTTGCTCCGTTTGTGCAGTCTGTATTTTGCGCAATTCGTCGTTGCAAAAGCTTAATGAAGCTTCAAGATCTGAAACAGCGTTCCGGATTTCTTGTAGTTGAGGCAGGAATTGGAACTTAAATGCATTCTGCAGTTCTTCGCGTATAATATCTCTTATGCAAGTGGGTACCGAACATGAGCACTTAGCTGCGGCGCCGGCGCAGGCAGGCGTGGCGGCAATGGTAGCTAATATCGATAATTTTGCTCACAAAACCGTTCCGAATCACCGTGAGCGCGTCTACAAGTAATAATGAAACGTCATCAATGACGTCATAACCGCCGCCATCTTTCGCTCACAGTGTCACCGCTTCGGAGCATGGTCGGTTTGGGCGTCCTGTCAAAATAGTAGTTTGTGTTTTGATTTCTGTTGTTTGTGGTAGTCAATAAAATACTTTTTAAAATTTATTTTAAAATTTATTCATTTTGTAAAATTGTACTGTGTTTGCCTCGTTAGCCAGATCAAATTCCCCATCATAAAATAGCAAAAAAGCAGATTTTATCCGTCGTTATGCCTCCAGTAACTACCATACCAGTATGTTTGTTTGTAAGCGTCGTGAACTCGCTCAAAACCGTTCCGATTTACATTAATCCACAAACGTCAATACTAATACAAATACAAATACAAATACAAATTGTTTATTTAATTCTCTCACAACACATAAATATAAAAATATAAAGCAATAAATTTTTACAGTTAAAAATAATGATAAAGGTTAGAGGTAAGCAAGCCTAAACCAATATCTCGCTAAATCGATTCGGAGCGCCAGTTATAGCTTTTTTCGCTCAGCGCGATTATTTCGTGAATCGGAACGCAGCCAAAGAGAATTATAAACACTACGTTTAAACGCAGCCTTGCCTTGGTTGGTTGCGTGCCATTTTCTTTTCTTTTCATTTCAATAATTTGCTTGCGTGTTTCGTGTTTCGTTCGGTGATTAGATTATTTTGTCAACAAAAGAAACATATACTTACCTGCGAATAAGTTAATTATTATTTGGTTTAAAGTAACTTTTACATCATCAAAAAACTGCAAACTGCGAAGAAACATCTGAAGCAATATTATTTAAATTGGAAACAATGGAGCTGGTAAGTTCACAAGTTAGATCAAGCTAAAGCTAAGTCGTGGAAATAACCACAACGTGCGAAAAGTTGTCTACATTACTATTTCTGTCGTTAGTACCTAACTGTAATTGTTCAGTTATCCTAATGTTGACAATAGATCCATGTCAATCTTCACAGCTTTTAGAGGTTACCATTACCAATATGTAGGTAAGTGCTTAGATTGCAAAGAAGGAGAGTTTTTATTTAGGTTTTCATGCTTGTATCATCTTAGTGCTGTGCTGAAGGGCACAGCATGATTGTTTGCTTTTTCCATTTCTCTCAGCTGTCATCTCAACATTCAACCCTTACTCATGTCAACTTCCACACTATCAATCTATCCCTTTTTTGGTCTTCCTCTTCCTATTATATAACTTTTGTGATCACGGCTGGTGTAAGGTAGGTACACCTTTTAAATGATAAGTTTTATTTTTTTTGATAAATGTTTATTGATACTTTATTGAGACACGCGCCGTTTAGATGATTAGCGAACGTGAACTTACTTGATGGGCGCGCGCTCGGTAAGAATGAAGTATAATGCTGACAACAGTGAATGTGCGGTTGGTTGCACCGTACAGCTGGTGCAATCCGGTCAAAACGTCAGGCAATATTAAAGCTAAAATTCGTGATAAATACCCGTTCACTTATGTTTTATAATATACTCATTCCTTCATTTGAAGCGCTCATAGCGAAGCTTGCTAAGACAGCAGAATTCTGAATGGTCACAACATGGATTGGTGACCGCAAGTGGCATTGTCAGCTAAGCACTTCCATGCTTTGAAGGGCAGGTTAAATTATCGGTCTTGGCTTAAAGTCTTTAAGCCATGATGGAGGGTTTTAGGTGCCCTAAAACTCCGTCACCAGAGTTGGACACTAAACTTGTTCATACGAACAAACTCATTCCTTATCCTGTTCATTCACGTCACTCCACTCATCCATCTCAGCCGCATCTACCACTAGTTCATCCTTCTCTTTTACTGCCCAACATTTCCATACATTTAGACAGAAATAATGAAAAAATAATTTATTTGGGTAGGACCTCAATGGCAGATCTTACTATCGACTTAGAAATTTTTCCCTTTAACTTAAGAGGCATATCACATGCTGTTCCTGGGACCTGTCTCCATATCATCCATCAGCATTTATTCTGTTCCCTAAATCTGTTATGTGACTTCCTATGATGAAGCTGAAGGTCTTAATATTGAAAGATGATCTCTCTTGGTACCAGCTAACATTTTGTGCAGCAAATCAATAAAATAATATTCTTTTCCATACAATATTTTATGAATTGAGTATGTACTAAGAAGAATAAGTTTGCCAAATCTGTCATAATTATTTTTTGATCATTTCAGCATGATAACTTTAGATGGTAATTGTTGGAGGTTGTCATCGTAGCAGATAATTAATGAAAATTTGTAATGTAGTTATAATTAATCATGTCAATTGTCGTCGGGCAGGTGTCGAACCCCGTGTTCGGTCAGATGCAGGTCGGCGTGGGGCTGGGCCTGGGCCCGGTCGTCGCGCCCCCCCCGCCCCCCCCGCTGGAACCCCCCGCCGCCGTCCCCCCCGCGGCCGCAGGTGAGCGTCTCCCCGGCCGGTAGCGCCCCCCCCGCGCCCCGGGTGTCAGTAGACGAGGCTCACGCCGCTGGCTCTGCTCGCTGTTACAGACGCCGTCCGCCGCCGCCGCCGCCGACGCAGCCGCCGCCGCCGGTCGCCGCTCGTACCTCCGCTCAGTGATACCGTTCTGCTTTCTGTTTCAGACTAGATATAAGTTAGGTTTACAGTAGCGATCGGAGCGCGGCGACCGCCGACCGCCGCCGCCCGCCGCCGCCGCCGCCGCACACAATGTACCTATCTCTCTTACCGCAACGTCTATCGGTCTGCGAGGCGAAAGCGCGCCCCGTCCCGGCCCCCGCCGGAACCCGCGGCCCCGCGGGCCCCGCCGAGCGGCGGGGGCGAGGCGGGGCGCGCGGAGTGCGAGGCGAGCGTGAGAGTGTGCGTCCTACACGGAGAATACTCCGACCGCTGGACGCTGCTTTTCAGTTATTCTAGTCGGACAAAGATACCCGAGACTCGATACGAAATTCTTGTGAAAAACATAGATAGCAGTATACATTTTATGTCCCATCACCGCGCTCCGGCAATTTCATCGTTCGGCACAATAGCGCATTCCCCGTCCCGACGTGACGTCAGCTAGCGGTCTGAAGGTTTCCCTGTGTAGGCGCGCGTGCAAGCGTCCCCCCCCGCCCCGCCGGCCCCCTCTGACCGCGCTCTGTTGCAGGCGCCGCGCCCGCCGCCCTCTACGACCTGCGCCAGGTCGGCGACGTGTACACGGGTGAGTGTCTGTCCCCCCCCCCCCCCCCCGCCCCCCCCTACTCCACGGTGGCTCACGCCCGTCCGTCCGCAGGTCCGGGCGCCAAGTGCTCGACGCTGCCGGCCATCCTGGGCGGGTCGCTGCCGCGCCTCGCGTCCGAGCAGGCGGACGCGGTGGCGCGCGCCAAGAAGTACGCCATGGAGCAGAGCATCAAGATGGTGCTCATGAAGCAGACGCTCGCGCACCAGCAGCAGCAGATGGCCAGCCAGCGCACGCAGGTGCAGCGCCAGCAGGCCCTCGCGCTCATGTGCAGGTATACCTCTCCCCCGCCCCCCCCGCCCCGCGCGCGGCGCCCGCGGTGATGAGCGCGATGATACCGGGAGGCTCCCGCCCCGCGCTGGTCGAGCCGATGATACTCTATGCTGAAAAGATCTGAGCCGGCGCCGCGCCCCCCTCCCCCCCCCTCCCCCCCCCCTCACCCCGCCCGACACGAGTGAGAGTCGTGACGCTGACGTTCCGTGCCGCAGGGTGTACGTGGGCTCGATCTCGTTCGAGCTGAAGGAGGACACGATCCGGCAAGCGTTCCTGCCGTTCGGTCCGATCAAGAGCATCAACATGTCGTGGGACCCGGTGACGCAGAAGCACAAGGGGTTCGCCTTCGTGGAGTACGAGATCCCCGAGGCGGCGCAGCTCTCGCTGGAGCAGATGAACGGCGTCATGCTCGGCGGACGGAACATCAAGGTGGTGGGCCGCCCCTCCAACATGCCGCAGGCGCAGGCCGTCATCGACGAGATCCAGGAGGAGGCCAAGCAGTACAACCGCATCTACGTCGCCTCCATCCACCCGGAGCTCACGGAGGACGACATCAAGAAGTGAGTCATCCGTCGGTACCGCACTCCCTATACGCTACAGGGTGCTCGGTCTCGTGCGTGTAACGTGACGTACGTCGTGTGTTCCAGCGTGTTCGAGGCGTTCGGTCCCATCACGTACTGCAAGGTGGCTCACGGCGCGTCGGCCCACAAGCACAAGGGGTACGGGTTCCTGGAGTACGGGTCGCTGGGGGGCGCGCTGGAGGCCATCGCCTCCATGAACCTGTTCGACCTCGGCGGGCAGTACCTGCGCGTCGGGCGCGCCATCACGCCGCCCAACGCGCTGGCCGGCCCGCCGGCGCCCGCCGCCATGCCCACCGCCGCCGCCGTGGCCGCCGCCGCCGCCACCGCCAAGATCCAGGCGATGGACGCCGTGGCGAGCAACGCGGTCGCGCTCGGTCTCACCAAGCTCAGCGCGCTGGGCGTGCCGCCGAGCGCCGCGCTGCCCTCGCTGGCGGCCGCGCTGCCGCTCTCCCCCCTCGCCTCCCTCGCCCCCCTCGCCCCGCCCGCCCCCGCCCCCGCCGCGCTGCCCCCGCCCGGCGTCGTGTTCCCCGCGCCCCCGCCCTCCGCCGCCGCGACCAACAACCGCGCACAGGTACCTACGCTCAACTTACGGCCGCGCCCGCACGTTGCGCATATTTATTTTTGTAAGATTCACCTTCAGGGATCGCTGATGGATGAATAGCCACCCTACACTCGGCATAATTTCCATTCCTCGACGACCTCTGTGGTGCAGTGGGCGAAAGCCCGCCTGAGACGTAGAGGTTGCGGGTTCGATCCCCGCCGCGGGACAAATGTTTGCATGTTCTGCAGATATCTGTTCCGGGTCTGGATTTTTTTTCTATGTATAATATGTATGTATGTATTTACAAAAAAAAATGTATCTATGTAGTATATCTGTTATCTGGTTACGATAACACGAGCATTTAATTTCTTAGCTTGGGACTGGATGACGCTGTGTGGAATGTCCAAGGATATTTATATTTTATATTTATTCCAGCAGAGCTCGTCCAGCGAGAGCGCGGCGGCGGCGGCGGCGGCGGCGGCGGCGGGCGCGGCTCAGTCGATGCAGGCGGCGCTGCAGCAGAAGCTGCTGGACGCGTCGCCGGACACGCTGCAGCAGCAGGAGTCGCTCTCCATCTCCGGCCAGTCGGCGCGGCACCTGGTGATGCAGCGGCTCATGCGGCGCCGCGCCTCGCGCACGCTGCTGCTGCGGGACATGGTGGCCGCGCAGGACGTGGACGAGGCGCTGCATCACGAGATCCAGGAGGAGTGCAGCAAGTGGGGCGCCGTGCAGCGGCTCGTCATATACAACGAGACGCAGCACGAGCACGACGACCCCGCGCACGCGCAGGTCAAGATCTTCGTGCAGTTCCAGGAACCGGACGGTGAGTTGCTTTAGTTTTTTTTAATTATTCAAATATTAAAATGCAAGGTCTCTTGCACGATACGAAAGGGCGGGAGGAACGATCGATGTTGTCGACGATCCGGCTGAAATAAATCTATCGAGTGCGAGTCGGACCCGCGCACGAAGGGTTCCCCTACCGACTCCCCTGAGATCGACTTGTTTTTTTTTTTGCAAATGTCATTTGTACAGTTCGTACACTTGCAGTTTGAGTGTGGAGAGAAGAGATCACGATTCCGATAGATCCGTTTATTGCACTAAGTCTGTACATACACATACACGCTGAATATTGATTGTGTGAAATACGAACAAATACGCGCAGTAAAATGACGCGCGCTCGTGTCGATCGCAGCGTCAGCAAAATGTAATAGTTGAAGACTGTACATCATTTTTGGGCAAACCGTACCTTTTCCAACGATCTAAAAATGGCAAAACTTTTTCTTCAAAATAAAACAGATGGTTCCTAAGAACGAAACCTTCTAACGACGAAAGCAAAGCTACCCTTGAGGGGCCAAAAATTTGTCCCACTGTATATCGTTCACTCCTATTCTGAATACTGAACTTATAGAAATGGTTGCAGAGGCGGCGGCGGCGGCGGGCGCGCTGCACGGCAGGTACTTCGGCGGGCGCACCGTGCGCGCCACGCTCTACGACCAGGACCTGTTCGACCACGGAGACCTCTCCGGATAGAACACGGTCATACAACACTACCCGCGTACTAGAGGTCCAGCCACCTAAACAGAGCGCTGAGAGGAAGTAGCGGGGGTATGTCTGCGCCTGTGTTCGCTCGCTGACGAATCAATACCGATGACTAAATCAATGGTATGAAGTGCGCCGCGTCACCTCTCCACCGATCATCGACCACTGCGCGGTTTGTCAGCCAGCGCTCTTGTTACGTGGCGCGACCTCTACTAGTGCGACCCCGCCTCACTCCGGACACAACACTACCCTCCGCAGACTACTAGCAGCTAGCCACTCTACAACTGACTGATATTACGCTCGATCTCCTGAGTTCTTGGTGGCGCAAACCTATTATCATAACCTATTCTTATCATGGACCACCATGAAACACCAATTGGTCAAGTATTTTAAGTATAACACGATATCGATGCGATGCATTTTGGTTTTTAAGGAATTGTTAATGAAACAGCAAAGACTTTTGAAATTTAAATTTTATTTAATATTAAAATGCAACCGCTGCCGCCATTGCACGGAATTTTTTACGGAGGGAGAAAAATGGCTACCGGAAGCGGATACACTACCGACTTCTCATGTGTTGTCATTAATAAAATTATAAAAGAAAAACAATATTATGTTCTGTATTGAACAGAATATTTCGGCTGCCCAAATTCAAAACCTAGTAACAGGTGTTTTTCGAAAAAATCGTTTTTTGGCATTTTTCGACTTACAAGACAGTATCAAAACGATGTGGACCTTAAAACACCCAGTTTTGTACGTAAATTTAAAAATATAATTTAGCAAGTCTAAGAAATTTGGCATGATTATAAAAAAAATCTTGAAGTACAAATTCTAAACTTAGTATGTCTGAATACAATTTTAAAACCCTAGCAGCTCAAGCGACTTACTAAGTTATGAATTTGAAATACCAACTTGCTATGTTTATAATTTGGCGCCGATTGTAAAATCAATGAAATTTCGCTTAGTAAGTCCAGTTTTTTAGTAAGAAACGTGACATAATCTTAAAAATGAATTTTATTTGCATTATCTTCATAACAAAGCTAACAGAGCTAGTGGGTTGTGCTAGCTTTCGTGTAATGAATGTGCCGAAGCTGAATTTTCTTATTTTAATGGTTTGTTATGCTATTAATTTAACATTTTCAGTGGATAATGTACTGAAAATGTTAAGTTTATAACTTATCTACTAACTGGCTATTGATAATGTTGTTGTAAAATATTAAATGTGTTGTAATGAGGGAATTGTGTTATCTCACTTAGGAGTTTTATATAGACTTACTAGGTTTTTGTATTGTTTTTACAGTCATATTTGGGTAAATTCACAAAAAAAAAAAATTATGAGCGATTTAAGTGCAACTAAACTCCAAAACGATTACCAGTATTACAAACTAAAATATCAACGATATAGCACAACTTTTCGCAAAACATCCAAATCGCTATCTCTTCTAGTTTCTTCGGGCTAACGACTCAAAGTAGCCGACCTGTTTTTTGGCTCTCCTGAACATTTTTGTTTTAAGGAGTTACTATGTTTTGATTTTAAGCAGCCGATTTGTTAGAATAAACATTCAATGCTATAACTAAATGTAGTATTTGGACAAACTGACCGTAGGTGATGTTAGGCAGTAGGCATGTGGTGGTTGTACTGAGGAGACAAGACAAGGATAGATAGGAGCGTGGAAGGGTTTGCCTTTAATCGATCGGAAGCTGCCGGTTGTCGAAAACGAGTATTGAATTACCCGAAAACTAAATTTTCTAGGGCCCCTGAGCCTTACCTACTTTAAATACACGAAAACGAAAATTACTGTTTTGATGGCAGATCAGCTGATGATTGTAAACTGTTACGAATTCAGTATCCACCAGCATTCATTTGAACCTATTTATTCATTGGCTGAACTACGAGTATGGGCACGAAGTTTTGTTTTAGGGTATTTACAGTACTAATACTGATCCTTGCGCGATCCGGTCGAAGGTTAGCTCTCGCCATCGCCACCATCGGGCAGGGCATCATTGACATTGTTAAATAGTTTAGCTGATAATTATTATAATATTGTATAGGACTAAGTTACATTGTGATTTAATAAATTAAATTCGAATCTGTTTTTAGTTGTTTCTTTGTGATTGCAAATGAGCATTCATAAAATGTAATTTCCTTGTATGAGCCGCATTTGCAAATTAATAATATAGCTACTGATTTATTAGGGGGCTATCATGATTTTTCACCCCTCTAGGAATGTCTTAAAAAATTACAAAGATGAAAAAATGTCTTAGAGGGGAAGGGGAAGATTCCTGCATAGTGTAATTTATTTGTGATAATTGTAAGTAGGTATATAATAGGTAGGCACACAGCATAGGTAGTTGATAGGGACTTGGGAAGAACTAAGAGGGCGCCCAAGGACTTAGGCAGAGTTTCAGCATAGTCGCCACTCTACAAACCGAAAACGATACATCGTGCTGAAATTGCAGTTCATTTTATGTTAGTTAATCTTCCGAATACGAAAGCTGGCCTGCGATTATGAGGCACGATGGTATCGTTTTCGCTTTGTAGAGTAAGTAAGTAAAGTAAAGCTTTATAGAGTAGGGGGCTGTGTTACCAACATAGTGTAGTGTAGATAGAGCCACAGATAATATCAGCTAGAAAAATGTGTTCGTTTGAATCGCACCGCACCGCACGCATTGTGTCGTGTCGTGCGTGCGCGTGAGTGAGCAAGCGGCGACCGGACCGGGGCGCGCGGCGAGGCGAATCAAATCAGTGCTGCTGAGAAAACGTGCGCGTACGCACGTACGGATATCTACCGCATATTACGCGACTTACTAACTAAATACTCGTGTTAGCGTGATGGATGATATTTTTATTGTATCACATATTTACTTAACTATTTGTGATTTATTGTAATAATTAAGACAATTGGTATCAAAGTGTTGTGTTGTGTGTGTCTTTTGGATTGTATTTACATCATAAAATCAAGAATCAAGATTTACTTACAGCAAGCGATGATATTGCTCATCTTTAATATTGACAGTTCTACAATTTCTACCTGTAAGTACTTACTTTTAAATAGCTAGGTACCTACCTACCTAATTACCTTTAGGTAGATTCTCATAAATGTGGTAATGGTCGGTACCTGTCCTAGCCTAGATTCTAACAACATTATTGATTTTGTTGTACCTAATGTACCTAGTAAGTAGAAACTAGAAAGATCCTAGCATAGCATTCTACCTACCCAGTTGTACGTAGGTAGGTAGGTATAGGTACCTACATTTTCTTTTCATCAAGTTTTTCTTTTCCTAATGTGATTATTTTGAAATGGAATGGAAATTAAGGCTCCTATCATCAAAATAAAAGATACAACATAGCTTAATTATTTATCTACCTATTATTAAACGGTTTACGTAGGTAGAGGTAAGTAGGTAGGTACCTACTTTACTACGGTCTTATACAGGATGGGGCAAAATTTTGGCCTTTCCCTTTCTAGGTTGTTATAAAGTTTTGTTAGAAAACTATTGGTAAATAATTGCAATGTTAGATTTATTTAAAAAAGTACTAGGTAAGTACCTCTATACCTCTACCCAAAACTAAACCTTTTGTAAGTAAAAGAAACAAGTCGACTGATCGTAGCTCAGCTGATCCAAACCACTGCCAGACGGAAGCGTGCCTAAGACACTGGCAGCATTGCCGCGCTAAATGGCAATGCTGATCCTTTGAGCCAAATAAGTGCCAGCCCTCGGATTACGCGTCGCTTCGACCAGACGCCCCGATAGAATTTTAAAAACGCGATGGGCCCCGGTACCCCCGGACCCAGGGTCTCAACCCCAAAAGGTTCAAATATGTAAACCCTATCTAGATTTACATAGGTACTTGCGCCTCTTCAGATTCTCAGCCAAGTCTGCCGCCGCCCGCGCCAGACTTATCTGATGTCCCCGGAAGGTGTAAATGCGCAAGGGTATCGACGCAAGTTGCGTCCCACCCAAAGGCCTTCCCCTATCCCAAGAGACGAGAGTCATACCGTCGGGGCACTTGCCGTCGTCACGCATCAGACCGCTCGGTTCCAGAACGGCTGGTACCTACATTGGCGCCGACAAGCGCTCGACGGATGATATCGACGGCAGATCCGATCAGCGCAGCCCTGGTGCACGACAATCCGTGGTGACCAAGCTGTTCGACCGCCGTACCGCACTGACAGAGGTGAGGAGCGCAACACGGCGCACCCAATGAAGAACAAAATGCTTGATATGCAGGTGTTGGCATTATTACCTAATAGACCAGCTAGCCGAAGGAGTCTATCTGTATGCAAAGTGGCAAACCAAATTATGAAATGATTGGTTGTTTATTTGTTTAGGCATCGACATCGGCTTCTGTAGCGCAGCGGAGGGACAGCGATATTTAGCTAACCTTTGCTCGGTATTCTGGGCGAGCTATTCTCGGCCCCGCGGTAGTTCACAAATAGCCACACTACGCTTCCTCCAACTATTCTACACATCCTATAGGTAATCTAGCTCCTAGTTACAACCACAAACAACATTTGTTTTCCCTAGCTATGCTTAGTAGGTATTTACCTATACCTAAAGAAAGGTACCTACCCTTACGTGAAATTCCTGAAAAGTTATGGACTCACCTACACCTTCCTCCATTCATAAGCAAAGTAGGTATACTATGTAGGTAGTTGTGTTTACTGTAGGTATGTGTAAGTACCTAATTGCGTAGGAAAGTCGATTTTAGGGAGCTATTAGTGGCAATTCTGAGTGTCGCAAAAGCTAAACTAAGCTAACTAAAATTGTTGCCGTCCCTTTCATAGCGATGGGAATAAAAAGGATGCCAACAATTTTAGTTAGCTTAGTTTAGCTTTTGCGACACTCAGAATTGCCCCCATATCTTTACTTTTGTGCACGTAGAAAGGCTGCATAGTAGTACTCTTGGTAGTACCTACGGCACAGCTCGGAGACTGGATTTGGGATATTTCAGCATTTGCTCGCGCACGTTAACTTTATAGATAAGTAGAGGTAGGTATAGGTAGGCAGTAAAGTATGAGAAGATCACATTTCATGATGGTATCGATCGGCAGCTGTCGTCGACTGGCCGGGCCGGTGTGGTCGACACGACACGGCACCAGCCGCGTCCTGCCTGACGCCCCGCCATGCGCCAGCCAGCGCCGCCGCTCCCAGGCGCGCCATGTGCTGCATTGCATGTCGATGACAGTCCGAGATTAGATAAACGTTATTACAAAATGTACAATTAACGAGTGTTCGTTAGTTGTCTTTTTTCAGTCGGCGTTTTTTATTATTACTTAATACAGTTGGGCATTTTTTCAATGAATTAACGAATAAAAGACATCAACGCGCACTCGTCTAGGTAGAGACTTACAGAAATTATTCGTAACGAATGGCTGGTGGAATGGCTGGTGGAACTCAGAGATTTATTTATTTTGAAGGAATTAAAAATATGTCCCTAGCTATGTTTATTCCCAGGTATGAATTGTTTCAGACTAGTCCCGGGGGATGTGAGAGCGCGCAGCATGCAGGCCGCGGCGCGGCTGTGGCTGCTGGCGGCGCTGCCGGCGCTTACCGGTAAGTAATTATTTACTTTCCAGATACGTAAGCGTCAGCTAGTACATAGGTCCAGATCTAAAAGGTTTAAGCACCATCATTTTGATCTTTTTTATGTAAGTACCTAGAAGTACTACCTACTTATCTGATGTTTTTCGATTATTTTTTGGATCTTATCATCAGTTTTTCATTGGTTAGAATAGGTGCATAGGTTATTGTTTGTTTGGAGCTCGCACTCTGTGCTAGGCTCTCTGTATTCGAGCCAAGGGAGGAGGTGGGCAGGGCAGTTCGCGCGCGTCTCCGCTGTGATTGAAATGTAGCGCGAACAAAAAGTGGCGGCCGCGCGCCAGATGTGCGCCCGCGCCCCGCGCGCGCACCATCGCTCCTCGCTCCACAGGACGTTCCCAATGAGAGCATTGGCCTTTTCTAATGAAATTTGAATCGTTTATTTAATTAGATACTTACTTAACTTACACCTACTTTTACTAAATTACCTACATTTATTAGGTAAGTAGGTAGGTACTTACTTTTATCAGTCATTAGGTTACCAAAACACAAGCATTAAATTGCTTAGCTTGGGACTAGATGACGCTGTGTGGAATGTCCAGGGATATTTAGGTAAGTATTTATTTAAGTATACAGCTTTCATAATATAAACTTAGGTACTTAAGTACTTACCTACTTTATAAAGCATTCTTTCCTCACGATGTTTTCCTTCACCGTTTAGAGCTCGTGATATGCGTACTTATATAAGTTTATCCCAATTAAAATCACTAATGTAAATCTAAATGCGAGTAATACCTTTGCATATTAAGCAACTACGGAACCCTATATTGAGCATGGCCCGACACGCACTTGGCCAGTAATGATAACTTAGATTCATACGTAGGTAAATACCTACTTTTACTGTAACGTGCCCAGTTTATGAGATACAGGTGGATACTCAATCCTCCATGTGCGGATTGAGTGACCAATGTTTTTGCCCAAAACTCGCTTATTTTGATTGTCACAAAATCCAATATCAAATTCACTAATAATTTAGAACAATCCTGAGCATATTTTCAAGCGATTTCATCATAGTGACACTCTCACCGGACTCGCATGATTGCGAGTTTGCGGCTAAAGCAACACGAATAAAAAGTGTCATACAAATTAAAACAGTCGCGTTGCCTTGCCATCCGCTCTGAGACTGCTATGGTTTATTTCTTGCCAATGGCAAACGCTTGCGACTTTTGTAAGGCAATTTCCGCCGCGGCGAAAAGAACAGAAATAGGTCTTACTCTTGTACCTACATATTACATCTCAATGTCATAAATATATGTATTATTTCAATAATTTTTTTTATATAAGTAAGTAGGTAAGTACCTACGTGTTAATGCTTAAGTACTTGGAATCTAATTTCTCCGATCATTATTAATAAATAAATAAATAAATAAATATCCTTGGACATTCCACACGGCGTCATCTAGTCCCAAGCTAAGCAATTTAATGCTTGTGTTATGGTAACCAGATGACCGATAAACATAGATATAGATACATAGATACATTTTTTTTTTGTAAATACATACATATTATACATAGAAAACACCCAGACACGAAACAAATATTTGCAGATCATGCAAACATTTGTCCCGCAGCGGGGATCGAACCCGCAACCTCTGCGTCTCAGGCGGGCTTTCGCCCACTGCGCCACAGAGGTCGTCAAAATATTATGTCGTCGTCGACATAATATTTTGCTAACTCTCAGAAGGCACTCCGACTCCGACATGGTGTGCTGAAGCTGAAACTATAATCTACGTAACTAATAAACAAAACACTAATCGTAGTAACTTTGTACGGTTGAGTAGCTTCTCCAACCCGACTCGAATAGCGAACGGAACATAACGTTTACAATCGTAAAACGAAGTTGTAAATCGCATCTAAAAATATATTTTTGATGAATGAGTAATGCTCGGCGCCGGGCCACGCTCCCATCAAAGATTATAGCTACCATGCCTGTTCAAGTGGTAGTAGAGTAGGTAGTTCTTTTTAGCACAAATTTATTAATAGTTATAGTTAGTTAGAACTATTAAGTACCTAATTATCTAAGTACTAAGAGTTATTGGATGCACCTGCACAAATAAACAACCAGCGCTGCCGGAAAAGTTGCAGGCAATGATGGCAATCAAACGGGGCGGATCAACGCTCTTTTATGTAGAGGCAAGCTTCTAGGAACTGCGCATGGACAGTGTGCCAAATGAAACGATGGAGTCTCCTCGGGGCTCCTCGGGGCCGCTCGGCGCGCGCGCAGTAGCGGAATGTGCGTAGTAACGTTTGTAAACACGTTTAATTAGGCCCTTTCATTTGGCAGTGATTGCCCCGAGCTGGTGGGCGCATTTGTATTGTTCGCGGACTACGCGGCGCCATGGACACCAGCTGTGTAGTGTGTACGGAATAAAGAAACATTGTACCGAGTCGAGTACGCTCAAGTTACAAGCACCCATAGATAGGTGCTCCACTTCATGCATTGTTCTAACCTAAACCTACTTTGTGGACTAGTTATATTTAGATGACATAGTTAGGTACAAATATTATGTATGGGAGTATTGTATCGGGCGGGAGCTGAGTAGGGTTTATTTTCTCAGCATTGTTTGCGCAGGTGCACGTGCAGCGCAAGTTGCCGAGGGGTGCAAGAGTCACATTTATTGTTCAATCAAATTGCGTCATGGTCTTGTCACGCTTATTTACAGTAATTTATTAAAGTAAAGACCCTATTTTTCTCTAATTAACCAAATTCAAATTTGGTGCCTTATAAAACTTTTAACGTTGTTTTTTAGCCCTGTAACAGTGTCTGGAATTATATTATTAAAATATCAGATCCTTACGGTTATTAAAATGACAATGATTTATTAATTAGTTAGGCGCTGCGCAAACGTACCTACACACTTTGTTGCCGATGCCGACACGGCACACCATCACAGGGAACCGTAGTTGCTGTGTCCTGTAGCGGTTGTTTGCGCATGCGCAGGAAGTGGAAGGTTCTATAGATATCAAATATTCATCGGTAGTTTAGCTTGTATCTGTCACAAGACACAATTCCACGTTTGCGCCCTCTCTTATAAGTTGTAAATAAGGGCTTGCTTTTTATTGTTCGTTTAATTAGCACGACGCTTGAACAGGGTGTCAGATGTCGGCAGGAGTCGGCCCTGTCGGTGGTCCCGCGACCCTCTGCGAACCTATTGTGCGGCCCGCAGCGTCACTACACTTGCATGCACACAGGGTGGTTGTTGTTATCTAAAAAAACAATTGCAAAGACATAGGGTAAGATGATTACCAATTATGGGAACATTCGGCAATTTAATGTGTTGATTATTTCTGATCACGAGTCCACCGATTTCGAAGAACCTTCCTTACTTCATAGAAAATCAATTACTTAAACTCTTAATAGATAATAAACAAGAGTATGAATAAATGAGCGTCGTGGGAGTTATACCGTAGTTTTCTATGGGGAAAGGCTCATTCGCCATAAATCTCGGGATCTATTGCTAAAATTTCGATGGACTGCCTGTATTGGCTAGGCAGCAAGCCGTGGGAAAGCGAGAAGAATGATTGCTTGTCGCTCGTAATAGGCCCGTGTGCGTTGACGGGCAGTGCGTGATGGCGCCGCTATTCCGGGCGCGATGCCTGCTCATGGCGGTGTCACAATGCGGTTAATTGGTTTCTATTTTGAAATTTCACGCAGAACTGTGTTCGTTTCAAAGAAATTTACGATAATTTGTCAAAGCGCGGTGCCCGCCTTGGCTTACTTCCTATAATGGTAGTTTGAGATTCCTGCAGCGATTTAGAGTTACCTGCTGACAAATGTAGGTGATGATGTTTCTTGTCGCCTGGTTGTTCTACTTAATTTGCCCAATCTGGTTGACATTGTGATTTACTTACTTACCTACTAAGTTTTTTTAGTGGTAAGGAATTGCTTCTTCAGTGACTGGTTTGGTACGGGTCGGGCGGATCGGGGCGCTGCAATGTGATGTGCGCGGTGTTTCTGCTAATGGCTGACATTCCCGCACGTGCGTTTAATGTACTCATGTCGCCCCGTACTCGCGGGACGCAAGGGGGGAAGGGTGGGGGGGGGGAAGTCCCGCATCCGGCATCCGTTTTATTCATAACATCTACATTCATCTTGTTTCCATCAAGCTCATTAATTCTTAATATATAGGTGGTTATCCGCGATAATTAGGTACTAGGTAGAAGTTTTTCTAAATGTGATGTGTAGGTACCTACCTAATACGTAACACATTGCTTACGTTTTTCGTCGCTTGATCTTTACTACGTGAGTAGTTTTGAACTCAGGACGAAACTGTTTAAGCGAAGTTTATTTATGTTCATGTGCATTATTTTTGAAAGTAAAATGTTATTTGATTGCAGGCCATGTGTCATGGGTGGCGTTAGGCGAGGTGGTGAGCGCGGGAGTGGGGGGCAGCGCGGGGAGCGGGGGACCCGCGTTTGCGGCGCAGCAGCCGACCAGCGTGCTGGCGGCGGCCGGCCAGCAAGCCGTGCTGGACTGCCGCGTGCTGCGCCTCGGGGATAAGGCGGTGAGCACACTCTTTCCCGAGATGAACCCTGACTTCTTCTGCCCCAAGACAATCCCGGTCCTGCACTTTCCGAAACACAGCTAGGTATGTAGGTAAAAACATCAATCTAGCTTTGGACACTGAAAAGATTGTCTTTAGATTTATTTGGGCGCCATCTCCTCGCGGCGTAAGTATCGAAGCGCTATGGGATAATGACGTTTCGGTGAGTCATAACTCTGAATATACCAAAACATGAAATGTGTGGAATTTAAAACACTCAACGAGCGAACGAGTCGTTGAATACAAAATACGATTTAGTGCTATTAGGTGCCCGCCGTCACCAGTAGTAGGTGTACAGAATTCTTGAGATTTGCGATGACGCGTCGTGCGTGTGCGTGCGCAATTGGAATTCTCGAACGCTGGCAGCGACGAGAGCGGGGAGGCCTCGGCCTGCTCCGGCTCCGGACCGACATGACGCTCTAGTGTTGATAGTGTTCATTGCATGCGAGTGCTAACTACGCGAAACTAAACGTCGCCATCGGTCATCGACTCTGCAACCGCCTTCCCACGCATTTTTCTAAATAAACAGTCACAGCTATACCATCGCCGGTTGCTTGGCAGCGTCAAATAATGGTACATGCATTAGGCACGACCGACGACCGTACGTTAAAGCTAGGCAACAGGACTGGTGACCATTCTGCTCGCGATTTAGTTTAGATTCCGAGTATCATACGTCATAATCTAAACAGGCACTCGGTGGTTCCTGCCCATCAGCATTACGTACGACGTGAATCATCCTCGCTGGATATAGCGACTCTACGCATCTCCGGAAGTTGCGCTGATCGCCCCGAACGCCGTAACTTTCGCGAGATGTTTGGTTTATTTACAGCGCGCGTGGGAGGAGCTCATTCTCAAGATTGATAAAATATGACAGTAGGTGTATAAAATTGTGAAACGCTTTCGGGTAGGTAGGTACATGCCTCGTGACATCCGGGGCTTCGCTAATGGTGAGCTAAAGAGGTCGGTACTTGCAGGTGTCGTGGGTGCGGTCGCGCGACCTGCAGATCCTGTCGCACGCGGGCGCGGTGTTCACGGCGGACGCGCGCGTGGCCACAGCGGAGAGCCGCGCGGGCGCCGGCAGCTCGCACGCGCTGCACGTCGCGAGCCTGCGCGCCTCCGACGCCGGCCGCTACGAGTGCCAGGTCAACACCGACCCTAAGCTCAGCCTCTTCTTCAACCTTACGGTGCTAGGTGAGTGAACCATCATCTCCTCGTATAGCATTCATTTATTTCATGGTACCTACCTACCTTTTTTTTAAGATTTAAAAGAGGACGAAGATAGGTGTAAATGTAATAGATAAACTTTCAAAAACCGCAGTGAAACGCGTGGTATCTGGTATTCCTAATCGCAAAAATTTTCTAATAACTTGAATACTGAATTTAAAAGAACGCCAAGATCATGAAAATAAGCTCTACTGTAGTGTAGGTACTCAAAGGCGTCGGTGGACTTCACCCGTCGATCAAACATCATCTCGAATCAGATCCAATCATAACAGATTAGTATGTGCGGATCAAACGGCGCACTAAAGGCGCTCATCGACGGGCCGCGGGCTAATAGGGGGCGCCGAGCGAAGCCGTCAGCTCAAAGCGGGTCACGCCGACAGGAAGATCTATAGATCGAGACCGTCATCGACTGACTGCACTCCCTTGCACCGGAACAAAGATTATAGTAAAGGAATATTAATGTCTGTTCGTATGCGCATGCGCTAGTGGCTCTGGTTACTGAGTTTCTAGGCTCCAAGAAGGCCCCCGTAATAGCTTTAAAATTCGGAACCAAACATTTAACGCGCCCTCAGCTTATCAGTGCCCATAGCGCAATATCCACTTCGTGACGGCTCTGGGCGTCTACTCTGCAAAACGAAAAACGAAGTTTCGTGACAATTTTCGGGGTCAGCTTATGTTGGTGGATACTGAATTCGTAATAGTTCACCAACATAATTAGAACCCGAAAATTGTCACGAAACTTCGTTTTTCGTTTTGCAGAGTAGACGCCCTGAACGTCTCTCAACTTCAACGATCTATCGATAAAAGCTTCGCCACAAGCGCCTCTGCTAATGTTGGCGGTGCGTTGTGTTTTCAGACGAGGAGGTGCCGCACGTGGTGGTGTCCGTGCTGGGCGCGCGCTCCGCGGTTGGCGGCGCGGGCGGCGCGGCGCAGCTGGCGTGCGAGGCGCGCTACGAGCCGGCGCCGCGCGCGCTGCCCGTGCCGCCGCTCGCGCTGCTCTGGCGCCGCCTCGGACCCTATCCGCAGCCGCTGCAGGTATACACTATGACGCTGATGGATAACCCACCACCTATGCATTGACTTTTGGAAAGTAGGTATGTGCTCATGCAATCAGCGTGATGCATCCTTACGGCAGTAACTAAATAGGTATTTCTTGATACTATCGAGTGTGATTGAGACAGTACCTACTTCGATTTGAAGCCTGAGGTGGTATAATTGAAGCCTGACCGTGGTGACCGTGCACTAACGAGCTTGTGTTATTGCACGTTATCCGCTAAATGTGGCCAAAACCACGTTAAACTCCTTTTTACGCGTTAAATATCGTAGTACGTGGAGAAGCTCTCTTGCGGCCCAGTCTTAAGATGAGACACCTCCACAGCTGGTTGTTTGATGTAATCGTGTGTGAGAGAATCTCCTCTCGAGGAAGTGTTATACATAAATGTGTTGTGTGCAGTCCCGCGGCGGCGGCGTGTCGCTGGAGACGGAGCGGTGGGGCGCGGCGCGCGTCGTGTCCCGCGTCACGCTGAGCGGCCTGCGCGCCGCTGACGCCGGCAGCTACGAGTGCGCGGCCGGAGGACAAGCCGACACTCTCACGCTGCATGTCGACGGTGAGTTGGAGAACCGCATCCTTGCAGAGCCCGCGGCCGTCTGACAAACGCTTCGTTTCTATTCACTTCATATCATCGCTATTCCTTTTACATTTTATATTACTGATCACTCGAATTTTCATCATCTAATGTCGATTTCTGTACCATGATTCTGCTCTAAAGCGATTGCAGAAATGTTACACGGTACCGCCACCTGCTCTTCTTTTTGGGCTTCAGTAAAGTTATGGGACTTTCCAAAAACAGAATTTTTGAGAAAAATAACTTCACTACTAATTCCCCAAAGACCTGAAATTCCCACTTAAAATACGCAACTGACCGGCATCCTGTATTCTTTCCTTGCACATGCGAAATCGGATCTTCAACCTATTCGAAGCTGATAGCCCCGGACTTCTCTCTCACATTATATCACTTAAAACGTCGTTTAACACTCGCTTATTTTTGCCTTCTTTACCGACATGATGTTTTTTTAGACTCTGAGTCGGCGGAGGCTGTGGAGGCTATGCAACGCGACCAGTCGGCGCCGAGCGAGGCCGGGCTAGCGCGGGGGGGCTCAGTAGTCATGCCCTCGCTGCTCGCTCTCGCTGCGCTCGTCAACCGATGACCATCCAAAGGGCCTCTGTGTCAATTTAACTCGACATTTCGCTTCATGATCGATCTCTGACGTCCGGGTCAATGACGTCACTGTGCAACGGCAAAACGTTAATTGTAGAAAGTGAAGTGAGATGGATGACTAATAAACATTGTTTTTGAAATGCCTGCAGTCAGACACCTCGGATTGATCTTCGGAGTTTTCGGTGATGATTGTGAATTAATAAATCTGTATATTTTGCATTGTAAACATAATTGTGTGTGTTCTTAGCTTTATATTAGGCTAGGCGTTAATCGGCTAGACAAACTTGAACATTTATTTCGAAAGTGGGCAGGCACTAAGTATAATTGTAAATAACGCTACGAACTCTTTTCCTGCCTCTACCATGAAAAAATAGAAATGTAAAGTTCTCTACCTTTTGATAGTAAATCAATAATTAAAAATGTTTGTGTGTCTGTTTTTCTTATTCTTAATAGACATAGGAGCTCGCTAATTGAAGTGACCTTTTTCAATTGAAATAGTGCGATTTTCAATTGGATTCAAACTACAATTATGTTTGTTTGCTCAGCGCTTCCCTCGCCATGCCGCACCTGGCCGCCAAGAGGCGCTATATAAAAGTAATAAGTATATTTATTAACTGATAGTTCGATAGGCGAGCTACGAATCTTCTCAAAAAAGAATGCTATTAGCAGCTACTACACCCCGCCCCGCCCCCGCCCCGCCGCGCCCCGCCCCGCCGCGCCCCGCCCCGCCCCGCCCCGCCCCGCCGCCGGAATGGGAACGCAACGATGCCGTGCTAACTGCTCTCTATACTGTGTCGCACTCTTCCACAAACTGAACCATTTTCGGTTCAAGCGTTCTCGTTCTTGTCCAAAAGCATAGGTATTTGAATCTGGTCCAGCGCTCGTAAGAATATAATGTATTGAGACATTAACAGTAAACCTCATTGATATATAAGTATAAGTAATATTTTTCAACAGATGGTGAAGAGGTGGTCTAGTATCATCTTTCTGAACTTCTCCCAAACGATTTTGATAAGACATCAGTCTAAGAGGATAGTCAGAAGCAAGTCTAATTACACGATTGTCAAAAATTGGCATTGTTAAAAGAACAGTTCTATAAACATGTAAAAAAATATTTTGAACTAACTTGGGATATCCTACCGCAAAGAATACGGGCTGAAACTTGTCCCTCGGGCAAGCACTGAACAAGCCGCGCCCAGCCCCGCTCGGCCGACACGGCCGCGGCGCGCTCGCGTCCGCCGGAAGCTGCTTCACCGGCGTCAGCGGTCATCTCTCACCCGGGCTACCTATCCACTCAAATAGGTCATTCTGGGCTGTTCCTCGTGGTCTCTCATCCACACAACATCCGACACTTCCATCCATTATATCAATAGCTACATAGCTAGTCTTTCATATATTATCAATTTTCAATATCTTTCATTTGAAAAAATCCTAATAGTAGTGGCAATTCGGAGTATCGCAAAAGCTAAACTTAACTAACTAAAAATGTTGCCGTCCCTTTCATAGCGATTGGAATAAAAAGGATGGCATTAATTTTAGTTAGTTTAGTTTAGCTTTTGCGACACTCCGAATTGATTATAAAATAGTAAATAAAAAGTAACAATAGAATTAGACATGAAATGGGTGAGCTTCGTAAATATTTGGGTTATTGACACGTAGAGCCGATAGGTACAGGCAAAAAGTAGAGCATCCCGGCGGGGCGCGGCGCGGGGCGAGCAGGAAGAGCTGAATTATTTTGTGATCTCACAATGCTTCGGCTGGAGGTGCCAAGAAGCATTGGTACACATATTGAAAACCAATTCATACGAATCGTTTGGCTAGGCAGGGGCGCACCTCCGGTTGACGGCTTAGTAATGTTCGGAGCGGAGCGCGGGGGCAGGACAGACCGCTATTACAGCTCTGTCTGTTTCTGGATGAATTCACTTCGATTCACATTTGATATTTCCCGCGCGAGCGAGCTGCGCGCCCGCGCCGCCACTACACCGGTCCCGAGGGTTCAAGTTCGCGCGAGGAGATGAGATGCACTGTGTGTGATATTGACGTGTAATGCCTTAATGTCAATACATGAATAGCGAGAGTGTATCCGTCCCCCGTCCCCCGACCCCCGCCTGCCGCCCCCGCGCGCTTGTTGCGGATCCATTTATGCCGAACTACCCACGCTTCACTTAGCACGCGATTGTTACTTAATTGACACTGGTAATGCCTGTCCAACGTAGGCACGTAGTAACAAGTTTGTGATTTATCTTTAACTTTGTTAAATAAAAAAAAGAGCAGGTAGGTAGGGTTATTGCATGCGACTTAGTTGATATGCTCTCAAATAATTTAGGTAAATAGCGTTTCTGTTTTCGGAAGACTCTTGAAAATTGCTACGTTTCATTCAACATCATCATCCTAGGTGCCTAAGTACTCAAATAAAGGAAGCATTTTGTCAGTACAGTAGATTATTATGTATTTAGTGTTTCTTGGCAGAGGCGTCATACAGTATAAGTATAGTACCTACCTACCAATAGTGTAGGCGTAGGTGACAGCGGCCAGATTTGCTGTGTAACCCGTTGGCAAGAGTCGCGGCCCCCGGCGCGGCCTCGCGGCCCGCGAGAGAGTCGCTTTGATTGAAAACATCATTTCTTTCTAATCTTCCATAAATGCTTTGCGCCGCGCCGGCCGCCGCCTCGCGCCGACACGGAAATGATCAGGCGACATGCCTCTCGGCTCGGCGTAATACAAAGCAGCTGCTCATAATATCCGCCAAGAGAGCGCGCCCCGCACCCCGCGCCCCGCGCCCCAAGCCCTTCTAATAAACAATAGACCTATCAGCCTTTACTAAGCTGATTAGGTTTTCAATGATGAATTTATTATTTGGGTGACCGGTAAGTTTGTATAAAGTAGGTAAGTAAGTACCTACTTATTTACCTAAATGTTATTTTTGACAGCTAATTGTTAGAAATCAGTGCGAGACGTCGTGCAAGTACGACTGGAGTGGAGTCGAGGGCTCAGTTCTCGAGTAAGCTGGACTGGGCGCTCTAGGTCCCCCCCTCTCCCCCCCTGCCCCTTGCCCTCGCCGAGACGCTCTACGGCTAATAGTTAGTGCGCGCGCTAATATTGGCAGGTTGTTTACTCTCAAACAGGAGTCAGCTTTGCTTTGATGTGATGCCAGAAAGCGGTCAGCTCGACGTATTAGGCACATACCTACCGACTAGATACACAACAAAGTGATTGAATATTAATGATGCCATCCAATCAAGAGAATCGTACCCCTACATAGGTACATAATGTAGGTATAGATACCTTCCTAAGTATATTTAGTCAAACATCTTACGATACAACGGGTCTTCTCAGGGTAAATAAATCATCGCAGTTTGTGCAATAGTTATTAAGTTTCTTAGTTCTTACATTCTTGAAGAACCTACATAGTTCCCTTCACAGCTATGTCTCTGATACATAGAGCGCGAAGTCTGCACACGAGTGCTCTGAGCTCAGCACTCAGCACTCACAGCGACTGTTCGAGTACCTGCTTACCTATTGCTGGTCGCCACTTGTGTGGGACAGCCGGATAATTGGCGAATCATCGTTTATCAATACCTATCGGCCACGTGTTCGCGTCAAACGTGTGACGACGTAGACGTATCATTAGACTGTTGACTAGATTCAACATCAACACAGTTATTGGTTCTTATTACCACCACTTAGCAGGCTGATTCATCATATTTGTTTAAAAAATACGGAATAAAAGCATAATAAAAAAAATCTCATGATCCGAGTTAATTTTGATCATCTGAAATTCATTACAATAGGGTTTACGATTTAGTTTCTAAGATTTAGAATCAATTCATCGATGGTTTCAGTTCCCTCTGATCCCGTCCCGGTCGCGTCCCGGCGCGCGTCCGGCGCGGCTCCGCAGCGGTGCCGGCGGTAATTGCGTCGGCGAGAGCGCCATAAATTAGCGGCTCCGATGTGCGCCAATGATCAGCCGCATTTGCATAAGAAAGGCGCCTCCTTTATATATTCCTGACTTTTTCAAATCCGGGAAGCGAGATTTTCTCATACTTTTTGAGAATCTCCCGCTGATCCGCGCAATGAGTTCGCAAATTACAGCGCTATTCTATGCATACGAATGACGGGCCGCGCCCGGGGAGCCTCTACCTGCTTCATCTAGAGCGCCCGCCCCTCATCATTAGAAGGCTACCCCATATCTGTTATTCGATCCTAGGGTTTAAGCATTGAATAAAATCCTTAGAAAATATTGAACTTAAAAAAACATAACGTTATTAAATTACACTGCGCCACGACGAGCCCCAGGCCCCGACCGGGCGCGCCGCGTGCGCCTGAGTGCCTCGCATCGCAGCGCATAGCCGACTATTGCTATACTCGTAATTTCATCAAAACTTTAATCCGATACCGCACGTAATGAAATGTCCGTAAAACGAATTTCACTGCCGCCGGCCAAATCGTTTTATCCCTATTCTGAGAGTTATTATAACACAGGGAATATGTGCCGGGACTCGTCCGGCGGACGATAGCCTATTAGCCAGTGGCTTTTCACTTCTTAGCTAATTCAATACAATTGTTCTCTGACTAAGCATCAATCAACTATGGATATCAAGGATAAGAGTTAGCTGTTTATTTTGTTATTGTGGCATTATGCTTGGTTGACAAAGTAAAAAAACATTTAAGTATATTCAGTGGGATCTCAGCGAACAAGATCATATTGAAGTAGGTATACTTATCTTTCACTCAAGTCGAGCTGAGATAAGAATGCTAAGAAACCTATTGTTATCTTCCGATTTATCTTTTTATCCGACGTAAAAGTAATTATATCGAGCTCAAAGAAACGCTCCAACGCCAAAAGCAATTGAGGATTCCTGGAATTTCTTTACGATACCTTTTTAGGACATAAATATAGGTGAATGTACAAACACACAATAACTGTGGATTCGATAAAGACCTGCGTGATGCGAGGTCAGTGGGCTACAAGGGGCCACGATCTCAAATTATCAACATCCCATCTCCAGTTGAAGGAAGTTGTCTATCTGATAAAACTTTTATTTAACTTTCTTTTGTATTGATGAGTTTATTTATGAGTAACTTCATTTTTTTGTTTAACTTTTTTGTCGCAATACGCGACAAAATGTTATTCATTTGGACGTGAGTAACTAGCTAGACAGACAACATGTAGTGCCTCTACGGCGTAGAGTTTTCGTAGCGCATCTACGATTGATCATGCGTAGAGTCTACGCCGTAGAACTTACTAACGGTTTGCCTTGACTGACACCCGTAAGTGTTTATAAATAAGAAAAAGTGATTACTTTCGTAAAAGTATATAATATGTAGTGTAGGTAGGTACCTCTTTACAATTAATCAAGTAACGTTTTTTAACAATATACAAGAAAATGCTTGAAGTAAGAACTGTCTAAAATTAGAATTCTTAGCTGAGTAGCTGGTTTTCTTTCGAATATTTGCTTTTCTGTTTATAGGTCGTGTTAAAACAGATTATAAAAAAACATCAAAACCAAAATCTCAATAATACATGGGGCCGAGCATCGAAAAGTCGAAAAACGCAATACCTCTTCATCACTTGGAAGTGAACAATTATATTTTAACCCTTTCAACATTTTATTAAAATTACGAACAAGTTAGTTGAATAAGGCAATGGTTTTCTTGAAGAGGTTGTAGCGCGGAGAGACGGCGCTATAGACAAAGAGCCGGCTGCAATAAAGGCTGCAAGAGCGGCGGCGGGCGGCGCCGGCAGTCATAAATCACGGGTGCTTTATCGCGCTAGCTCCCGCACCTCATCCTACCCGCACCTTTATAGGTACCTACTCTATACTCATTATTTCAATATTTCATTTTAGTACTTACCTTACATACTGCTTTTCAATGATTATTTCATTACATTATTGTAATTGTAAGGTCAAGTTATGTGTAAAAAATTTTGATATAGCATAAAATTTTGATATAGCATACCCTATAGCTATAAGAAATGGGTTTTTGCACTGACGCTCTGGTCACAACATTCAAGCCCCATAAAAACTCTAGGTACTACCTGCCAGAATGCACAGACGGTCAGTCACTCCAGTGTGACTTTACCGTATTTTTATGATATTTCGGTAAACAATGGCCGCCACATTTGTCACGGCGGTATCTTTGTTATTTTTGCGAACAAAGGCAAATCAAATGATCATTTAAAATGCGGAGAGGACGCCGCGGTAGGCGCCTATCTTTCTTAGGCCGGAGCTGGCCTTTGCTACTCGTAGCTGGAGCAGAGACATGCTGGCGGGAGAAAGCATTATGTTACATCTGGCAATTTTTATTTTACTTTCAATAAAAAAAATCAACATTTTCTGCAAGAGCTCATCAACAATCTGCGCCAATATCTCATTCACATTTCAATAATACTTCGTATCAATTACTTATTTTCCTTTCAGCCGTGGAAATTCTCTTACTTTTGTATTCAATTAAAAACAACATTACGCAAGTTTAACGAAACCAATTAATCACAGCTACTATCATTAAATTGGACATTGAATTACACAAAATAACGACACGTGTTCATTGTAAATAACAGTAGATAATTAATGAAGAGGCTCATTATCGAGTACCGGCACGTGACGGATGCTCCGAGCTACCGGCGCCTCATGTTTATCGGCAATCAGAGCCGTGCTGGAGCGGTGCTGGAGCGGTGCTGGAGCGGTGCTGGAGCGGTGCTGGAGCGGTGCAGGCACGTTGCCGGCGCAGAGCCGATACTGGACCAACGCGACACTCTGCCATTGTCCAGCGATATTGCCTCTTTAGCAACTGGCAAGGGGTACACAAGTTAAAGACGGAATACCACTGTTTGCAAATATACTATTACTATTCATTGTAAACTGAAGCATTTTTTTTATTTAATTATCGTGGTGAAACACATTTAGAGCAGGAAGAAATAATAGTGGTCGTAATACAATTTGTTCAACTAACCGCTCAGCAGACGCGACGGGACGCGGAGCGGGGCGTGCGGGCCCGCGGCTAAAGGTAATGTTAGTGCCGACAGCCAGGTGCAGTCTGCTCGGAGCTAACATGACTGTGTCCATTCTCAAAAAATAAGCCGACCCCGCTTTTGAAGAGGAGAAATGCCAAAGAACATACAGCTGCAAGCAGTGTTACCATCTAAACCACAGATTACTAAATGAACCTTGTAACCTGAAAGCAGTATGGAGTTGTAAGCGCCTGGCTATTAGAATGTCAATGGTCTCCGTGATTATGCGCGAGGCTAAGATCGCGGCGCATATGCAGATTCCATCAATTTACTAGCGGCCGCAGGACCCCGTTAATAATTGAGCAGCGGTTTCGGTCAAGCGCGAGTCGACACAAAAAGGCCGCGTCTAACGAGTTGGTAATCCGATCGGGGCGGCCCGTGTGGTGCTGAAGTTTGTCTAAAATGTCTAACTCCCTGTTGCCATATTATTTTATCTACAATCACTTTCGTCAACTGAAATGAATAGATGATAGAAATGCAAGCACACTCTGCTTTCGTCTGAGAAGAGAATGGTGCTCCATTGTGCGTCAGTCCAATCAACGTGTTCTCTGGCAAATCGTAGGCGGGCTGCTCGGTGGGCTGGGGTTAATTTGGGGCCAGTAGCTGGCCTTTTTGGCTCAAGGCTAGCTGCCTTAAGTCGTCTTCTAACTGTCCAGCCACTCACAGCCACTCCTCGCGTTTCTCTGAGGTTTTGTTGGACTTGAACGCCAGTGAGGGCCCGATTTCTCAGCGATGTGCTGACAATGAATCGGTCATCTCTCTCCGATGTGCACCTTTTTCTTCCGGAACCCTGTCTTCGATTAAAGCTACCAGTCTCCTGGTAACGACGGTAAACTCTAGAAACAGCAGACTGGCTCATGTTAAGCGCACGTGCCACTTCTCGCTGACTCTGGCCTTGTCGCAATAGGGTGACCGCTTGAGCAGCTTCATCACTTGTTGTGTCCATTTTCAGGTAGAATTCTTGTTTGTTGATAACAGAGATGTGTATCGGTTGACGTTTGACGGCTAACTGATAAGGATAAGTCAGGTAGATAACCTTTTATGTGGGTCAGTAACCCTTAATTAGCACTATTGTAAACAAGCGTAAAAAGAGTGGTTACTAATCACAACATGTTATTGGGTTGTGTGAGCAAGAAAAATTACAATATTTTATATCATTTTGAAGCTAACACTAGCAGCTTTAAGATTTTACTAAGAAAAAAATATTTTTGCTTTCAGTTTTTTTGCCAGTGACTTGCGACTGCAGATGTGACGCCTGAGTCGATTTTTTTGCTCACGAGTGTAGATTCGATAGGAGTTCCAGGATAGTTTCTGCCGCGGCGTATGCCCCACACTAGAATGATTAATTGGAATAATTGGCGACTTCATAAGTAAATATAAACAGCCGGTAATTACCCGCGTCGGTCGTGGGACTGCGAGGCATTCCAACGGATGTAGGAAGCTCCGCAAACTACCGTGTTCTATGTTGTGCTGTGTAGGCACTCGTATAGTTGAATAGAAATAGCAATACAATTAAACCTTACATTTAGAATGTTCTGGCTTCTGGGTAATATTCTCTACTTAATGTATGTCCCATGTGTGTGTGTATGAATAAGATTCAGATTTTTACTAAACTTTTTAAAGGTCTGGTCAATATGAAGGTTTGGGTTTAACTGATCTGGAATAAAAATATTTTTATTACTTGAACTAGGTAAGTACTTTTTTGCTACTTTATCTACTATAAGGTTAAAATAATTTTCGGATAACAACACAAACAACAAAAAAACTAATGTGATTGAATTACCTACTATTTACGTGATTTCATTATGAAATCATAATGATTAACCATATCGTACGCAATATATCGCAATCTTTAAAACATTGGATATACTTATTACGAATTCATGATTCACGCTGATAATGATACCTAAATAACAGACCCTATAATAGTTATAATAGTTCATACACCGCGCGCGAGCAAAAGAAGATACCTTACCAACAAATTTAGGTAGGTTCCTATTATGAAAGCGGCATGAAGCGATAACGTGTTTCTTTTGCAGTTCATATGCAGCGCGTCGACGAATAAGATAGGATGAATACATAGGTACCTATTATGTAAATATAAAAAGTATAATTTAGTATTTGGATGTTACTGTTTCAATCACACATTAAGTTCTAGTGCACCCATGTAGGTATATATAACCAGGGACAGCAATTAAACTATGTAATTATTTAAAATCGGTATCCCGCTGTTGAATCTGTGGATAGTAGTTAGTTTATCGTAGTCGATCGGCCATCCCGCGACTTACTCCTCAAAAGAGCAGGTCCCCGCGCCCGCTCGTCTCGGCCTATACAGCTGATTGCGGTGCGGCTCGCTGGCTCTGTTTGACAAACTCACACTTGACTGACTCCTTTCATCGATATGGATGGCGATGGCGGATCCGATACATCCCCGCACTATTCAGCTCTGCGTCTGTGAATACAGACGCCCGCTGCCTCCGAGCCACTGACTCATCGATAACTACGTAAATAACAAACACTACGACCACCTGCCTCAATATCATACGACAAGTAGGTACCTACAGTCTGGAGAAAGTTGCTAAACGTAGTTCAGGCGTTGCCTTAAAAATGTGTATGAAGATTTATTTTATGGTCTAACTCCGCGAAAGTCCGTAACTTCTGAGGCATAACATAAAAAGTTGTAAGAGTTTGGGAACTGTTTAAGATTGCTAATCTGGCTCCCCCAGGAATCCGCGCCGAGTGATACTCATGGCTGCGATCTGAATAAATGATGGCGGGAGCAGCGACACGGCCGGCCTGCTCTCGGGCTCTTCTAGCCGGAAAACGGAATCTGCTGTAGGTCTACTCTACAAAACGAAAACGATGCATCGTGACAATAATCGCAGGTCAGCTTATGTACCCGTTGTATACAGGGCAGTGAAATCAGAACAACAAACACTGTTATCATATTATTATCATAGAAGCCACGTACCTATTTATTGTGTATATTACCACTTATCTACAAAATGAAAATAAGTTTTGCTAATGATTATGTTTTAATCACGAATGCTATTTTTAGTCAATGATCTATGTTCAGCTTTTGCATGTCATTGTAAAACTTTGAACAAGGATTTTTGGCAATAAATTGTAGATCAATGCAATAAAAGTATGATTCCAAAGTGTAGAGATGTGGTGGGTGAGGGTAATAACAGCCTTGCGTTACCTATTACCAAAGAGTAGGTAGTCTGTTTACCAGAGAAGTTAACTTGATTCACAAACTATGTAATAAGTAAGTTGTATTCTTGTTTCGGAAAGTTGTTTATGAATTTTGGGTAAGTTGGCGATGTTGGTATCCGCGTGACAAGATACTAGCGGCAGTTCGGCGGAGTATCGCGTGTCGACGCCGACTTACGGCGACTTACCGCGGGGCGTCGGGGCTGCTACCTGCTACTCCGAATAACTTAACACGTAAATTCCATGAAACCACAAGTGTTCGATAAGGATTTTACTTATGATAAAAAAAAAAACAGATTTTGCACAAAAATAACTAGGTGCACCTGTTTACTAAACTTTTCTTTTCCGACAAATAAGTGTATAAGAACTTACCTACTTTTAATTGCCAAATTTTAGTACTCTTTGTTCATATCTCCAAGGCAACTATTTTAAATTAATATTCATGTTTCTAAGTAATGCATCGCCTTCGTCTGTCTCGTGGAGACGGCAGAGTGCAACGTTCTATGTTTTGAAGAGAATAATTAAAATAGCGGGATCTGCTCCTCTGCCAGACGGACAAGAATTTTAATACACGAAAAAAGGAATTGCGAAGTGTGCGCCCCGTCCCGCCCCGCCCCGCCCCGCCCCCGCTCCCGCCCGCCCGCGGCGGGCAGCCAGCGCTCCGGGACCGCGCCGGGCACCGACCTGGCGACGACCCACAAGCCACGCACGTTCTTACACTCGATCCTCAGGAAATTCTACGTGTTTTATCTAAAAAGAGTCGAAGTCGAAGTACACAAAGATATACCCACCTACAGTTTCAGAGAAGTATAGTTAGAAAACGAGTGGCAAAATTAGTATTTTTATAAAAACCGACTTTAATTTTGTGAAGATAGGAAATTCCTGCACTCTAGATGTGCATTTCTGTTCATATCTCCGAAGATCCAGATTCTCAACAATTTTTTTTAGACCACTTCAGGTACCTTAGGTAAGTACCTACCTAATACTATTTGAAACAAAAAAATATTCATTTTCAGGATCGGGCCATTTATGAGGAGGAAATCCGTGAATAAGTTCACATAAAATAAAGTAAGAAAAAAAACATTCTCACAGCGGAACATAGAACCTCCTCGTTTTTTGAAGTCGAATAATTTAGAAAATGAGAACGTGCAATATTCACTTCGGTAAACTCAGTAAATGATGATTCACAGTTCTGCAAACACTTCGGATCCTTTGAAGAGCCTTATAAAAAGGCTACAAAATGTTCCCTGACAAATCAATAGTTTTAGTAATTTGACATTTGATTCCATTACTATAACGTAGTGTTCGGCTACATTGTTGGTGTCACGTTCCGCCAACTACAAATCTGCTATATCGCCTCTCATTCGTATTTCCTTTTCGATACTGACTTGAATAAACTGCCGGCTAAACATAAACGAACATACAACTTACTGAATGGCGTCGGCTCGCCGCATTGTGAGCCTTGTGCGGGTGGCGTCAGGGTCGAGTGTCGCGCGTGATGCGGCCTGAGCCATAGTGCTGAAGTTCACTCAGTTTTATGAGGGCAATTTGTCGGGAGCCGCCGCAACTCGAGCCACTCGATTTTTGATATTGAAACTTTATATTTGTAAGCGAACACTCGTCAACTAGTGTCACAGTGCATCGCGCCGCAGTATAGCTGTCTTCTCTTGCTACTGCATATCCTCTACCTGCATTCTCCCGCAGGAATCTTAAGCGATGAATAGACTTTTCTCATGGGCTACTTCAGTTTCGTATGAAGAGAGCAATTTTCTGCACTCTTGCTGTATTTTTTTAATAACTCTGAAGACCTTAAATAATTTATGGAAAGTTACACGCGGGAAGCACCAGCTTTCAAATATCAAAAGAATCATCAACATCGGTTCACCCAAGTTCTAAAGTAACAAACATAAACAAAAAATACAAGCAGACGAATTGAGAACCTCTGCTTTTTTTGAAGTCGGTTAAAAATATGCGAGTTGTCCTTCTTCGCTCTTTTGCTCTGTTTGTATATTGAGGCATAGCAGCGAGCGATTGCCTCGAGACGTTATAAAGTTGACGTTGAAGATGGAATCGTGAGTAACACACTCCCGTCCCTCCCCGCCACACCCACACCCCTCGCGCCCCTCAATCGACCACAACACGGGCTATTGTCTTTGGGCACCTTACTCGATTAATTTATAATTTTCTAAATCTGAACGGGCTGTCACTATTAGTTTAACCCCTCTCCCTTAGATCTCTAGTGAACCATTGTATAAAAATATCTATTTAAAATCCATTAGGTTCAAACGGAATATTATATTTCAAAAAGCTATTTCTTAAGTGATTGTTCAGCAAACCAACCCGAGACTCGCCGTGGGACTTGTAGATGAGCGATGAACTCATATTGGCGAGCATTACTTAGACTATGTACCTACACATCAGTGTTAAAAAGTTACTTGAGTATAACTTGTAATCCATCAATAAGTTGGTGCGTGGCGACTGGCGAGGTTCCAGAATAAACATTCCCGAAAGCTCCACTCAACTCGACTTTTTTTGGAAATAGTGATGGTGTGATGGTAGAGGGATTTGCAAAGATGTAAGTCTACACTTCAGCTGCCAGTGCCTTGCTTTTGAACGCAACGTGTAGCCAGCAACACCTATGCCGATGGAAGATTAATCAAGAAGCATTTCCATAAAGGACTTGTACCTGACTTGTGATAGAATCAGAACATTTTCCTTAATGAGTTTTGGTAAAACAGTGATTGTATCTTACATTCATGCGAATTAGATAATTAGTCATAGATATTGATTGGAGATAGCGAATCAGCCCGGCAGGTGTGCACGACGCGTGCGCTGGTAACGAACTCCAAAGTAACTCCGACAAACGAAACGTTCTAGAAGGTGCTCTGAAGATTACATTTAGATTGTTTCAGCACCAAAAGGTTGTTGTTGAAGAGAGTAGCGCACTAGGAAATACAAGTTACCTACCACAGATTGCGCAGGAGTTGGTGAGAGCTGGACGTGACGCAGGTGTCATGTCAATTAACACGTTTAGTGCCCGAGATGTATAATTTCATGTCATATTAATATCCAGCATCTTCCATAATTTTTATTATAAGTATAATTATGCATGTTTCAATTCACGTTGCTTGGTTGTAATAAACTGAAATCTATGTGAGGATATTTAGTGCGTGCGATGTGCAAAGTTTTGATAGAGAGCCAATTCCGCGCGGAATTGGCGCAACTCTGCGTCCTCGTAAATTAAAAACTCTCAAACGAATAACACTCAAGTGTAATGCTCCAGCGGGAATGACGCCCAAACTTCGGGAATGGCTTCTATTTCTCTACATTTAGTGCACTCGGAAACTAATCCTAATCCGCCGACTGAAGCGATCACGAGCACCCCGCGCCCCTCCACCCCTAGCACCCGCCTGCGCCACCGACATCAGGCCACCAGTTGATGTTGTGCCCTTTTTATATACCTACCCGAGCCTGTGCCATCTATCGGTAGGTAGGTACTACTAGCGCTTATCCTTTGGTTTGACACGTTTGACTGGGGAGCTGCGCTGGTTATATCATTCAAAGGTTATGCTATCATTTAAAAGAAAGTCGTTCTAAATAGAATATTATCTATTGATAGCGGTGCTATATCCAGTGAAACATTTGATATGAATAAAATCACGATAACAACTTTTGTATGAGTGGCTAATCAATATGATTCATAAATTATAAGTAATATAATGTAGGCCGTACTAATTAGGTAATGTAGTGATTACAATCGCATTCAAAATATTTTTAATTTACCTAATATTTGCGTTCTGCCAATTGCAATAAAGTGCCTTACAAGAAAAAAAACCTGCGCATATTATTCGAGTAACACAAAGGACATTTCATAGATAGATATTCTACAGTCTGTAGAATATAATCTATCATTCTGTTTTTTGGGTTTGGCAAGTGACATTGATCCCGTCTGAATCAATAATGTATCTGTTTTGCTGGAAAGTATTTGTACTTAACTACGGATGCTTTTTTAAAACTTTCCATGATCATAAATCTATGAAAAACTTGCTGTAATGTAAGTTAACTGAACTTAAGTATATAAAACAGGGAGAAAAAATAACTACAGCAGGTAAGTCGAAGTCCTTTTTAAGGTTTTTTACAACCAACACGATAAGTGACGATTAGTGGACAGCACCACAGTATAGAGGCTATGTTATGATTGAAAAGCTCTCACGCACTGTTTTGTTTCAACATTTCACACAAAAAAAAAAACCATTTCAGTGGGTGGTTGTCATAAAGAAAACTATCTAAATAAGCTCCAGAAAATTCATTCGACGTGATAAAATCAAGCAGGTCAAGTTACTAAAGAAAATTATTCAGGTAATAACGCATAGACACAACAAGGTATAGACAAAAACATGTTCTGTAGCTGAAAGATAACGCGATACCGGAAACTACTTACTGGTATGAATAACAAGTAAAGATTAGGATTCCGAGATTCGGGCAGCGCGTGAAGTACTTATCTATTTAAATAGGAGCGGCGCCGAGCCCAAGCATCCAGTATACGACGAGCTTCTCTGACGAAAACTTCTACTTTTATTGTTTACTCTAATAATAACCATGATTGTGATAGCTCTATTCGTGATCTTCGCGGTGACCCTATACCTGTACGGCACCCGCAACTTTTCGTACTGGCGCGACCGCGGCGTGACGCACGATGCTCCACTGCCCTTCCTCGGCACGGAGGCGCCGCGCTTCCTCATGCGGCGCAGCATGACGCAGGTGGTGGCCGACGCCTACTGGCGCCACCCCGAGGAGCGCTTCGTGGGCGGCTTCCGCGCCAGCGCGCCTCTGCTCGTCGTACGCGACCCCGACCTCGTGCGACACGTGCTCATCAGCGACTTCAAGCACTTCACCTCGCGCGGCTTCACGCCCTCGCACGGATGGATGGAGCCTCTCCTGCGCAACCTGTTCTTCGCGGACGGCGACCTGTGGCGGCTGCTGCGGCAGCGCATGACGCCGGCGTTCACGTCGGGCAAGCTGAAGGCGATGTTCCCGCTGATCGTGGAGCGCGCCGAGAAGCTGCAGGCGCGCGCGCTCACCGCCGCCGCCGCCGGCCGAGCGCTCGACGCGCGCGACCTCATGGCGCGCTACACCACCGACTTCATCGGCGCTGTCGGCTTCGGCCTCGACGCGGACTCGCTCAACGACGACGACTCCGCGTTCAAGAAGCTCGGCGCCAAGATCCTCAATCCGACGCTGCAGCGCGCGCTGGTGGCGGCGTGCAAGAGCACATTCCCGCGCCCCTTCAAGTACAGCAAGTTCCTCGGACAGGAGCTGGAGGACGACATCCTGTCGCTGACGCGTCAGATCCGCGAGCAGCGCGGCCACCGCCCCTCCGGACGCAACGACTTCATCGACTTCCTGCTGGAGTGGCAGCAGAAGGGGCGCCTCTCGGTCGACTCGCTCGAGCGGGTGAAGGCGGACGGCTCCCCGGAGGCGGTGCACCTCGAGCTGGACGACGTGCTGGTCGCGGCGCAAGCCTTCATTTTCTTCGTAGCCGGCTTTGAGACTTCCTCCTCCGCGACCAGTTTTACGCTTCACCAGCTCGCTTACAATCCAGAAGTTCAGAAAAAGGCGCAGCAGGACATCGACCGGGTGCTCAGGAAGTACGACGGCGCGCTGAGCTACGATGCGATCAAAGAGATGACTTACCTGGATTGGACGTTCAAGGAAGCCATGAGGATCTTTCCCTCGTCCGGTTTCCTGAACCGTCAATGCGTGAAGAAATATACCATTCCCGGAACCAACGTGACCATCGACCCCGGCGTGAAGGTCACGATCCCCATCCAGGCGATCCAGAACGACCCCAAGCACTTCGACAACCCGAGCGAGTTCCGGCCGGAACGCTTCTCTCCGGAGGAAGTCGCGAAGCGTCACAAGTTCGTGTACCTGCCCTTCGGGGACGGACCGCGCGCATGCATCGGTAAGTTTCATATCATGTATTTAGTATTTTACTTCTAATTGCTTAACTTTTTATATTTCAACATGGTTAACTAGGACTCACCGCCCACAGCCTTCACAATGTCGATGTAAACCGTTTAAACAGCTCTTGTCGCATTCTTTAGGATTATTGTTCATAATGTCTCCACCACATAATAAGAGTGGTCGTTCAAAAGTGTCTTGTACTAACAATGTGTGTTGTTTGCGTGCAGGAGCGCGTCTGGGCCACATGCAGTCGCTGGCGGGGCTGGCGGCGGTGCTGGCGCGGTTCTCCCTGACGCCGGGTGCGGACACGCGGCGCGAGCTGGTCGTGGACCCGCGCTCCACCATCGTGCAGAATGTGCTCGGCGGCATCCCCCTGCACTTCTCCGAGCGGACACAACTCCCTGCGCATACAGAAACTGAATCTTGAAGATTGCTCTGGTTACTCTCACTCCCTAGTTTAGAAATGTTGTAACAGCACTGATTACTTATTAGATTAGAATAGATATAGACTTTATTAGAATAGAAACAGGATCGAATTGAAAACTTCAGTATGTTTAGTTTTGCTTAAGACTGATATCATTTTGATCGTGATGTGTTAGGTCGATACACCGAAGCTAGTTATAAAATGGACTTTTGGAAGATGTAGTACCTAGGTATTGCGGTCTAGTTTTGTATTTCGTTGATAAATGCAACTCAATCATCTACTTGATAGTCAATTGGGCTCTTCATACAAAATGAATGAGTCAGTGGGCAACATGCTGATTGGTTGTGCAAGGTGTATTGTATCGAGAATTCGAGACTTAACTTTTTCATTAGTTAGTAATGTACTTAATGCTAAGATAAGATTATGATAGGTATTTGTACCTACTTATTGAATCAATTATATTAATTGTCAGAAAGTTAGACCATAGGTTACTTCGGTTGTGATTTTATTTTATTCATACAAATTCTATAAATACCTATTTAAAATAATATTTTATTTTTATCTGCCTTATCTACATACCTACTTCCTCTTCTATTTTATTTTTAATGACAAAATTTACCGTGTGCTATTATTAACTACCCTAAAAAACAAAATAAATGGAAGGATCTAAAAATTGCCTAAAGATCCAAAAGAAGTGTCTACCGCTCTCTGGGATACATTCGTTAATATATTTTTTTATTTTACATACAGTTACGAAGTATTTTTTGTAATGTTTGCATTAATCTGAATCACAGTCAGTATTTTGGTAGAGTCATTCGATTTTATCATATATACAAGCGCCTACAGGAAAATTATTAGCAAACAGCGATGGATAATGCTACGAGTAGGTACAATAAACAAGACAGCGTTCAAAGGTACTTAATAGTTTGTGACCTGAATTACCACATAGATAACGTTTTATCCAATCATGTACCACGCAAGCGAAGCCGGGCGAGTAAGCTTATATCTTAACCTACCCTAGGTAGGTACTTGCGTGATTACCTACTCGTACAACCAGACTAAAGCACGGAGAGCCCCTGTCCCACATTGGATTAGAAATTAGACAATTAGAAAATTATTTATTACACCTAACTTGATAACAAAAGCTTAAATTTTATAATTGAATTGGGTTTCCTAGTATTTTTTAAAGGTGGCCTTTTGTACCAATAGCGTTTGGCAAGTTACTTAATGCACTCGTTCTAAGTGTGAGGATTAATTCTGAAAACTTAGCGAGCGAAGTGCAGTTCATATAATTGGGCAATAAACGAAGTGGCGACTGGCGAGGCTCCGAGCGCTGCCAACAGTCCGACTTTGTGCTTTGCGACGCGCCCGATCTCGCGCCAACAAATATACTTTATGAATACCATAATAAAAACGAAAGTAACTCTATTTTTTTATGATTTCACATCTGAACTACTGAATAGATTCTGAATATTTGTCATGAATTATAGTTGTATTCTAAAACGGACATGTAGGAATTCTAAAATCACTCAAGAGAACGCAAATTTCAAGAACATTTTCATAATAGGTAATCGTTAAAAAACTATGAACACGAAAATTCAAAATTCTTGGCAACAGTGTGTAAAAAGAACCTAAAAGTAAGTTGTTAATTTTTAGTTCAGTTTAATTTTGTTCAGCAGTGTCGGGACACACAGCTTGTTTTTAACCGACTTCAAAAAAAGGTTAAACAATACTTTGAGATTTTGAGGATTTGATGAGGATCTTCCAAATTAAAAAAAAAATGCACCTCAAACGTGCAGAAAATTGCCCTGTTCTTACGAAATTGAAGTTTAGTAAAAATGAATATTATGCCACTTATTCATCTTTTAGCAGCAGCGGTGTAGGTGCTAGGCTAGCGCAGTCAACGTTTATGAAATAATCTTAAATGAATCTTGTTCATTCAGAACAGGGCATTGGGCTACTTGAGCGTAGACCACAGCTCTCTTTTCCTTGACTAACATTTTTACTAAAATCTTTAGAGAATGTTCCGGTATCCCTCCCACGCCAACCAGCCTCCCGGCCCTGATGCAATGTCAAGGTCGTATCAGCGAGCTGACTATTAGTTTTCTTCACTTACGTTTCTTTCTATGACTTACCTATAGTATGAGAATTTCTAAGTCAAGAAAATTATAATGCCTTTTCTTCGCGATTAGCAATTCCGATCTGGTACTAGAAGTATGTTTCCAACATACCTACCTACTGCGTAGATAAGGACATAGTTAGACATAATATAATTAGTCTCACAACACAACATAATAATACTGCGCGCAAGCGTCTGATAACCAGTTGTCTGCAGCGTATCGCCGCGCTCGAACGTTGTTTACTATTTGTTGATTGTTTGTGCGTCGTCGTCTGGAACCAGTTCCCGCGCACCATGATCACGGTGGCAATCATACTCGTGCTCTTTGTAGCCTATTATTTATACAACACTAGAAGATTTGGGTACTGGGCAGCGAGGGGAGTGAAGCACGATAAGCCAATATTTATTTTTGGCACAAATCTACAGGGATACTTATTGAAAAAGAGCGTCTCTCAAATGGCTGAGGAGGCGTACTGGAAGTATCCAAACGAGAAAGTGGTAGGATTTTTCAGAGGATCCCGGCCCGAGCTGATACTGCGAGACCCTGACTTAGTGAAAAGAGTTCTGGCAACAGATTTCACGTGCTTCTACCCGCGTGGCTTAAACCCGCATAAAACCACGATCGAGCCGTTGATGCGCAACCTGTTCTTCGCGGACGGCGACCTGTGGAGGCTGCTGCGGCAGCGCATGACGCCGGCGTTCACGTCGGGCAAGCTGAAGGCGATGTTCCCGCTGATCGTGGAGCGCGCCGAGAAGCTGCAGGCGCGCGCGCTCACCGCCGCCGCCGCCGGCCGAGCGCTCGACGCGCGCGACCTCATGGCGCGCTACACCACCGACTTCATCGGCGCCGTCGGCTTCGGCCTCGACGCGGACTCGCTCAACGACGACGACTCCGAGTTCAGGAAGCTCGGAGCTTTGATATTCAACGTTGGGGTAAAGGAAGCCTTGATAGCGATGTTTAAAGAACTGTTTCCAGAACTTTGCAAAAATCTAAAATACATGACGAGGATCGAAAGTGATCTGATCAATCTGGTCCAACAGATTCTGAAACAAAGAAACTACGAGCCTTCGAACCGCAACGACTTCATCGATCTACTCCTGGAGTGCAAGAAAAAAGGAATAATGACGGGAGAATCGATAGAAAAATTGAAATCCGACGGGAGTCCGGAGACGGCGACGCTGGAGCTGACGGACGAGCTGATCGCGGCTCAGGTGTTTGTGTTCTTCGCGGCGGGCTTCGAGACATCTTCCTCCGCCACCAGCTTCACGCTGCACCAGCTGGCGCACAGCCCGCACGTGCAGCGCAAGGTGCAGCAGGAGATCGACCGCGTGCTCGCCAAGCACGAAAACAAGCTCTGCTATGACGCTGTCATGGAAATGACGTACTTGGACTGGACGTTCAGCGAAGGCATGAGAATGTTCCCCTCCTTGGGTTTCCTGATCAGAGAGTGCGTTCGTCCTTATACATTCCCGGAGATCGGTTTGACGATCGATGAAGGAGTCGGAATATTTATATCCCTGCAAGCGTTGCACAACGACCCTGAATACTTTGATAATCCCAAGGAGTTCCGACCAGAAAGGTTCAGTCCAGATGAGTTCGATCACGAGAAGAATAAATTTGTATACTTGCCTTTTGGCGATGGTCCTCGTGCTTGCATTGGTAGGTATTTTTAATGATGTTTAGATTCTCTTAATATTTGGATAAGTATGTGAAGTATACTTCTGTTTGTTCCAGGGACTCGGCTGGGCAAGATGCAGTCGCTAGCGGGGCTGGCGGCCGTTCTGTCCCGGTTCTCGGTAGCGCCGGCGCCGGAGACGGTGCGCGAGCCCGCGGTGGACCCCAAGTCCGGCATCGTGCAGGTCGTCAAAGGCGGCCTGCCGCTCATCTTCCGCGACAGGAAAGCTCCTTGCGCATGAGCTCTAACATATATACCACATCCATGAGATGGGAGAGTGCCTTGTAGACTGAATTATGTCAGAATTCTGTTTATTTATTGTTTCTCTAATATTCAGTTCTGTTAACTAAAAAACATGATTAAGTTATTAACATAACTGTACAAAATACAATTAGAACCAGTTGAGCCACCTAAGGATCGTTACAAACGATCTATAGGTAGCTCAACTGATCCAAACCACTGCCAGACGGAAGCGTGCCCAAGACACTGGCAGCATTGCCGCGCTGGATGGCAATGCTGTATTTTGTACAGTTATGTAAATATGTAGTAGTTTAGTTTCTGTAAATAAATTACTAACTTTTGCAGTTATTGGGGGCAATTCGGAGTGTCGCAAAAGCTAAACTAAACTAACTAAAATTATTGCCATCCTTTTTATTCCCATCGCTATGAAAGGGACGGCAACAATTTTAGTTAGCTTAGTTTAGCTTTTGCGACACTCAGAATTGCCACTATTAACAGTTTAAAACATCATTGAATTTACATCTAAATACGTGTACCTTACCTTCACATATTGGGCAACTACGGAACAGTTTACTATTAAGTAGGATACTATTATGTATTAGTCGGATGTTTTGTGACTCATTTGTAGTTTATTTGCCGAGCTGTTTCATAAAGACGATGCGAACATTTCTTAAATAGGGTTACTGGTTGTTCTTTGCACACCTGCTAGAAGTCGAGAGGGCACAGGCAAGGTCATGTTACGAACGCCATAGAAGTAGACTATGACTCTACTGAAAATCTAAAGTTAATTATCGCTATGCACTGGTATGCTAAGGTAGGTAGGTAGGTATGTATGGTAATGTATTCTACTAGTTTAAGTTTTAGTAGAAACTAATTTTTTGTTTAAGATTATGTGTAGGTTTATTTAGAAAATAATATGGTATCCAAGAGTTTTGTATTTTTACATAAATAATTAGTTTTGTTGTTTTTGTGTTTTGTTGCAAATAAATGAAAAATGTTTACCAACTCAAACAATTATCTACTTAATAAATTTTAATAACAACTACTTTTATCTCTTTAAAAACAACAACTATTTTATATTGTCCTGATTGCTGATTCACATAATACATACAATCGATATACAGGTGAGTCTCTTTAGGGCCATTAGGCTTACCTATTTCATTATTTTGCAGATAAAATTATATGAAAAAAAATTAAAGAGATCAAGATAAAAAGATCGAGGGCATTTTATTGACAGTATGTAAATTAATCTAACTTAACTTAAGTATAATATTATTTTATCTGTGACTTAGCTTGATTTTGAACGTGAACCTTGTTGGCGGAATGGGTTACTCGACTTTCGTTCCAGAGGTCGTGGGTTCGAATCCGGCTGTGCATCAATGGATTTTGGATGGAAAAATATATTTGCGAGTACTAAACGGAACAACTTGTCACGTATGGAATGGAAAAATGGTTTTTAGTATGTGTGTTGTTCGCCGTAAGACAGATTCGCTTTATGGCAGATTAGCATTTAGCCAGATTAGTTTTAGGACAGAAATTGTACAGTCAATGGCAGATTCGATAAGAGTTTTCAATTTTTACCTTTATCAATAAACAAATTTACGCTACGGGACCCGCGATGTTAAATTCTTAAACTAACACTTAGCCGGTTTTTTAAAACAGCAGCTCATAAAGTATCTATTCCTATTTAACTAATAACGTTAGTCCAGCATTGTCATCAGTTGTCTATTCTTGTCTCTTGTCCTACATAAATAAAGATTCTAGATTATTCGCCGGAGAAGATTCCTACAGGTCATTGTTATAAAGGTCACGATTAAGTTATAGTACACTTGTTCTATTATTTTATTCTTTGGTTATACCTTGTCGATTATCATTGGTTTTGTTTAGGGTTTTTTGTTAGAATTGTATGTGGTGTGCTATGTGGCTAATAAAGTATGTTTATGTTATGTCTATTAAAAGACAAGGTCATCAAAAACATGTTTCGGAACTTGTAGCTGTAGAGGCAGCACAAGTTCCGAGCATTCTTTCAGTTTTTTGTTGACTTGTTGCTTTGGACTTTGATACTATCATGTTATGGACCGGCTGTTATTATTATTAAGTTTATTAAAAGTAAGCATGACTTTGCAAAAGTCCATCGTAGGTTATATGAAAATCATTGAAATGCGAAAATGTCTGGTAAGCAGATCAGTTATTTCTAAATGATTAGCAAAAAAATACTCAAATACAACACTCGCTAAATTGTAGCGCAGTTTTAATTGCAACATTTAAAACAGAAAAGGAGATACGAGTTGTAACAAAACCGTAGGTACTTGCCTTATCTTATATTGTTTGCATGATCTGCAAATATTTGTTTCGTGTCTGGGTGTTTTCTATGTGTATAATATGTATGTATTTACAAAAAAAATGTATCTATGTATGTAGTTTATCAGTCATCTGGTTACCATAACACAAGCATTAAATTGCTTAGCTTGGGACTAGATGACGCCGTGTGGAATGTCCAAGGATATTTATTTATATGCGGGCACCACATATTGGAGTGTTAGAGCGTGTTGGTTCCAACACTCCAATGTGGGGGGATCTATCTTGGACGGTTATCGGACATAAACGGAGCATTACCATAGGCCATTCCATTCGTAGCCAATGTTGGAACCAAGTTGAAGCCAATGTGTGGTGCCCGCATTAGAGTAGACCATTATTACCCAGAACATAGCAACCTGACTGATGACGTCGTATTTACCGCTGATTGTACGAAGATGAGCGCAGTTATGATACGTCTAGTATTTTAAAGAGAATAAGAAAATGTTGTGTTCACATCACAGGCGTTAATATCCGGTAACGACTGCACCAATTTGTTCTTTCGATTTAAAACTTCAAAATGCAATTATTTATTTTTAATAGAAACATAACATAATCTCTAATAATAATGCAACCTGGATGTTATGTAGGCTGGATCAGTAAATATTATGTATCTAGTGATCTATAGTCTAGGTTACTTCCAACCTTCGAAGAAAGGCTTGTAATGTAATAAACCGGTTTCACGTATAGTTACTTGTAACTATTGTATTTGACGTCATCCGGCTCAACCTCCCAACCTCAGAATAAATCATAGAAAAAAACTTAACTAATCTCGTTGAACCTTTGTGATCTGTACACCAGGACTAAAACAACTGTAAGGTACCATTTACATGATGCCATTTTATTATACTGTACCGTTTGAGGTACTTTTCGTTCGTTCCGGAGGTATAGCGTTGGGACCCCCGGTACTCCGACAAGAAAAACTACTTGAGTAACCTGTAATGTTGGCTTGAAATAGTAAAAGCAATGTTAGAATAAGAACCCGTGTAATGTTATAGTGGTGATACATTTTTAAATGTTTGTAGGTAATGAAATGCAGAAAACCAATTTGATATTGAATTAATGTTTATAAAAAATATCGTAACTGAAATCTTGAGTAGATAATGTATGATGACATGCCGGCTACTTATTAGTTAGGCACAACCGCGACGGCGTCTGGTCTCTCCTCGAAGAGCAGCGGCAGGCCGCCCGCGAAGGCCTGGATGAGGTTAGCGGCGGGGTCGAGGCGGGGGTGCGGGGCGCGCGGGGCGGGGCGCACGGTGAAGCGCGCCAGCAGCGCCGCCAGCCCCGCTAGCGACTGCATCAGCGCCAGCCGGGTTCCTGGGATTCAAAGCGATATATTTGAGAAATCTAGTTTGAATACCACTCTCTGACTGCATATCAATTATCAAACTGCTTGGAACTAAATAAAATAATTTAATTTGTAGGTAGGTACATGTAACTGTCCTGTCATGTAATTGTGTTTGAATGATGTAAATAAATATTTTTCTATTTCCTTTCTATTTATTTATACCTAGTTGAGCGTTTACTATAACCGTGTTTAAGGTTTTGATACAGATATTCACTATAGGAGCAACTATTATTTTGAAAGATACACAAAGTTTCTCACCTATGCAAGCTCTCGGTCCGTCTCCGAAAGGCATGTAAACGTGCTTCGCAATTTTGCTAAATTTATCCGGATGGAACCGCTCCGGATTAAACTCGCTCGGGTTTTCAAAGTACTGAGGGTCGTTCTGTAACGCTTGAATCGGGATAAACACCTTCACTCCCGCGTCTATCGTCAGATTCAGCTCGGGGAACGTGTATTTCCTCGCAGCCTGACGGATCAGGTAACCTAAAGGTGGCAACATTCTTAAGTTTTCCTTGAATGCCCACTCTAAGTAGGTCATCTCCTGAACCGCGTCGTAGCTGAGTCTGCCCCCGTGCTTGCGCAGCACGCGGTCGATGTCGGCCTGCACGCGGCGCTGCTGGCGCGGGTGGCTCGCCAGCAGGTGCAGCGTGTGGCTGCTGGACGAGGAGGACGTCTCGAAGCCGGCGCCGAAGAACACGAACACCTGCGCCGCCACCAGCTCCTCCGTGAACTCCAACTCGACTTCTTCCGGAGCGCCATCCGCCGTGAACTTCTCCAATGACTTACAGCGAATGTGGCCCTTCTTCTTGCACTCCAGCATCAGATCGATGAAATCGTTCCTCCCGGAGGGCTGGTAGTTCCTCATCTTCATGATTCTCGTCACTAACTCGATGACGTTTCGCTCGACCCGCCCCAGGTACTTGAGATGCTTGCAAGTTTTCGGAAATATGGTCTTCAGCGCCATCACAAAAGACTCCAGAGGTCCGGTTGTGAAGATCTGAACCCCAAGCTTCCTGATCTCGGAGTCGTCGTCGTTGAGCGAGTCCGCGTCGAGGCCGAAGCCGACAGCGCCGATGAAGTCGGTGGTGTAGCGCGCCATGAGGTCGCGCGCGTCGAGCGCTCGGCCGGCGGCGGCGGCGGTGAGCGCGCGCGCCTGCAGCTTCTCGGCGCGCTCCACGATCAGCGGGAACATCGCCTTCAGTTTGGCCAACGTAAACGCCGGCGTCATTCGCTGACGCAGCAGCCGCCACAGATCGCCGTCCGCGAAGAACAGATTGCGCATCAGCGGTTCGATCGCCTCTGGGACGGGCATGAGGCCGCGCGGGTGGAAGTACATGAAGTCAGTGAGCAGGACGCGCCGCGCCAGCGCCGGGTCGCGCACCAGCAGCTCGGGGCGCGCGGCGCGGAACGCCCCCACCACCTTCTCGTTCGGGAACTTCCGATACGTCTCCACCGAGAGCTCCGTTATACTCTTCTGTACAAGAAAGTTTTTGGCGTAAGTTCCGAAAAATGGAACAGGTCGGACGAACTTTATACCCCTTTCCTCCCAGTAGGTGAACGTCTTGGTTAAGTAGAAGTAGGTGACCACTGAGGCTAAAATAAATAAAAGTAAAAACACCATCATGCTAAAGTTTAATAGTTTTACACGAGCTCTTTGATTTGGTTTATGGAAATCAATGCGTAGGATATTCCTAATACGTTAAGGTTGTAAAATAAAATCGTGATAGAAGAGCAATATTTTTTTATATGAAAGTACATTAAAATCGTGCCATAAACTAGATAATATAACCCTTACCTTATCGATGACAAGTATGCGGCGAACTTGCATCAAACATGTTTTCAAGATTACCTATTCAAACACAAAATCTTTTGTAAGCACTAAAAACTGAATATTTAGGTACTAGTAGGTATAGGTACTATTGAAATTGTATAAAGTAATTTTGAATCAATATTATTTTCAGAGTTTTAAATATTAAAAGACTTTAATTAGCTTTAACCTACCTACTATTTGAAAATTAATAATTTTCGTAATAAACTAGAGTATGTAAATTTAGTAACTTATGCCTCTTCAATAGATAACTAACTAATAAGTATAAAAACTTGACGAAGCTCCAAGTAGAAAATAAAAGCTCTATACTTTAAGGTGTCTGTATGCGTCAAACTAGCGCTACCGTCTATTTTATTTTATTATTACGTTGAACAAAGGCATTTAAAAAAACTGAATGTTTTGTTTGTGAAACCTATCATAATCACACATGTTGCCATACACACCATCGCGCCATATCAACCATATTTGCTTTATGTGTACATTTTATATAGTAGCTATAATGATTTGGAATTGTTCTGTAATGAAAGAAAGAAAGAAAGAAAAATCATTTATTCTTGTAGGACCTCAAGGATCACTTAAGTTTCGTTTTACATGCTAGGTGACTCTAATGCCTGTTCCAACGCGACTCCCTAATGTAGTTAAGTTTAAGTTAATAAATAATAAATAATAATCAACCGCGCAAGAAACGAGTCCTAACCCTTTCCATGCTATCTATTCCTAGCTCACCTATACATTGTATGGTAGCATTAATTTATTTTATAGACTTGCTATAAATACTTTATTACCGATTTGCATACTACTGGCACGATACAAAAACACGAAACGGGCGTAATCTTAAAACATAATTAAATGTCAAATTAAAAAGCCATCGTTAGTATAAAATAAGATTTATTTGAAACGTATTTACACAAAATGATTTATAACTTTAGAGTCATTTTTCATCGGACACCGTGTTCCGCAGTTTTCATACAGACATTGTGTTGCAGTCGAAACCTGTCTATTTTTAGACGTCGTAGAGTTTATCTTGAACTTTGTATGATTAAACATACATTTACGACGTTTTTAGTATAATATATTTTTCTTTGTAGTTGTAGAAATGTGCTAGCTTAGTGGCCACATCGCAGAGCGAGCCTACCCACCTCGCGCAACACTCAAACTCGTATTATCAGATACCGGCTCGCGCTAATGCGTCGCGCAGATTTACATATAATTGGAGCGTCGCGTGGCGTCGTGCGTCGCCGACATTACCACCCGACCGACGTGCGGTTATACTTTGTGAAGGTCGACAAGTGCCTTCACAGAATCTGCATGTGTGGCTAAAAAGTACAACAAACATTCACACTTACACACACACATACTTTCACCTTTATAATACTAGTGTGATCAAAAAAACAAAATCTGGTGACAAAGCCATCTATACCTCATAACTATAGCTAAGAATCATTAAAATGATACTGTAGCAACTGTACTGTACGAAGACATCATCAATACGAGCATCACATACACACAAACATACCTACTGGAATAAACATAAAACTAAATTATTTTTTCATACGGAGATCAAATTATGCGATGAAAAGTTGAGGAGAGTTTAATAGAATGGTTTGTCATAAAATTGGAAACTCCATCATTTCGGTCGGAGCTCGGAGCTGCAAGACAAATGACCGAAGTATTTGCAGACGTTGCCAAATGACCTGATACGAACGATGAATCGCAAATGAAGACGCGCGCATTCCTCATACTGACCTGGCGATTGATGGAGAACCACTCCGAACTCATTCTTGTTTTATCTAGAAATATATAGCCTTAGATTGAATAAGATAAATTATATTTAAACGAAATATACGCTCGGGATGTTTATAGGTTTTGTTAATTGACTGACCTACAGTCACAATCATTTGTTCTTATGAAGGTACAAAAATAATGCACGTCATTACTATGCCGTAAAGTATATTATAACTTTGGAGAAGATCCGTTGAGAAGCATCCAGTGGACTAAATAAGTAGTTGACACTCACTGCAAAATGTATCTACTGTGCCATGACGATCTTGTCGTTTTGAAGACCTATTAGTAATCAGTAATCATCGCACATAAGTAAGGAAGTTCGTATGAGCAAGTGGCAAACTCTGGTGACGGAGTTTTTAGGCCGCCTAAAGGCCTCCGTCATAGCTTAACGACTTTAAAAGCCGGGACCGACAATTTAACGTGCCCTCCGAAGCACGGAAGCGCTCAGCTGAACTTCGACGATCTATCAAGAACGTCTTAGCAAGCTTCGCCACGAGCGCTTCACACATAGATATCGTGTGAGAGAAGAGTTTTCAATAACAGACAATAAGTGTTAGATTAAATCAATAGTTATACTCGTAATAAAGGCACGACTAGTGAATGTTAATGGCTGAACTGCAATTCTAACTAGAAATCGGAGACTTTAAGTGGCGCCCGGCTCTCAGTGGCAACTTTAATTAAACCTAACTTCTGAGATGACGTCCCTCTCAAGATAATACCGACAAACAAATTCCTGCACACGAATCGGAACATTTTAAACCTTGTGCCCTCGGTTGTAAAGGTGTGGGTGAGCGTACACTTAGAATTGCTATCTATTAAACTGTTGCTTCCTGCGGTTAAAGGAGACTAATTCAGAAACAAGGCTGAAGTTCTTGAAGTTCGTTCAATATTCGGCGGCGCGGTCACTCCTCGCCGCCTCCGAGGGACCTCATCAAATGAACATTCTCATTCAACTCTACCTTTTCAAAAGCAAACTATCTTTAATTCATTAACTTCTTCAAAGCTAAAAGCGCAAAATGTCGTAGTTTTGTATAATTATTTGGAGAAAATGAATAGAATGACATAATTAGACCTAATATAATAATCTTTATTGAACAGAAGTAGAATTACGAAGCTTTCAAGACGTTTCAATTTATTTCTAGAGGTATTACTACTGAATTAATTAATTTTAAATTTGAATTTAACTATTGTGACTCTCATTGTAACGTTGGAATCGACTACACGCATGTGCTGAATATTATAATTATGTTCTACAAAATCATGCATTTACTATCGACCCGTGTTTCATAGCTTTGTTTCTTAACTAACACAATGAGAAACATAAACAAAAAGCTTACAGTTTTAAATAAAAATTAAGTCAAACTTAAAAATACATCTAGTTTTGTGAGTTGAGTTGAAACTTAGCATTGATAGAGCGAGGTGTATCAACAATGCAAATCGGCGCAGTTAATTATTTGCACTCAGCCGGCGGCGGCGGGCGCGAACGGTGCAGGCAGCCGCGACTTAGTACCTAACACTTTACATTCTGCAGTAATATATAGTTTATTATTATTACCTGTGGTTCTACTCAATTTTTCACGCTTTCCAAAATTATAAATCTTATTCATAACTTTTAAGCACATTAAAATTCCGTTCATTGGTTTGGGGTAATCTCCGAAACTACTCATCTGATTTCAAAAACTCTTTCATCGAGTTGTAGCATGGATTTTCCGGATGAACATAGACTATAATTTATCCACGCGAGCGAAGCCGCGGGCGAGTAAGCTAGTAGTTTTTATAACACTTCGTATACTTTGATTTATATTATAGTGGACATACACGCTACGAGAAATTAAACTGTACAGTTTTATAACATACACGTAGCGATTTATCGGTACAGTTCGAACTGTACCGTCTGATCGTAACGATTTCTCGTAGCGTGTATGTCCACTATTATGCGGCAAGAGTAACTAATTAAATTAATGTTATTGTGATAATGTGTCTCGCTGAGCTCGTCGCTCCGCCGGCTCCGGGCGGCTGCGCTCGCCGGCAAAGAGCGTGTAATAGTAAGAGACGGAAGTGCCATACAAACAAAACGAACACTAGACGATGTATTAATCACCCAGTGAACAATAAGACCAACGTAACAAAACCAAACCACGACCACAGAACATATTGACCACGACATACTGCCAACTTTTTTTTTTTTTTTTTAATAACCTATAATGTGTCCCACTGCTGGGCAAAGGTCTCCCCCATCTCTTTCCACTTCTTTCGATCACCAGCCGCCTCCCACCACTCCTCATGGAAGGCATCTATGTCGTCACGCCAGCGTCTTTTAAAAATGTTATATTCTCTATGTTGGCAGTATCTAGGGATGTACCTAGTGACTATCGAAAATTTATCGATATCGATACCTATCAGCAGTAGCTAGGATTTTTGGATTCCATTAAATTATTAGTAGGTTTTTTTTTTCATAAATAAAAGAATTAATAATTAATTTAAGTAAGTATACATTTATTTGAACATCTACATAGGGTGTTTTGGGGGCGATAAATCGATCTTGCTAGGATTAATTTTTAGAAAATGACGTTTATATCCGTGTTTTCATGTAATGTTTGCCATCCAGGTACTTTCATATAGTGACGATGATCATCAAGCTTTTGTTTATGCTTCGTCATGCTGCTTCGATTTTCTGGTAGGTTGTCTGCAACAAATATTGTTGTATTATTATACAATAAAACAATATAAAATATATTATACCTAAACATAATGGTAATAGTGCCACTTGCGATCACCCATCCAAGTAGTGACATCCATGTTTACCTACTCCTAAAAATGTACATGATTCAATTAAAAACCTAATAGGTATAAAATAAAATCTAAGTTACATATAAATTATGGTAATCCTAACAAAATAAAACTTTATAAACATAGCAAACAAACAAATTAATCATTCCAGTTTCGTAAAACAAACTATCGATATCGATAAATCTAGGTTGATAGTCAAGCACTATAATTGTTTACCTACATACGGTATGAGAAAATTTTCTTGCAAAAACTTTTACGAATTGTATCATTATTTTACCAAATTTTGGAAATAAATGGCATAAAATTGCTTACCGATCTACATATAGAGGAAATTGAGCCATAAAAATGCGTTTTTGCACTCCTTCGCGGCATGTTTTTGCAAATTTCACATTGATTTTACTCATATTACTTAAACACACTATTACACTACAGAAAACTATTGAATAACAATGTTTTACACGTATCTTTATTTATGATTTCACGCCTTAGATTAAATTTTCTGTAACAAATAAATAATTGTCAAATTGTCAACAAACTAAAATTCGAAAGACTTCGTGAATTGACATGACACCACAGACAGTGAACAGACCAAAGAGAATGTAGAATGTAGCCCATAGAGAAAATACATCTTCCTTGATGTAGCCACAGACTAATGATGGATGATGGTGTACTTCTTCTTCTTCTTCGTTCTTACGCTCGTTCGTTCATTCTTACTATAATCCGTCTATGTCGGAGTGTCCTATTTTAGTATAGCTCTACAGAGTTGTCAGTGCTCTTCGTTATTCGAACGGGTTGAAGCCTCTTCAGAGTATATAGTTCTGTGGTTGTAGCAGCCATTAAAACTCCGGGGCGTTTCATATATCGTCTGTTTGAATAGTACATTCGCCAGACTGCTCGCCGGCTGCGGAAACAATTAGCTCGCTGATGTCACTGATTTACATTCGCGTTCTGTGCATTTCATCAGATTCTCACAGTGCACAGGATAACGCTTGCGTTTCACTGAGGCGTGCGTACATTTGCGTTCCACGCGCTGTACTGAGGTAGTTCGCTAGTCACTATTAGTTATATTCACAAACGCGCTTCACGATAATGTTGGGTTTCGTGAACCAAGTATTTTTAAAGAGTATGAAAACAGGACGTTTTTCTGTGAATTCAGTCTGAAACAATGAATCAGAGCGGTCTTACAAATCACGGAGCGAGCCAATCGCTATTATTGCCGTTCATTTGCATAATGGTCATTTTTCCGCCATTCCATCGATGGCGATATCCGAGCCATTACATTAATTGCCCTTTAGCAACCCTTCTTTCATTTAAATTTAAACGACTTCATTAAAACAGAATGTTCTGCCGGCGATTAAAGGAATAAAAACCAGCCGGCGTCGTCCGGCCGCCCGAACGTGCCATAACACGATGTTTGAACAGGTACACATTTTCCACAATGTAGGCACAGATAAAAGAATACTAATGTAGGCTAGGTAGGCACATCATCTTATTTTATGTTTCTTGTAGATAACGCCCAAACGCAACTTAACGTAAGTGGTGTTTATCTATGACACTATTTGACATTTGACTATTATACCATTCCATCATCATAAGTAAGAACTTCCAAAATGGTTATAAATGGTTATACGCTCTCAAATAACTAACTAGTGTTTCAGTATTCGGGTGAAAGTGTTAGTTTACAAGTACTCTGCGGGACGAGCATACGCATAAAGTGAAAAAACTTTCTCACGTCAAAAATAAAAGTCAAGCACTACTCTCGAAAGTTTTCAGAGTGAAATGGTTCTATAGCTTCAATATCCAGGGCAAAGGTTGAAAGCGTGTCTCCCAGGTGTAGGTGAGAGAGGTGAGCGGAGCAAGTTCTTACACTTCTTACATTAGGTGTCCAATGCGGAGGCGCGGGGGTGCGGGGGTGCGGGAAGGGGGGGGGGGGGGGGGGGCAGTCGCCAACAACTTTACAGGATCAACTTCAGGCGCGCTCTGCCCTTTTTATTGCACTTTAATCTGTTTTCCTTCTATTTCATTTGTAGTATTGGTTTGATTGAATGAATTGTTTGAAATAAAAAATATCAAATTCTTAATATAAACGCATGGGAATGTGTTATGTAACTTAAAGAAATGTTCTCGTTGATCTTGAAAACATTAATAAAACTTTAACGTTTTTCTTTATGACAATAATTATTATTACATTTGTTGAACCAATGTTATGGCCCTTGACTTTTTAGCAAGACAAGGATCTCTTTAGCAGTGAGGAACTAACCAAATGTCTATAGCGACTAGCTTCATTTGTAGCTAAATCATGTCAATTATAAGAAATAGACAATAACTTATTTGCCATGAACGAATTAGTTATTTGCATAGGCAAATAACTAATTCATTCATGGCAAATAAGGTTAACCCGATGTTTTATGATAAAACTCGTCCCGTGTTTAGATGAATTAGAGTCGCATTTTAAGTCTTAAGAAGCAGTATCGGAGGAGATTCCTCATTAAGATTTGAAGAGGACCGACATGACTGCATTTTACAACGTAAAAGTCAAAGTCCTAAACGAAAGAGTATTTTATTTGGCGCTTTCAACAGCACTCACGTGAAGTTGAAGTCGCGGCTGTTATCGCGAATAGTAATGGTGGCCGACGAGGAGAGGCGAGGGGGGGGGGCAGGGGGTAGTAAGTAATAGCAGTTATAGTCGCGGACTTGGTTGGGATAACTTTGGCAGTAAACTAAAAAGTGACAGCTCTCCTTCGCGGTTGTAACAAAACAAAATTATCCGAATTGAATGACGGTACTGCATAATATTTGAAAGAAAAAAAGAAAAGAAATTGGCATTTATAGGTGAACTGAAGGCGTTGAGCGACCTAGTGGACCTGGACTTTCAATTCGAAGGTAACGGGTTCGAATTTAAATTATTGAAAATGGATTTTCTTAAGGATCGGAAATGAGAAAAATATTGTTAGGAAATCAATTTATATTCTAATCAGGGGTAAAGGCATAAGCTTATCATGTGTTTAGACTTGCCTCCAGTAACATCTGATGTCCTAGAGAATATACTTCTGAAGATGTCAAGGGGTAGTAAGCTACCTCAAGAGTTTGAAGATCATACAAAATATGCGAGAAATGTGGAAATACTTTAGCCTGGTTCGTAATTTAAATTGTCCATTATTCAGAGGCACTAAACATTAGCGCGGCTGCCACTCAACCACAGAGTACATAAATTATCGCCATGATCCAACTAAAACAAAAGCTTTTAAGCCTTTTACGAGTTTACGAGTGCACGCGCCGCCGGAATAGTTTACCCATTAACGCGTGCGTAAGCGCTCGATAATTCCTCTGATTCATGGGACAGATGGCACAGAGTACCAGCTTAACTATTCTGTAAAAAATAAGCGAATCTAATATCTCTTATAGGCTTACTTTAGTTGTTCAGACCAAAATCATGTGAATACAATAAAGGGGGGGGAGTATTGTGTTTCAATCTCTGTATGAAATGATTTTATAAGAGAACATTAATATTAATATATTTATGTATCCCCTGCATATTTATGTATCTACCACTTGAAGAGAACGCAGGCATTTGAAAAAACAGATGATACGCCCACTGATCAACAGAAACCCCGTTCGATGCCGGGGCGGGTCGCTAGTGCACCTACATACTATGAACATCGCGTGAGCGGTGATCCGTGAGGAAGCACAAAACGTCAGCGAACTCAGATAGAAGCAATCCTTCAAATTGAAGGATTGAAGGCTTCAATGTGACCGGATGTGATGCGCTATCATTTAACACCATCCATCGTTATCTCATAATTAATAACAGATAATTATCTTGACCTACTTACCAGATATGTGTTGTGTATGTTATATGCCCGTTTACACTTTCGAGTTTTTTTTATAAGCAAATAAAAAAGGCTTTTTGTAATAAAATATCTAACATTGTGATCAGACCTCACATATCATAGTAGAGTAATTTAAGATAAGATAAATATTTGATGAAAACCGATATGGGAATGCGCTCACTATGCTACATCTGTGGCAGCCGGCCTCATCCTTTGAGCAAGTCTCTGGAAGGTTACAGGGCATCGGAGGTTATTAGGTTTACATTCGAGTTGATTAGGGTCTGCCTCACAAATTCAAGCTGTTCATGAACCGCTTGTTTTAATTGTAGAACCCTTTCAATCTATTCAGGTAGGCACAGTGACCCGAGAGCAACGAAAATTTTACTAATACCACAGAATAAATAATACTATAATACTCTAACTGAATTATTTGAAACCTCAATACTTAAACGAAGATATTAGATCAAAGGCAAATTGATTGAACTGATACAAAATTGTTATCTGCGAATACGGATCGTTTAAAACCTGCACTGAACCGTTAGAGTAATTGCAGAACGCTTGCGGGACTGTGCGCTGCACAACACCGCGCTAATGGAATGGAAGCCGACACTCGGCTACCGTTTGAGAGGCGGAGGTTTGGACGATGCGTTTTTTACATTTGCATATTTACCTCAAAGCCTTTGAGCTTGGTCGTATCACTTGACGCACTCGCAATTAATATAGTGAGGGCACGAGAGCTCTCTATTACGGTAATCAGGCGCGGACAGACAAACAAACAGCGACTCAATCAATTAGCCTGTGTCGGCGAGCGCCCGGCCGCCGGGTAATTAGCTATCAAGTAGCATCTGATAGTCACCGACCTCATTACATCATTGGCAGAGCGATATGACACGAGGTGGACTGATTTGATGGAGAATATGCTTTCCGATCGTAGATAATTTTCAATCAGATCAAAATTCAGAAGTCATGATAATTAAATTTGGTGTATAATACAAAAAAATCTATTATAATACGAGCAGTTACGAGTAGTATTTACCTACCTACAAATAAACTTACTTATTTTTAATTATCGAAGAGGTCAATTTTACGTAAATAGGCTTTTACTATACAATAATCTTAGATAAAAAATATTCTTCCAAAAACCTCCTCCTTTTTAAAGTTAAGCTAAAAATGTATTGTTGAGAACGCCCGTAAGGTTATACTCACACTGATGACAATAAACATGAAGGTAACACTGAAAGCGGGAATGGACATCCTCATCAGCTCGTGCGACTACCCGACTGCGGGGGCCAAAGGAGGGTTTTATCTCTGCAATAAACAAAGTTCTTAAGATGGTAATCCTGCGCCGGTGAGGACGCGGAGCAGTTATCCCCAACTTAGCTCGCATACTCCGGATTAGCAGATTAAACAACTTTATGGAATGGCCTGCGTATCGGCCGATTCAATTTTTAGGGACTTTTAAAATTCTAATGAGGCAAGTTGAGGCAGCTGGGGATAATGTTAAAAGCAGTAAAGTTCTGTGAACATTACTTTCGTCTATTTCGAATGGCTTAAGCTGAGTTGTGTGCTCTGTTTGTTTTCGAGTTGCAACAATCCAAGTTTAAAGTTTGGAATAAATATGACGTGGATTGTTTTACTTCTATCCTGTTCCGGAATATAATTTCATAAGTAAAACGTATAGAAACATCTCGATTACTTCAACATTGATAAAAAGAGCGCATCAAAATCGGTTTATCTTTTCAGTGAGGTACCTACGTTGCCTCAGACAGACACATATTATACAGATACACACCACAAACTTATAACACCTGTTCCTTCATTAAAAAGCAGAAATTGACAGTATCTCCATGAATTCAAACTGAAACTCATTTCTTTTTTCATTAAGATTATAATTATAGAACATTTTGTCTCGTCACGTCCTATAAAACTAGGAGGTTATGGTGAAGGTTATAAAAGCTTTAGTTTGTTCCTTATTATGAATAGCGATGCAAATGCACGCAGTCCAGTATGCGGCCGCGTCACCCCGTCACCGCGTAACCGCGTCACCGCGTCACCGCCGCGCCGTCGGCGACCGCATTTCTCATCGGTTTATAGCATTTTTTGAAGTAGCAACTATTCATAAATGTTCTCTTTTACACGACGTTCCTTTTGACCTTGTAAAAGTGGGGCAGATCTTGGCCCAGCTGTGGGACGAATAAGATTAGAAAAAATAAGAAATCTTCAAAACGTAAGGTGGTTTGTGCATAAATAGAAACATTGTTGGTATTAAAATCGTCTATTTAAAAAGTGGGTATCAATCGACAATAACTTTTACGTGTGTAGTTCTCGTGTGTTGTCAACTCAAAATGTATACTCATATTATAAGCTTCTTACGCTGTTGTTTGTTATCACTTACAAAAACGCTTTAAAATACACTCACAAGTGTGATGATAGAAAAAAAAGCAACATTATTTCTATGAAAGAAACAAAAATATTATCTACTTCAAAACGATACACTTTGTTGTTTAAGCCATGTGGTGTTCAGTTTTCAAGATCTGCCCCACCCTTGTGGCAATACATGTAATTTATCCCTTGTAATTACTAGGGCTCCGGCGCACGTGAGATGCCCATCATAGCCGGTGTCGGCCGACAAGTGGCGCGAGATCGCATGATCCTAGTTTCAATTAAGGCTGTGAAAGTTGCCGCCGTCCTCGTAATTAATGTTCTTGATTAAAACTTAACTCTAGTTGGGTTTTTGGTGCACTCAGGGCGGGGGCGGCGGGGGCTAAGAGATTGAGATTACGGTTGTTGTGGTATAGTTGAAACGACACGAGGAATTTATAGTAGCCTGATACAGCTTAGTAATTTAAAGTTCTGTATTACTAGATGATTTACAATAACACAAGCTTTACCTTACACGCTTTTAATTTTTTTTACAAACTTTTGAGTGACTGATCTACTTAGGTAGGTAACTGATCTCATAATATGTTGATAGAACCAAATAAGTCTGAAATTGAGTGCTCTTTTTACTTACTTATCTTTTTATGTATCTCTCAGAACTAATTTTATAGATATTTAGTAGTTCAGATCACTTTTGAAGATCCCCCGTTCTTACGACCTTAGTCCGCTCAACCTCGTCCTTACACAATTTCGGACTGGGATCATAAAGTTCAACTAAATATAGTGATGCGTCTCGAAACTTGACGGCAAGTTTAGTGACAAGCGGCGCTTGGGGCCTCCCTGCCCTGCCCCCGCCCTGCCCCGCCGCCGCCCCGCTGCCCCCGGGGCTGGGTCAACTTGGCTACATGTTTGAGGTCGCCTACTTGTACATACTTAGTGCGATTTAGGAACTATTAATGGTTTTCAAGTGGTGGGAAATTGAAATTGATTAAATTGCCCCTTGAGGACCTTTCGGGCGGCGGCGCGTGAGTGCGTCGGAGGGACGCCCTCTGAGCGACAACTTTACTCTACACTACAGTATTAACTTGTTATTGTTTTGTTTGGAACATGTGTGGAATAAGTAGGTACTTATTAAAATAATAAGATATTTAAAATAAGATATTATCTTATTTCACAATACCTAATAAGATGAGCCGGACCTCTGGACCCACAATACAATATTCTTGGTATTGTCCCTCTTATACATGACATGTAGAAGTGGCCTCTAACTCATTTTGTTGCTAAAATTATCTAAATCACTGTAAAAGTTTGACAACTAAAGTAAACAAGCTTACAGTTGTGATAACATGCACTATACACGGCATAGTGTATAGTGCATCATTCTATGTGATTTTCAGGGTATAGAAGTCAGAAGCAAGATCAAACAAAAGATGAGTAAATGGTGGTCATTATGCAAGAAATTACAATTTGGTGGTGTCAGGTTCAAACCTCACCGGCGCTGCTTTTAGCAAAAATAATCTTTGACAATACTAATAACTGGTTTCCTCTTGATATTTTCAGATTTCATGTAAGTACATAATATCCGAAATCCACAACTAAAAAAATAATTAAGGAGGTAGAGGAAACACGATTTCAAAAATATCTGTGATATTATTTCTATGGAAACTGAGTGATGAATCACCGCTAGATACACGATTTATGCTTGAGTATGGCTTTTGAATACGAGCCTACGAGTACTAAAATTGTTTACATAGAAGATTTTTTACTCTACACAAAAATCACGGCTATTTTCTACTCTATCTACATGGTAATGACACAGGACTTTCAATGAGGATGCAAAGTGCCAGTGTAGTTGTTTGTCAGTAAAGCGGAACATAACGTGGACGAGATCCTAGGATTTGAGGATCGGAAGTTGGAGTCCCGCTAGACCCTCGGCTCCCTGGTCTCTAGTCCACTGTAAACTACGTTATGTTAAGCCTCCGTTTCATAGAAAGCTTCGACCACAAAGTTTACAATATCCAACAAATTTTATTTCAATTTTATTTTATTCTCTGTTTTTATGTTTACGGTGTGCAATAAAGAATTTTCATTTCATTTCAAATATTTGAGTCCTCAAAAATAAATAAAAATATCTTTACACGGCGGGCGTCTAGTCCCAAGCCAAAGATTTAATTTAGACCTCCCAAGCTAAGCAAAATAATAATATTTTTAGCATTGGCATGCGTTAATAAAAGTCCAAACCTGGACATCATTCCTATCACACTTCTAAGCTCTGAAATAACAATTCGATTTCACAACAGTGAGTTACCGTCTTAATGCCGTCACGACGTCACGTAACGTCACGGTGGTTATTCACTATAACCCGACAAAACGTAACGCGACAAAACGCGGCATTACGCGCAAAATGCAATACGATACTGCGGTGACGATCCGCGTTTTGTAGCGTTACTATTTGTTGGGTCATAGCGAATAATGACCGAGTTCGAAACCGAGGCTTAACCAAAAGGTGATATAGTAGAGTTGGCGGAGTTAGGTAAGCAATCTAACTTAGCACTTTCGGCCGCGCGAGTTTAATGCCCGATGATGCACGACCCCCCCCCCTCCCGCCCTCGTCCTTGCGTCTTCGCCACTAAATTAGTTCGCTAAGAGCTCATTTACAAATGCTAAAGAGGTACTTAGAGAATAGAAATGTTTATCTTCGAGTTCCAGTGTAACTTAGTTCCCACCGCATTCTCGTCAGTGGTCGTTTCTCCGTCATAGTTGTCTCGAGGTGGAGAAATAACCGCTGAAGTGTACCTAGAAACCTTGAAAGGGACAGTCAGCTCAATCTCTTTTAGTATCACTTATTGCTTGCTTTAGTGTTCAATGTGTTATTTATTTTTAGTTTGTTTTCTTGTAATTTTCTTGTTAATAAGCACCTGACCAATCTTCCATATCTTAAGATTTCTTTCCATCTAAAGGTTGCCTGGAAGAGATCGCTTCTTAGCGATAAGGCCACCCATTCTACATTGTTAGGTACTTAGTTTTTTGTTATGTTGTTAATTGTATCTTATTTGAGTGTACAATAAAGAATTTTCATTCATTCATTCACTTCTATATTCAATTATGAAAAAAACATAAAATAAGGTAATAAAATGTGTTTGTGTTTGTAATGTAACCTTGAGACGAGACTATTATATGAGACTTATAATCAGTTTTATTATTGTTTCTTGTGACTATCTAACTAATTCATACTATCTAATTTGAGCCTTATTCCTAATCCGAATGGCGCCAATTTCAAAAGTTGAAAGACTATGAATTGAATCATCTAGGTCTAGAGACAATTCAATAATTATACTCGTAGTAGTTGTGTGAGTTAATGCCAACTCAGGTCTTAAAGGTATTATCTTGTCTCTTTACAACGCGTATAGCTTATCTTATTTGAAAACAACGCAAACGATAATGTGTGCAAGTAGATAACTAGATACCAATGTTGTCAGTTACCTCAGACAATACAACCCGTTTCGAATACTTGAATAATCACAATTTCAGTAACCAAAACAATCTATTTCGCCGGCTAGTGGCTTCATCAAACATTAGCATTCTTACAAGCGATACGATCTGGTCAACTTTGTTAAGCTTCTGCAAAATAAAAATTATTTGGACATACTTCTAACCCTTACCCTTAGACATCTGCAAAGTGCTTAAAAGATCTGAGAAAATGTTTACCGAACTTTGGGAATACAGTAGCGATCATATTTCATTTCGTTAGTGAAACAGTTCCTCTGAAACTGATGGTGTCGACGATGAAGCTTTGGTGTGAGTGTCGTGCCGGCGTCGTGTCGTCCGCTGTGAGGCGGCCGTCGGACGGATACTTGTCCCAGTTACTGTTTGTTCTACCTCGCCACTGACACTGTGCAATGTTCGGGTCACCGCACAGACCAACGAAATACAACTCTTCATACCGCTGATAGATGTTCCCAGATAAGCAGAGATGCTTAGTCACAATAAATAATATCATGGACTTTGCACAGTTACTCATGATTATTTTTATTTGTACTGGATTTTGAATCTAAGATTAATAAAACAAGCTAGACGATTTATCTGTTGTTATCGAACTGAATTTTAACGTATAACGTGCAGAAATTAGCAAGGTTTGAGCATTGTCTATGTAGAATAACGACGCGCATTCCATACTCTGCGAGTCGGAGTCAGCCCGCAACTTACTGACAGACCCGCAGGTACCTATTAGACTCAGTTGCGATTTAGTTCGCAAGCCAATGCCACAGATCAAATAATACCTGCCAACTACCGCAGATGTCTATCAGAGATATTTGCTCCTCGCCACAAACAATGTGTTAGATGTCATGCCATCTAATTGTAAGGTTCTCAAGGTAAACTCACAAAATTACATTTAATAGTCATACATATTCGAGACAGAAAACGCTTTGCACAAGAGAAGTTCCGCACGAAGAGCGACGTCTTTGTTTGTTGTACATTTCCAAAATAGTTGAGCAAAGTTATGTCATCCCAACACTCTGGTTCCGCGTTGTCTACAAACGTCTCACTCGGCAGTTGGAGCCGCGCCAGGGTTCCGCCGCGCCGCAGAAAAACCTTCACGTCATGATTTATGTGCTGGCCTCTTCACTCGCATTAGCCGGCTGAGGAAGCCGACCAAATGCAGATTTCACTTCCGTTTCCGGTCGCGATGGAAATTCTAAATTCGATTTCTTGCCGACGATGGCTTGAGACAAGCTCCAACTGACCTGCGCCAAATGAACTGAAGAAGGTATCAGAGATCCATACCTACTGTTCATCAAGGAGTTCGATATCTCTCAATTTTCCGATAGCTTCCAATTCTACGAAATGAGATTGTACGAATCCGATTATCTTTTTCTTAAAACATATTCAAATTCGGAAAACATCGCAAACCTCTCATCTTGAATCAGGGAAATTATGTTGTTTTTGAAGTTAAATTCTTAGTCTTTTTCCAAGAATATTCCCGAAAGCTCATCAAAGTAAAACCTTATTTTCTCCACAGGTACCTGACACCAATATTGGTATCAAAGTATTTGTATGTTCACACAAGTGAGAGGTCGTTATAAGGAATAGCATCCAAGTAAAAGGAGTTTTTCAACTGAAGAATAAAAGTGGACATTGCCTGCGAACAAAAATACTTTATTTTAGTTCAGCCACGGAGTTATTTCACGTTATCATTCTTTATTTATGTCCCTCTTAGTTAATTGTGGGTTTGTCCGTTTTGTCTGCGCCTAGATAAAGCCGCGCTTAACCGAATATTCTAAGGAATTTATAATACTGAGCCCAAAATAAAAACATAATCCCGGGGACCGCGGATGCATAATTAAGCAGTTAGTCCGTACTCGCGGATTACTAGATAACAAAGTTTTTCGTTCATACACTTTCAACTCTATATCTTTTGATCTAAGATTGAAAATAGAAAATGAAATACAGGGAGGGATAGTATTTGTTTGATAGTGCGCGGTGCCTCTCAGTGCTATAATTTTTGGTTGCGCGGCGCGATCGTGTTGCGTAGTTTTTGCATTGTACGCTCGGGATGGCATTTACTACCTGCATTCTGCGCGAGTGCGCCGCGTGTAACCGTCGATGTATAGCGTTATTTGCATCTAGATAAACTTGTCGGGATTACTGCGGGAGGTTTTTAAACAAAAGTTACTGCGGAAAAGTAACAGTTTAATCTGTAGTCTTTTTGCGAAGTAAGCGAGCCGTTAAATATTTTGGGTTCCGTCGCGATGAGTTAAAAATGTACAAAGTCGACCGAAGCGAGAATGAATAATAATTAGAGATGAATCTCATTCAGGCCATGACTTGGAACAATGCTTAATTTCACCCCCGTAGAGGTTTTAAGTTTTTTCACTGTTTTTAAAATAGAATATTATATGCAATATACAATTTCTTAACATTAGTAACACTAAGATATGAAAAATGATCACGACTGTATTCTCAGCGAGCAGTAAGTACCTAAGTAAGTACTTTTTTAGCGAGCAGTAGGCATATTATTTACTGTGTTCATAAATAAATGCATCCACAGATTAGCTGTGGAGTATTTGGAGAAAACAGATAGAGTTTTAAAGCAAGTAGCAGAGAAACAACTGTGATCCCTGGCGTGAAGCCAGCCGCCATGTCCGCCACTGACTACCCCAACACTTGACACCTACGACCTGCAGTGCAACTAACAATATCAAATAAGCACATTCGCTATTAAATGGCCAAGATAAAAAAGTTAAGTATTTTGAAACTAGTCTAACGTGCAAGTAACACTATTCTTTTAGAATACCCAGTCAATATGCACTCGTTTTAAGACATTATGTAAGTTGGTGGTTATGACGAAAGGTGTAGACATCAATGATGGAATTTTTTTTGAGATTGGTACGACTTAGGAGCCTTCTAGATAAAAGCCTACTCCTCTCTACGCCCAGCCCCAGTTGACCTAAAGAGGCAGCTCTTTTGCTAGGCTATTGCCTAACTGTTCGCAAAATCAAAATTTACGACCTCTGTGGCGCAGTGGGCGAAAGCCCGCCTGAGACGCAGAGGTTGCGGGTTCGATCCCCGCCGCGGGACAAATGTTTGCATGATCTGCAAATATTTGTTTCGTGTTGGGTGTTTTCTATGTATAATATGTATGTATTTACAAAAAAAAAATTATCTATGTAGTTTATCAGTCATCTGGTAACCATAACACAAGCCTTAAATTGCTTAGCTTGGGACTAGGTGACGCTGTAAGGAATGTCCAAGGATATTTATTTATATTATTTATTTCATTATCGTCATCATGACTAAACTGTTAAGTATGACAGTAAAACGCGACCACAACTGTCAGACATGACAGTAAAACCAGTTTACAACAAGTTTAGCCGTGAAAAAAAACTATTTCGCCAGAAGTTAAGCAATAGGCCAGCGGAGTGCGCTGCCGTAATCACTTACCAGTTACCATCAGGGGAGGCGATTGCTCATTTGCATGATATTAATCTCATCTTGTACATTTAGTAAAACCACAGTAAATCCGCAACGTAATTGACACTCGACGCTTAGTTCTGATATCGGCAAGCGGTGGATTAGGACGAGGTAAGAAACCGGCGCGATCCATCTAGTCTACATCTAAAGACGCCAGACCAGCCAATGGAAACGCCTTTTCATATACCCACGGTTTTCATGAAATTAATTCTACTATTCGTTTCTTTAGGCTCGTTCAACGCGTTCGGTTGTGTGCGTTCACCTTTAGCAACCACAACCACTTATTCACGTCTTAGTATAGAATTACAGTAACACGTAGACGAGCTCGTGGCGTAACTTGCTACGTTCTTGATAGTTCGTTGAAGTGGAATAACGTTCAGAACGGCCACAATTTGAATAGGTGGACGCTAGTGGCATAACAGCTGAGCGCTACCGAGCTTTGGAGAGCAAGTGACATTGTCGGTTCTAGCTTTTATGCCAAACGATAACTCTGTCATCAAAGTTATCCACTGGTACAAACATACGGTATGTCCGGTTGCATGTATGAAGGCTAGAAGTCCTGAGAAGCCAGCGAGGGGATTACAGTGCAATCTGTGACGTATAGGAGTGAACTTAACTCGTTACTGAGCGGTTCGAATCACGACGTAATAGAGCTATGTGTCAAGATCCCAAGCGACGGCACCAGATCATGACGAATTAAAACCATTTGAAGACACCATTTTGTACTTTTATATCATGCTTATAAATGATATTAATTATATTACAACGTTTAACGAAAGACATGCCGAAATTCGTGATGTTTATATACTCGTATCAGTGAAGAGTAAATGAGCCAGAACGGAAACCTTTTTCGCCCTAAAATACCATCACCAGAGTTGGTTCATACGAATATTAGTGAAGTGAAAGTCGTGATTTAAAAATAAGTATAAATATCAACAGAAGCAACAGGAAGGATCACAGAATACTGTTCCCTCAAGGTAAGATAGATTCACAGATCTTTAAGGATATTAAGAACCTTTGAATAATGGCTAAGAAAGTAGAACGTTTAAATATGTACATACATATTACATATCTACCCAGATTTTGCTAAACTAAGACTTCTTATAAACGTTTCATTAATTCATTCATTAATTCATTCATTCATTAATTCATTCATTCATTCTTTACCTCACGACGTCCACTGTTTGGAGCTCGTATAAAAAAAAAATCTAAAACGTAAAACACATTTATGTACTTACTGATAGGAGTTGGAATTCAAACATACGACCTTCGGATCGAAAGCCGAACACCAGCTCTAATACCATATTGTATAAAAATAGATAAACCTAAGTAAATAAACGTAAATGCCATTCAATTTTATTTGTTCACTCTTCCATATAAGAATGATAATATAGGTGCACCCACTACATTTCCAATAGAATGTGTGAACCAGCAAGTGTTGGGGAGAGCCCTAAATAAACCCGCGTCAACTCGGCAATACCGATCGAGGTCTCGGCTGCCTACCGCTGTTCCTTCATCCCGCCATAAATCCTGAGGCACCGGTCCCACTAGCGCGCGCCGCCGGTGCCGACCGATTATATTTCTTGCAAAAATGAAATATCACGACTGTATTCCTAAGTCCGGCATTCCCTCAGATCTTTTCATTTAAAATCATTGTAAGGTGTCTAAAGCTTTGATTTTATAGTTAAAGGTAAGTCCGAAGTCATATTTGGTATATGTCCACATTTTTCAGAAGTTATGAACTGTTCGCAAGGTTCCAAAAGTTTCTTTACGTTGTTGTTCCTTCATATAAAATTCAAAGAAATGAAAACCAATAAAAAAGGTTTTATATAAAAAATGCCATTCGATGTTCCCCTTGCAAAGGGGTGATATAATAACAATTTATAATGTTATGTAAATAAATAATTATAAAAAAAAAATTATTTGAAATTACGACTACTCCTAAGATTTAAAAGAAACTTCCAAAGTTGCATTTCTCCTAAAAAATACAGTAATCACTTTCCCAATAACATCTTAAAGACCAGTTTTATTGTTGCTTAACTTTACATAAGTACGAATAAATCAAGGTATATTTCATAGATTTCATTTCCACGATTGTTGTGCGGGCGCTGTGGTATATATTCCCTCCGAGCATGTCTGACGTCACAGGTGTATCTCAGATCTAAAACATTTCCTTTCAATTCCTGAGAAGGTCTTTGTAAAAGTTTATCGTAAAGAGGAATTATTAGAACATGCATGTTTCTTGGAATTCGATAATAATTGAGATCAGTTCATTCCTTTGTTCTGCTAAGAATAGATAAGTTCACACGGTTCAGGCAGATACATTGTAAAATAAATCTCCACAGATACTTACCTATGTATTGAAAGGTCAAATACTGCTAAGCAGCTTACAACTAAATATAGGTAATACCTACGCCCCTACGGCATAGCAGTATACAATTTAATAACACTGCTTTAAGAAGAAGAGTCAGTATTTAAAAATGCAAGTAATAAATTGTATTTAGAATTTACTAAAATCTGCTGGTAAAGAAATCGTCAAACAAGTTCGTGAACCCCGCACATGCAGCGCGACACAAAACCGAACAGTCCAATATGCAACATGCCCAACGTACAGTGGTTAAAGTCATAAAATAATAAAGCTACATCCACACTACGCAATAAAACGCGCGATACTGCAAACAAAGGCCGTAAAGCGTATGTGACACTACCTCTGCCGATGGTCGACAGCCGGCGATCGACCGAAAGAACGTTCATTGGCAATCCGCGCTGACGCATGACTTGATCGGCCTTACAGCTTTATTGCCGTGAAATATAGTTCTAAACAAGTGCGACACAACTAACCGTCCTAAAAGAAAATAAAAATTCGCGTGTGTATATTTGAATTGAGCTATGAATTGTGGACTTGAATGTTTCAAACTTCTCTGTGACTTGGGGATTTTATTTATCTAACAAAATACATAGTTTTAAAACGAGACTGTTTATTTTTAATCTTTATGCACATAATTGATCGCATACTAAAAAGATCAGGCATAACCTACATAGTTTAAATATTTCCATAAATCAGTGCAGTTATAAAAATCTTGGCAAATAAATCTTCATAAGATGCGACAAAGCACTCTCTCGTTCTCTTCATGCGAGTACGACAATGCACCGAAACTCATAAGTCAAAATTGCAGCTAACAAATGTGTTGCAAAGTGAAGAGTGGGAACGTATTTGCGAGTGTCGCGGAGTCGCAGCAGATCACAGCGGGCCACGCGCGGCTCCCGGGCAGAGCCAACAGTTCTAGCTGAGAAATATCACTGCATTACCAATACAACGGCATAGCGAGAACCTACGAATGCATGCCATCATAATTGAATTTAACTTCCTAAGATTAGACAATCAATGGTGCGGTTGCATTATCCGCTCGCATCACATACATTTGGAATCTAAGCTCAGTGATATAGAGCTGAGTTCAGGTTGTCGTGAAGCGCGCAGTGACAGACGCAGCGGTTCGCCGGCGGGCCGCAGCGGCTGCCGACGTCGGTAATTAAGTGCGCACATAAATCTAGCAGAACGCTCTAGACGTGCCGTTAACAGAATCTATACTAATACTAAGGAATAATACGACTGAAGCGAGAGACGACCAATGTGCTGGGTATGTCTCTCCATCAGTTCGGGGTTGAATTATTGATGGAATGTATCACCGTGTAATTGCTTGATTTATTTTTATGAAAAAATACTGGTTTAGCCATTTTGGCACTAATCAAGAAATACCTCAGTATCACTATTCGTTTTTCATAAATAAAGATCAACATACAGAAGAGGATGAAAGTTGTAGATGATGAGTTTATGAAGATATTAATCATACCTACAAAGTTGATAATATCTGGAATTCCTGTAGATGGCGCTAATCGGTGCTTTAACCGATATATCATCTTACTGTAAGTTTCGGTTTTGACGTCATGGGTTCCGTGGCCAAGTAGTTTAAGGCAGCCCGGCTAAATGGCGATCGCTTGTATCATGGGGGGTTGGAATCCCGTCAGGGTCCGTAACTTTTAGTAAGATTTTTGATTTATAATTTATTCATCTTGAACCGAGATTTTTAAATGATGTCATTACAATTAGAGATTATACATAGTTTAATAACATAAATACCTACACTTTTGAAATTATCAGCATGCGAGATCAAACTATAGTTTTTTGCTACAATGTAGATGTGGTTTCAGGAATAGAAACAATAATAAAATGCAGCTGGCAAATAGGAAATTCCGAAACGCCACACGAGCGCCGACAAAAATGTAGAGCGCCATACACTAGACACGTCGCTTCGCTTGCCACAACGACAGTCGCGCTGGTGTGAACGCACGCTTATGACATTTTTCACTTCTTTTATTAACTTCTAGGTATAATCACAGGTGATCATAAATCATTACAGTGATCGAAGAGGAAGTAGTTACCCTTATGTCTAAAGTAGAACTTTGTCTACCTAGAGAGCCAGAATTTCGAATATGGGTCCAAATTTAGGCAAAGTACTTGTGATAAGTAAACCGATGTGATATAAACATGAGCTCTGCGATAAAATTGAGCCGCAAAACATAGTTCCACAACTTTGTCGTACCGAAAGAGTTTGGTTAATTTTATTAACTGAAACTATTTCCAACTTTAATGAAAATGTTTTATGAATATAATTAAAGTAAGTTAAAATGTTTTGCAGTCTGCTAAGTGTATTTTTGAGCTTATAATCATACAGTTTCAGTTTGTTTTTGTGCTTGGTTAATTATTTTAGCGATCACAAAAACAATGATTTTGTGGTAACTAAGGGAACTGTTGTGTAGCATTCATTCAATCTGAGGTCACAATGTGTAATTTGGGAATGGGATTACTGCATTTTATTGTTGTTATTTAAAGTACCTATAGGTACATATAGTTGAAGACGAGTGTACGTAACAATAGGAATAACAAAATAACCAACAGAGTAAAAGCAATTCCACTAAATTCAAAGCAACACCTCGATACTGGTGTTTATTCCGCGAACACTAGAGCAAATCTACACTCGCCACTTGTGAGGCGCTCGTAAATCAAGGCGCGGTCACACACCCGCATCGAGCCCGCTAGATTACACTGTTGACTCGGGAATTGATGCCGCGTGGACGTGGACCTGCCCTTACCTGTTTATTGGATTCTTGGATCGGTGTCGCGGAAGGGCCCTTGTGGGACCCTCGGCCGCGACACGCGAGAGACTGCTTTTGTGGCGATTCCTTTTCACATTTCAGGTCACATCAGGTCGACACGAGTTTCTACTTGTCTTTGAATCAATAGACATTTTCTTACTGTGACCATGGATATTTGTTTATTGCTTAGAAGTATTTATAGAATTGGGAGAAAGCCAACAATACAAAGTTAAAAGCCATTTATTTAATAGGTGTGGTAGGACTTCTGGGATAATCTTATTAAAACGTCTTAAAAACTAGGTGATTGTAATCATAAATAGGGTTCAAAGACGAAGAAAAATATATACCTAATAATCTCTTTGGCGGCAGTGTGACTTTTAGAAGCGCAATTGTGAACCAAGCTGAAGAAAAGAAACATGGAAACCTGTTGTTCATAGATCCACAGATAGCAAAATGACCCCAATTGAGTCCCATCATATCATGTAGGTAGTTGTGCTGAGTGCGCAGTAATTTTCCCCATCAATAAGTTTAGATAATGCTCGGCGATGATTGCGCGAGGGGCTGGCGATGGCGTGGCGGCTGGCGCGTCAATTTGCGCCATTTGCGCGGCTCGATGACGCGCGGAGACATTACGCCATTCTGTGTACATTACACAGGACTAGGGCTAGTGCACACTGACATCGGAAGCCGATTACAAACTTTTTACTTATAACGTTCAGTGCCCATAATGCACGTGGTCTAGTTGCGAGCACTCGGCCACGACCCAAACCTTCGGGTAGCATTGTGGTAGCTGGGCCGGGAAAAGGTAAACAATGTCCAACCAAAACGCAAACAGCTCACTAGATTTTGTTTACGGTTATGGAAAAGTTATAGTAGAGACCGCAGTGTATACCTACTATCCGTCATCTAAAGAAAAATAGACTTTTTAATATACTATTTTAATAACTGGACGAATATTCGGAGTTCCATTCCAATTAGTTAATACAGTATACAGAATCGATTCCAGAGAGTGAGTACCTAAATGTAAAGAGAAAAAACAGTAAATTAAACACGTTGTTTTTGTCATTGATTTTATCAATAGGTGTTTTATTTATCAAAACGTTATAAAGATAAGATAATTGTTTGTAATAAATTGCAATCATAAGAAAGATTAAACTATCACCCAGACAATAGATTAATCAATCAATCAATCACCTCAGTCAGAATCCACATGCTAGTAACAATACTTTTGGAATTTGAAACCAAAGAGTCCCAAGTGCATTATAGGTGTTTCCGTGCTCTGACGTTTGTGATAGATCGTTAAATTTAATTAAATGTACCTAATTCAGATAAATTTTTGATGCTATGCAACGTTTTGAACGGTCACAATTTGCATGTGTGACCGCATGTCGCAATTATGAAGAATGAGAGCGCCCAGTTGAGCGCATCTATGCTTCGGAAGTCAAGTAAAATTGTTGGTCCTTCAAGACTTAACATTACTACTTGTTATACCTTATCTACACTAGCGGGGCTCGAAGGGGATTATCGAAAGGGATTATTTCCAGAATAAGCCATATATAACGGGGCTACCCCGGTATCCATAATGATTTTTAAAAATAAGGCTTTCAATAATATTTTTTGGGGCTCTTAAGTCAATGAAAAGAGAAGGCAACAGATATAACTTGTAAGCTAGCGTAAGCTAACTAGTCATTTATGAATAACGGGGTAGGTGTATAATAAATGTTTAGTTTCACTAATGCGTGTTAGTGTGCACTTCCCTTACGCGATAAGTAGCGAGTAGTTGATGGCATTAAATTGCGAGTTTCGCGCGAAGAGGACAGCCTCTCGGCGAATATGAATTACGTAGAACGGAACGCTACAGCCTCTCATAACCCCTCTGAGGGAGGCTTTGTTCACATCTTATTACAATGAGAAGATAATAGGTACTTGCAAGGAAACTACTCTGAAAAACTACAAGTCTTAACCGGTGATTGATGACACTACATTTAATTTGTATGTGTATCTTTAATGAACATACCTTACGACCATTTTCTATCTTCTATGTATCATTGTTAGAACAGAAGTAATGACAAATAAATAAACAACTATAAAACTGTAGATAGATTGAGCAAACTGGCCGATTGTGATAATTTTTATCACGTTATCTTTTTCCAATTTAATCAGTGCTCGTAATCTAAAATTGATTGATTGACAAAATAACAGCAATTACACCAGTTATTGTTATAGCTGGAAGCGACTAGCCGGACTTTCATCATGATTACCTTTATCGCGAACTCTATATATCTGATATCAATCAGACTAAACGGTCAAACGGTCAAAATCAAGGACTTTCTACAAAACAATAATGGTAGTCATTATTTATAATTGGACGATTTGAAAAGGTATCAGTTAGCTTTAGCTGATCTTTGATACAGCTACAATGTGAACTGCACCACTGAGGCAAGTAATTAAGCAAAATAACTGAACTAATAGCTTGTAATTACCTACAACAAAACTCCGGAAATACATCAAATTAACTAAAAACGGAAGAATAAATTGCTCTCCAAGCACGAATTTATTCGTTGATATTGTAATGAAAACAAGTTGTTGGGATAAGGGAAGTCAGGGGAAATTACTTAAACCCATCTACGAGTACTATCTATATTAGAATGAGATTACTATATTAGATTTGAATGAATGCTTGTTCTCATTCATTCAAATAATTATAAAAACCGCCTTACATTTTGTGATAAAAGCAATTTACATTCTCGACGCGCAGTTCTGTTCTTTACTCCAAAAATTCTCGTCCCATAATAATTGATAGAAGGATCGGTGAATATAAAAAATATACATACAAATCAACATAAAACCTCCTCCTTTTTAAAGTCGGTTAAAAACAAAGATTTATTATTCTTGTTTATAGTAATTTAATATGTTTGTTTTGCACGATTACACTATTGTCTACTTGTCACGTTATTTTGTTATCTATGTAGTATAAATTACTTGATTTACTTACAAACAATAAAGTTAGATATTGGCTCACAGGGTTCTCATAAAAAAAGAACATTATTTTTGCAACAAAAGACAAGAAACCCTTTCAAGCGCAGTGGCACTTAACATTTCTGGTATTCACTTTGTTATGGGTCCGTTCTGGCCGATCTCCTTTATTTCCGGATATTATAATGAAAACAAGTTGTTGAAGGAAAGGAAATTTACAATTTATATTGCACCCGAGATTACAATAAATTTAGCGAACGCGCGGGTTCAAGAAACTATTACAGCAGAAATTACTAACTAAATACCGCCAGAGCGCGCGGCGTGCCGGAGCCTAGGTTTGTACTAAGTCGCGTGTCAACGGATTGTTGCATTTTAGTATTAATTTACCTAACTAACTGCGAACCTTTAATGTGTGATTTATCATTGTATAGTTCAATTAAAGAAAAATATTTGTCTTAGATAATTTCTTTGTCGAAGTACGGAGTTTCATCAATCATGTCAAAATATCCTATTGTGGATAAACTTCACACCACTTGCCCAGCTCTGTACTCCTGGTATCAAAGTCTCACGCATTAGATAATTCTAATGCTAAGGCCTAAGGGCCTTTACATCTTTTACTATAAATAAAACATACCAACATGCTTTGTAAAGCTTCAAGAGGTATCTTTGCTTACACTTAACGGGACACAGTAGTGCCTGGGGCATTGTTGATGTGCGGTGATTAATACTGTAAGTTTGGAGCAACTCGGGTGGCGCGGAGTGCGGACGCGTGAGGGACAAGTGTTTTCACTCATAATTAAGTCGCGTTACCAAGTTTCTCGGCAAACTTACTTAAGAAGTTTCACCATTTTCCAGACGCCCGACTACTTGTATTAACAAACTAACAATTGAATACAGTTCAATATACGATTATTAACTTCCAAGTTGGAAACCGGCTTCAAAGTCTTAAACTTGGCTATAGGTTCCAGGGATCGGAAATTATAGGTGAAACTTATGCAATGGCGCTGGGAACGGCCATATCTTGGTTTACGAGGGCCTGAGGGGGGGTGCGCGGCGGAGGGGGGAAGTGCCTGCAATGTCACGTGGCGATCAATTTGGAGTTACGACTCTAAATCGGGAGGCGCTATCTTTCCTTACTTTTATAGACTTTGGTGTTGATTTACCAAGATTCGGGTATAGCGTAACGTATTCCCGAGTCAAGAGGGATCCGAGAAAACATAAATTGTGTACTAAAGAAAATAGTGATGTGCTACGCCACTGCTACGCTCGTAGCGTTCGCTACGGCGTAGGGGCTTAGTGTTGACTTGCGTAGCCCGGTTCCATGTATTTTTCAAAAAAGGTCAAAGTATGCACATTGCACAATCTTTACTATTAGTATAAGTAATGAATACACCTAGGCAATCGAATGAAATATTGTTAGTACACATTTTTATCATCATTATTACTTATCCTCTTTTTTCCTGATTTCCGTAAAAACTGTATGAGCATTTTGATAAGCTCGAATAACATTCGTGAAAGTTATAAACTTGTGCTCGGGTTATAAACTGACTTTCTCTAGCGATATTGTTCCGAGAATGAGGAGCGATGGTATCGTCTCGTGGATGTACATTATCTTTTTCTGAGATGAAGGAGTTTGCGCTGAGCCAATATTAATATTCACCTTTATTACAACTCGCTTGGAGTTCCGCTAAGCTCCTGAATCAAATTCCGGAGCACTAAAACTTGAAGGATCGTAAATATTCCAGCGACTTCATATTATGTGCAATTTTCTCTTTTCAAGTTTTTGCAGATATGATTAAAGCTTTGACACACTTCTCCTTTCACCACCCATTTATTCCAACCTAGCTTTGATCAATAAAAACGTAAACAGACTGCAAAAGCAAATAAACTTTAATTAGCTACATAATAAAACTTAAACCAATTTCAAATAAGAAACATCTAAACCGCATCGCTCCGTAAATACGTCCTAGAATTTATTAATAACTGAACAGTTGGTCGTTTTTATTCAATGCGTACGATTATAGTCCCGGGATCGGGCGATTTCTTCTATTGGCCGATTAGAGGGGGGCGGGAGGGGTAGGGGGGCATCAGAATCGGCGCATTATGCGACAGAGAGACAATAGCACGCGCAAACGGCGCGGACGTGTGGATACACCCTTATGGTCGCGTCGCGCGTCGTTGCGACTGCTGAGATGTGCGGACGTGTGAATACACCCTTATGTGCGTCGCTGCGACTCCCAAGTTGTGTCGACCTTTGTGATAGATTTGTTTGAGATGTGACATCGGGAATTTACCTTAGCACCGATCGCCTAAAAAATAACATTATCTGATTTTGAGCAGCAAAACAGATAAAATAATACTAGGTATACTAACATCACCATAGTTATCTAAATAACAAAACCTCGACATTTGAAGTCATAATTAGCAAACATATAAACGCAGACTGCAGTTTCACACAATCCACATACTTCAGTTAAAGTAACTTCTTTTTAAAACTATCAAAAATGCAATGGTCATAAAAAGTAAATGCATAGAAGGCAAGAAAAATGTACAGAACTCGCTAAAGGAAGGCACCACAAATCAATGGAACAATCGTATTAACAAAGTGCCGGCGGGCGGGGCGGGCGGCGGGCGGCGCGCGCTCCGTGTCGAAAATAACATAATTCGCAAGGTCGGCGGATCCGGAGTGCGGCCGCGTGTCCGTTACATTGATTCCTAGGGCTCCGTGCCCGTATCGGTAAAATTTACCACAATAAATAAATAAATAAAATAAATAAAAAATTATTCATTAACTTAGAGTTACAATATGTAAAATACTCTAATAAACTAGACAATAAGCAGCGCTCGTGGCGAAGCTTGCTAAGACGTTCTTGATAGATCGTTGAAGTTAAGCAACGTTCTGAGCGGTCACTATTTGGATGGGTGACCGCAAGTGGCATTATCAGCGCTTCCGTGCTTCGGAGGGCACGTTAAATTGTCGGCCCTGGCTTTTAAAGTCGTTAAGCCATGACGGCCTTTAGGCGGCCTAAAAACTCCGTCACCAGAGCTGGCCACTTGCTCATACCACAGATAAAAGAATACTAGCTCATACGAACTTACTTTTTTTTACCACAATATAAAACTAGCTCCCGCTAACGGTTTCAGCTGTAAAACTGGCTTTTGATGACGGCTTTGCTGATTTAGTACAGAAGATGCAACAGAACTTAGAAGGTAGGTACAACATAATAAAAAGTAAAGTTTTGTAAGAGCAATTGGTCAACTCTGGTGACGGAGTTTTTAGGCCACCTTAAAGCATCCGTCAAGGCTTTAAGACTTTATAAGCTGGGACCGATAATTGAACGTGCCCTCTAACGCACGAAAGTGCTCAGCTAACAAAAGCATGCTTCGACACGAGCGCTTCATACAGAATTTAATTTGATTCACGTTAATTTCCAATTTTGCCTCATCTTAACTAGCCGCGACTTATAAAAGCGTGATTAAAATCCAAACATTTTTAAACTTAAAACAACCCTGTTTTACTCCGTGGGCTAAAAATGATGATCTCTGCATAAAAACCTGTTGATCTATCTCTGATTGTCAACCACTTAAAATTTTATTAAAAGAAAAGATTTGTTTCTGAACACGTTCTGTATAATAAATAAATATCACATACCTACCAGAGTCAACGTAAAACAGAAAATATTGCCATAAAACAAATTAAATGCCAGACTTGACTCAATTAGATCTTGATTAATTTAACATTACAAGGTCCTCGGAGACTCGTAAAGTAATAATTTTGGTAATACTGTCTCTCAGTTATAGGTCGCGTCACGTAAAAAGAAATTTGAGGGGAAGTGGCGGGGGGTATGTTTGCGCATGCGTACACTCGCGCACGAAAGGATTGGCCTATTGTATTATTCTTGACTAGCATTTCACTTGCGGCTGTTTACATTAAAAGTAAGTTAGAGCTTTCATCATTATTTGAATTGGAATAATCATCTTCCACGTGCATAATAAATGCTTATATGATCATGTCGACTAAATTATCGCTGTATGACAATAATCGGCCTCTTTTCTAAATTACATCAGATCTTTTAGGCAATTTTAGATCCTTTGAAAATGTCGAAGAGGGTGAGTCGAGATGTCCAAGTAATTGGTATTTCACACATCTCTTATCAATACGAAACAAATAAACACTCGTCTAACTTGATTCCCTGTGTAATAGAGCAAACAGTGTATTTTTACTGCGCTTTCAATACAAACGCAAAGTAAAAAAAAAGCCACATCATTAACATTACAGTGAATCCCGTGAAATTCCGATCAAAAATGCAGTAAATGCAGTTCGCCCGACCCGTTCGTGTAAGTGTTGCGAACATTCTGCGGCTTCGTTTGCAGCTCGCAGGCCGTTTGCGGCGCGAGTTTGATCAAGTAATGTGCATAAAACTACTTCCTTGTTGTTCGCAAACAATTCCTCCTGCGCAACGGAATGGCTTCGTGATTCCGATATTGTTATAAACAATAAACGTGGAGATACATTTTTGTTCTCTTATCTCTTACCGCATTTTAAAAGGCTACACTGTCTATCAAATTGCACTGCTCTTAAAATGAATAATCAAATCAAATTCCAGGAAATTTAAACTTTGTTCTTTCATTGTAGTGAAAGAAATTTCAATTAAGAACACAACTTCTCTGTGGCACAGTGGAGCAAAAGCCCGCTTGAGATGCAAAGGCGCGGGTTCTATCCCCGCTGCGGGACAATTGTTTGTAAGTTCTGCAAGTATTTATCGCGAGTATGTTTGTTTTCTATGTATTAAAATGTTTTTACAAAAAATATACTTATAATTTATTTAGTATATCATCATCATTAACAATGTATATTATTATTATTAACAATGTATATTATAAGCAAATTAAAAAATATTAATTATGCTCATTACAAGAACTCTATATTTTACGATAGAGTAACTTTCACTCTAATAATAGTAGCTTCGCTCTGGTTTTTCTTGAAAAAGCTGCTGTTACTTACTAAAATTGCATTTAATGTTTGGCGATCCGTTGCTTTGACTCAGAAAATATAAACTAAAGCATTAATTTCAAACAAAAAGCAGTAATAGCGCAAAGGCGCTCCTTTATGAAATATTTTCTTGTCAGAGAGCAGCGCTGTGCAGAAGTTTAATGCATTGTTTCAGTTTCATCAACGTCGCGTTATCAAAGTAAATACCTTCTTTACGGATTAAAGTTAGCAATTTGTTAGTATTAGCGAAAAATTCTCCACGGAACCCAGCCTTTCTTGTAGCAACTCATCCTGACGCGTCCTGAGAACCCTTGCCTCATTCGGATGCAAATTGCTCTTTTTCTAAATTGCTTTATTAAATCGAAACGTGTTCTCCGATAATTGGGCGCCGGTGTTCTGCATAGGGATTCATAAAAATGGATTTTAATTAATTCGGTATCGGCCCGGGCCCGGCCCGGCGCGGCTCCGCTCCGGTCCGGACAGGTGTCGAGTTGACGATGAGGGACAATAGCCCTCCCCGTGCTATGGCGGTGAATGTATCCTTTGTGTTGTACCTTAGCACACGTTTCTAACATGATCGATAAACCTTGACTGTCCAAGGTGTAACTTGCTTGTAAAGGCGTGTTAATAGCTATTCAATTCTACAATCACTTTGCACTTAAACGAGCCTTACTTTGTTTGACTTGCTCCCCACTGAGCTTTATTAATTAGATTGCATATTTATTGCCTGACTGATTTTTTCCTGTTATTGGTGGCGTTGAAACAGTAGTAGAACCATGGACCTAGTAGCCGCCGAGAGGGACAAAAAATGCAGTGAATCCATAGTTTCGTAGTAGACAGATGACAGATGACAGATTGGAATACATCATATTTCATTTTTTTAAGAAGTTTTTATTGTTGTAATTATTGTCGTCTCCGTTTTATAATGTTCAATAAATATCTTTCAGACTATCCGTATTTTGATATTTCACTTTCCTTTTCTATTTTTGCACCAGACATAATACTAGATAGAACTAGATAAAGGGTTCAAAAATAAAAATCTATTTTACCCTATCATAAAGTACACAACAGTGATAAAACTTCTACACAACAATAAATATGAACCACAAGTGGACAAGTTAATAGGTTTTTCTAAAGTAAATTATGTTTCAGAGCTGAATCCAACTGGTTATTCTTACGGGTCTCGTAACCCTAAAGAATTAGGGCAAATAGAAGAAACAGACGTACAGAACATAGAAACTCCTTTTTTGAGGTCGGTTAAAAGTAGTTTTTATCCGTAAACAGCTCAGTGTGCAGGGTTTCCAAGTTGTTAGCCAGTTCGGAAGCTAGGTCTGATAGCGCCACTCAGGTGGAAGTTCGCTGCGTCGCGGCTCGGATACCGCAATTGCTATTTTGGAAGTTCGGTAGTTAGGGGCAACTCCGCTCCCCGCGCTGATTTATTATCGCCCACTTGCGCTCTCTATCGGAAAAATGTTGAAGTATACTTTTATAGTAATAGCTAATGGTAATGGCAGTAGAAATGTTCGATTACTGTTGTGTATAGTTTGTTATTTCTAGTTTATTTTTTGTAGGAAACTACTTAGGCATGTCGTGTCCAAGGTATGTCTCACACTAATATTGTAGAGGTGAAAGTTTGTGTGTGTGTAAATATGTAAGTGTGAATGATTGTTACTCCTTCTCACTCAAACGGCTGGACGGATTTGAATGAAATTTGGTACCAGGATAGCTTATATCTACTTTTGATCCCGGTATTTCCACGGGTACGAGAACTATTCACCGCGGTAGGTAAGTATATTTATTTGGGGAGGTTGCTTGTTAATTCACTTATTTTTGGGTTCTTAATTTAAGATCTCGCCACGACTTTTTTAATGTCACCAGCTCGGTCAGACATGATTTTTCTATACCTTAACAAACGCCATATCTAGTTATAAAACAATCATAATAATTATATTAAAATCCTAGACAATCAACATAATTCACATATTTCCATCCATAGGTTATCTGTAAGAGATCGCTTCTAAGCGATTAACCGTGCGCCCATTGTACAATTTCGTGTAAGGTTTATATTATTATAAGGTATTTTAATTTACGAGATGTACAGTAAAGAGTTTTCATTCACATAAGTTCATTTTTCTTAGACAGTCGATGCTGTTAGCAAGACTGCCCTGCTACTCTGCAAAACGAAAAACGAAGTTTCGTGACAATTTTTGGGTTCTAATTATGTTGGTGAACTATTACGAATTCAGTATCCACCAACATAAGCTGACCCCGAAAATTGTCACGAAACTTCGTTTTTCGTTTTGCAGAGTAGCAGGGCTGCTTTCAGTGATAAAAGGTTCCGAAATTGATGATGTCTCCACCAAGATCCCAATGACAAATGTGTGAATGATCCCCGCCCCTCCCCCGCAACCCTCTCCCCCCCTCTACCCGCACCCCGCACCCGCACCCCGCGACGCTCGCGTGACAAAATAAAACCTCGTGATGGTGGTTTCTGAGCGTACGTGACGAATTTTAATTTTGAATATTGTTAAGAAAATGAATGGATTTTTTTTATGGATTTACTTTTCGCTTTAACGGGCTTACAAAGGAGAATGTCTTGTTTCGGTAATAACGACGCAAAGTCATTTTGCTTGAATGAAGATGTGATTATGTTCTAAAAATACTTACAGATGTGCTCGAACGTAAAGAAAAGCTGGCGATTAAGTGGTTTCTAGATTAAACCAATAATCGATAAACGTAAATGTGAATAAACGGATACCTATAGGAAGGTACAATCAAATCTTTAGATAACAAAGATGATGAAGATCCTTTGAAAATGTTTTTTTCAGATGCATCGCCACCGCTATACATTTTGCAAATTGTCTACTTTTTGCATGTAGTTATTATTTTAAATATGTAAAATCACGCCTCTTCCCCCATAAGGGTAGGCACACCAGTTCTCCAGTTTGCTGACATTCACCTCCTTCACGCTCAATACATACATTCTTAATACGCTCTAGCTAGACACGGTACTTTTGACTGGTCAGGTTCAAAATATTCCAATACGTCGCCGGACTCAAGCCAATCGCCAATCAACATAATAATTCAACGTACACAGTATCACAAAGTCACAAGATTTTCAAAATATAACTGATTTACGTAACGGAGCTCAGAACTTGCAGGCTTCGAGGCTTCCTTAGTAATTGCGCTCGCATCAAGCAATTAATTAATTAATTTCTCCCCTCTCCCTCACTCCTCTCGCGACACTCTGACGAACTCTTCTTTGTGGCGTTGTGTCGTGGAATTAGGTGCATAAGTAGGCTCCAGTGAATGTAATGTTATACGAGCTTTGAATTCATTCAGTGTCTTTGTCTGAGACAGTGGTTGCAAACATGTGGATAATTACCCCTAGTGCTAAGGTTTTTAAGGGGATAATGAAATGAAATAAATTAATTATGATGCCAACTGTATTCCCAATAATCTGTATTTTCAAGCCTATTCCATCTCATCAATGTCCCAGGCACTACAGTGTCCCGTTAAGTGTAGGCAAAGATTGTCTCCTGACTCTGTATAAATCATCTAGTAAAGATGTAAAGGCCTAAGTTTTTTTATATTCCCAAGGTGCGATAGATATAATGGCGGGTAGAAGCTAGGAATATAATAAATATATAATGTTATTAAAAAAACATGTTTGTACTTTTTAATAACGTTGAAAGGATATTTGCTCAATGAAAGTGCCACAGAATTCTGAAATAGTATTTGCGAAGAGTCTGTGTCGGTGAACTATTATTGGATGATGAAGAATATACATGAAGAATCTGTTAAAAAATTATATTCTATAAAACATTTATTATAATTGTGAATTACTTTGCTAATACCTAAAAGGAGCCGTTACTAAGAAATTCTTAAATCTTCAACTAATTAGGTGAAGTATTTGCTCCAAAATAATAAACAAAAATTCACTCATAGAAAGAAAATTATTTTTTTAAATTCCAGACAAAAAACAAATAGGTACTGAAATAATTTAGGCATCTTAATTTCTCAGATATCCATGTAGCTATCAAAAAAACTGTGATACCAGGTGATTCTAAATAGCTGCTATGCTATTTTATTAATAATCTAAAACATAAACTAAAGTTTTCATGACAATAATGAGTAATAAGTCTAATGATTTTTAGCGCTAAATAGTTTTTTTTTGCAAATGTGAATAATTTCAGATACTTAATTGTAAATACAGTAGTTCAATCGACACCGTTGTTGTGTGCATTAGACGCGGATCCTATAAAAAAATCCGGCTATTAATCGGACGCACTCCACCAGTCCTCGTTACAGGCGTGACGGGTCGCGCCGGCGACTGCCACAGCACGTGAGAACAGCTGGTACACTCCAACATGGAGAAACAGGCCTATAGAGTACCATAAATGACGGGGCTTAATCGCTTCATGAAATCATTTTATTTACAGATGACATTAAATTTCACCATAATTTTGAGAAGACTCGTTAAGATATATTCCGTATTCGGCCCGGAGTTTCGGCCCACTTTCTTAATATTTTTCAAAATGGTGTTTTTATAGCGATACTTTCAAATTGTTTATCAATTGTTAAGAATACATTAGGTATATTGTTTTGGAACATGTAATAGTATGAATAAACAGTGGTTAATGCTAATGAAATAAATGAGCATGGGTATGCGTACCAATCAAAATTGACATATAGAAACTCACTGTGTGATATTGTGATATTATAATCATTGCGCCGACGCACAGTTAAAAATATCATTTAGTAAATCCCTCCCACCAGTACCGGCTTAGTTTGCATTGTGTAGTTTCATAAAAGCAATTAAAAAACATGTTTTTCTCTAAAGCCTTTCATGTTAAATGTATACAGGGTGAATTTTTGAGACGGGACAGTAAGGGCAGGTAGGTACCTTAAACGTTATAGTTACAGGAAAACGTTTTTAGGCGACTATCCATTAATTTTGAAAATATTCTGAACTGCATTTACAGATTTTTTAAAAAATGTACAGTCAGCAAAAAAAGGGTCATTTTACACAAAAACTTTTTTTGATGCCAATCGATCCTGTTTCTTATAAGGATCAAAAGTCTCTACTAGACCGACTGAGGTTTGAGTACTAGAAATGTCAGAAATCGCAAAAAACTTTTTCCATACATTTCGGTAAAAGAGCCAAACTTCAAAATTAGTCAAACTTGGTTGTTATGGGTAGATCCGCTATAATCCCCTATAAAGAAAAAAAAGGCTGGCTGAAAAAAACAGGTCAGTAAAAAAGTTTTAAATTTCAAACTTCGAATTCGATTAGAATTCTTGGTTTATTTCAGGTCATTGTTATGTTTGTTAAGAGAAATTGAATTCTAGATTGTTAGTTGCAATTTATTTATGTACATACTTCTTGTTAAAAAATATCATTTTATTAAAATGTCATTTTGAGCAATTTATTTCGTAGATCATCTAGATCATCATGTAGTTATTTCTGTCTGTGTCTAAAGTACAACATATTAAAATGATTTATTTTATTTTAATTGTTTCAATTCTAATGTTGAAAAAGATTATCGATGCAACTTTAATGATTTTCTACTTAGGTAGGCGCTTTTGCTTCTAGGTACAGTAAGCCACAAGGCCAGCTAGACACTCGCCATTAGGACTCTCACTAATAATCTTATGCGTATTTCCGTAAAAACCGTACAATTCAGAAAAAAGTTTTTCGCGATTTCTGACATTTCTAGTACTCAAACCTCAGTCGGTCTAGTAGAGACTTTTGATCCTTATAAGAAACAGGATCGATTGGCATCAAAAAAAGTTTTTGTGTAAAATGTCAATTTTCTTGCTGACTGTACATTTTTTCCAAAATCTGTAAATGCAGTTCAGAATATTTAAAAAATTAATGGATAGTCTCCTAAAAACGTTTTACTGTAACTATAACGTTTAAGGTAAGTACCTGCCCTTACTGTCCCGTCTCAAAAATTCAGCCCTGTATTTATTTTTGAAACCATCATGCTTATGAAAGTTTTCTGTGATCATGGCGCTTGCAACTGAGCCGAAATATCGAAAAATTCAGAAATCCACGAATCATCGTGTTATATTTACGTTCACTGATTAACAATACAAAATGATAACTGGGTGAATTATCACCCAATTATCATTAAATTTGAAGTGTTCACCATTAGGTGAACACTTACATGCAAATTGTGTTAGCGTCTTTACGGGGATTGTGGAACGAATCATAAGTTAAAGTCGTATTAGGATAACTTTTTGCAATCTTTTCCTTTGTTTGATCAGCCGACTTTTACTCGAACTCTGATTTCTCTTCAAATACCGAAGTCTTTTGATAAAAACACAGAAAGGAATATTAAAAACACATTTGATGATAATGATAATAGAATAAAATGTTGTTATATTTTTTAATCGCAAACTACCAAACAAAATTTCAGATTATCAAATTCCGGGAAATAAAAAATATATTCGTGATGGATTATTTAGATATGATTAAAAAGTTCCAAAACAATAGTATCTGAAGATAATGAGCATTTCACCTGACACATCATTCATTCGAATGTATTTTCGGATTAGCATTCGATTCGGGCGACCTCTGTGGCACAGCGGGTGAAAGCCCGTCTGAGACCGCAGAAGGTTGCATGGTCGATCCCCGGGACTAATGTTTGTATGATTTGCAAATAGTTAGCTCGATTCTAAGTGTTTTCTATTAACAAAGAAAGATATAGTCTTTCCTGTGGATATGGCCGGCTAAGCTGAGAGGATGGTATAGGTGTTGGCAAGCCTATTCCATCTCAACAATGTCCCAGGCACTACAGTGTCCCGTTAAGTGTAGGCAAAAATTGCCTCCTGACTCTGTAAAGAATGTCTACAAAAGTGTGTGTGTACAAATCATCTAGTAAAGATGTAAAGGCCTGATTTGTTTTGTTTTTTAAGAGTTTGTCTGAAAAGGTTTCGTGAACTATTGTACCTACTTTAATGAGAGTTGGAGACTTTTTGTTAATAATAATTATAGTTAGTTGATTGTTCAGTATCGGCCTGATCCAGCTACGATCATTTATAAAGATCGGGTCTCGTGGGAGCCTCTTGGAAAGTTAAAAGGCCAATACTAAGTAAAAGGTTTCGGAGAAAGTTTTTAAGAGTTGTTATGAACTTATGACTAAACAAATATTATTTTAATTTCAAGATTTTAGATTTGTTTACTGAATAAATAAACCAAGAAAAACATCGTTAAATAAATAATATCCTTGGACATTAAACACAGCGTCATCTAGCCCCAAATAGTAACCAGATGACTGATAAACTACATAGATATTTTTTTTTGTTAATACATACTTATTATACCTACATCGTGGCAAAGCTTGCCAAGACGTTCTTGATAGATCGTCGAAGTTAAGCAACGTTCTGAGCGGTTACAACTTGGATGGGTGACCGTAAGTGGCATTATTAGCTGAGCGCTTCCGTGCTTCGGATGGCACGTTAAATTGTCGGTCCCGGCTTTTAAAGTCGTTAAGCCATGACGGAGGCCTTTAGGCGGCCTAAAAACTCCGTCACCAGAGTTGGCCATTTGCTCATACGAACGAACGAACGAACGATTATACCTACATAGAAAACACCCAGTCTCGATACAAATATTTGCAGATCATGCAAACATTTGTCCCGCAGCGGGGATCGAGCCCGCAACCTCTGCGTCTTAGGGGGCTTTCACCCACTGCGCTACAGAGGTCGTCGATAATATCAGGATTGTTACGGATCACGATCACAGTCTATTTGTTCTCTACAGAGTATACATCGTCTTCAATCCGCTTAAAATTATTCTAGCAAATCTAAAAATAGTTACAACGCTCATCTAAATATATAAGGTCATCAGCTCAATGAGAGGTGGCTGCCACCTCACATTGGGCGTAGAACTATTTTTAGACCTTAAAAAAGCTGAACCGATCTCGATAAAACATGTCTAGGAATTTTTAGACACCTGCGTTAAAAAAACCCACATCAAAACCCACATCAAAACCCGTTCACAGCTACGATCTCACAGACACACAAACTTATAAGACCCCTCTTGCGTCGGTGGTAAATTAAAATAAAACTAATGAAATCAGTTGAGCTTGGTAATCGCAAATCCATTACAAAAATGTAATTGAATTGCGAGAACGGCTGCAGCTCCGCCGTCAATCTCCCCGTGCGGGCTAATCTAATCACAGGTGCGAGGCGCCGACACACGAGCGCAGTCGCTGTATGCTAACCCGATACTAGATTCTTATACAAGAGCTAGTGGCGAAGCTTGCGGACTAGACCAGACCAGATACTAGTTCATACGAACTTACTTAGCTATCTATGTATCTTTAGATAAAAAAAAACGTGGTGTGCATAGAAACACAATTGAGAGATATAAATTGATGCCATCGAAAAAAGTAAACAGTTCTTTTTACATTCCAATAAAATAGAATTTTGATAGATTGAACTTAAAAAATTTAACCTGAGGTAAAAAAAATATGTTCGATAAAAAGGATACCTAATAAAACTTAATCTTATCTTGATTTGTCTATGAGAATATTTTATTAATTTCACATAATTTTTTTACATTATTAAACACGGCATAAATTGCAATAAATAAATAAATACCCTTGGACCCATACAGCGTCATCATGTCCCAAGCTAAGCAATGTAATACTTGTGTTATGGTAACCAGATGACTGATATACTACACAGATACACATGAATGAAATAACAATAATCATACTTATTGATAAAAGGTGAAGCGAGTGGACTGGCGCCAGTGCACGGCGCGTGTGAATCCGGCGAGGGCCTGTTTGAACGCGGTTAGTTAAGTGCTCTGTTATGTTCCAGTTAATTTGAACTAATTCAATAAAACCACTAACAGTGTTCCCGTGTTGTGAGCGCTTTAATTACATACATTGTATTATTTTATTATAATGCTTAGCGTATACCTCAAACTGAGGCTTATTTCAGTTAAAGCGTGATGCCATTATGATCATAATATATATATTTTGCTGAAAATGTGTTTGAGTACCCACTTAGCAATAGTAATTAAAACATCGAACAAAGATTGTGGGGTGTACACTGTGAACCTCAATTTGAATAATTTTAACATCTTTGTACATAAAGCACATTTACTACCAATAATAACTAACTATTGAAACATATTTTAGTATTTTATTGGTCCTGTAATTATTACAATATTTAAGTGTCCGGGACGGGTCCGATCCGGAGAATGTTCAAAGCATGACACTAAATAGGTAAACGTTTAGCAATTCATACAATGAACTCTGTAGCGCAGTGCGTGGAACCCCGCCTGATAAGCAGAGGTTGCGCGTTCGATCTCCGTTGCGGGACAAATATTAAATGATCTACAAATATTTATTTCGAGTCGTTTAGGTTGGGACTAGATGGTGTGTGTGTGATGATGGTCCAAGGATATTTATTTATATTCCGTGCGTGATTTAAATACCACCATGACCTTGAAGCCGTGTTGGTCAAATGGATTAGTACCTCGACTTTCGATCCGAAGGTCGTGGGTTCGAATCCGGCCGTGCATCAATTAACTTTTCGCATCGAAAAATTTATATGCGCTTTAACACGAGCTTATAACGGTGAAGGAAAACATCGTGAGGAAACCAGTTAGCTCTCTAATAGCGTCGATGGGCTTGCAACCTGTCACGTATGGAAAGTTAACTTCTGCAAAAAGTGGGCATGTACCAAATATATATGTATTTGGACATACCTCTGACTACCCCCTTAGACATCTTCGAAAAGATCTAAAAATTGCCTAATGATCTGAAAGAAATGTCTACCGCTCCCGGGATACAGTCGTCATCATATTTCATTTCATTTTTCATTTCATGACCTTGACGACTCGGCTCCGGCTCGGATCCGACTCGGCTCAACCCGAGTCAACCCCACAGCTGCCCGAATATACCCCTGATTAACCCCGGAAGCACCGATTAAACCCACGCGATTATAATGAGTTGGAATAATTCGGCTAATTTGCCGTAGATCTCATTACCGATATTTGAATTTATGGAAACGGCTTGTGCTAATTGCAGCAATGTGGCCGTTTGTAAGCGCGCTCTGTGGCGCATCTAGACGGGTTTATCTTCGGGAAGCTGTAATTTGTAGCGCGACCGCAAACTGAGGGATAGTCTCCACTGGTGCTTTAGCACGAAACCACTGCTCTGAGAAACTTATATTTAAAACCAGACAGCTCCTTTTGAATATAAGTACTTTCTTACTTTTGTGAATTTTAACAATACTGGAATCACAAATATAATGTTACTCAATGAATAACTTTCATTGAGTAACCCTTTAAATTTTAATTATGAAAATCAGATTCAGTGTTTATTAAGATGAACCTCTAAATATTAATTTAAAAACGTAACGGAAGCTTACTTACAAAAATAAATTAAATGAAATCACGCCTTTTTTTAATTTATAATAATAATATCAACTCGCTGCGATGCTTGACTCAACTAGTGAATGTTAATTAATTAATCTAGATTAGTTCAAATGGTAGGTAATAGCAAGTACTCTGCATCAAAACAATAAGCGTAAGTTTTAATTATTAGATTGAGTGTTTGCAAAACTGTTTTACTCAGTGCAGTACCTACACATTAAAAAGTCATTTAAATGTCATTAAGTTAGAATGACGTCGCTGAGTATTGGCAAGACTTATTTAATTACTTTGATTAGAGAAGCAATGAAGGCTATGCCACACGAGTTGTTGGTGCTATTGCAATTGTATTTGGTGTTAGTGGAAGAACACAGTTTTTCAATGAAAGTGTATGAATTAAATTGTGGTATCTTAGAATATTATGTGTTTCAAAAGTATGAAATGAATTATAAAAAAGGTTTTTCTAATTTCTTAAGTAATGTATTACATCATCAGAAATTATCAGTGTTGATTTATTTGGGGTGGTTTAAAAAAATACATTAACACAACTAAAAAAAACATTCTCAGCTAATAGTAATTTCAACTTATTTCAATTTGCGTATATAGGTACTGCACTGTTCCGTGTCCAACCAAGAGTTATTAGTGTGCTAACATTGCTAACAAACCGTCGTCTAAGCGGGGCTTTACTGCAACCTGCAAATTGCCACTAAAGCATGAGTACTGAGACGCCGAGACGAATGGCTGCACATATTATAGTTTCACAGGATCTGTTCCAATGTTGAACCATAGCTATAACTTTATCTAAAAATTGAGTATGTAATAATTTGATGAAATTAATGTTAAGTTATTTTTTTACTACAACTACATTATTTATGTTTCTTAAAATCACATTTTAATTTTTTTTTGCCATTTTCAAATCATTTAATTTAAAGATTACATAATTATTGTGGTATTTCAAATATTATATTTTTTTGTGATTTTAAAGTCAGTAAGCGTCGAATCTTGAATAGAAAACTCTGCACAAACGTTCACTAATTTAGATTTAAAAATATTATATTGTTGCAGTATAAAATATATTCTTTAATTTTAATTCACACAGTACACTTGTGTGGAACAATGCAACTCGCAGTCTAATCTCCCTGTGGACACAATCAGTTAGGCAACATGTCGGTAAAAAGGCCGAAGCTGGCAACCCTATCTGCACAGTCCATTGCATCGCCATTGTCTCAGCCGGCCGCTATCATAATAAGATCCGCGACTCTTGACCGAAAACTGCACACGCTACATTTACCGTCATGGTACACCCCGTCTCACTTTCCCACAACGAATTCCCACCCTTACTTCTACTGTGTACGGTTCGTTCTTGCATGTCAGTTTGGGTTTTCCCCAAATGTCATTTTCGTAATTTCCATGTCGCGTTATCGTATGTCGCATTCCCCAGTCTATCGGGGAATGAAAATGATATTTTTCACGTTATTAGACAGGTTTTGGTTAAGTTCGGTTGGTGGATTTGCGAGGGGAGTTGATGGAATGCTGACATTCGATAAACAGGAGAGTGCTATTGGTTGAGGGATATGAGCTTAGCAAAAAATGTTCGCGTTCGACAGGTGTCGAGATAGATTGAAAATCGATACTATATGCAAATAAAGCGCTTACATTTTCAAAAAAGTTTTTCTGGCTTCTTGCAATATTGTTGGACTTCAGTCTAACAAGAAAATATAATAAAGTTAATAAGATATGTATACTTTTGCAGGTTGCTGGCTCGAAATAACTAAAGTAAATTCTTTATTCTTAAGCAAAAATTAATTAATATTTAACTTAAATCTAAAAACACCCTCACACCATGTAACAAGAAACATGAACAATACACTTCGTATAAGTAAGTGCTATCGAGGAATGTCGCGTGTACACAGACGTGCACACAGCAGCGGCGCGACGCGGCGCGGCCTACAGAGGGCGACTGATTTACGGGCCAATCGGCGGCGACACCTCGCTGTCACGACTGGGACGTACACAAATAGCTCACTAATGAGTTCATTCAGGTAGCACACCTCGGGATAAGAATCTGTATACATTTTACTTTAACTTCTACATAGGGCTAGTTACTTCATTAAAAATCTATAGAGGTCCTAGCTTATAAAGTTGTTAAGCCAGGGCGAAGGCATTTAAGCGGTCGACAATTTGACGCGCCCTCCTAAGTACGGAGGGCTACACTTTCAAAACAATATTTTATCTTCATAACATTATTTTCTAGAAAAAACAAACGATAAGAGTTAAAAAAAACCTTTTTCAGACTAGTAATAACAGCCTATACATTTCAAGTAAAGTTCTCTAGTAAAAACTACAAAGTAAGTAAGTTCGTAGAGCAAGTGGCCAACTCTGGTGACGGAGTTTTTAGGCCGCCTTAAGGCCTCCGTCATGGCTTAAAAAAAAAAACTACAAAGAAATAGTATTTAACATTAAAGTAGTGAGTGAGCTAGCTCTCGGTGGCGTGTCGTGTGAGGTAGGCGCGCGCCTCGGGACCCATTTATTGTGAACAACTCAGTGTTACTTACAATAGAACGTGCAGCCGCCGATCGGTAGGAGACGGCCGATCTACACTCCTTCTCCAGTGAATCAGTAAAGTAAGCGTTGCCTACGCAACGCTTACTTTACTGATTCATTTCTAGTTGGGACATTTCAAATTAGATTTTGAACTATAATAATAAATAAAAAATAATAAAAATCTTTATTAGGAACAGATACAGTGGTACAATTTCATGAAAGTCGATGATATCATATGATAACTCAGATGTAAAAGCTAATAGGTGACTACTACCCATACAAATTGTGATAGCTCAGCGCGTCGCTTAACTTGAACGATCGATCAAGGACGTCTAAGCAAGCCTCGCCACGACTGTTGCCCTAGAAACGGGAGATAACTTAGCAGCAAAAAACCGAAGACTTCGTTCGTTAAATAAACTGTTCTATGAAAACAAACCGGTGTTATCCGGGATCTCCTGTAATGTTATCCGAAAACTTTTATTAACTTAAAATTTACCTTACAAAGTCGCGAGATTGAGACGCGGAGGGCGCTCTGAGTCGCTATAATTTGTTTGAATATCTAGACTAGTGAGAGCCCTTACAATAAAACTATACAGGGTGTTACCAGACCACTACCGAAAACTTTAGGGGGTGAAAGTACCCATCAATATGAACAACTTTTTCTAAGAAACCAACACTGTGAACGCGATAAAAAAACAGCAGTTCCATACATAAGTTCAATACCTACTTGGCTAAAGTGTATGAAACAGCTGTTTTTTTTTTCGCGTTCACAGTGTTGGTTTCTTAGAAAAAGTTGTTCATATTGATGGGTACTTTCATCCCCTTAAGTTTTCGGTAGTGGTCTGGTAACACCCTGTATACTTACTTCCAAAACATGAATAGAGTCTTAATATACAATATTCAACCGACTATTTAAAAATATTAACGACTATTTAAAAATGCAACCATTGGTGGGAAAGACGTCTTCTTTCGTAAAGGATTCTCGCCATTTTATCGTTCTAATTAAGGACATAATTCTGGAACCAGATGACATCATGGTGAGTTTTGACGTTGAGTCACTTTTCACGAATGTTCCATTGAAAGAGTGTGTAGACTTAATTAGGCGAAAACTTAAAGATAACACCATGCCAGAAGGATATATTACTTTGTTACGAAACTGTTTAGAAGGGAGCTATTTTTTTGTATAGAGGACAACACTACCTACAGATAGATGGCGTTGCTATGGGGAGTCCTGTGGCACCCGTTATGGCTAACATCTGGATGGAGCATTTTGAGTCACTGATACAGTTTCCATCTAGTTTAAAGTTATGGAAACGTTACGTAGACGATGTGTTTTGCATTATGAAAGGTAGCAAGCCGGAAGTTGAACAGTTTCTACAACACCTTAACTCTATCCATCACAAGATAAGGTTTACTTTTGAGTTGCAGTGTAACCGTACATTACCTTTTCTGGACATTAAAGTAATGGCGAGATCTGATGGGTCCCTAACACACACTGTCTACAGAAAACCTACTCACACTGACAAATACCTAGATTCAATGTCTCACCACCATCCTACGAATTTAGCATCGGTAGTTTCTTCATTAGTCAACAGAGCCTATGCATTGTGTGACCCAGAATTTTTACAAGAGGAATTATCACATGTACAAGGTGTACTGAAGAAAAACGGCTACAGGATGAGGAATATATGTGCTCGACGTATGAATAGGATAAAGAAGGTTGATGTTCCGAGAGAAAGAGCATACTTGCCGTACATTAGAGGGGTGACAGACAAAGTCGGTTCTTTGCTCAAAAAATATGCAATAAAGACAGTTTTCTCTCCACTATGCAAGATAGCAGCGCAAGTAGGAACAGTCAAAGATACCATACCCTATCAAACACCGGGGGTGTATAAGATTGATTGCAGTTGCGGTAGTTCTTATATCGGACAAACTAAGCGGACTATTGCTGAAAGAGTCAAAGAACATATCGCAGCTGTCAAAAACCGCCAGGTGGAAAAATCAGCGATAGCGGAGCATTTGCTTGAATTAGGATCAAACCACTGGATAGAATTGCACAAACCGTTAATCCTGTCCAATGATCGCCATTATTATAGCCGAATTGTGCGTGAAGCGGTTGAAATTAAGAAGCATAGGAATTTTAACCGGGACAGTGGTTACAAATTGTCATCAACGTGGGATCCAGTCATCAAATTGTGTACGCATCGTAAAAAATCGTCTAACACATCGCCGGACACTGTCAGTGTGGTGTGTCGCAACCCTAGTTTTAGTTTGTGTTGACTGATTGAGGGTAGTCTTAAACCTCGTCAGTTGAAGATGCGAGCGGATGCCGGCCGTCAGTCTACTCGTGACCACGGTGATTGTAATGTCATCGAAACGTCGAGGTAAATAAATAATATTGATTTCAATACGCGATTAAGTCCCGTTAATATTTTTAAATATGTTTTCAAGTCGCGATAGTTTAAAAAGTTTTATTCAACCGACTTCATATTAGAGGAGTGTTCTATGTTCCATTGTAATTATGTTTTATCGTATTTTCATTTTATCACAATCTCCGTTGATTTTTGATGATTTTGATTGTTAGTAGATTATTTTTTTGTTTGAAAGTACTTACTCCTGTGGTAATCCCACTAACTTTTTATGAGGTTCTGTCGAGGAAAACAGAAATGCATCTAGAAATAACAGGACCTTACGAAACCTTGGCTCCTTACGAAATTTAAGTCGGTTTTTTAATGTTGCCACTTGTTAACTACAGCGATAGCGATACAGCGTAGCGTAGATAACCTTTTTGTGACTTGGACCTCCACTACACTTACTAGCTAGAAAACTTGAACTATCACATTTTCATAAATTAGTTTACACATTATCAAGATCTAGACAAGTATTTATACAGTGATGCCTATCCCTATGGATGGAAAAATAACATTAATATTCTAACCGTCCATATAATCTATGAACAAATGCCTAAGTAAATTAGTTTTTGTGAGCAGTTGGTGTACTTAGTGCAACTTAGTCCATGCAAACAAAAGCCTTTAGTACAAGTGCGCAAATCTTTCCAACACCACACGGTTACCTACTCCGCGTTACGCAAACTTAGCCGTAGAACAACTTTTACTTAAGCACAGGGCTGGACGTAATGTACATCATCGCATCTTTCAGAACACGTGGCATGTTAAGAGTTTCTTAAATCACAAACATTAAGGAAATACCAAAACTCGTGTTATTCAATTTTTTTTAAAAGGCTTGTGTGTAGCTTGTTTTTTTTAAGACATTACGGTTCAAGTTTGTGTTTCTTTTTTGAGCCTTATTTTTTTAGTTTTCAAAATCGATTTTGTTATTTGTTTTCTAAATAAAAGTAGTTTTATATTAGCATGTACCCACTTAAACAGACAAGATACTTGATTGATTACAAAGATTAAAATTAAACAGAATAACATCTCTGTAACAAAAGAGCGAAAACAAAGAAGGTAACATTCGATTTTTCGAACAAAATTAAAGTAATCAATTACTCCTAGAAAAACGCTTTTTAATTAGGTCTGTTCCCGTTAGGGCCGAATCATTCGGCCATCAATTACAGCGACAGTTGTTACGTCATCCCGTTTGCTGGATTCAAAAGTGAAAGAGCTCGTCTGTAAAGGTGAAATCCTTCGAAATTAACGAGCGCCTCGTGACTGCACGGTTATCACGATATGCAACTATGCCACACAAATATAGCCTAAGATCCAATGTTTCTATTTATCTACACAGCGGGTGTTATAAAGAGGCCGTAGTTTTTAGAATATCAAAGCTTAGAAAGATTACGCTAACGCCCCTTAATACTGGTATGTAAATACCTGCCGTATGATCGACACAATGCCGCGAATATTTTTTACATTTCGGTGCCGATATTAAAATGCTGATTCCATTGTGTGATGGCGTCGTTTTTCGCAATACGGCGTGTTATTTGCAATCTCTGTTTTTGAAATTATTTGTATTCGTTTGAAAGAGTCAATGTGTAACATTATCACGATGCGTCAACATTTTTATTTTTATATTGCTTTATCCTTTATTCAAAAAGTCGGTTAGTTTAGGAAATAAACTATAATAGCTGACGGCTAAGCAATAAAATGGTGATCAATGGTGTTGGAAAGTCAATGTGATCACGTAATTCAAACTATCATACAGGTACCTAATAGAATTCGATATAACCCCGGTTTGGGTCTGGCCGTCCCTCTGGCAGTCGAAGAAGCTGGAGAGCGAGGTGTGGACAAAAAGCAAGGTTCTCGGTTTAGCGCGTAAATCAAGTGCGCCCGAACGCGCGCGCCAATTTATTTTTTACCCGCGCGAACCAGGAGCGACGAAAAGGAACGAGCCCGAATGGTTTTTCTTCAGAAATTATTGTAATGGGTTTTAGAATTAAAAATAATTTAATTTTGACTTAATTGGATTTTCTCATCTTGTTTACGTTTTAGGTAAACCAATTAATTTGAAACTAGCAAGGGATTCTGTTTCATGTTTTACACTAACAAAAATCAAAATTTTTTAAATATTTTTAATCAAAGATGCTAAGCATGAATTATGACTACCAATGTAAGGTTTTATTAGTGTTAAAATAATTCGAGTAGGTATATTATAAATCAACTATTTAAATTGTGCCTCATATAGGTATTATAGGCTAGGGCTAGAGTTAGGTTAGGTTACTTTTTACGTAGAAACCAATCAAGTAAATTAATAAAATTCATCTAAAATTCAAAATGCTAGCTTCCATTGATTTAACTTAGATTTATTTTACAAGATAAAATGAAACATTCAAGAAGAAATTATGATATTTTTGATACCTTATAGAGTCACCTAGATGATATTTTGCTATTGGACCTAGTTTGTATGGCTGTGGGTGAGATTCACATATTTTCAGTTTTTCGATTATGCTTTTTATGTTTTCGCTTCAGATTGTTCAAATCCCAAATTTTTACAGCATGATCTGTGGCAAGACAACTGCAACCTTATCTAGACAACGTGCCTATCAGCTCTGCCAAATATAATGTGAAGGAAACGTCTCTAACCCTTGCACGAGGCACGCGCAGGTTTAAAGGTTGCTGCCAATTTCAAATTTTGATGACTTTTTTAGAATTCGCAGCACTTTTTTAGGTTGTATCTTGATCAAAATATGATTCACAGCTAACACTCATAATTGCAAATTTAAATTTCGCAGGCAACAAAGCACCCGTGCTTGCACCTCAAGGGGACTACCAATTGGTGACGTTTTTTTAATAAATTACCTGTTTATTTAGCATTTATTTATCTTTTTGTAGGTGAAGGTTATTCCTCCGCCGTCTCCATACAGTCCAAGGCATCTAACCTGCAAATCGAATCCGAATCCGTCGACGATATCCGAAACGTCGTAAGCGTCGAACTTCGCGTCGAACGAAGGCCCATAGAGTACCGATCCGCACGAAATTGATGCCGAAACTTCGTTTTTCGTTTTGCAGATTAGACGCCCAGGACCCTCGACTTCCTTTGTCCGCCGCCTCTCGACTCTCAACTCATGATTAATGGCTTGTGTTCACACTTATGGGCATTAGATCGGTTTCTCTTACAAATAAATAGCTTCGCACAAACTATTCAGTACAACTTGGAATAGAAAAGGTATAGTTTTGATTGCTTTTTGAGAGTATTCAGACTTTTTGATTTAGGTCGAATTTGTTTGACTTTAAGACGGAAATCAGTTGAGCTTATCTATGATAATTTTTAGAGTAAATCTATCTAGTCGTCAATAAGTTGCTACCTTACTATTAGTTTATGAAGATGGAAAGTCGAACAGAATGCTTCCAATTGTCTCTCTAAGTCTCTCTAAGTACCTACAGTACACTCAATTCTTCAATATTGAATTGATATAAAATAATTTGGTTCAATTCTGTCTTTGATCTTGAACGTATGTATCTGGCTAGAATATAAGATAAAAAAATGGTCCAAGTATATTTAATTACAAATAAGGTACTACTACACAATTATGAGAAACTCCTATGATATGTAAATATGAAATAGTTTAGTTTCTGTAAATAAATGTTACTTAAAATAACCTCTTTGACGATTCATAGCTCTTATTTACTATCTCCGCAGTCATTGAAGTTTCCTACCAACATCCAAAAACTGATTAATATGAAATCTCTTTTAATAGCGAGTGAACGACCGTAAAGAATACTTAGAAATGGGCAATTAAGAGGCAAGCCGATTACTGTAGCGTCGCCATTGTAACAGCGACGTGCGGATCTATTTGTACAGCCAGAAGTGAATACTCTCAGAGGAGCAAGACTACAATAAATTGAAGAAAATACATGCTTTTATTACGATTTAATGTAAAGTATTATAAACTTATAAAGTTTACATATGTAGGGTTTACGAAATAGTTGCAAGATAGACACTTGGATAGACTTGAAAGTTGCTTGTAAGTTTAAACAAAACGAAACATGATCTAACGCTATTCTGAAGATGAATTAGACATTTAAAGAGAGGGGTATGTTCAACTACGAAATCTAGGTAGTTACTGTATTTTCGTTAGTTACTGACGATAAGCTTTTCTCCCGTCTCAAACTACTTCCGTGGCACAGAATAAATGATATTTTCAGGTAAGTGGTCTTCTTCTGGTCGAAGCGACGCGTGACCCGAGGGCTGGCACTTATTTGGCTCACAAGATCAGCATTGCAATCCAGCGCGGCAATGTTGCTAGTGTCTTGAGCACGCTTCCGTCTGGCAGTGGTTTGGCTCAACTGGTACTAATTGTATTTTGTACAGTTATGTAAATATGTAGTAGTTTAGTTTCTGTAAATAAATTTTATTATTTCAGGTACATAAAGGAAAACATCATATATAATTTTAACTTCCAGAACATGTTTACTAGTTTCTGTTAAACTTTATCACACTGGTGGTTTCCGAGCGCGTCTTGTCGGAGCGGTCAGTCATCGTGCCCTGGGGATGTCGTATGATATCGTGCGTCCCGACCGGAACATGTATCAAATCTGTGGTAAGACGACTCGGACGAGCTTACTTGAAGAAAACTATAAAATCTTTGCTAAGAATGTTGTAAAAAGAACCTATTATATGTCCCTCTGCTGGGAAAAGGTCCTTTCTCCTGCTATTTCTTTCGATCACTGCTTCCCACGACTCCTCCTGGTAGATGCCTTTACTAAGATTTAAGCAACATTAAATGATTCTGAACACTGCTAGTGAGACCGCCTTGCGCTGTAAACAAAGCAGATTAACTGTTACAAACTCATGAGTCACACATCTTGGATGACTCCACGCTTGATGTAATTTTATAAGTAAAATTATGATAATTCCGTGTTTCGTTTGATGTGAGCTCCCGTTTGAAGTGATCGCGGAAGGGTGCCTCTCCGCCCCCCAGCCCCGCATGCCCCCCTCGCCCCTCACGGGTATATTATGCCGCGGCACGCTGCTTCAGGCCAATATCTTCGGTGATTTAATTTCCTTTGCAAGCCAATCTCATTTGCGAATGCTGCGCAAAAGTACGCTCTATATGCTACTATCTAAAGTTGTTAATAAAAGGAAATATTTACCTAATTGTGTTGCTTTTTATACGAGTATAATGCAAGTTATGAAGTAATTCTGAAACAATAGATAATGATTATGAAAATCTTTTGTTTTTGAGCACAGCTCTACCAGGAGCCGAGAACAGTGCAATCACACCGAAAACTGCATGATATTTTAAAAAAATTAAAAAATCCTTCTTGTTCTTATAAAAAACATTTGATAAAATTACTAACAATCAAATAATAGGTGTGTATTATTTGGTTAGTAGAATGCAGATATGGAAGATACCGAGAATTCATTACATGAGTCAGATTAAAGAGAAGGTCCCTGTCACGTGGTATAAAAGAAGTCAAAGCGATCGCATTGGATAGACGACATTAGCTTAGTTTTGTTTATTTATTTAAATGACTATTATATTTGTTATCTATTGCTTCTTCAATAACTCTATCGCTATCAAAGTGCTTGATAAAACAAGCTTCACTACAAGCTCGCCCTTGAAGCAGGCTGATGTGTGCCGAAGCCCGTCCCGCTATAAAGACGAGCGGCTAATCCACCGGCCGGATCCGCCTTCTCATCAGGGATAATTATCCTAACCTTAGCCTTTCAGCGAATAATAAGGCCTTCCGCTCCCGAGAATAAAGACTTTGGGGTTAATTATTGTTTTACTGTTGGGTTGTTTTTCAATTACAATTTCAAGGTATTCATGCGCCGTTTTTATTAGCCGTGTTTGCCGAATGAGTTAGTACCTCGACTTTCGTTCCGTGGTCGTGGGTTCGAATCCAGCCGTTCTTGAACAGATTTTTTGTTTTGAAAAATGGTGATGGAAAACATCGTGAGGAAACGTTAGCGTTAACGTTTAAAAAAAGCGTTGATGGGCTTACAACTTGTCAAGAATAAAATGTTTACCTACTTCTGCAAAATATGGGCATGAATCAATTATGTATTTGGACATTCCTCTGATCACCCCCTTAGTCATCTTCATAGAATAAAAAATGCTTATGTATCCGAAAAGAAGCAGTAGTGCGTGATGATATTTAATTTCAAGCGTTATAATTTCTAAAATGAATAGTTTACACCACCTTTTTCCAGAAGACCTAGCATAACTTAATCATCTACTTCCCGACATAATTTATTTAGGTACTTCATTTTCTCTTCATAACTCTTTGAGAATGCTCGGTTAGGTATACATTATATTAAAAATAACAAGTTAAAGGTTCGATATTATATTTGTGCCGTGCCAGTTCTTGGAAACATTCGCTTTTCTATCTTCACGGGGGTAGTTTGTATGAGACGACACCACCGTATCTAATGAAGTAAATATTTTCTCAAGACAGAAAATATTGTATCATTCGTGCTAATATTTAATATACTCTTTGTACGGTATTACTGAGAGCCGTCTATAACTAAAGAGGTCCAACGAAGAGAGTTAGAATCAAGTTCGACTCTCAGAATAATATCATTATTCTACAATATATTTCAAGTGCCACCTTTCTTACAACGAAAAACATTTTGTGTGAAACGCACTTAGGTATAATTATACACAAGCAGCTCGGTTCAAAGCCCAGAATGGCTCTTAATGCTCTCAGCTCTAACCAAAAGCACTAAATTTTAATAGTAAAAGCACTCACAATAGTTCCTTGGAAGTTTCCTCAAGAATCCGCTCTATCACGCGCTAATAGCGGTATATTATTCAAAATGACCGTTAACAAGCAATTTTCTTCAACCTTTTATAGCTCAACATTTCACCGGCACGGTGTGAGCCTGAAAAAATATAGTGCTCGGTGGGAGGCGGGCGCGAGTGCAGGCGATATAAAGTACTTAATTTTAGAAATAATTAGAGATATTAGTGGCAATTCGGAGTATCGCAAAAGCTAAACTTAACTAACCAAAAATGTTGCCGTCCCTTTCATAGCGATGGGAATAAAAAGGATGGCATTAATTTTAGTTAGTTTAGTTTAGCTTTTGCAACACTCCGAATTGCCACTAGTGTGCGTTTGAAACAAAAAATTACATCTGATGGATAGTTAAAGATACTCGTAGACAAAAATGCCACTTGGAACGTGTTACAAATGGTATTCAACTGATTTTGATACTTTAAAGTAATTTATAGGGATGATTTGTTTTACTTTTTTCTGCTCTATAACATCTTACGAGTTTTGGTTAGAAATAGCGTAGGAATATGGGTAAGGCTACTTTGTCTACCATCTGGCAGGTGTTCTACCACAAGGACTAGACCTTGTGGTAGAACACCTGCCAGATGGTATATAATAATTGAAAAATGATTTCAACAGTTCGACAAAACAAAATAGCTAAAATACACTGAATTGATTCACTATGAATCGTTTTACTACATTTTATATAAATCATCCGCTGGTAGTCCGGCCACGCCCCATATCGAACCTCGCTTTTTAACAGTTTTAATGGCTCGAGGGCCCACTATCGGCAGCTCGTTAATCCTTCTATGAATGCGCGTGGCTACCTACTCGTACGTACTCGTAGTACCTATTACATATAGCGCCTTTTATTGTACTGTGATGTACTGGGACAGCGCCACGTGTTTGCCTCAGCTTTTGTTAAGGCTCATTGATTTGCCACTAGCTCATACGAACGTTGCTTTTACAGATTTAAATTATGAGTTTTGAGAACCGTATTGGTCGAGTAGGATGAATCGTGTTTGGGTTTTCATTTGTTTAAACTTTAACTTTACTTTGAATATCAGTTTTTTTTGTCGACTAGTGTGTGTAGGATGTGCCAGAAGTTATTGTTTTTAACCAACCCAAGGTGACCTACAAAAAATGTATGAATCCATTCTAAACTAAAGTCAATTTGAAAGGTAGGAGGTTATTCAGCATTGACCAATACTTCTAATAGGGATATCTTTTGCTCATCTCCAAGATGTCCCAATAAGTTAAAATGGTCTTTAAGCGTTTGGTGAGGTTTGGTTTTACATTCAAATAAATGTTTGCCTACATTTTGCTAAAGTTCAGAACATTCCATATTATGTGACAATTTGCAAGCCCTTTGCCAGATTAAAAAATACTTTAAAATGATTAAATAAAATACGCAGCAAGCCGACGCTGACAATTCCATATTCCTTATAACCGTGTACAAGACGTGGTTACACAAGGGTTTCAGCCGCGCCAATATTGTTTAAACCGTACACGTACCGAACTAAACAATAACATTACCGAGAACTTGTTGAAGCGAGCACTAAGTACCTAACTATGCGAAACTTGCGAACTCGCATCCACCTCCGAGGAGGAGATTTTTGAGGCTTTATGCTGCTTCAAGTAGATTTAACCTATTATTAAACAGAAACACTTTGATCACAAGTAGGTATATATTCATAAAAATAGCCCCCGTACGTAAACGCAGAATTAGGTAAAGGTTACCAAGGTCTTTTAACATACATCTTTGCATCGGGAAATAATTCCAATTGAATTTCCGGGTCAGCCAAACTTGACCCTGAGCCTGGGAACAGCAAATAAGCCCCGGAATAATAGTGAATGCACAACTGGGGACCGTCACAGCTGAGAGCCGTGCTTAGTACCTACCTCAGTAGGTATTGTACTCCGAAAAGCAGAATGTATGCCCACTTGTTCGTAGGAAGCAGGTCACCCTGCGCAACGCTTACCACGTTAAGCATCATGCACATAGGGAGATTTTCACATAAACATACATTTATTGTAATGTATGCTTGATGTATAAATAATGTATTTTTTTTTATTTTATTTCACCGATTTTCCTGTCAATTATTATTGTGGAACGATTTTGAAAATATTTTTTTGTTTTTGTCCCACTGCTGGGCAAAGGTCTCCCCCAATTCTCACCACTTGAAAGAGTATCTCCTAAAATTCGAATCGAATCGAATTGGTTTAGTAAACCTACTTTAGCTAAAACGGATATTAAATCTGTTGCTATCTCTTTTCATTGACATAAGAGTAACAAGAAAAAAACATTATTTAAATCTATATTAAATTGACAAATCTTTATGAACAAGACCAGACAAGACAAGCAGAAAATCCACAAAAGCGCAGGAAATATTGCTGTTCTTAAAATTAAAGTTGATCTTGTAAAATGTAAATTATCGGTATGGTTGAAACTGTTAATATTAGACGAATCACGTGCACAGTGCGACTGTGGTGCTCCTACACAAACTATGTCCCACCTACTGGACTGCCCCAGTTGCCCCTCTCGCACAAGAGCTGACCGTAATTCCGCCTCTTAGCGGTAGCAACTTTTTGGCATAATCGTATTTGAAATTTTGAGAGTTATTGACAGAGAAGCAGAAGATTGAAGTTTCAGCTTCAGCACCGGTAAATAAGCCCGGTTTCACCGTGAGCTGGCTAAGTCCCGCGTCAGGTCTCTGTCGGGATTCGGCTTTGAATGCATAGTACATGAAGTGCCACGAGACGGATCTGCTTACCTCTGTGTACCTGGAATACGGAAATGCGGGAAATGTGCACTAGCTAATATAGGCTTAGGCTAGTACAACTATTTCTATAGAAGTGTAGAGAAGTAGACATTTTTTTATCAAATAATAAAAATTAAAGAGAATTAAATTAAATGAAACATGACCACGACATAATATTTCCAAGGTAGCAGTATTTTTCAGATCTTTTAGGGATTACAAAGGTATGTTCAAATACATACGTAGACGTCTGATAGAGGGATATGGAAGAAGAATACATACATATTGTGCCGACCCCACATAATGGGATAAGGGCAGGAAGAAGAAAAAGAAGATGAAAGTTATGTTATGTTATGAAAATTATGTTCAAATAGATATTTGGTAGGTACATGCCCAGTATATTGCACAAGTTAACAGTTACCACTCGCTCACACGAACTTTCTTAATTTTATTACTATGACAGTATTTATAACGATATACATACATACATATAAAATCACGCCTCTTTCCCATGGGGGTAGACAGAGACCACGGATCTCCACTTAACGATTATAACGATATACCTTCATAAAAAAGGGCTAAAATGGAAAATTAAATCAGTCTGTCGAATCGCTGTTCCTTTGTCTTCCATCAGATTGCGTTGACTCACACAGTTTAAAAAGCAACCGTTCTGTTCGAATGAAACGTGCCGCTATGAACAACTATGAACATCTTGGACATTAATAAAACAAACACCGGTCTGGGAACAAATCCCGCTCGGCGCGCCCACTGCACGCTCATTGCGAATACCCCGGTCCAAGTCGGAGGAGGTTGCTATATTTTATAGAAATAGAAAAATATTTATTTACATTCACTCACACACATTACAGTACATTTTGAAGATGTTTATTATACAAGCTTCGCTCGCATGGTAAAACCAGGAAAAAAGTAGCCTATGTGTTATTCCAAGTCATAAACTATATATTTATCTAAATAAATATTTATCTTGCTCTTATTATAAAAATAAATACGTTTTTCAGTATCCAGGAATCGTATTTAATAAGAAAAAAAAAAAAAAAAAAAGAAATATGATTACGACTGTATCCCGGGAGCGGTAGACATTTCTTTAAAATCATTAGGCAATTTTTAGATCTTCCGAAGATGTCTAAGGGGGTAGTCAGAGGTATGTCCAAATACATACATATTTGGTACATGCCCACTTTTTGCAGAAGTTAACTTTCCATATGTGACGGGTTGCAAGCCCATCGACGCTATTAGAGAGCTAACTGGTTTCCTCACGATGTTTTCCTTCACCGTTATTAGATACTAAAATATTTTTTTATAGTAATAACTAGCTGCGCCTCGCGGTGAATAGTTCCCGTTCCTGTGGGAATACCGGGATCAAAAGTAGCCTATTATTAAACAAGGGTATAAGCAATCCTGGTACCAAATTTCATTCAAATCCGTCTAGCTGTTTGAGCGTGAAAGAGTAACAAACACACTTACACTGTGATAGTGTGAAATTAGTGTCAAATTACTGTCATCATGCCTTTTGTAGTTGATTTCTATAAAAATCACTTCAGTATCTTTTACTTTGGGCCACACAAAAAATGCCCGGTCGGAATATTAAGTCTCAATCGGAGGCGATGAGTTCAGCAAACATCGCCGGGACGGGACGGGACGGGGTCGGGACGGGACGGGACGATACAGATTGCTCGAGCGTGGCACGGGTACTAACCCAAGTAATAAGCTCCGTGTAATGGCCTCTCAACATTTGTTTCTACCTAATGCTTCACAATTGCTTACTGAATCAAGAAAGTTCGATCATATTTTATTCATAGCTTTCTTTTTGAGTTTTATTCTTCGAAGTAAACGATGCCATCTTTCAAATGGCAAACGTTTTGAAATACGTTTTGATATGTAATAGAGATTTTTAATTTTTTTTATTTTATTAAATAATTCACAAAACAGATTAGGTACAATCCTAGAAGCTTAAAATCTTAAACTAGATATTTTGGATCTAGATTGTTATCAAATATGTGAATATGATAATTTTAGAGATTGGCCATCTCTAGTGATTTAGTTTGGGTGTCGTCAGTTACTCATGATCATGACGTTTAATTCACAAAGGTGTGGTTTCCATTACATTGTATTGAATATTCTGCGTAATAACTAACTTTATACAATATTCTGCGTAATAAGTGTGTAGTAAGTGGAAATATGTTCCGAAAAATTATTATCAATGTTTTGAATGTATTTATCATCATCACTATCATCATCCGCAGCCCGACTTCACCCACTGCTAGGTATAGGCAATGTATATAGCAAGTACCTATTACAACTGTCACTTGTTTATTATTTAAGTATTTATTATTATTATTAGGACTTATAATATTTGCACGCCTTAGATGAGGCAGAATGTAAATGGATACCCTGTAACTGAAACCGTTATACCTAATACCTATTGTACCTAGGTACATTCCTGCGAATAAATGATTATTATTATTATTATTGTTTAGTTTCAATCCGACATTTGAAACATTGCAATCTCAGACGATTACAAAGTTGTTAATAAAGTAAACAGCTCTCTCTTTCTTTTAGCTCGTTTCAAACCAACACATCACACCGCCCATCTAATTAGTGAATGAAAAAACGCATTATTCCAAAGAATAAATTACCTACTTTCCTTTACAGTCTACACGATAACGAACGGGCAACAAAGTAACCGTTTGATTGGGAGTTTAAAAACGCAGAGCCCCGAAAGAGCATGATCACAGGTAGCGGCGTAACTTCCCTGAGCGAGTGCGGTCGAATCTCTGAGGCATAGTACATTAACACAGCACGCACAGCAACTATTAAAAACTTCCAGTTACTAATTACAGTAAGCGGTGGGTGGACTCGGAAATAATAGATATTAAGCACTTGATATTAGACACAGAAAACCTTAAAAATCATTTCCCCGAAAATGAAGCAGTAGCGGCGTTTGCTGAGAAACTAAAAACAAAATACAATTTATTACTAAAACACAAACGAACGGAATACTATTCCAACCAAATTCAAAAAGACCCTAACAAATCAAAACGTATGTGGCAGGTTGTGAACGCGGAGCTCGGCCGCGACAGACGCGAACGACAAGACTTTACGGACTGCATCCTAGACCAAAACGGCAGGCTGTTTGAATCCAAAAAGCTCCTACTTGACTCACTGAACCATGAGTTTATATCAGCAGCTAGTAAGTGTGGCGCTCCTACTGCCGACATCCCGCGCGCGGCCTCCGCCATGTCCGTCGAATTAGTGGCTTGTGATAAATCCACTAGACTACGTCCCTTTACACCAGAAGAGGTAATGAAAATTGTGCACTGTCACATTGCTCCTAAAAATAGCAAAGATATTTACAACCTGACCTCTAATATAATCAAAATTGCCGCAAAACCTCTTGCCCTTGCGATCGCCGCGATGTGTAACGCATGTCTTAGGCAGGGACTGTATCCCGCGGTCCTAAAAAAAGTAAAAATAAGTCCGCTGTACAAAGGAAAAGGCAAAAAGTCGGATGCTAAATCCTACCGCCCGATATCGCTCGTCCCAGCATTAGGTAAGATCCTAGAAGTCGGAATTAACCTAAGACTACTTGAGTTCGTGGCCTCCCATAACTTACTAACCGATAGGCAGTACGCGTACCGACCTGGCCGAGCCACAACGGACCTGGTAAGGGAAGTTGTTTGGCGCGTGCTCAGCGCGCGCGAGGCCGGTTTGCGCGTGGCTGTGCTGTGCTGCGACCTGTCGCGCGCGTTTGATACAGCCAACCACTCCCTTGTCGCAAATAAACTAAATTTTTACGGCATTCGAGGTCCTGCAGCGTCTATTCTAACATCTTTTTTAACCAAGCGAACACAGGTCGTAGTCGGTGACGGTGGCCTGGCGGTATCGTCGGAACTGGAAAGCCACATGGGCGTGCCGCAGGGATCGTGCTTATCGAATACTTTGTTTAGCCTACTATTAAACGATCTACCCACGGCGATCAAAGGCGCGGAAATATTTATGTACGCTGACGACGTAGCTGCAGTCGTTACCGCGCCTTCAGACAGCCAACTAGAGCGGAGGTTGAACAAGGTAGTTGAACAGCTTGAGGCATGGTTTGGGTCAAACGGCCTCGCCCTTAACAGAAACAAAACCTGTTTATTAAACTTCAAGCTTAACGGTGGAAAACCCCCAGCACTTAGGGTGCTCGCGGGATCAGAAGAGTTGGAACAGGTACTATCAACAAAGCTGCTAGGTTTCCAAATAGACAGTTCCCTAACATGGGACGCCCACATAGAGAGCATCTGCTCAAAACTCGGTCGGGCTTCATTTGCGTTGCGAAGACTGGCGAGTACAGCCACCCGCGAGGTAGTGCGTTCGTGCTATTTCGCAACTGTCCACAGCACACTCACCTACGGCGTGGAGCTGTGGGCACACGCAAGCGACGCCGAACGAGCCTTCGTGATGCAGAAGAAGGCTATTCGAGCTATAGTGGGCGTGCCAAGCGACGAGTCATGCAGAGACCACTTCAAGGACCTTAACATTATGACCCTTCCCAGTGAACACATATTTCAAGTGGCCCTGTTTACACATCGTAATCTGCAGCTTTTCCAACGCCGCGGGGTAAACGAAAACCGCTCATTGCGAAGTAATAAGTACGAGCACAGACTTGTCACTCCGAAGCACAGGCTTCACAGGTCTCAACAATCCGTGTACATCCTGGGCCCTGCGGTGTATAACAGAATACCAATCGATATCAGGAATGCAATCTCCACCGCAGCATTTAAAAATCGGCTGAAAACGTGGTTGCAAGAAAAGGTTCTATACAACTTAAACGAATTCCTTGAACTACCGATGATATAGAAATATTATTTGTTAGTCCACAGAAATATTATTATTGTTAGTGAATGATTTTAATAATCATAATTACCTACATATTTAAATCTAATGACTTGTAAAATTATTTTTATGAATAAATTCTTGTATTCTTGTATTCTTGTATTATCACACTTCGTATTAAAAAGGTGAAAATGTGTGTTACTCTTTCACGCAAAGGCTGGACGGATTTGAATGAAATTTGGTACCAGAATTGCGAATAATACGAGTATTTTCACATAGACACGTGCTATGAATCGATTGAATCAGTTTACTCGGGAACACTAGTCTGATATTGTTATTATATTCAGATCATGAGCCAGATACTTTCACATGAATGGATTAAGGTTCAAGAACGGGATAGGAATAATCTAATATTATTTTGGACTTTGATTTGATGAAGTATTTTTTATTACAACATTTCACTAGATCATTCAGAAATTGATTAACGCGTTCAGTGCCCATGACGCACGTCACTTTTATGAGCATTGAGATGTGGGTTCCCGTTCCCGTGGGAATATCGGGATCAAAAGTATATTATATTTATAAATATTAACGGGACTTAATCGCGTATTGAAATCAATATTATTTATTTACCTCGTATATTATTTATTTACAAAAGTATATTCTTTACCTATTCTTTATTCCAAGGTACCTATAAGCAATTCTGATATCAAATTTCATTTAAATCCGTCCAGCCATTTTAGCGTAAAAGAGTAACAAACGCACTTACACACAAATATTCACCTTTATAAATTTTTTTTTCAATCTACGTTGTCCCACTGCTGGGCAAAGGTCTCCCCCAATTCTCTCCAACCATCTCTGTCCTTCGAGATCTCACACCAATCTCTCTCAAAAGAATATAATTTCTAATATATTTTCTCTTATAGTATTATTATAATAATAATATATAATATGAGTGTGATAGTGTGATTGTTTGTTGTTTCAAAGATATAATAACGTTTGAGCAATCACGTGACGTACGTTTATATACTATTTGTTGCGCTGATTAGTTTACTATGTGTTGCGCTTTCGGACTTCAGCAGTTTCCAGTTAGTTCGAGATGTGGGTTGTAGCTATTCGCCAGTAATACCCGCCACTTACTCACTAACTAGCCATTTTCGGATCTACTCAACTACGTTTATTATCTACAAAATGTTTGCGAACATTTCAGTATTATTGAAATAGACATAGTGCGTTATAAGTTATAAGTTATAACAGCGAAAAATATGAGTATGTTATTTGTAATGAGGACTTACCCATGTTTTTGAAACTAAATAACGCCCCTCTTTTTTGTAGGGGTAAAACATACTTTATTTTATCTTACACTCTACATAATACTTTGATAGTTATAACAAAAATCTAACCATTGGGGTTATCTTAACTACACTGTTATCACCATTAATATTGCAGTGTCACTGAAATTGGAATGTATTTGTCAAAATTTTACTAAATTGATTTAAGTAGCCAATTTTATCCCATAAAAAGCTTGTATTATAATGATTAAACAAAATCTGAACTTTAAGATGTACTTCTTTACTGTAGACATTTTCTATTTAAATAAAGAAGAATCAGGTAATTGTCTTATATACTAAAACTAATTAAATACTCGTATAGCATATAGTAATGAATACCTGCTCCTCCGACTGTATTGTCAGCCCAAGCGGAGAATTAGCCGGGCTATTAATTGTAGGTATTATATGCTCGCGCGGTTCTAGACACTACGCTCCTACTCAAACATACATTCCGTGAAGTCAATTCTCTAAGTTTTGTCTCGAATACGAGCCTTAGCGTAGTTTCAACAAGAAACTCTAATTAAACTGAATATTGCAACAAATCCTAGCACCTGTACTTCGCGAAATATGTTTATTTGGACAAACTTGGGACGGTGTGAGGACTTACCGAAACTTTCAAGCTCTTTCAACTTTGAACCTTAAGGTGCGACGTGATAAGGATTGAAGTGCGGTTGGCACCGTGAAAAGGTAAGTAGTAATGCCCAGTAGCGTAATAAATAAATAGTTGGGGGTTGAAAGTTGCCGTCCGTCGAACTTCTTTACTTTTCCCGATTTTTCTTTCGCTTCCTGAATAATTCACAGTATTTTTTCTTTGTTTCGATAGTTCCGAACTTTGTACATGCTTTGGAAATATCATTGGTTATTATTGTGTAGGACTTTTGTCAATATGAATAGATTTTTGTACGACAAAGTTTTTGTTCGAATTCATTTTGAACAACGCTTCTGAAACTTGGTTACACTCGGAAAAAATAATAAGGGGTAAACTTAGAGGAATAAAAATAAGGCGATAACACGATCAATATTTTGGGTAGAGTTGGAATCCCACTAATATTATAAAGGTGAAAGTTTGTGTGTGTGTAAGTGTGTAAGTGTGTAAGTGTGTAAGTGTGTTTGTTACTCTTTCACGCTCAAACGGCTAAACGGATTTGAATGAAATTTTGTATCAGGATTGCCTATACCCTAGAATAACAAATAGGCTACTTGAAATTCCTGAAATGTGCAGTGTTCCCGTGGGATTATAAAACAAAATGTTCATTAGAATAGTTTCGGTAGTTTGGCCGTGCAAAAGGCAGCTGTCAGACAAAATAACTTCATAGATGGCAGCACAGGCAAAAATATAACTCCTTCACGCTCGAACGGCTGGACGGATTTGAATGAGGTAGCAGGATTGCTTATACCCTGGATTAAAATATACGCTACCTACTTAAAATTCCTGAAAAGTGCATTGATTCCGTGGGATTATTAAACAAATACAAAATAGTTTGGCCGTGAAAAACTAACAAAATAATTTCAATAGATGGCAGCACAAGTAAAGTTATTATTCCTTCACGTTTAAACGGCTGGATGAATTTGAATTAAATTTGGTAGCAGTACCTACCCTGGATTAACAAATAGGCTACCTTAAATTGCTGAAAAAAGGAATGGTTCCGTTCCCTGGGATTATAAACCAAATCATTCATCAAAATAGTTTGGCCGTGAAACGTAACTGTTAGTCAAAATAATGTTAATAGATGGCAGCACAGGCAATGTTATAACTCCTTCACGCTCAAACGGCTGGACGGATTTGAATGAAATTTGGTACCAGGTCAGTTGATATCCTGGATAACAACATGTCTTAAGCTACTTTAAATCCCTTAAAAGCGTATTGTGCCCGTGAGATTATCAAAATACCTAAATTATGCTTCTTCAAACTCAAACGGCTTAACGAATTTCAAATTTGTTTTTTTTGTCCCGATAATCTCACGGAATTGGGACTTATGTACGATAAATCCCCGATAAAAAGATTTCTGACTCAACATAAACCATCATCGCTATTTTATTACATTTCCCACAGTTTCGGCTCGCTTCGAGTCTAAAAGCCTCGCTGCGCTCGCTTTGCTCGCATGTAGCTTTTTCAATCTTTTGCAAGCAAATTGAACTGTGTCAGACCTTAGAATAGGAACCGACCAGCGCCTTTTCTTTGAGCACCATGAGCAAACATAAGTGTCAGTCATGATGAATTTATCCTAAAAATTTCGAGTCTGAGAAACTCGATGCGCTTGCTTAGTACGAAGCTCGCTACGCTCGCACGGTAGCTTCTTGAATATTTTGCTAGCAAATTGAACTATGTCAGGCCATAGACTAAGAACAGACCAGCAGTCAGCCTTTTCTATGAGCACTATAAGCAAAATCAAGTGTCACGCGACGCATTTTTCTTAAAAATTTCGGCTCGAGTTTAAAAGAATCGCAACGCTCGCTTAGTTTGAAGCTTGCTACGCTCGCTTAGTTCAAAGCTCGCTTCGCTCGCACGGTAGTTTCTTGAATATTTTGCTCGCAAATTGATCTATGTCAGACAACAGAATAGGGACCGACCAACAGTCAGCCTTTTCTGTAAGCACTATAAGCTACATCAAGTGTCACATAACGAATTTGTCTTAAAAATTTCGGCTCGCTGCGCTCGCTTGGGTCGAAGCTCGCTTCGCTCGCATGGTAGCTTCTTGAATATTTTGCGAGCAAAATAAACTGTGTTAGACCATAGAATAGTAACCGACCAACAGTTATCCTGTTCTATAAGCACCAAAATCAAGTGACACAATGACGCATTGGTCTTAACCAAGGAGCAAAATTAAAAATTTTATGAAAAAATTTTCAATTAGGTAGGTACGTAAGGAAATAGTAATTTTCTGCACTCTCAAGGTGCATTTTTATTCATATCTCTGACAATTCTCATCAGATCAAAAATATAATCATCAAAATCGGTTCACCCAGTCGACGTAATTAGATAGAACCTCCTCCTTTTTAAAAGTCGTTAAAAAAATCTATTAACTTGAACTTGATTAACTTTAATTGCGGTGAATACCGCGGGTAACACCGCGGGGCACAGCTAGTAGTTAATAAATTAAACTTGTGGTTTTTACCACTTCAATATAGTTAAAGCAATAAATAATATTCCATTATTGTATGTTTAAAATTCTATACAACCAAGTTAGCATAACATTGTTTGACGCGTAGGCGTAGGTTAGACGTCGCTAAGCCTACAAGATGATGTATGAAACAGTTTTTATTATCAGCGAGGGTACGCACTCCACTTTTTCATTAGTTTGTGATTGGTTTGGTTGCCGATCCAATTCATAATGCTACCTTGAACCCACCTCGGGGAGCTCTGAAAATAACCAAAAACATGTTTATACGCAATGTAATTTCCCCGGCAATCTGGCCGGGATATTACCGCGGTATTTATTCCCGGGTCATTATCGGAGGATCCAATCGCGAAGTCCCTGCGCTTGAATCACATTGGACGATGGTTCCCTCGCGGCAACTTCTAACTCAGACGCCCAGATTATCCAGACCTGCGTTTTCTTGGGAGATCTTCTGGTTGTTAGCTCAGGTGTTATGGCTGATGGTTATGATGCTAACTCCTTCGACCAAACTGACATGACCTCTAGTTTCTAGGATTTTCTCGGCGTTGGAAGGCCTGGTTGAGTGGTGGCAAGTTATGCTGCTATATTGCTTTTATTGGGGGCGTACGATCGAGGTGTCACAAAATAGTTTCGCCGCTTCGTTAGCCGCGTGCGTGAGAGGCTAAAGTGAATTTGTTTGCTGCAAATTAGAATGGAATTGCAAAGGGTGTGTCGATATGTTGCTTTTCCAAAAATGTTGGGGAAGCTCCCTTTGGAAATAGTTTAAGCTTTGTCGAGATTAAATTAGTTCCTCAATTATCTGAAGTCCTACTGTGGCAAAAGTAACTAGCCTCTTGTCGTGGGAAAATTCATGAGTGAGAGCAAAGAGGATTAATATGAATCGTCTTTGGTATAAGTGAACATTTCTATAAAAACATTTCATCTAAATCTCATCAAATTACGAAAACGCGATTTATCTCAAATACCATAAACATACATCGAACCGAGACTTTTACCTCAACTCGCAACTTCCGGCAAATGAATACTCCGCTAACTTTTAAAACTGGTGTTATTAAGACGTTATTTAAGAAGCCTTTTCATCGTTTCCTCAATAACGTTACACCTAACAACCGAACTTGGGCCGTTTACCTTCTGATTTTTCTTCCGAAGCGGGATCAAAGTTTCACCTCAGTTGGTCGAGCTTTAGAGTTTTGAGCCTATAACCTGTAAGCACATATTGGTAGTTTACAGCGGTTTAAAATGAGTAATTTACTTTTAGTACTTATCACTGGTATTTTTATGAATGTACTAGAAACGTGTGTTCTATATTAACTGATATAATAATTACATTATAGTTCCGAGTACTTACACGTATCGATGTAGGTACCTAAGCTTATTTTTCCACAGACACTGTGGTGATCATGACGTCACCGATCATAGATTGGACCAAACATTATAATTTCTTTTTTTTTCTTTATTGCGAATAGTTTTGGTGGTTGGATAATGCGGCACTATATTTTTGTTATTTTTATTTACACTACGAAAAATATTAAAAAGGTTAGTAAAATAGGTTATTAAAATGTAGGTTAAAGTTATTTTTCCAAATGCCAACACCTATGAAGCGTCTTTGAAGCACTGACTATGAAAATCAATTGATTTGTAGAGGGCTCTAATAATAGTTCTTATGTATTTTATGAGACCTTTTCCTAGCAGTGCACAATAAAGTTATTTTAAATTCTATTATGTTTCAAGTTTCACCCAAATTAATCTAAGTACTGGTAGTGGTGGATTTTAAAAAATGTTTTTTAAGTCTGTAAATTTGCTGTTTTGACTTTACACGTTTATTCGATGGGGTCGTCGACATTACTCTTATGTCTATCTAATTTAAAGGAAATCGTTAGCGTAAATTGAAACTTTGCAAGCTGGTTTCCAGAAATGAACGGGTTTAGCCAGATAAGCAGTTTTATAGTTCCCGGCCATGCTGCAGGTCATCTCTCTAATTCCTAGTGGAAGTTTCCTCACGTTGTTCCGCGTTCATTTAGGAGTGAGTTGTGTTTATTAGTTTAAAAGATATACAATTGTACAAACGTATGACACGGCGGCACAATAATAAACCAGCTTATTGGAGCTTTTGCGCATTTCACCTGAAGGTCGTTACGCACTGGATATTATTGGCGGCGCGTTTTTGAGAATCTCATTTTTTTCGTAAGTATAGTCTTAAGGTACGTAAAAATTCCAACAGTTAAGATTATTTCATTATATGGAATGTCTTTTCTGTAAAAAAACTAAATTACTAAGCTAAAATCCATTACCAAATGACGGTTATTGTACTTGAATTTATTACGAGAGGTATTGAAAAATATGAACTTAGTTTTTTTAGTACAGAGACCCATAGATTTGTCCATCCTAAGATTTATTGTCATCATCATCATCATCCATAGCCAGACTTTGCCCAAATTATTTCTATACAAATTCAGTAAGTCTCCGAAGCTGAAAAACACGCTAGTGTGGTCTCACAGTGCGTCCGCCGCAACTCGGAACTCATGTCGCCGAACGTGACCGGCGTACAATGACACCTTCCATAAACACCCCCTTCTTCCCCCTCCGCACACCCCCTCAGACCCCGCGGCCCCCGCAACCACCGAGGCACGTAACTTCTTAATTTGTTCGCGTCATATGGATCACTTACTTTGTCAAGTTTTTGGTCTTTTGTGTCTATAAGTTGACGAGCGAGCTTGTGACTAAACTTTAGGGCAATGATAATAGAAGTTATGGCCGTGGAGTTTTGAAATCATGCTCGAACTTAAAACTATGGAAATGTTGTGTAGGTGTCATATGAATAAAATATTTTAGGTTATAGTCACTATCTCAAATTTGTTTATTTGAACTTGGTTGCTTGAACAGCGGTGCGCAAGCTCCTCCCAACTGTCACACGGTATAATATCACAGAATGTTTAAAGGCGCTACAAAACGTCTCTGTACCTAAGAACTGTAACTGTAGTAGACACCGATTCAAAATCTTACCACCACCTCTCTATATCCACAGGACTCCAGAATCTTATACGGTACAACTTTGCGTAAAGTTATTTTGACTCTATCGTCTCTATATTAAAATTAAAAACAAAAAGAAAATATACAGCCAATCGACTTCCTTTTTTTAAGTTTTTTTTGTTTTTTTTTTTCTTTATTTAAGTATTATTATCAATTTATTAAATTTTTTCTAAGTTAGTTATTATAGTTTTGTAGGTTAAAGTTGAAGTGTTGTATACCGCACGTTTACACAATTCTTCAAGACCCCGTATAACCGTGGGATATGTGACCGACACGGCGCCGTGTAATAGTAGTTTGACGGCACTTCGCTACCAGGTGCGGGAAAATTGTCCGCGATGTACCACAGCGACCAAGGAGAGTTATTACCTTCCTTTTAATCCAGTGTCAGGAGTTTGTTTTAGAATAAATCAGTGTAATGAAAGTTAAGCCCTATAGACATAAGAATAGTACTCAAAAAAAATTACAGTCATTTCTTACTCTTACTATTCTCACTTGATAATCTTTGACGTGCCTTTGACTTGATCACTTCGAAGTCTAACTAAACTGTTATTTCTGTGTTTTAGTTGGTTTAAGTTGTGCTGTTTCGGATTACTTAATTTGTTATATTTTGTACTATTTCCGCATGCAATGTAATTTGTTTTTTGGAATAAATAACTATGAACTAAGAACTTTTGTTTTTGTTGTCCTGTTTCTTCATGATAGTCTAGAATCTTGACTATCTTTTTTTTATTATCTATACTTTAGATAATAAGACCACAACCGAATGGGTGCCCAACGCGAGACGTCCGCGTGGCAGACCACCACGGAGATGGCGGGACGAGTTAGATGTGCACCTTCCAGATTGGTCAACTGCGGCCAAGGACAGAAAAATCTGGAAAGAAGGGAGGGAGGCCTTTGCCCTGCAGTGGGACAATATGGGCTAGAAATAAATATATAAATAAATAAATAGACTTTAGATCAACTTATCTTTTAAGACGTGTTAATACATCCACATGATTTATTTGAGTAAAAACTTTTTGATTTTAACTTGTTGATGTATTGATGTATTTATGAGGTATCGTTAGATTCAATTTGATTGTGGAATAAAGGCATTTTTTAACTACTTGAATTGTTTATTGCTTGCAGCCATCTGAAACAGTTGATTCTTGTGAATTTTCTAAACAATTTATTTCTAAACCCATCCATTTCACGACTGCGCCAAACGTTACTTAACTTTGTTAATCTGTGATTGGTTAAGACGAATAGAGATACATCACGAGCGATTCCAAGTCCACGATAATAACTTAGTATTTTTTTAACATGTTATTACTTTGTAGATAACTTGTAATAGTAATTAGTCTACTTAATTTAATAATAAATTAAATTGAGTCATTTAATATAACACAGCTCCATATAGAGCTCGGTAGTGCTTCGATAGCGCTAAAAACAGTGCTAAAAGTCGTGCCTAATGCGATAAAGGCTTGTCTAGACAGTAATGTCCCACTACGCCCCCTGTCAGCCCATGTGCAAGATGGTATCGGTGAAGACCGTCACTAATTACAAATCAAGTGTTATTAATTTGAAATTCACGGTTTTGTACCATCTTGTACAAGAACGGAATGGTGTTTTAGTTTCAAGAAACAGAAGCATTGTACTGGTTACAAGTTTAATGAAGTCGTTAGTTAATTCAATAAGGCTGTTGAGGCCACTTGGAAACGTTTTAAAGTGGAATTATTATTATATCAGAAAAGGTATTTAATAAACGAATGTCATAAACACGTAAGCCATGCTGTCCCTAATCTCACATGTTGGTGATTTAAAGTTTTGGGGTCAACAGTCTGCGATATGTACCCAGTGTATGGCCATCCTTTGTGCAGCAATAACTATCAACGTACATTTTAAATAACCACTTGAAGGCCATTATATAATCCGTCTAGAAACACCACTAAATAAGCAAAATTACAAGTATTCAGTTCTCTCTCTACTGGAATACTTAAGAACAACAATCTTTGCATTACGGTCCCTGAGGCCCCAACAAAGAGAAACTAATATTTGGCTACTAATTTGTACCTTAAACACAGAAGTTCGTAGCATTTGTAGCATTTCGTAGCACTCGTAGCGTATCTCGTAGCAGTGGCATATTTCGTAGCAGCATATTTAGCGATCGCAGACAAGCTGAGCTAAGCGAGCTCTGGGGAGTGATTGCGTCTTTATTCGCGCTAGTTTTGCACAGATTTATTTTTTGATGTTTGTTGTAGAAGGGCACTGAACGAAGTATTTACATTTTAAAACAGCGACAGGTTTAACCAAACATTAATTACGGCGCTTTGTTTGTGTAAAAGTTCGTACATAATGTACAAGCCTTGCATACAATTTTACTGAAAAAAAATAATCTCACACACTAATCAGTAGTACCAGGAAAACCTCAAACAACTTTAACTCACTATTGAGTATTGCTTTTTACATAATTTTTGCAAATTTTAATGTTATATAAAATTTTAAAAATTAAAATTATTTCTGCATTTCTATACGCCCTCTTAGGTGAGGTGAGACCCGAAAACGTATTTTTCCTTCGATGATAAAACTCTCGTGAGTCTTGTCAATTTAAATATGTCAGTAATTTCCGTGTTTTTTCCCTAAATCATTGTAATTCAGTTGATTATACGAAAGGATGCAATTATGGCGCTGGTGGGCGACGGTACATCGCGAGGTAATTTGGGCGTCCACTCGGCACCGGAATAAATTCAACAAAGTGTCAAACAACGGGCAAGTTCCGCACCTGGGCCCGCGCCCGCTGCCGTGCGGGACCGGCCACGAGCGGACAACGGTACGCTATTAGTACCAATTCTGGATGTCGCCAAAACTAAACCAAACTAATTTGACAGCACTAAAATTGATGCCGTCCTTTTTATTTCGATCGTTATGAAAGGGATAGCAACACTTTTACATTAAAATAATATTCACTGACATCTATTTAGCTCAAGGTATTGCTATAAAAAAAAATCAACACGGCAATGCTACCAGTCATGCTGCGATCAGTTATGCTAGATAAATATCGTTTAAATGATTCTTGGATAGCTGAGAAGTTTTTTTTTATATAATTTTGATGCCATTATAATTTTTTATTTTAAAGGGTATTTATTCCCGAGGGGGATCAATTAGAAATTTGAGGATCTGATGAAGATCTTCGAAGTTATGAACAGAAATGCACCGACATCGTGCAGAAAATTTACAAAATTGAAGTCGATTTTCATAAAAAAATAATTTTGCACCTTGTCAATAAAAAAATCTTAAATAAAAAATCTTGAAAAATTATTTAACCTAAAATACAAATCAAGTCTTACGCTAAATTAAAACCAGCTAATTTCTCATTACGATAACCGCTGGCTCCTATAACCTAGACCACAGAAGTCGTTTAAAAACGCCTTACCTGGCGTGTCGTGGGCAAAAGTTGCGTCCGGGTCCCTCTTCTGCCGGCCCGCGCACTTTGTACCTGTATACTCTTGAGAAATAGCTTAATTTAATTTATATCATCTTGCTTGTAAAACAGCAATCCAAGGTAGATAGATCCTAGGTTAACCAGTGCCCATCATAGCCCGGTCACTACTTGGATGGGTGACCGAAAGTGGCGTTCATATCTGAGCGCTTCCGTGCTTCGGAGGGCATGTTATTGTAGGTCCCGGCAATTAAAGTCGTTAAGCCATGACGGAGGCCTTAAAGCGGCCTAAAAACTCCGTCACTAAAGTTGGCCACTTGCTCATACGAACTTACCCCGATGTGACGACTCCTATCTTACAGTTTACGAAACACATCCACGAAAGAATCTAAGAAACTGTTGATATTCTATAAATTCTTGAAGCATGCAAGATCACATATGATTATTCTATGTCATCCTTTTAGTTTTAATGAATGAATGATTTTTGACTTTGGTGATAACACTGTGTGATAATATGTCCAACGACATTTATTTCCTCCAAGTTTCAGCCAATTACTATTTATTAACCGTCTTTAAAAAGAAGGAGGTTTTATAATCCACAGTTAGTATGTATTTTTTATGTTCACCGGTTATTCCGTCAAAGTGATCCGATTTTAAAATACTTTTTTGTTTGTGATTCCGGGACGAACTTGACAAATTTACAGCCGACTGGGAGATCTTAACACAAGGTCGTGACGTTTGGAAGGAATGGGAGAGGATTTTTCCCAACTGTGGGACACAAACGGCTGAAAATAAATAAGAAAATTTATTTATTTATTTCAAAAACATTACGTGTATTATTACAGGTATTCCCGAATACAATACAGTAGTCAATACGCAGAATAAATTTTATTGTCAGTTTATCTTTTAAAATTACAATAATCACAGTAATCAGAATAAAATTAGAATTATACATTATATATATTATTTGCAATAGCACAGATTAAAAAGTAACATATTTGCGAAATAAGTGTGAAGTGTGATTAGTAGAAGTAAAAAAAATCGTGGTCGTCACATACATTTTAATTTGGCTATCGGTCAGTTGTACTTAATTAAAAATGTATCCAATGTCCTAAAATTAAAATCCTATTTTCTAATCATAGGTATTTCATAAAGTAATTAGACGTTATCAGGGTTCCGCAGGCTGTGGTCATAAATCATCGGCGAGTAAAGAAACAAGTTGCCGCGCGTTTAATTGGGTTTCGTACCTACTGGAACACAGCTTATTGAATACTTCGGGTTTGCAGGAAATTATGTCTGACACAGTACAAAGTATAGAATTAGAATTAAGTAGAATTTTGCATGGTAATTTACAAAATTTTCGTGATCTCTCACTTCTTACTTGACTCATGCTGTTAAATATGATCAGGACTGTATTTTCAAGGTGAGTAGACTCATATCCTCTTGATTCCTAACGATGTTTAGATTAAGGGGGTTGTCACAGGTACCTATGTTTAAATACAGTATTTGGTACGCGTGCCTACATTTTTCAGAAATTAACATTCCAATCGTGGAAAGCATCATTTACTTTTAAATTAAGTTAAAATCACGTACATATAAAGGGAACATCGAACTTCTGTCAAATATTACTACCACAGATTTATGTATTGATTGAAGTACAGCTGTTCCATTCTTAAATGTTTCCTCATTTATGATGATGTAGAAAGTTCTTACATCATAACTATCATAGGATAGTCATCAGAACTCAGAACTCTGAGACTATGAGAAAATGTTGTGTTCCTACAATGTCAACGTTCTGTTTCTACGAGGAACAGAACAAGGATTAGAACTCTTACAATTTATTTTGTCCGAATAAATCCATTGTGTAGTCGCAAGTCGCTGGGTCGGGGAGACCGCGCGCAAAAACACCAATTATTCGAAGCCGAACGAATGCTCGCCAACGATCGCCAATTAATGTCTATCAGAAAGCAAAAACCCAACAAGCGAAAAGTGAAAAACAGCTTCGGTTTTTGCTCTTTTCGCTTTTCCGCTTTTTCGCTCAAAGACAACGCGCTTTAATGAATACGTGGTGTGTTTGCGGGCTCAGCGTTTTCTCTGCTTTTTGTATTAGCGGTTCAGTTTTTGAGATCAGAAATTATCAATCCAACATTTTCTCTATTTACTTATTCTTATTTTTATTCATTTCTTTTTAATAAGGTGCGTTAACTCTTTATATAATTTCAGAGAACAATCTAGTTTTAACCTCAGATGAAAATTGTTGCAGATAATATTATATTCATGCTCAGTTTGAATGGTTGACTTATTCTTTCTGCGCAGATAAACCTATTACAAAGTTTATGAATACCAGCTCGCTGGATAACAGAGTAAACAATTTATTTCCACAATACTTCAATACAACATGTGACCAAGTACCGACAAGAGACACTAAAACTATACATTGTATTGTATGCATTACCAGCGTTTCTAGACCCGCCCCGTCTCCCAATTTACGGTCGAAGAAAGGCTTAGCGGTGCATTGAAGGGAGTTTACAGAGGCCAAGATAGGTTGGCCTATTCGTAGTCTGTGTACTTACTGCAGACGAATTTCCAGTGGTTTAGTTTATGGTAAACACATGACTCGAGTTTCAATTCAACATTTTAACGGAGTTCTAAAGAAAATGACTTGTTCTAACTAGATAACTTGTATAGAATGGAACTTTAATGGAAAGTGTGGTGTTGTAAATAAATTTATGATTGTTTCATCGTTTAGACTTTGAAATAAGTGATACTTAAATGTTGTTTGGAATGTTTGTGCCGGTCTACACATTTTCACTGGATGATTTTTACAGCATCACCAGGCAATCTATTGGGCTCAGTCCTGAGACATTGTTGAGATGGAGTAGACTTGATCAGCGAATAAACCTAAACAATATTATCAGCTTAACCAGCCATATCAATAGAATAGATATTGTTACCTGTCAAACTGTGGACCTATGAGGATATGGAATGAAACAAAGGAAATTCTCTGACTTGTTTATTTCCTACACAATCAGTCTAAACAGGCAATAAAAGGTTAAATAAAAGTAATGCGACGGCTTAGCTACAGATATACTTAGAGCATAAATACAGGGGTAAATGGTATTAAGTTCCTTGGGTTCCCCTTGAGATGAAATTGCAATTATGTGGTGTTGTAGTTTAAAATTTAATAAGTAAATTTTGTAAAATTATGTAGAAGTCAAGTACGTTGAAATTGTGATTTTGTAAATTAAATTTAGAGTAATTTATGGTAATAAATAACAGTAAATAAGAGGGCGCCAACCATAGAATACAGCTACGGTACTGGTTAAATAAAATAAAATATAGGGGCCGTCGACACAGGACACAGAAGTGTCTGTCCTACGGTCAACAGAAGCCACCTCGGCTTCATCGACTAACCCCTAAAGTTACCGGATAGCCTCCAGGCTTGGTATGCCTGCTCCCAACGATTCGAACGAACCGTGAGCAAAGCAGTCCAAAGTTGTAAGTATGAATGCAGATATGTTCCAACGGAACACTCCAACATCCAAGTAGAAGAGTAGTTAGGTAGGTAGTAAATTAGTTAAGTAGTTATGTAAGTAAACTGGAAAACCAGGAGACCGAAGAATAAAAACCGAAGACCAGGAAAAACCCCTGTAATTGAGAGAAAACTTCAATTACAGACTAATATTTAAAAATTGTTCAACGGGACGTTGTATGACATGTGGTTTTTTAGAGAAAAATCAAGATTTACTGAATAATAAGGCTTGAAATTAATAGGATAAGTAGGTTGCACCTTTGTGAACGTTTTACAGTAGCAAGATACAGGTTTAGAAAAGGAAATTTATTGATTTTGTATGAAATTAAGTTTTTGAATGAAATATTTTATTTTACAAAAAGTATGTTATTGTTTAAATGGATTCCTACTAAGTAGCTGAGGATATGCATACCTGAGTTTTAATTCAGAGGGCTTGATAAATAGTAGAACATGTAGAATTCAAAAGACACGTGCGCCCACGCACTAGGATATTAGGTAGAAAGTCGCCGACCTGGAAGATTCACCGTGTTAAAGAAATGAACGGATGCACAGGCACGAAATATGATCTTTTCACAGCAGACTCACCAAATTTTATGTAAAATATATAGAAATGATATTCGAGCAGCTTCCTCGTAAAAGTAAAGATGTAAAAATGGCCGCTTACAACCGGTGTTGCCAAACACGAAAAAGTGTTGTCAACTAAAAGCGAAAACTACCATAACGTTTCGTACGTAATTAGAACAAACTTAGAAGAAAATTAAAAAAAATAGAATATCCCATATTTTAACGTTACAATGACCCCCCCACTTAGAAGAATTTTGCGAGCAAAATCGCGAAATTCAAGCTGGTCCTCCAGCTTATGAAGCATGGAGTTGAAGCTTGAGAATAAAAAATTTAGTCAAGAAACTCAAAAGTTAAAACGCAAGTCAGAGAATTAAATATCACTAACATGCATCAAAAATGCAAGCCAAAGGCAGCAGTCAAAACGTACAATCAAAATACCACCTTGGTACTCATACAAAAAACAGAGATCAGAACCCAAAGGGTTAAATCACAAACACATAACGAGATAACTCCGCTATCAACGCGTCGCACTCTAACACTGAGAACATCCTACAAAACAAACAAAATTTAGACAAGCATTTTGGAATAAGGCTTTTTGTATGGGTTTCCAAAAAACCGCCCTGGCATTGGCTTATTTTTTTGTAGGAGTTACCGCAACCGCTCCCCTTTGCTTAGAAACAGAAATCCGAAAAACATAAACAATTTATGTAGGTCAAGCATACAAAGTACAGTCGACTACAAAAATCGGTAGACAAACAAAGTACAAAGGTAAACTAAATATTGTACGTTATGATACAAAACCATAAATAAGTTATAATCTTTCTTTTAAGCAACGCAATCCATAAAATATAACCAACCGCCAGGACCTGATGAAACAAACCTAGTAAAACCTCTCCCGTCCGGGCTTCACCAATACATACAAACGCATGCATCGTATTAACTTTCTTACAGCAAACCACACCAAAAATTGTATCCAACCGCCAGGACATGATACTACAAACTATTTATTCCCTTCCCGTCCGGGCTTTAACAATACATACAAACGTATGCATTGTATTAACTTTCTTACAGCGAACCACACCAAAATTTTTATCCAACCGCCAGGACATGATATTACAAACTATTTATTCCCTTCCCGTCCGGGCTTTATCAATAAAAATATGAATGTTACTAAGACAAAAACAAATCGTACGCACGGGGTAGACGTGGTACAATCAAAAACAGAACGCCAACGGCGTAAAACCGTAATGCAAAAAAACACAAAGTAATAATTCTCAATCACGGGGCTCAGTCCATGATTGAGAGTAAAAATACACAATACATGCCTCGTCAAAAATCGAACCCACACAAGACTCAATATGAAACGAGAACAATAAAAAACAAAACTAAGTTTAACTAGTAGGTAGAACGCCATCCAAACCATCACCCTTCAAATACTGAATGTGCCAAGCACCCAAGTGCTTGCCAGTACTGCAACTTTCCAACTCGTACACCAATGGCGAACGCTTAGCAACTACACGACACTTTTCATACTTAGGAGCAAGCTTAGCCATAAAGAACTTACTGGCGTCGCTTTGAGGAAAGGTCTTTTTCCAAACAATGTCACCGACATTGTACTCACACGCGCGACGTCCCTTATCATAATAAACGGCGCTTTTGAGATGAGCCTTAGCGATAGCTTCTTCTACTTTTACGAAAATGTCACGTAGAACACCTAACTTAGAAATGTAGTCTTCACGCGAAGCACAGACAAGGTCTCCTTGAGACGCGCGGGCCGAACCATAGAATTTACCACTAGGAATGGCTTCACGGCCGTGAACAAGGGAAAAAGGTGTAAAACGTGTTGTTTCATTGACAGCTGTGTTCAACGCAAACTGAACGTTAGATAAAGTGGTATCCCACGAGCGATGGTCATTCTTAACAAGAATAGAGATAGCAACAACAATCGTTTTATTATAGCGTTCGACTGTGTTGACCTGCGGACAATAACGAGGGGTAAAATGTATTTGAGGAATATTGTACTTCAGAAACAAGGACTTTAGCTCACTACCAGTGAATTGCGTACCATTATCCGCAACCACTGTACGAGGTACTCCATGAGTCAGAAACACACCATTCTCCAAACATTGGGCAATAGACTTGCCAATTGCTCTCCGAAGGGGAAACAATAAACAATATTTGGAAAAACAACAGACGACTACTAATAAAAATGTGAAACCTAATCTAGAACGTGGCAATGGGCCAACTAGATCAATACTAATGGTTTCAAAAGGACGAGAACAAACCTTCGGATCTCCCATGAGACCTTTAGGTGGCTCCTGAGAATGTTTATAAGCAGAGCAAGTATCGCACGCATTAACAAAGTTAATCACGTCCTGATACATCCTCGGCCAAAAGTAACGTAAGGAAACTTGTTTAAAAGTTTTAAAAATACCGAAATGTGGTGCCGTATCCCTACAATGACAAAACTCAAGAACTTCGGAACGCTTATATGAAGGAACAACTTCCTTCCAGTCAAACTCACTAGATAAACCAAATTTATTTTTAGAAAACCTACATAATTTACCATCAATAATAGAATAATTAGGACAAGCTTTAGAAGATTTAGTACACTTGGCCAATAATCTGTCAAACCAAAAGTCACGGGGTATAGGGTCAGGAGGAGGATCAATAGTAAGAATGGGAACTGCACGCGAAAGCGCGTCAGGAACCACATTATCCTTGCCTTTACGGTGTTCGATGATAAAATCATACGGCGACAAGCGACATCCCCATCTAGCGAGACGTCCGGTTGGATTTGACAAATTGAAAAACCACTTAAGACTTGAATGGTCTGTAATAATTTTAAATTGAGGACCTCCTTCCAAATAAGGGCGAAAATGTTCAACAGAAAAAACTACTGCGAGCGCTTCTCTCTCGGTAGCGGAATAGTTTCGTTCAGCCCTATTCAAAGACCGACTAGCATACGCGATGGGGTGTTCTAGACCGTCCTCAAGAACTTGAGTTAAGGTTCCACCAACGCCGTAACCAGAAGCATCGCAATGAACAGAGAAGGACCTAGAAAAGTCTGGGCACGCCAAGATCGGAGCCGACACTAAAGCTGTCTTCAACTCGGTAAACGACTGCTCAGCCTCTTGAGTCCAAAGGAACGGAGGAGCATTCTTACGAGTGGAAGTAAGTTGATTTAGTGGAGCCGCGATAGAACTGAAGTCGCGGATGAACCGACGATAGTACGACGCGGTACCCAAGAAAGATTTAACTTCTCTCCGGTTGGAAGGTGTTGGGAAGTCAACAATAGCCTGAACCTTACTAGGTTCGGATACGACGTTATCCTCTGAGGAATTAACAAAAAAATCTTTATTATTGAAGATTTTTGGAGCAAGATTAAAAGCTCTCCAAAAATCTACACCTAAAACAAGAGAAGGAGATACGTCAGGCACCACATACAGTTTAATAACACGGGTTAAATTATCAAATTTGATCGGCAACATAAAAAACCCTACAACAGAAGCACGGGAATTCGTCGCAGAGGTGATGTGGGCGATATCATCACTGCGATGAAGGGTAGCTCCCGCCTCCAAGAACAAATTACATGCGTTGGCCCCCAGAATGGATATGGTAGCACCAGAATCCAAAAGGCCACGCAAAGTATGGTTGAGAATCTCAACACGAAGAAAAGGACGATTATCATGACAATCACGAACCGTCGAGACAGTTCTATACGTAGAAAAGAAAAAATTTAACTGTTTTAAGTAGTTCTGCCAATCGGCTTTATCAAAATTTGAAGAATTATCTCGATGGTTCAAGCCAATTAGTTTTTTGTATTATTTGGTTTTGCTTGAGGTGAAATCGGTGATGAAGGTTTGCAGATTGGACACTTAGCCGCAGTAAAACCTTGCTTACCGCAACGGAAACAAACAATGGCAGTAGACGTACATTCGGAGAGACCGTGAGAGTCGACACGACAACGGGGACAATACTGATTAACAGGAGACACAGCATGGACTTTAGGCTTGGTAGTTTTACATGCTAAGTCAGGTGCTAAGCATCCATTGGATATTTTAGGAGGCTCGACAAAAGTCTGCGCACGGTGCTTCCCACATTCTAACATCCTACATAAATTCTTAAGTTGTTTCAACGATGTGATTTCAGTGGTACACAGAGGAACTGAGTACTCCGGCCTAATATTTTGAAAGACAATATCAAACTTTTCTTTTTCCGATACTTTATACGATAGGCGGCTAAAATAATTCAGCATCACAGCAACGTATGCCACGATGTTCTCATTAGGACCCTGCGTACGCAAACGAATTTCCTGCATGAGACGGCGATCAAAGTCGTAAGGCAAGTATTCGTCAAGCAAGCTTTGCTTGAGCTCCGACCAACTGTTTACCTCTGAGCGGATGCTACGATACCAACATAAGACGTCGCCTTCAAAAAGTTCTGCGGCGGAAGTCAGTAACAACTGCTCGGTTATACCACGCGAGGCGCACAACTCATCTAAACGCTGAAGGAAAACACGCACACATGAGGAACCATTATATTTTAAGTTCAGAGATGATACCATTTGATATTTCTTGATTGGGGTCGCAGAAGCGGGAGAAACATTCGCGGGTTCTTCCATTGTGAAAGAACAACCAAAAAAAAAAATTTGTTCGAAAAAAAAAAAAAATTAAGTTTGAAAAAGTTTTCAAAAAATTCGTAAGTTCGAAAGTGTAAAGTTGATCTAAAAAGTAACGATGAACACGTGAGTATGAAAAGATACTCAACACTGAACAAGATATTTAGAAAAAAAAATTTAGGTTAGTAATTTTTGTGACTGACTGTACCAAAAAATTTTATGTTTTATTTTTGTTTAAAAAGTTGAAAATAGTGTAGGCAAACAATTTTAAAAGTAGTTTGAATAAGTTTGAATAAGTTATAACACCAATTTTGCAAATCACCTCAAGTTTACAACAAAAATAACTTGTAAACAACTTCTATAAATAGAACCATTAAGTTTAGTTATATAAGTAAAACAGTGAGCAATTGCTCATAAAGGCACACAGTATTACACAGTTAAATAATAGCAGGTAGAATATGTAAAACACTTGCAACAGTTTACACAGTTATGTAAAATACAGTAAAATAAAACCACAATTTCAATCGGGTAAAATAATGCAATTTTTTGTCACAGCTAAAACGACATGACAACCATCTCAAGGAAAGCCCCACGTTGGGCGCCACTGTTACCTGTCAAACTGTGGACCTATGAGGATATGGAATGAAACAAAGGAAATTCTCTGACTTGTTTATTTCCTACACAATCAGTCTAAACAGGCAATAAAAGGTTAAATAAAAGTAATGCGACGGCTTAGCTACAGATATACTTAGAGCATAAATACAGGGGTAAATGGTATTAAGTTCCTTGGGTTCCCCTTGAGATGAAATTGCAATTATGTGGTGTTGTAGTTTAAAATTTAATAAGTAAATTTTGTAAAATTATGTAGAAGTCAAGTACGTTGAAATTGTGATTTTGTAAATTAAATTTAGAGTAATTTATGGTAATAAATAACAGTAAATAAGAGGGCGCCAACCATAGAATACAGCTACGGTACTGGTTAAATAAAATAAAATATAGGGGCCGTCGACACAGGACACAGAAGTGTCTGTCCTACGGTCAACAGAAGCCACCTCGGCTTCATCGACTAACCCCTAAAGTTACCGGATAGCCTCCAGGCTTGGTATGCCTGCTCCCAACGATTCGAACGAACCGTGAGCAAAGCAGTCCAAAGTTGTAAGTATGAATGCAGATATGTTCCAACGGAACACTCCAACATCCAAGTAGAAGAGTAGTTAGGTAGGTAGTAAATTAGTTAAGTAGTTATGTAAGTAAACTGGAAAACCAGGAGACCGAAGAATAAAAACCGAAGACCAGGAAAAACCCCTGTAATTGAGAGAAAACTTCAATTACAGACTAATATTTAAAAATTGTTCAACGGGACGTTGTATGACATGTGGTTTTTTAGAGAAAAATCAAGATTTACTGAATAATAAGGCTTGAAATTAATAGGATAAGTAGGTTGCACCTTTGTGAACGTTTTACAGTAGCAAGATACAGGTTTAGAAAAGGAAATTTATTGATTTTGTATGAAATTAAGTTTTTGAATGAAATATTTTATTTTACAAAAAGTATGTTATTGTTTAAATGGATTCCTACTAAGTAGCTGAGGATATGCATACCTGAGTTTTAATTCAGAGGGCTTGATAAATAGTAGAACATGTAGAATTCAAAAGACACGTGCGCCCACGCACTAGGATATTAGGTAGAAAGTCGCCGACCTGGAAGATTCACCGTGTTAAAGAAATGAACGGATGCACAGGCACGAAATATGATCTTTTCACAGCAGACTCACCAAATTTTATGTAAAATATATAGAAATGATATTCGAGCAGCTTCCTCGTAAAAGTAAAGATGTAAAAATGGCCGCTTACAACCGGTGTTGCCAAACACGAAAAAGTGTTGTCAACTAAAAGCGAAAACTACCATAACGTTTCGTACGTAATTAGAACAAACTTAGAAGAAAATTAAAAAAAATAGAATATCCCATATTTTAACGTTACAATATTGTTGATACGGGAGCTTAACTAAGCCACGCGTTTTTTCACGATATTTTCTTTCAGTTCAGAATGAGTATAATTATGATAATATTTAAGTGTTACAAGTTGTGTAGTTTAAAAATTAGGCATACAGATGGCAGCAAGCTACTTTTATAATTACTTACATAAGTAGAATTGTAGATATGTTTCTGATACTGATTTGCGTGAGAACTAATTGTATAACGTTAAGACACAAGTATGCTGTAAGTTTAATGAACCGATCGTTAATATCGACGACCTCTGTGGCGCAGTGGGCGAAAGCCCGCCTGAGACGCAGTGGTTGCGGGTTCGATCCCCGCTGCGGGACAAATGTTTGCATGATCTGCAAATATTTATTTCGTGTCTGGGTGTTTTCTATCTATAATAAGTATGTATTTACAAAAAAAAATATCTGAAAGTGAATCTATGTAGTTTATCAGTCATCTGGTTACCATAACACAAGCATTAAATTGCTTAGCTTGGGACTAGATGACGCCGTGTGGAATGTCCAAGGATATTTATTATTATTATTTATCAATAAACATTGAACGAAGATTTTATCAGGAAATTACCTTTGCATGTTTCCATTCCATAAACAAACATGTAAACTCTCCGAACAAACTAGCAGCTAATAACGTGTTAATACGAAACTTATACACATGACTAATTAGTGCGATAGCGTAATGAGGGAAACAGTTTAGCCGCCGGTCTCACAGCATAAACAATACTCACTATAACGCCACCATAGAATACACAACAGTTAGTACACCCACAACCATGGAGTATGGAAGAGTTGGTATGTAAAAGTCGTAGAATAAATCATAGTTGGGGCACAGCGAGGTCTTTAATGAGCGAAGTTGCGACGTTTTGTTCCCGATAAGGGCGAATGTTGTGTGATAAACGTATGTTGAACAAATTATAAATCGATTCTAAACACATAATTCTTGAAGTTGTGAACAACGGCCACACATTAGCAGACGCTGAGTCTCGACTGAGGCACTCATTTACCGAATCTAGTGATCAAACAGGGCGAATAGGTCTATGTTTTCTCAGTTTCCTTTTACTGCCTTAGTATTTTAGGATAATGGAATTTCAATCAGGTTATAGGGAAGGAGGCATATGTTCAGCTGTGTGTGTGTGTGCAGTGCTGTTAATGATGATGATGATAGCTAGTTTTTGGATATGTTTGAATATTTATTTACAATAGAATGAATATTTTTTACAATGTCATTATACTGAGTATCTGGGCACCAAAGTGACAGTGTAAATACTCACTTACATAATACTTCATAAAATTCTACAAATATAAGATAATGTGAACTCGAAGTTGACTCTGAGCACCTTTCTAAAAAACCTTTCCAATTGAAGTATTTAAAGATCTTAGGGAAGTCTACCGTATCTAAGAAGAGACTCTATTTACGTGTGTAACTAGTGCTAGCCATCCTGAGCGAAATCAAACATGAATTCAAACATTAATACCTATCTTTCGCAGTTACAAGCTTTTTTGTTAAGCTTGCCTAAGGCTGTGTCCACAGTAGGCAAACTTTTAGCGGCCGACTCCGAAAGCCGCAAATTTGTGGAAAACTGAAATTTGAGTTAGCTGCAAACTCAGATCAATTTTCGCCATATCAATCATATCGCCGCGACTGAGACAGTTGGCGCGCGTAACGCTGCAAACTGCGTAAAGTGAGCGCAAACTAGCAAACTGTGGACACTCCATTTTAAATAAATATGGAAGGGCGTACTAAACAGATACGCCGCAAACTCAGTCAGCCGCTAACAGTTAGCCTACTGGGGACACAGCCTAAGTGTGTCTAGCCGTTCGTGATAGATGGATGGAGTTAGACGTACGAGATGTGCATAACAAATGTATCTATTAGTTTAACATTAATTTTTTTCTTATTTTGAAGGTTTTATTATTATTATCTTTTACTTTGTTATCAGAATTGGCCAAAGTTCTTAATGAATTATGTAGTTTAATAAATGCGAATAAACTTATCATTTGATGAGGTAATTAGACGATAATTTATAATGTAACTGCAAAAATACGACGACACGACCTAGAGACCTAGCTAAGGCTAAGTTGTTGCCAGTAAAGTAGTTTAAGGCACCTTAATCATTATAAAAATAACACTTGGTAGGGTACCTTTTTTTGCAAATAATATTTCTTATACTTACTACCAGTTTCAAATCCATCTCAGAAAGTTCTAACAAAACTTAGTGTTATAAAAATATTCCTAGCAAATAAAGTAACGTAACTATTAAAGATACAAGCGCCGAAGACGAATACACGCAAACAAAAGTTTACATCTGAACGTTACATCCAGTTAAGGCCCTCAGTCGGTTAAGCGTCTATAAAATTAATGTTGTGCTCCCCTCCCGAAGCACCCTTTAACGCTCACTGCTTAATCGACCATTATTCAAATTACAATTCTATCTATTTTTAAACGGTTCGGTAAATAAGTTGCGTGTTTTTCTTTGGGGTTGGGGAATGAGTGAAGATTGAAGACGTATGGTTCATTGTGTTCTAATGTGATTGTATGAAACGCAATGTTGTTCTGCGTCAATGCGCAGAGTAACAAAAAGCTGAGACTGGTCCCTTTTGACCCACCCTCTTCAGCACAGGCCTATTGCATTACCTACCTTTTTATATTATTTTACTTTTTGTACTATTCTGTGTTTAGTTAAGTTCTTCTACTCTGTAAACCTTTCCATCTGTGCTGTAATGTGTGTGTGTGTCAATAAAGTATGTATCTATCTATCTATCAATGTTATGGATTAAATGGTAGCAAAAAAAAAAAAAAAAGATTTTATTGTGAAAAGAGCCCGCCCGCCCGCTCGATGGGTCGTACATGGTTTAGACTGGCACAGAATAGGGGAGGTTGGCACAAGCGAAGAGAGGCCTATGCCCAGCAGTGGGATGAGACGGGCTGCACGTGATTGTGAAAACAATTTCCTACACTCGCCAGGTGCATTTCTGTTCATAATTTCGAAGATCGTCGTCAGATCCTGAGCAGTTTTACTGGGAAAATTAGGATCTGATGTTAATCTTTGGAGATTATAATCAGAAATGCACCTCGAGTGTGCAGTAAATTTCTCTCTTCTTACGAAATTGAGGTCAGTTAAATTTTTTTTTAATTTTGTCAGCTTATCTGATTAAAATTAAAATAAACTAGCTGTGCCCCGCGGTGTTACCCGCGGTGAATACCTAAGTTAATACATTTTTTAACGACTTTAAAAAAGGAGGAGGTTTTCAATCCGTCGACTGGGTGAACCGTTTTTGATGATTATTTTTATGATCTGTTGAGAATCGTCAGAGATATGAATAAAAATGCACCTCGAGAGTGAAAAAATTACTCTCTTCTTACGTAAGTAATTGAAAAAGTTTTCATAATTTTTTTTTATTTTGCTCCTTGTTTAAGACCAATGCGTCATTGTGTTACTTGATATTGGTGCTCATAGAAAAGGATGACTGCTGGTGGGTTACTATTCTATGGTCTTACACAGTTAGAAGCTACCATGCGAGCGAAGCGAGCTTCGAACCAAGCGAGCGCAGCGAGCCGAAATTTTTAAGACAAATTTGTCATGTGAGACTTGATTCTGCTTAAGGTGCTCATAGAAAAGGCTGACTGTTGGTCGGTCCCTATTCTATAGTCTGACATAGATCAATTTTCCAGCAAAATATTCAAGAAGCTACCGTGCGAGCGAAGCGAGCCGAAATTTTCAAAAACAAATGCGTCCTGACGTGACACTTGATTTTGCTTATGGGGCTTATAGAAAAGGCTGACTGTTGGTCGGTTCCTATTCTATGGTCTGACATAGTTCAATTTGCTAGCAAAATATTCAAGAAGCTACCGTGCGATCGAAGCGAGCATTGAACCAAGCGAGCGTAGTAAGCTTCGAACTTAGCGAGCGTAGCGAGCCTTTTAAACTCGCGAAGCGAGCCGAATTTTTAAAGAAAAATGCGTCATGTGACACTTGATTTTGCTTATAGTAGGGGAGAGGGGGGCACCTTCGAACAGAGGCAGTTTTGAATTAGTGGTTTTATGAATGCATCCTTTATCTTTCATAATCTCCGAAATCTTAGAAATACTCCTAACACCGAACTTCACATCTGTCAGTTACCAACTAACGTCAAAGACAGTGTCATTTTGAAAATAATACAACGGTTGGTTTACATGATCAGTGATAAAGAATATTTTTAAAAATTGTAAGCAAATTAGTGACAACGTAGGTATATTTTTCAATGTGTTATTATTTAATAGTGTTGTATATATTATAGACCGTGTATATCAAATGAAAATTAATTTGATCTCAAGCAAGTTTTTTATCTAGAGATGATTATTTATGAAATATGGTATTGGGGCAGATTTGAAATAAAATACTGGGGCACTTTTGAATAAAATGTTTTGAAAGCCATTGAGGCTATTTTATTTTTTATTTTATAGTTAAAGCATTTAAAGTACGTTTTTAAAACTGTTTTGTTATATTTTTATAGATTTGGTATCATAAAGATTATTTTATATGATTGTTTTGCAATACTCATTTTGCTCTATGTTATAACGAATAAAAATAAATAAATTTGATCTTGTTCAAGACTGCCCCAGACTGTTTCGAGTTTTATTAATTTTTGAAACTAATTATTAGTGTAGGAATAAGAGTGCAATGCGCGATGATAACGTATAATGCAATTAACTTAAATATAGTGTTTATTATATTTCAAGTTACTTGGATTTTATTTTATCCTCGGTTTTCAAAACTGCCCCTAGGGGTTTCAAATGTGCCCCGCGAAAAATTGAACATTTGAAGAAAAAAGTATTTTTTTTAAATGGAAATTGTTGGATTTCTATGGGTCAAAATAAGTAAATATAATTTTTATTATTAAGTAAAAACCCCATACTTATCTATAAAATACAATACATCTTGATTTATATCGCCATAAGAGAGATATAATTTAAAACCTAAAAAGTGTTCGAAGGTGCCCCCCTCTCCCCTACTCATAGAAAAGGCTGACTGATGGTCTGTTCCTATTCTATGGCCTGACATAATTCAATTTGCTTGCAAAAGATTAAAAAAGCTACATGCGAGCAAAGCGAGCGTAGCGAGGATTTTAGACTCGAAGCGAGCCGAAACTGTGGGAAATATAATAAAATAGCGATGACGAGGTGCTTTGAAGACCGAATTTTAATTGAAGACACAAATATAAACTTTGTCCTAATGGTTTATGTGGAGCCAGAAATCTTTTTATCGGGGATTTATATACGTACATAAGTCCCAATTCCGTGAGATTATGGGGACAAAAAAAACAATAAGTATTTGAAATTCGTTAAGTTTGAGTTTGAAGAAGCATAATTTAAGTATTTTGATAATCTCACGGGAACAATACGCTTTTAAGGGATTTAAAGTAGCCTATGACATGTGTTAATCCAGGATATCAACTGTTACTGTCCTGGTACCAAATTTCATTCAAATCCGTCTAGCCGTTTGAGCGTGAAGGAGTTATAACTTTGCTTGTGCTGCCATCTATTAACATTATTTTGACTAAAAGTTACGTTTTCACGGCCAAACTATTTTGATGAATAATTTGGTTTAGATCCCACGGAACCATTCCTTTTTTGGGAATTTAAGGTAGCCTATTTGTTAATCCAGGAAATAAACAATCCTGCTATCAAATTTAATTCAAATTCATCTAGCCGTTTTAGCGTGAAGGAATAATAACTTTGCCTGTGCTGCCATCTATTGAAATTATTTTGTAACTTTTTCATGGCTAAACTATTTAGTAGGTATAAACTATTTAAATGAATTTGATGAATAATCCCACGGAATCAATGCACTGTTTAGGAATTTGAATCGCGCATATTTTAATCCAGGGTATAAGCAATCCTGCTACCAAATTTCATTCAAATCCGTCCACCCGTTCGAGCGTGAAGGAGTTAAATTTTTGCCTGTGATGCCATCTATGAAGTTATTTTGTCTGACAGCTACCTTTTGCACTGCCAAACTACCGAAACTATTTTGATAAATAATTTGGTTAATAATCCCACGGGAACACTGCACTTTTCAGGAATTTAAAGTAGCCTATTTGTTATTCCAGGGTATAAGCAATTCTGGTACCAAATTTCATTCAAATCTGTTCAGCCGTTTGAGCGTGAAAGAGTAACAAACACACTTACATACTTACACACTTACACACTTACATACTTACATACTTACACACACACAAACTTTCACCTTTATAATATTAGTGGGATTAGTGGGATTAGACGCGGTAGACATTTTTTTCAGATCATTAGGCAATTTTTAGATCTTTTTGAAGATGTCTAAAGGGGTAGTCAGAGGTATGTCCAAATACATACATATTTGGTACATGCCCACTTTTTGCAGAAGTTAACTTTCCATACGTGACAGGTTGCAAGCCCATCGACGCTATTAGAGAGCTAACTGGTTTCCTCACGATGTTTTTGCCAGCTTATCGAATACAAATAACATTTCAAGATGCTAAAAAGGTACAGACAAATTTCCTTAAATACGCCAAGCCCATTAGAACGTGCAAATAACTGTAAAGCTGTGTAAAACTATTCAATTCTTGTAGATAAGCAGCAGACAGCTGTAATTGGGTGTGAACGGCAACAATAAACACGTTTGCATATTCCCTTTGATTCGGCGAGCGCCTTCCGTCATAAAATATTCATTAGACTCGTGACGAGCCTGCCGAGTGCTCTCATATTGAACCGTTTGATTTTGTTTCTTAAACATGAAAGTGATTGAAACTCATCAAATAATAAGGACATCTACAAATGCTTTTGATTGTCTATCAGTCACAATTATTAGTCACAAGTTATTAATAATCGTGATGTTTAAAATTACCTTATTATAATTATTATCGTTTTCAGCCGTATATGTCCCACTGCTGGGCAAAGGCCTCCCCCCACTCCTTCCAGACGTCAAACGTAGAAAAAACTACTTAGAATTTATTGCACTTTCGAAGTGTATTTCTGGTCCCTACTTCGAAGATCTTTGTCAGGCCCACACCAATTTCTATGGGACACCGCAGGAGAAAAGTTATTAATACCAATTTATTAATAAGTTGAGTGTTCATTATTCACTAAAACATCTTGCAGTGTAAAGTTATAGATAGGAAGTTTCGAAGAAGTCGGCAAGTTCGCGCTAAGCTGCCGCTGCTGAGTAATCCATCGCCTCCGATGGACGGAACCAACGGTTTATGCAGCACTAGCAGTCGCCCGGGACTTTACCCTTTAGTAAAAAGACAATTTGGATAAGAAAGAAAGAAAGAAAAATCATTTTCTGGTAGGACCTCAAGGATCACTTCAGTATCGTCTTACATGCTAGGTGATTTTAATGCCTAATGATAATTTGTTAAACGGAGCAAAGTTCGAAACGATGTTGCATAATGAATGAAATCTGACAAAATTGTTCTGTAACTTATCATTACGATTGGACGCTTAAAGCCCGTCACACACGTAGCTATAATATATAGTAATATAAATTATAGCAAGGCATATTACGATATATTTTCTATACAAATATTCAAGTGACCGCACACGCAGCTATAATACAGGGTGTTACCAGACCGCTACCGAAAACTTTAGGGGGTGAAAGTACCCATCAATATGAACAACATAAGTTCAATACCTACTTGGCTAAAGTGTATGAAACAGCTGTTTTTTTTTTCGCGTTCACAGTGTTGGTTTCTTAGAAAAAGTTGTTCATATTGATGGGTACTTTCATCCCCTTAAGTTTTCGGTAGTGGTCTGGTAACACCCTGTATATATTATAGCTGCGTGTGTGACGGGCTTAACAGACGGAGAACTGATAATCTACATAGCTCTAGAACTGCATACATACATACATAAAATCACGTCTCTTTCCCATGTGGGTAGGCAGATACCACTCTAAGGCCGGTATTCAGAGACCTGACTCAAGCGTCGATTTGAACTCGGTTCAGCGGAACTCTGCTTAAGCATTGATTCGTTGCTTAAGTATCGTTTGTATTCAAGAACGTTGCTTGAGTAAATGCTCAGCTAAATCGAGTCTCAAGTGTCGATTCCTTTTTGTTTATGAATTCAGTCTGTTCTCATTTACATTTTTAATTTATTTTGTACTTCCATTCCGTTATACGCAGAAATTCAAAATGCCTGGATGAAAAATTAATGGCGACTCTCGAAAGTGAAGTAAAAATAACGTGTAACGGAACGACTTTAGAAAACTGACAAATTCATTCATTCATACGTCAGTCGTCAAGCAAGTCAATCAAATTTCAACAATCGCCAAATCGCGGGATGAAAATGTGAAATCAATGAATTTATTTTTACGCTTTGACCAAAGACAGGTAATACTGCTTGGTTATCGGCGGTAGTGCTTCTTGCCCTGGTCTGATGCATTATGTAGTGTTTGTAGACACAAACGTTGTGGAAGATAGCACCAGCACTCGTTGAAGATGACGAGACACGAAGGATCTCTCTCAACAAACTTAGCCTGGACATGATCTAACGATTAGCTGTTTCCCGTGACTCCTATAAACTTTATTTAATACGTTTTAAATAAGTGTGTGTAAAATATTAAATAAAAACATTATGGTAGTTTTGTCAATATATTTTTTATTTTACCCCAGCCAAACCAAATGTGTTTAGGTTATGTACGTAGGTAGAATTTTCGACATAAATAAAGTAGGTAAGTAATCCTTATGAGTACCTACCTACCAAGACTAAACTAATAGTATTCTTTTATCTGTGCTAATACTAACTATAAATTCACAAGTCCTTATAACATTTGTCTGTATGAAACAGAAACAAGGTCCCCATGCATATTTTGAAGTCTTGTCTTGTGTGTCCGTTATTCTAGCATGCTTAGATGACCTCGAAAATACAACGAATCGAATATATTATTATCCATTTTTACTGAAAACAAAACAAAAATGCTATCTGAGTAAATGCTCAAGCGTGGTCCAGACCACTCTCAAGCATTTACTCAGATTCCTTTGAAAAATGTCAAACTCAAGCATCGATTTCATTTGATTGAGGTTTCTGAATAAGGAATTACTCAGGTGAACTCGACTCAGCTGAACTCGACTCAGCTGAACTCTGATCAGCAAAACTACTCTCAAGTAACGTTCTTGAATAAGAAACGATACTTAAATCGACGCTCAAGCACAGATCGACGCTTGAGTCAGGTCTCTGAATACTGGCCTAAAACTATTAGCCTTTATTAAGACTTGATCTGTGTTTGTCCGTTTGTAGTCCTTTAATAATAATAATAATAATAATGTTTATTTCATTATCTTAATCTAAAGATTTACATTTCGTGGGTTTGAGATGCCCTTTTAAGTATAAAAATACCTGTGTTAGGGTATCTCGCTCTTCCGTTATACAGATACATCTAGATTAAGTTCAGAAATTTTAGAAAGTAACAACTCGCTACAAAGCAAAAGCAAAAAACAAATAAACATAAATAAAAACAGGCATGAATAGCAGATATAGATAGAACAGCAGATTGAGTTGTTAACATTTAGTAAATTAATGTATGTGTGCATGCGTGTGTTGAGTGTTCGTGTATGTGTTCGTGTATGTGGGTGTGTGAGGGTGTGTGTGTGTGTGTGAGGGTGGGTGTGTGTGTTTGTGGGTGTGTGTTAGTGTGTGTGTGTTTCTGTGTATGTGTGTGTACGTGCGTGAATGTGATTTAAGAAACAATCTCAAGAAGTTTCTCAACTTCCTCGTAGCCTAAGGTCAGTAGCCATTTATTTAATATTTTTTTACAAGTATAACTGTTCAAAGGGTAGATATCCAAGGTTTTATTAATACTGTTATAGAGATGGGTTGCTTGTGTGGAGTACTGTCGAGATGCAAATTGAGATCGTGCGGTAGTTTTGGTTGTTACTTTGTATTTTCTTCTACTTTTTTGACTTGCAGGATTGTATGTAAGACTTTTGTGTAGTTTCAAAACAGTGTTTAAAATGTAAAGTTTTCTAACAGTCAGTATTTCTGAGTCACGGTAGAGATTGTCTGTAGGGTATCGGTAAGGTTTAAAATACATGACTTTTAACAAAGACCTTTGAGCTCGTTCAAGTTCAATAAACTTCGTTTTAGTAGCTCCACCCCAAACTGGAATACAGTAATTTAAAATTGACTGCGCTAAAGATACATATATTTGTTTAATAAGGTCGTTTGATGCAGAGTGACGTAAAATTTTAAAAATCCAAGTTAATTTGCGAATTCTATTCATGACAAGCTCGATATGGGCATACCAGGACAGACGTTGGTCAATCATTACTCCAAGATACTTTGTAGTGGTGACTCTATTTATATTAGGGCAGTCACAGTCACAGGTAAAGTTTGTTCGATTACATTTGTGTATTTTTAGCTGATAATTAGGTTTAGGTTGGCTGTTGTTATATTTAGTAAAGGTCATGAAGTTAGTTTTGGAGGTATTAAGGGTTAATAAATTTAAATTGAGCCATTTCAAAATCTTAGAAAGTCCTTCTTGTGCTTTAACCTTTACGTCATTCCAAGACGTGCCAGTAAATACAATAGCTGTATCATCGGCATATGAAAAAATAGTCGCGTGATGTACTTCAAGGTTACACAAGTCATTAATGTAGATTAAAAATAGAGTCGGTCCCAGCACGCTCCCCTGTGGTACACCATAGCTTATAGTCTCCTCGTCACTAACAAATTCGCCAATTTTAACGCACTGTTTACGTTCACATAAGTAGTCAGTTAAGAGAGCCAGAGGCAGCCCACGTATACCGACATTTTCGAGCTTCTTTACAAGGATTTTAATAGAGACTGTATCAAAAGCTTTTTTTAGGTCCAGGAACGTCGCAAGGCACTTTTTTCCGCTGTCAACTTGTTGCACAATAAGGTTGCTAATAGCTGAAACGGCATCTTCAGTAGAGAGACCCTGTCTAAAGCCAAATTGTGATTGCGATAAGATGTGAAAATCATTTAAAAATCGTAGAAGCCTATTATTTATTATCTTTTCCATTATTTTAGAAATAGATGGCAATACAGATATTGGACGATAATTATTTATATCATCTCTGCCTCCGCTCTTATGTACTGGTGTAACAATAGACTGTTTCAGGAGGTAAGGAAATATTCCTTTACTAAAGCATAGATTCACTAAATGGCATAAAATGGGAATCAAAATTGACCTAGATAATTTTAGAAAAATTGAGGGTATGTTATCCCAACCAGGTGCACTATCTGATTTCAGATTCATTATTATATTGTTGAGTTCTTGTGTGTCAGTTTCCATGAGTACAAAAGATGAGACTTGACTAGGGGGTAGAGTAGACGTAGAGGATATTAAATGTTCATATGCATTTAATAAGCACGATATTTCATCATTTAACGTCAAACAGACATCGACGCCCCATTTTTGTATAGATTAAGGAATCGCGAGGATTAAAAAGTAGTTAATTATTATAGAGATTCAGGGTACTGGACTTACAAAGATTGTTTTAAACCAGCTTTTGCAGTACTTTGTTACCTGCCAACTGTTGGACCTAAGAGGAATTGGAATGAAACAAGGAAAATTCTCTGACTTGTTTATTTCCTACACAATCAGTCTAAACAGGCAATAAAATGATAAAGAAAAGTAATGCGACGGCTTAGCTACAGATATACTTAGAGCATAAATACAGGGGTAAATGGTATTAAGTTCCTTGGGTTCCCCTTGAGATGAAATTGCAATTATGTGGTGTTGTAGGTATTTTAAAATTCAATAAGTAATTTTGTAAAATTATGTAGAAGTCAAGTACGTTGAAATTGTGATTTTGTAAATTAAATTTAGAGTAATTTATAGTAATATAAGGTAATAAATAACAGTAAATAAGAGGGCGCCAACCATAGAATACAGCTACGGTACTGGTTAAATAAAATAAAATATAGGGGCCGTCGACACAGGACACAAAAGTGCCTGTCCTACGGTTACAGAAGCCACCTCGGCTTCATCGACTAACCCCTAAAGTTACCGGATAGCCTCCAGGCTTGGTATGCCTGCTCCCAACGATTCGAACGAACCGTGAGCAAAGCAGTCCAAAGTTGTAAGTATGAATGCAGATATGTTCCAACGGAACACTCCAACATCCAAGTAGAAGAGTAGTTAGGTAGTAAATTAGTTAAGTAGTTATGTAAGTAAACTGGAAAACCAGGAGACCGAAGAAAAAAAACCCCCTGTAATTGAGAGAAAACTTCAATTACAGACTAATATTAAAAAATTGTTCAACGGGACGTTGTATGACATGTGGTTTTTTAGAGAAAAATCCAGATTTACTGAATAATAAGGCTTGAAATTAATAGGATAAGTAGGTTGCACCTTTGTGAACGTTTTACAGTAGCAAGATACAGGTTTAGAATATAAAATTTATTGATTTTGTATGAAATTAAGTTTTTTAATTGGAATATTCTAATTTACAAAAAATATGTTATTGTTTAAATGGATGGTAGTTGAGGATATGCATACCTGAGTTTTAATTCAGAGGGCTTGATAAATAGTAGAACATGTAGAATTCAAAAACACGTGCGCCCACGCACTAGGATATTAGGTAGAAAGTCGCCGACCTGGAAGATTCACCGTGTTAAGGAATTGAACAGATGCACAGGCACGAAATATGATCTTTTCACAGCAGACTCACCAAATTTGATATTAACTATTTCCAAAATGATATTCGAGCAGCTTCCTCGTAAAAGTAAAGATGTAAAAATGGCCGCTTACAACCGGTGTTGCCAAACACGAAAAAGTGTTGTCAACTAAAAGCGAAAAATACCATAACGTTCCGTACGTAATTAGAACAAACTTAGAAGAAAATTAAAAAAATAGAATATCCCATATTTTAACGTTACAATGACCCCCCCACTTAGAAGAATTTTGCGAGCAAAATCGCGAAATTCAAGCTGGTCCTCCAGCTTATGAAGCATGGAGTTGAATCTTGAGAATAAAAAATTTAGTCAAGAAACTCAAAAGTTAAAACGCAAGTCAGAGAATTAAATATCACTAACATGCATCAATAATGCAAGCCAAAGGCAGCAGTCAAAACGTACAATCAAAATACCACCTTGGTACTCATACAAAAAACAGAGATCAGAACCCAAAGGGTTAAATCACAAACACAGAACGAGATAACTCCGCTATCAACGCGTCGCACTCTTACACTGAGAACATCCTACAAGACAAACAAAATTTTGACAAGCATTTTGGAATAAGGCTTTTTGTATGGGTTTCCAAAAAACCGCCCTGGCATTGGCTTATTTTTTTGTAGGAGTTACCGCAACCGCTCCCCTTTGCTTAGAAACAGAAATCCGAAACACATAAACAATTTATGTAGGTCAAGCATACAAAGTACAGTCGACCACACAAATCGGTAGACAAACAAAGTACAAAGGTAAACTAAATATTGTACGTTATGATACAATACCATAAATAAGTTATAATCTTTCTTTTAAGCAACGCAATCCATAAAATAAAACCAACCGCCAGGACCTGATGAAACAAACCTAGTAAAACCTCTCCCGTCCGGGCTTTATCAATACATACAAACGTATGCATTGTATTAACTTCCTTACAGCAAACCACACCAAAAATTGTATCCAACCGCCAAGACATGATATTACAAACTATTTATTCCCTTCCCGTCCGGGCTTTAACAATAAAAATATAAATGTCACTTAAAAAAAAACAGATCATACGCACGGGGTAGACGTGGTACAATCAAAGATAGAACGCCAACGGCGTAAAACCCGTAATGCAAAAAAAGGTAATAATTCTCAATCACGGGGCTCAGTCCATGATGGAGAGTAAAAATACACGCCTCGTCAAAAATCGAACCCACACTAGATCCAATATGAAACGAGAACAACAATAAAAAACAAAACTAAGTTAAACTAGTAGGTAGAACGCCGTCCAAACCATCACCCTTCAAATACTGAATGTGCCAAGCACCCAAGTGCTTGCCAGTACTGCAACTTTCCAACTCGTACACCAAAGGCGAACGCTTAGCAACAACACGACACTTTTCATACTTAGGAGCAAGCTTAGCCATAAAGAACTTACTGGCGTCGCTTTGAGGAAAGGTCTTTTTCCAAACAATGTCACCGACATTGTACTCACACGCGCGACGTCCCTTATCATAATAAACGGCGCTTTTGAGATGAGCCTTAGCGATAGCTTCTTCCACTTTTACGAAAATGTCACGTAGAACACCTAACTTAGAAATATAGTCTTCACGCGAAGCACAGACAAGGTCTCCTTGAGACGCGCGGGCCGAACCATAGAATTTACCACTAGGAATGGCTTCACGGCCGTGAACAAGGGAAAAAGGTGTAAAACGTGTTGTTTCATTGACAGCTGTATTCAATGCAAACTGAACGTTAGATAAAGTGGTATCCCACGAGCGATGGTCATTCTTAACAAGAATAGAGATAGCAACAACAATCGTTTTATTATAGCGTTCGACTGTGTTGACCTGCGGACAATAACGAGGGGTAAAATGTATTTGAGGAATATTGTACTTCAGAAACAAGGACTTTAGCTCACTACCAGTGAATTGCGTACCGTTATCCGCAACCACTGTACGAGGTATACCATGTGTCAGAAACACACCATTCTCCAAACATTGGGCAATAGACTTGCCAATTGCTCTCCGAAGGGGAAACAATAAACAATATTTGGAAAAACAACAGACGACTACTAATAAAAAGGTGAAACCTAATCTAGAACGTGGCAAAGGCCCAACTAGATCAATACTAATGGTTTCGAAAGGACGAGAACAAACCTTCGGATCTCCCATGAGACCTTTAGGTGGCTCCTGAGAATGTTTATAAGCAGAGCAAGTATCGCACGCATTAACAAAGTTAATCACGTCCTGATACATCCTCGGCCAAAAGTAACGTAAGGAAACTTGTTTAAAAGTTTTAAAAATACCGAAATGTGGTGCCGTATCCCTACAATGACAAAACTCAAGAACTTCGGAACGCTTATAGGAAGGAACAACTTCCTTCCAGTCAAACTCACTTGATAAACCAAATTTATTTTTAGAAAACCTACATAATTTACCATCAATAATAGAATAATTAGGACAAGCTTTAGAAGATTTAGTACACTTGGCCAATAATCTGTCAAACCAAAAGTCACGGGGTATAGGGTCAGGAGGAGGATCAATAGTAAGAATGGGAACTGCACGCGAAAGCGCGTCAGGAACCACATTATCCTTGCCTTTACGGTGTTCGATGATAAAATCATACGGCGACAAGCGACATCCCCACCTAGCGAGACGTCCGGTTGGATTTGACAAATTGAAAAACCATTTGAGACTTGAATGGTCTGTAATAATTTTAAATTGAGGACCTCCTTCCAAATAAGGGCGAAAATGTTCAACAGAAAAAACTACTGCGAGCGCTTCTCTCTCGGTAGCGGAATAGTTTCGTTCAGCCCTATTCAAAGACCGACTAGCATACGCGATGGGGTGTTCTAGACCGTCCTCAAGAACTTGAGTTAAGGTTCCACCAACGCCGTAACCAGAAGCATCGCAATGAACAGAGAAGGACCTAGAAAAGTCTGGGCACGCCAAGATCGGAGCCGACACTAAAGCTGTCTTCAACTCGGTAAACGACTGCTCAGCCTCTTGAGTCCAAAGGAACGGAGGAGCATTCTTACGAGTGGAAGTAAGTTGATTTAGTGGAGCCGCGATAGAACTGAAGTCACGGATGAACCGACGATAGTACGACGCGGTACCCAAGAAAGATTTAACTTCTCTCCGGTTGGAAGGTGTTGGGAAGTCAACAATAGCCTGAACCTTACTAGGTTCGGATACGACGTTATCCTCTGAGGAATTAACAAAAAAATCTTTATTATTGAAGATTTTTGGAGCAAGATTAAAAGCTCTCCAAAAATCTACACCTAAAACAAGAGAAGGAGATACGTCAGGCACCACATACAGTTTAATAACACGGGTTAAATTATCAAATTTGATCGGCAACATAAAAAAACCTACAACAGAAGCACGGGAATTCGTCGCAGAGGTGATGTGGGCGATATCATCACTGCGATGAAGGGTAGCTCCCGCCTCCAAGAACAAATTACATGCGTTGGCCCCCAAAATGGATATGGTAGCACCAGAATCCAAAAGGCCACGCAAAGTATGGTTGAGAATCTCAACACGAAGAAAAGGACGATTATCATGACAATCACGAACCGTCGAGACAGTTCTATACGTAGAAAAGAAAAAATTTAACTGTTTTAAGTAATTCTGCCAATCGGCTTTATCAAAATTAGAAGAATTATCTCGATGGTTCAAGCCAATTAGTTTTTTGTATTATTTGATTTTGCTTGAGGTGAAATCGGTGATGAAGGTTTGCAGATTGGACACTTAGCCGCAGTAAAACCTAGCTTACCGCAACGGAAACAAACAATTGCAGTGGACGTGCATTCGGAGAGACCGTGAGAGTCGACACGACAACGGGGACAATACTGATCAACAGCAGACACAGCATGGACTTTAGGCTTGGTAGTTTTACATGCTAAGTCAGGTGCTAAGCATCCATTGGATATTCTAGGAGGCTCGACAAAAGTCTGCGCACGGTGCTTCCCACATTCTAACATCCTACACAACTCCTTTAGTTGTTTCAACGACGTGATTACAGTGGTACACAGAGGAACTGAGTACTCCGGCCTAATATTTTGAAGAACAATATCAAACTTTTCCTCTTCCGATACTCTATACGATAGGCGGCTAAAATAATTAAGCATTATAGCAACGTATGCCACGATGTTCTCATTAGGACCCTGCGTACGCAAACGAATTTCCTGCATGAGACGGCGATCAAAGTCGTAAGGCAAGTATTCGTCAAGCAAGCTTTGCTTGAGCTCCGACCAACTGTTTACCTCTGAGCGGATGCTACGATACCAACATAAGACGTCGCCTTCAAAAAGTTCTACGGCGGAAGTCAGTAACAACTGCTCGGTTATACCACGCGAGGCGCACAACTCATCTAAACGCTGAAGGAAAACACGCACACATGAGGAACCATTATATTTTAAGTTCAGAGATGATACCATCTGATATTTCTTGATTGGGGTCGCAGAAGCGGGAGAAACATTCGCGGGTTCTTCCATTGTGAAAGAACAACCAAAAAAATTATGTTTGAAAAAGTTTTAAAAAATTCGTAAGTTCGAAAGTGTAAAGTTGATCCAAAAAGTAACAATGAACACGTGAGTATGAAAAGATACTCAACACTGAACAAGATATTTAGAAAAAAAAATTTAGGTTAGTAATTTTTGTGACTGACTGTACCAAAAATTTTTATGTTTTATTTTTGTTTAAAAAGTTGAAAATAGTGTAGGCAAACAATGTTAAAAGTAGTTTGAATAAGTTTGAGTAAATTATAACACCAATTTTGCAAATCACCTCAAGTTTACAATGAAAATAACTTGTAAACAACTTCTATAAATAGAACCATCAAGTTTAGTTATATAAGTAAAACAGTGAGCAATTGCTCATAAAGGCACACAGTATTACACAGTTAAATAATAGCAGGTTGAATAATATGTAAAACACTTGCAACAAGTAACACAGTTATAAAAATAAACAAAATAAACCACAATTTCAATCGGGTAAAATAATGCAATTTTTTGTCACAGCTAAAACGACATGACAACCATCTCAAGGAAAGCCCCACGTTGGGCGCCACTGTTACCTGCCAACTGTTGGACCTAAGAGGAATTGGAATGAAACAAGGAAAATTCTCTGACTTGTTTATTTCCTACACAATCAGTCTAAACAGGCAATAAAATGATAAAGAAAAGTAATGCGACGGCTTAGCTACAGATATACTTAGAGCATAAATACAGGGGTAAATGGTATTAAGTTCCTTGGGTTCCCCTTGAGATGAAATTGCAATTATGTGGTGTTGTAGGTATTTTAAAATTCAATAAGTAATTTTGTAAAATTATGTAGAAGTCAAGTACGTTGAAATTGTGATTTTGTAAATTAAATTTAGAGTAATTTATAGTAATATAAGGTAATAAATAACAGTAAATAAGAGGGCGCCAACCATAGAATACAGCTACGGTACTGGTTAAATAAAATAAAATATAGGGGCCGTCGACACAGGACACAAAAGTGCCTGTCCTACGGTTACAGAAGCCACCTCGGCTTCATCGACTAACCCCTAAAGTTACCGGATAGCCTCCAGGCTTGGTATGCCTGCTCCCAACGATTCGAACGAACCGTGAGCAAAGCAGTCCAAAGTTGTAAGTATGAATGCAGATATGTTCCAACGGAACACTCCAACATCCAAGTAGAAGAGTAGTTAGGTAGTAAATTAGTTAAGTAGTTATGTAAGTAAACTGGAAAACCAGGAGACCGAAGAAAAAAAACCCCCTGTAATTGAGAGAAAACTTCAATTACAGACTAATATTAAAAAATTGTTCAACGGGACGTTGTATGACATGTGGTTTTTTAGAGAAAAATCCAGATTTACTGAATAATAAGGCTTGAAATTAATAGGATAAGTAGGTTGCACCTTTGTGAACGTTTTACAGTAGCAAGATACAGGTTTAGAATATAAAATTTATTGATTTTGTATGAAATTAAGTTTTTTAATTGGAATATTCTAATTTACAAAAAATATGTTATTGTTTAAATGGATTCCTACAAGGTAGTTGAGGATATGCATACCTGAGTTTTAATTCAGAGGGCTTGATAAATAGTAGAACATGTAGAATTCAAAAACTCGTGCGCCCACGCACTAGGATATTAGGTAGAAAGTCGCCGACCTGGAAGATTCACCGTGTTAAGGAATTGAACAGATGCACAGGCACGAAATATGATCTTTTCACAGCAGACTCACCAAATTTGATATTAACTATTTCCAAAATGATATTCGAGCAGCTTCCTCGTAAAAGTAAAGATGTAAAAATGGCCGCTTACAACCGGTGTTGCCAAACACGAAAAAGTGTTGTCAACTAAAAGCGAAAAATACCATAACGTTCCGTACGTAATTAGAACAAACTTAGAAGAAAATTAAAAAAATAGAATATCCCATATTTTAACGTTACAACTTACATACTTTTATTATTCGGAGTACAATTTGGAAAAAACGTAAATAGGCTTCCTCATCGTTACAAAATTTGCTGAAGTTAGATACATAGGTCTCTAGACATTGTCTCAGTTGTATTCTATAACATAGAATAGATATATAGACTTTTTTATGTGCATTTTGTAAGAATCAAGATATTATCTATAAGATTGGGGAATTTGCTTTCATTCATGTTTTCTAAATGAACAGCATCACACTCGCCCCGCCCGCCAAGTTCGGCGTGCGCCCCGAGCTGACCCCTGATTGCGCCCTTCGTTCTATCTTACATCTGAGCGTTATAAAGAGCTTACTCGTTATTTATTGGCTTTTTTATTTCATATTATTTCTCTCTCATTTACAATTGATAAAATTATAATTGGCTGGGAGTATAATTTAGTGGACTCTGTGATACGAATTGAAGGTGAAACGATTGGGGAGGTAACATTATGGAAATTTGTATTAAACCAATTAGTCTTGCGATTTCTCAAGTAGAATTTCTAAACAAACATATTTCTAAATGTATTTTGAGGAGAAACTCCGGCTTTTAAAGTCGTTAAGCGACGAACGGATTCCTTTTTTGGACAGCCTAGAAATTTGAGTTGGCCATTTCAGAACTTGTTTACATACCTAATGTCTTTTTGGATATGCCTCTGACTACGACCTCATTAAAATAATTGTAAATATCTGAAAATCTTGTGATAGTATAGTTTCTGAAATAACAATGGACCACTATACTGAGTGTAGTTTGATATCATTAATAACAAGATAAATTACACGTATAAAAGATACCGCGTCACAAAACGGCACTTATAAATACCAGTCCATAACCAGTCTAGAATTTCTAGACCAATAGATACAAGCGTGATCCATCTTATCAGATGGCGTAGGTCAAGTGTGAAGTTGCTCGTCCATTTAGTAACGTCGATTAACGACGAAGTAATTAAGGATATGATGCCTCCCGGGACTTGTACTGGAATATTTTCGGGTTCCGACGATTCTCGGCCTAATGAGGCTAGACTTTATGATGATTATAGCTCGATTACATTTGGTGAATCATTTTAATGTTACAATGAATAGACTTGGATTGTAATTTTTTTAACACTTTCTTGGACTCTAGTAGAGAAAGTAATGAAAGAACAAGATTTATAACATTTGTCCCGCATTGAGGATCGAACCCGCAACCTCTGCGTTTCACGCGAGCTTTCATCCACTGCACCACAGAGATCGTCATACAAAATATACTATTTGACAGAAATCTTCAAAAAATATAATTACGAGTCAAGTAGAACAGTTTGTCCTAATTCATAATGAAACTTATCTACCCACCAAGTATAAGATGTTCTTACAAGTCTGAATATAAATCGGCTAGGCAACAGGATTTTTATAGGAATTCTTTTTACTTTCCTCATTATTAAGGTGGTTGTATGCGTCAAACTAGCGCCGCCACCTATTTTATAGCATTTCGTTGAACATAGTAATAATTAAAAAATATTGTTCCGTTTGTAATAAGTACCTTAGTTGCACTAAGGAGCCACCGAACTCTATACAAAATAAAACTATTACAGAGGTATTAAAAAAAAGCTTATGATAGATATCACAGTCGGAACGATATATTTTCTTAAATTTGTTTGTTTAACGTAAGAAATAATAAGATGAAATAGGTGGCGGCACTAGTTTGACAAATACAACCACCTTAAAGTTTGTGTGTGTTAGTGCTTTTATCAGAATATATTTTGAATATATAAAAACGTTTCCACGAATAAAACATATGATAGGCTGTATAGTAACAGTGTTTGCATCAGGTTCATTTTGAGTTACGCCGTGGAGTGAAAAGTAAACATTGGTATCCTAGATTGGTATTGTACCTGGCAGTCAGACTGCTGGCAGCCGCTGCCAGCTGACATTTCCAGAATCCTGCCAGCCACAATGTCAGCTTGTCAACTGACACTGACATTGTGCATTAATTTCGAATGATACGTCGACTGCGGGTGTATCTCTACAATTTAACATGCATAATGTTTTTTTCAAGAGAAGAAGGCTTTAATGATAATGAAAGAAAGAAAAATCATTTATTCTTGTAGGACCTCAAGGATCACTTAAGTTTCGTTTTACATGCTAGGTGATTCTAATGCCTGTTCCAACGCGACTCCCTACACCAGGGAAAGAATCAGGCAAAAACCTGGTGGTGTGGGCCTAGCTTTTTTTTAAAAGCGATCCTTTTTTTTTAAATGATTTTTAAAACATCAAAATGATAACTTAATTCGTGTTTAAGTAGTCTCAAGTAATGATGATGGTGATGATACAAATTAAAGTAAGCGAGATTTTAGGCCGCCTGATGGCTTCGTAATGGCATAACGACTGTATTAGCTGAGAACGACAATTGAACGTGCCTTCCGATGTCCGAAACATAATTACAAATTATTTGTGAGATGAGCCGCACGTGATTATGATGATTTATTTAGAACATTTAGGATTGCTACCTACACCTTATAAAGCTACCTACCTACACAGTCAAAACTAAGAGTTGTTAAAATATCTAAGATGTATTGCAGAAAGCATCATAATACTACCTAAACGGTACCAATGTTAGTTAACAATTTTAAGATTTAAATAATAAAATTAGTGAATTGGTTATATACCCGTCGTCCTGATATACCTCCCGCGGGATGATCTAATTCGTGCTCTCGTGACACTTGGCGGATTATTTGCGGAGTAGCTTCTAGCAGATTGTATTGTGCTGCGAGTGATTTGCTTGTTTGTGACGTCACGATGCATAGAGAAACGATTTACTGAACCGGGACGTGAACCGGGCTTTGTCAATTGTGTTAAGTTTAAAAAAAATAAACAGAATAATGTAAATGAATTTCAAAAGCTCTAGTAATCTTCCTAGCAAAAGCTTATTCAATAGAATCACAAATTGCACAGCACTCTAAGTAGAGTTAGAGTCTCAAGTTATTTTAACCAAACTATAGTCAGTGATGACCTTGTACTATTTTCATATCTTGCATACATAACTCAAGTATCAATAGACATTAAATTATAAAATATTTTCAAAAGAATAAAAACCTATCACATTTATAAAACTCACCTAGTAAGACCTGATTCCACCATTAAAGTTCATACAAAATTGAATAATATTTATCAATACATTATTTTCTTTGTAATATAACAATGATTCACTTCATTCTTCCTGATAACTCATAAATTTACTTGTTTATAATACGGCTCTTTAGCATCTTATACTTGGTTAAATTTGCATCTCCGTGGAATTGTACTAAAAATAAAAAGTCGTACGATAGACTTAGGGCTCTTACACATAAACACGATACGATGTCTTGTCGTGGAAATCTACGACCAGCAAAGTAAAATTCACAACATGATATTACAACATGCCAAGATTGGCGACGTGTTGTGAATTGTATATATTCATAATTGAAAGATATGAATGTATCCAGTATTTCGGTGTATCTGCTTCTTCTTTATACGTCTTATTAATACCAGCAGGAGGACAGTACGTTTAGTGCGGTCCGTATTTCAAGATTAAGTTCAGCAATTTACGTGGCCCCTTACCAACGTCATTGTCGTTGCACAAAGCGCTCGTGGCATCATTCATTTAAGCAACGTTCTAAACTGTCACAATATAGAAATGTAACCGCAAGTGGCATTAACAGCTGCGGTGCCTCGGAGGGAACGTTTTAAAGTCTTTAAGCCATGACGTGCCTTTAGGTGGCCTAAAAACTCCGTCACCAGAGTCGGCCGCTTGATAATACGAACTTACTTACTGTTGTGACGTCGTATCGTGAATGTTAACGTTGCTAGTCGTAAATTTCTACGACGCGACGTCGTATCGTGTTTGTGTGCAAGAGCCCTTAACCGAAAACTAGCGGATAAGGCCACGACGACCACTCGGTTATTAAATAAGTTTGGGACTCGGGAGTTTGTTATTTACTGCAGTTTTATTCAGCACTCTCGCGTAATTGGACGTCTTTGTTTCTCAATTCATTTTATAGTTACCAGAGAAGAGAGAAGTTAGAAATTTTAATCAGGTCAAAATGCTAATTAGTTCGTGCGTATCTCTGCTTTTTTATAAAATATGTTAAGTTTAAATAGGTTTGTTTAAAAAACCCTATTATTTTAATGGTAAAGAAGGCCAAAATTACCAATGGACGGTTAGTGTCAAATGACAACTTACTTAGGGTGGACCGGGGGCAATAGTAGCACGGGTCAATAGAACCATCAACGATATTTCTAATACTAGACAACTTTTACTATATGCGCGAACGTCAGAAGAAGCGCCTTGCATGTCCCCACCTGCTCACTAGTTAGCAGCGCGCTACCTGTGAAACTGACGTGTCAGGAAGGATGTTTCGATTTTCGAGGTGACCGAGTAAAGTTTTTTTACTCGATATTTTAGTCTGTCACTCGATTACTATATAATATTTTGAAAAACTGTTGCTACCATGACTTCGTGTAGATATCTAACTTTACAATTGTATTTATTATAAAAATGTATTATAATGTCTAAAATAAACCAGTTGTAGTTCTGTTTAACCTACTTCTATCTAGATTTAAAGGTATCAAATAGCATAGAGACAAAAACGACTCTTAAAAAGTTTAAAAGCAAAGGTAAGTAATTGAATTCTTAATTTTATTTTGTTTTTATAATGTTTTGTTATTGCGGCCATAGTTTGTGGCTAAGAGTGGTAGTAAACACCTAGTGTGCAATGGAATTACTCTCAAGCTGCACATAATCAACGAACGTGCTAGTAGACATTGAGTGACAAAGACATTTTACTTTCTGTGAGCTGCCCCTCTAGCCAAGTTACATTTCTACAATCGCTTTCGTTTCTAACGAAGAAAAATGTATAATTGACATTCGATGACGAAAACTCGAGCGATCGGAAATGTCAAAACCGTCAATTCTTATAAATTTTTGTTCGTTTCTGTTCTAAAGCGATTGTAAATGTAGATTGCAAATGTAAGTTGGTTACAGGCGCTGTGCCGCAGCCCCTTCCTTCTAAAGGCAGAGCGTGGTAGCGACCGCGTAAACACTACTTTTTTTTTTCAACCTATACTGTCCCACAGCTGGGCAAAGGTCTCCCCAAATTCCCTCCAACCATCTCTCCTTCCTTGTCCTTTGAGACTTCATAACAATCCCTCTAAAAAGCGTAGAGATCGTCTCTCCAGTGCTTCCTTGGCCGACCGCGACTTGGCCCAACATTTGTTCTCTTAAAATTTAATCTTCATAGTTACAAAGAAAACATAAAGTACAGCATCTGCTGGAGCAGCGCGATGCAGATTGGAAACTTCCAACAGCGGGATATTCGAAAACTCAGTGAACCAATCACCTTTGAAGGCACTCGCTTTTTTAAGGATTCCTTCGAGATGAAGTTGTAAAAACTTTGCACCGCTCAGACCGCTGCTCTAGTCAAGTGTCTTAAACACGGATTCTTTGGAAGAACAATGTTATTATAATCAGATTGGTGTTTAACATGTTTTTCTTAATATTATGCTTTGACGACCCCTATGGTGCAGTAGGTGAAAGTCCGTCTGAGACACAAAGGTTGCGGGTTTGATACCCGCTGCGTTACAAATGTTTGAACGATCTGCAAGTATTTGTCTCAAGTCTGGGTGTTTTCTATTTAAAATAATGTAGTAATTAGTCATTTGGTTACCATAACAGTACAAGCATTATGAAATACTAAGTAGCTGCTTTATGTGGTTTAATATTAATTTGTATAGGATAGTTACTAGAAAATTAGAAGTGTTATATTTCTGTTTATCAGGTGGGCTAAGCTCGATATTAGGCATCTATCTATCGCTACCAAATCAACACAACAATCATGTTAAAAATGTAGTCTCTCTCATCATAGGTGCCCTTATCCGTAGGAAAGATACGGTTAGTACGGTGATGCGACGCGACTAACAAATTCCCTCACGATTTTCCTTAAATTATATATAATAAAAAAACACATTGTTCACTTGTAATTTTATCAAATCAGCGTCTTATTTTTTGCGCGAGTTGATTTAGTACCTGCTCTGGTGAGCACGGATGGGTTGTATTACCCACAACCGTGGTTTAATTAAACCTCCATATTAAATGAGGATCCGATCCTCTGTGTTTGAAGTATTCGGATGCCAGTTGGTCCTTAAAGAAGTATGTGTCAGATACTACGAGTATAAATTTAGGTAAAATAAAAGGAATGAAATAATGGACTTTGTTTTGTGTGAAGACATTGTTAGTGTACGTCTGAATAGGAACAGGCAGTAGAATAACCTGGCTTGTAATGCGTTTCTGTGTGATCCTTGAGGTGTACTGAATAAATGATTCAGTATACCTCAAGGATTGGACAGTAAAAATCGAACAAAAAACAGTAAAATAAACGCTGTAACCCACTGATTACGCCAAGGATTTTAAATGCTATACTAGCAATATTGCCGTAACACTCCATCGAATGATTAATTAAATTTAGTTGTGACTTGATTATTCATATACTAGCTGCGCCCCACGGTGTTACCCGCGGTAGTTAAAAATAGTCCTATTATACATATAAACCTCCCTCTTCAATCACTCTATCTATAAATATAAACCGCATTAAAATCCGTTGCGTAGGTTAAAGATCTAAGGTAAACATACCAACATACATAGGGACAGAAAAAGCGATTTTGTTTTATACTATGTGTGTAGTTAATTGCTATAACCTCTCAACGACGTAGTTATATTTAGTTGCAATATCTACGCCGATATCAAGCTTGCACATTTCTGCATAACAATTACCCACTAACACACACCGCCATCAGTGAAGATTAACTCGGAATACCGCGGTTACACCTTCCTCGTCACTTACGCAGAATACCGTCCTACACCGTGTTAGGGATGGAACGAGTTATGCAGTAATTACCAAACTATAGGGCCTCTGCCTGTCAGCTGTGTCACTGACATTAATTATTGTGGTTAAAAATTAAAAGCATACTCGTATTATTATACTTAATCTTTATTATGTTTATATTAATTCGTAATTATGTCGACAAACTAACCCTTGATATGAAATAGCCCTTGGGTAAAAAGTATGAAATCGAGTAAGTATGTCATTTGAAATTGAGGCGAGATTAGTTGCTTTTTTGTACGCGAACAAAAGTTGTACCACGAGTATACATTTTTATGATGTATCTAAGATACAGCGCTACTCATAAAGTAATAGGTTCTTCGTCTGTCAAGTAGATATCAAATCAAATTGTTTATTTATTAGATATAAAGCACATGTTACGCCTTTTTTACATATTTGAATTCTCGTTTTAAAATTCAATTTACTACAAAAATTGCCAGCCGTTCTCAAGATATCCACATAACAAACAGCATTTTATTTTCATCTCGTAATATTATTAAACTCAAATATACGACAAGGTTTGTATTCGTAGTTCGACAAGTGTTTATAAGACTTCTCTTATTATTGTGTAAGTATTTATTATTATGGACTCATTTTGTAGATTTTGCAGAGGCAAAAACATAATTGTTTTAATAAAATAACTTAAACAAATAAATAAATTGAACTTCTCATTTCCCTCACGTAATAACTGGTTAGCTGCATGGTATCGGATGCGTAAGAAAGTTTTAATTGGCTGCTACTGAACAATACAAACAAACAAATTACTGTTATATTATTTCAAAAGCTTGTTATTCATATTATAAAATTTTTACAAATGGGTATTTATCACGAATTTTACCTTCACGGTGCCTGTATGGGTGAAACTAGCGCCACCGCCTATTTTATTTTATTATACCATTGAACAAAGGAATTAAAAAAAACTGAATGTACAGTTTGTGAAACCTACCACACAGCTATTGCATAGCTTCTATCGCGGGCCTTGAGCGTGGAGACCGAATCCAGAAATTCCGTAACGAAAATAACCTAACACCCCCCACTCCGAAAAAATGCTATGCAATAGCTTTGAAAAAAAAAATTCTTGTATGACCTCAAGGATCACTTAAGTTTCGTTTTACATGCTAGGTGATTCTAATGCCTGTTAGAATCACCTTGTTTACCGCGGCAGTCTCCGAGTGCCACACGTCTTTTTTATAAGTAATGCTCTGTCCGTTTATCTTGCTTGGTTGAGAAGTTAAAAATACAACATTAAGTGCAAAAACGCTCATTCCTCGCACATATTTGCCCAATTCGATGGCAGATAGTAATATATATATAATATATATATATTAATATACTCTCTGCATAAAATAAACAAAATTAACAGTTCGCTTTCACTCCGGCCGTGTACGATAATAATATAAAAAGTAATGTCTCGAGAACCTCTGCTTGTGAATAGGGGCGTACGTTGAATATGGACCTTATGATTTAACCGTATTTTGTATATGTTTGCGTTTTAATTTGCCTCGTGAGTTGAACTGAGTGGTCATAAAAATGCTATTTCGTGGACGGTAAGTGGGGAAGTAATTTTGTTATGATTTCTGAAAAAAAGTGCTTCGTATTTTTGAATAATTCGCTTTAATTTAATAAATATTTTATGCACGTATAATAAGGTTACATTTTCTAAAACTGAATTACTACATATTTACATACCTGTACCAAATACAATATGAACCAGTTGGCCACCGAAGGATTTTTGTTAAAGATCTTTAGGTAGCTCGACTGATCCAAGCCAAGTATAATTATAATAATGAAAATACTTTTACATTTTTAGGTGAATTTTAAATGTACTATGTAAGGTGTTTGTTTAACGTGCAAGTAATTCGGTAAACAGAACGGTGTCGCCAAAAATCCTTTCTTTTAACATAAACACCGAATAAAGTATTCATCGACGTCACAACAAGTTAACGCACCCCAAAACAAATCCGCACAATAGAAGCCTTGCAATAAAACCTATAGCACTTATATCTAACCTCCATATCAGGAGAGAGAATACGTAATGAACATTAGGAACAAAGGCGTGAAAACTAGAGCCGATATACTGAATCGTGTAGGTGAGAAATTGATACCATTCACACTACAAACAAGAACCACCCTTATAACCAACAAGCAGGAACCAACGTCGCGTGCTGCAAAACTTGACAGAATGAAACACTTCACTCCGCATTCGAAATTCAACTGTACAGAAAAGGAGGTTGGTTCAAAATGCGCTGTGAAGTAATTGGATACAAAAAGCAAGAATCGAAGATAAGTGAGGTGCCTCTCGTTCTGAAATATTACTATGTTCTGAAGGTTTTCTTTGAAATCGCGTGTTGGTGCAGGTCTGCGGTAGCTTCGTTTGAACATTTATATCAGCTACGCTGTAGCGCTACGCCGTAGCCAGACAGCTACGGCGCTACGAACACATCGCAGATAGTTCTACGAAACACTACGATGTAAGAAAATGTTCCAAGAGAATAAAGTGATTTAACAACAATTTTGTTCAATATTGTGGCCAACAAGTATATTTTTTTTAAGTTTTTATTTATTTTTCAAGTATGTTTAAGATTTGCTACTTTCAGATTTTATAAAGGAACTAAAATTTGTTAGACATGTATCACGCGGGTTCGAATCCCGTCGAAATGATAAACTTTTAGTAAGATTTTTCATTTTTAAATAAATACCTATTTGCGGTTTAACATAAAATATTTATTAAATAATTATTACCAAAAAAATAGTGTAGATTTTTGTTGGAGGTATACATATAAAATTAGAAAATTAAAAATGTCAGTCATAGATTATACAAAATTGAGACAAACCAAATATGGTTTTTAAACGTCTGGGAAATTTTATTTATGGGACTTATATATTTAAATAAAAAAATATAATAATTATGAATATTTAAATCGTCTACTACTGGTAGATGATTATTATTCATATTAATTTTGCGTTGACGTTGATCACTGAGAGTGTTATGATTATTCATCAAAGTTATTAAAAATTAAACAAAAATAACTTTAGGCAAAATTCTGACTCATGAAGCTACTTGACCTTCTAGTTCTACCGCAACCAATATTTCAATGTATCCGGAAGGTTTTTGTGGTTAAATCCAATTAAAAGTTAGAAGCCTCCACAAAGCAATGAGCCGCCCTCGGGAGCGAGTTCTTTCAAAAAGATTGAAAAAAATTGTTTATCAGTTTCCCGTTACCCCCGAGACTTGCGCATGCTAATGATAAAACTGTGAAAATGTTTAGTTTTGCCACGGCCTATCGTATTTTTTAATTATTATCTGGGTTGGTTATTCGCTATGTATGTAGTATATCAAGGTCTTCTGGTTACCATAATACAAGCATTAAATGGCTTAGCGTGGGACTAGATGATGCCGTGTGCAATCCAAGGATTTAATTTATTTATTATTTTGGATGGTGGATGTGCATCGGAATTATCGGTTAGAAATAATTGAATGAGATGACACATAGTGCAGAATGGAACAGATAAACCTGTTGTTCCAACTCCGCACAAGGTTAAGTAACGTAGGAAGGTGATGATGATTGTGTGTAAGAAACAATAACTATAAGTTATTAAAGTCAAAACACTCAAAACTCAACATTTTTATTCAATAAGATCTTAAAAGAGACCACTTTCAAACGTCATGTCCTTACAACTAGGGGATTCTAATAATGTCATAAGAATATCACAAGCACAAGTTTCATTGCTTCCTTTAATAGTGGTATGGTGCAATCGATACATAAACCCGAGCATGCATACCTAAATAAAAGCACCTAAGTACCTCTCTTCCGGTCCGCGAAGCGCGCTCACTTAGCCCAGGAACCTAAAGCATGCTCTGCTGACTTCCTTTTTTAGTTCCAACGACTATTCATCGGGCTGAAAGCGAATTACTGGTTTTCTTTCAAAACTTCTCTTTATAAATATTCCGCATTTTTAGAGTAATTTATACACTGGTGAACACTGTTTTCGAACTCAACGAGTATTGAATTTTCATGAGCTGAAGAATTTTTTATCCGAAATCAAATGCCTATACCCGAAATTAAAGTAAACGCTCTAAAGTAAATATAAGACAAGAAAAATGTTAGTCGAACAGCAAAATCTCTTTGAAGCGCCTCTTGATCTTCGAGTGTGTAATTTGTAATGTAAAAACTCACTCATCCCGTGAATCCAGATCAGTCTGAATCCGCTCCGAACGATAAATTAACTCAAAAGGCTCATTAGGGACTAATAACTAAAAGACCAGCACTTAGCACGAGGTGAAAGGTCTATTGAAGCTCAGTGACAGAGAAACGTTTTTCTTTTCTGATGTGATTCTTTTTGTGTGCCGAATTGCAGCGGGTGAGGGGCGGTGCGGGGGTGCGTGGGGGGAGGGGGGCGGCCGGGCCCAGGCGTGCGCCGTCGCCAGTCTTGAGCCGGACGTTGCCGCGCACGTACGTCCCGCGCGCTCGCTGCGATCGCGCCCGCACCACGTTGGGCGCCACTTTCCGTCGTGCCAAGTTATTGTGACATAATAAACGTGACCGCTTCCAGTGATGAGTGACGGATGATAAAACGGTGCTTGTGCTCGATTACTCATCAGATAAACGGAGCAAGTGGATAAGGTAACGAAGTGATCTAATAACTGTTTTGAGTGAAGTGACAGGTGTTGTGTTTATTTAGGTGATACCGAAAAATAGGTAAGTGATATAAATATTTTTTACCTGTCAATAATTTAATTATAAAAGTAATAAGTAAGTTGCAACATGTGGAAGTATGCGTGGGCATGACAATTATGCAGATACTGCCTACGCTTCTTGATACTAAGTAATTCGGAATATTCAGAGTTTTCTAGACAAATAAGGTTATTTTATATATTTTATTTACCTGCCGTGCCAGATATCTAGTGAATTATAGCGTTATAAAGTGAACTAAACGATATAAAATTGTATAATTAACTATAATAGTGGGCCTAATAAAAGTTTATAAAATAATAGTAGGCATAATAATGCCTACTATTATTTTATAAACTTTTATAGCTCAGCAGTGGGAAAGTGCTAAAGAGGATTTCAAGGCCAAAACTTAGGTAGACCTACTTCCCAAAGTTCATGGCAATTACTGCATTGTTCATTATTAGGTACATTTTGTTAGATCTGCCTTTTTCAGTGCCTGATTTTTAATTTTGATTTAAAATCTGGCACTGAACAAGGTTTTCGCTTAACAACTTTTTCTTTATCTGGAAGAAAGAGGAAAAGAGTTATCAACCATTTACAAGAGCGACCATAAAACACAAGTCGTGCAAAACATTTTCCTTTTAGCTAAAATACGTTTAGGCCGTTGTCGCACCGCGTCGCCCAACTACTCGTGTCTCGGCCTCCTTCGACAACTGTACTCCATTCATCCAATATGAGTAATGACACTCCCTCCAAACTTTCGCATATCAGAAAATATTTCACGCATATTACGCACAAAGGGAGCATAACAAAATATGTCGTTAATTGTCACGCGTCAGTGGACATCGAGGCAATCGCTGTCAGCGATGAATTGTTGCGCAACTTGGGGAATCAATCCATTCTGAATAAATAGGTCAAGCCGAGTGCTCCCTAATTCAGTGACAGATCCGCGAAGGATCCGGAATTGTTTCTCGGCCATTGTATTCAATTGTAAAGACAGTCGGAGAAATAATGTGAACAAAACTTGGAAACAAATTAGACAGCGGAGTGGAATGGAGTGTCTCTTGTGGCTCCAAGCCATTATTCGTTTCCAAGTTAACGGAACTTTTTCATATTCTCCGGAGAATTAATTATGTAAGGATTAGGTAAGAATGTTTTTTCTGCGGTTCATTATTTTCGTTTTATTATGTTTCGCAATTTGATTCTACTAGAGGGCGCTCGAGCGGCTTCACCAAATTAATTTAAGTAACTGGGATTTGTGAATTTATGAGGCTGGCATCATGATTAACAGACTTTCCACTCGAAGCCAAGAAAATTAGAAATTCTGACAAGTCACCTAGATATAAAACAAAACTCTACTAGAAATTGAACTTGTGGAATACAACCTTTAAGTTTGAATAGCGTAGAAAGTCGAACTTTGAACAAAAGATTTGTCCAACCAAAATATGATAATAAGCAGAATATCCCTGACGGATAAAAAGGATTCCTTAACGTAGCAGTATCATGAACTGATAACCAAATCACACTAGATATACACGTACTTGTATCCGTCAGTACATCATGAGGAAAAACTCTCGGTATCTGAAATGCTTTAGGAACACGTATCAGTGACGCCATAATATTTTATTAGCAATTCGGTATGAACACAGACCGACGTCTTTTATTATAGAAGCCGCAAGGAATCTGATGGCTCGGAACATAACTCGAGATACTGCCGCTGCAACGATAGCTCGTTTTCAATCATAATTTTATTGTTTGAGAATAGTTTCAGATATATCTTTTGATTTAAGAGACCATTGTTACTTGAAGATGTTCGTTTATTCTGGTCTTCTGGGTGATAAATTATGTGACAAGAGACTCGTGCTTACATTTTACGTTAGCTTTATGATAAAATGAGTACTCCATGTCAACAATGAACCATTCTCATCATTATCTAAGCTATCCTTCAAGCTTATTGGACTTGATCAATAACTATGTTCAATTTGATCACACACAACTGTTATTACATTCCAAAGGTGTGGTAAACATCATTTTTCAGATCGTTAGGATTTATAAGATCCTTTGAAGATTTATAACGAAAGAGAGGTATGTCCAAACTTGGTACATCCAAACATTAAAAGATAAAAGCCAATACAATAAAAGCAGCGATCATTATAGATGTTAATTTACTGACCAAGCCAAGTCCTTATTTGAATCAGGCCGATTAAGATGCATAATCAACCAATCAGGCTTGACTCTGCTTCAACATTACAATTAGGTTGTTATACGCACACATAAAATACGCACTATCAAAGACAACCAAATATCTATGCTATAGCAAATAAAGAATTATATAAACCTTATTTAGTCACGTAATCCTTATAAATGCCTTGACCAAAGAAACAGCAAACAAGCAGAAAGTTTTCAATGGACGGATTCCCATATCAAAATCTCAACAAGAAGGTAAATCCCAAAAACTCTACAAAGTTCGATAACGTTTGCGGAAGTAAGTAAAACATGAAGAGGAAAGCCGATAAGTAAACAGAACAAAAGGGGCTAAGAGCCGCTCAAGATTAATATTAAAGCAGTTATCGAATGGTCCGCTTCGCTTATTGCTTCGGACATTGCCCGTGGTGCTGAACTAGGGATATTTTTTTAATAATAATAATTTATTATTGTTCAATATTGGTTAAAATTACAGATCTTGGACTAAGTAAGTGTAACCTCTATGTTACCAACTTAGTTGTTTCTATATAATTCGAAAAAGTTTTGCAATGTAGCACACGATCTCTGTTGTAATTTTATAATTCTATGCTTTGGCCAAATAGTCCTTTGTGACTCTGTTCTCGATTTTATTGTTGTTGTATTGTATCAAAGAGCATCGGATTGAATGAGCTCGCGTGCAGCGGAGCGAGAGAAGCGAGCCGGCCCAATCAGAGCCATTTCATGATCTAAAATCTTCCTTGTAGAGCTCCCTTTCAATTCAACTTATAAATTAATAGGTACATTATATACGTATTACATTATAATGTTTAAGTAAATTCGTATGAGCTATTAGTTTCTCTTTGAATTGTGATACGCACACAATAGGTAAGTCAGAATTTAATTATAGTTATTATTTTCTTAGATATTTTTGTTCTGACGTAGAAATTACAATGAAAACATTAGGCTTTAAATGGACTGTTAAGTTTGTCAGTCGGCAGGGGAATAACTCATACTGAAAAATAAATGTGTCATTTCATTAATTTAATCGAACTATATAAAAGCTACATAATGCATTATAAAAAGTACCAGGAGCACATATCCTTAAGGAGGTACCAAAGAGCCCTCTAAGTCGGGTTCGAGCTATCAAAGAGCCCGTTCAAAATATTTCTGGCAGGTAGGTCGTGACCCTCCTCAATTGGGTCCAATGTGGGTGATTGTTTGACGTTTTTATAAAGTGAGATAATGGTGAATTGCTTACCGAGCCCAACGCGGGCCACTTCCTATTGATTTCAGGAAACGAAATTCAGGAAGCTGCTTTCGAGGAAATACAATTTAGCGAATATTCTTTGATGCAAATAACCTTACGGAATTTCCAATTTTTACTGTTTCTTATGTTCAAGATTATTGAATCAGAAATCAATTCATATTTTCTACCTACATAATTGAAACAATATAAACTCTATTACGCATGCCTGGATAGACAAAGGTAAATAAGCTTAGTCAATTATTATTATATAAATAAAATTAAGTTTATTGTTGTGTTATACTGTGACTACATTATCTTGATTGAAAGACCGCCACAGATTCATGATCAGTAAATCCTACAAATAATATCATGGCTGTACGTAGTCGACGCAGTCTCGTGCGTCTCCCTTGTGATTTGTATGCCATTCGTCACATAAAAAATAGGTAGGTTTTGACTGTAACTTACAAAAAATTGCAACTAAAAATTAAATAAATTAAACTAACTTTTTAGTCGCCATCAGACTTCCAGAGAATGATGATTTATTTTTCAAAATCTCATTTCTCATGGAATTTTGACGGGATTTATCCTCGCTCCAGTGCCGCAATAGGAACAAAGAAGCCATATTTCATACCTCGGGTCCAGTCGCGGCGATTTATAACGCAGCGCATCTCAGATGACCGGCCGTGATATACTGCGGGAAAAATTCCACCACGGATAGTTGTGACGTTTTAATTAAAGATCTTCAATTGTGTCGGTCTGGCTTTAAGTTTGATTTATGCACTGAGGAATTTTCTGCTGGAGCGTTCTGCTGGTTATTTCAAAAATGAGAAAAATCATGGGAAATCAATTATAAGAATAGTTCATATCTTTTTATCGAACTTGTGGTTAGAAAGAAATCATCTTCTTCATCATGGACGCCTAACCACCTAAAACATAAACAACTGCTAAGTTTGTTCTCTTTTTGTATTTGTAGGGAATCTCTCTTTCAAGCTATGTGTCCCAAAATGGCAAATAATAATATCTTTATTATTGGTGTAGAGCATATTAATCAATGCAAATAAGTTGAACCATGAAAAAATTATCCAAAATACAGAGATAAAAATAACATACATAATATTGGTGCTATAATTGAAACACTTCCTCAAACTACAGTAGTACATATAGTACATAGTACAGTATTGAGCACAACCACGTCATAAACTGCTTTTATTTTTCAACGAGAAATAAGATTCTAACCGCTTTAATAAATACCATTTGCATTGAATCCAGTTCAGAAAATATCCCGTATCTGAAGTATTCGAACAAATTGTATATAAAAGTCGGCTAAATAATATATAAGTCAGGTAAATTGGATGTAAAAGAGCTGAAGTCGACTTCGATATGCTCCGTGCAAGATAAAATGGGGAAAATTCCAAATATTTGTCATGAACGTATGAGCAAAGTTTAAGTTGTTTAGTTCAAAGTTACATTTTATTTGTGAGAATTTTTGTTGTTCTTTTACGAGTGTTTGATAAAATCGCTTTAGTGCAGTGCTTGTTGCCTCGTTTCAGACTGTTTATAAAGTTGTCAAGAAAATTGAGACATTCAGGACGATGCGCTGTAGATTGTATGGTGACGATATTTGATTATATATACAAAAAAAATGTGAATATAATGTGATCACGACTGTATTCACAAGGTGCGGTAGCCATATAGCCATATTCCCACGAATTTTTATGAATCTTAAATGTCAAAAGGCAAGGTTTTAAGGTCAAGAGGTGCTTATGGCAAAATATATTATTTTGGTACATGCCCTCATTTTGCAGAAGTAACCATTCCATACGTGACAGGTTGCAAATCCATCGACGCTCTTAGAACATCTCTGTTAACCTCACAAATAGGTATACAAAATTCTTATTATAAGATAGGATTCATTTTCTAAGGATAAGATAAGATCAGATAACATGATACTTGTTTATTTGGCACACAGCATAAAGGTAAAACATACAAATAAAAACCTATATAATATATACCAAAATAAGAACACGTAAATATAAAAAAAAAACAAATAAGTTGTGCCAAATAGCTCCAGTTATTATTACACTATTCATAATATTTTTGTTATTCCTGATTATATAAAGATAATCGGAATCCACAACCGCTGGATTGAAGTTGATGCCTCACGCCTTAAAAATAGTATTTAAAAAAGAAAGATAATTCTCATTTCTTTGTTTACGTGCACAATCAACGCAATTCCAATCAATACTTACTGCGGTTTCAAATATTAATTAAGAGATACTCAGAGGAAATTGAGAGGAAGGATTCCAGTTAGTTATTTACTCAGCTTGCATAGACAAAGCTCAATTATAAAATAGCATTGGCAAACTAATTAATGAATAGCCGACTATTCGCGGTTTGGATCAGCTATTTGTAGATTATTTATTACTGTTTATCAAAGACGATTAATATCTAGAAGACAGACAAAGGCCATACACAAAATCGTAACCCTAAAAAATAGCCTGAAAACTCCAATACATCAATTTTATCCAAGAAATTTCAATTACTTTCTAGTTAAAAATGTTTAAATATTGAATATTGTTGCTACCTACTACTAAGTATTGAAATTTCTTGGATAAAATTGATGTTTTAAAGTTTTCAGGCTATCTGGTACTGCGGGATCGGGTTACGATTTTGTGTATGGCCTTTGTCTGTCTTCTAGATATTAATCGTCTTTGCTGTTTATTGTAGAATATTTACATTGAGTGCCGTTGTTCGAGTTTTATGTCAGAAAAGACAACAAGTCAAAAATCATTTATTCAGTAGGACCTCAAGCATCACATTAAAACGTCTTACATGCTAGGTGATTGCCTGTTCCTGTTATGAAGGCAGGTAGGTTTGTAATTAACTACATCAATTAACGCTGACTATTGTCACGTATGGAAAATTAACTTCTGCAAGATGTGGGCATGTACCAAATATGTATTTGGACATACCTCTGACTACCATAATTCATAATTCATAATTGTCTACTTTTTGTTGTACCCATTTTCGCAATAAATGAATTATGAATTATGAATTATAAATTACCCCCTTAGACATCTTCAAAAGGATCTTAAAATTGCATTAAGATCTGAAAGAAATGTCTACCGCTCCCTGGGATACAGTTGTGATCATATTTCATTTCATTTCATTTCAAACGCGGACTAATAAATTGTTCATTAAACTTGTGTGGTGATTTAGACGCCTCGGAATGCATTGGATTAGAAGTTTTTTGACGTTTCTTTACTGAACTTGTTTTCTGTGAACTTTCCCAATATAGAGCCAAACCAAACAAGACTGGTTGACAAATTGTTTATATGTAGACAACCTTTAATTTTGTAATCCTACTCCAACAATGTCACTCATTAAAACTCCAAAAAGCTCCTCCACAAAGCTACCCCGTCCCGCCCCGCCACACCCCGCCCCGCTCCGCCTGCTAAATTCATTATGATGTATATGTAATTCTGGGGTTATTTATCTTTTTCCTGATCCTGATGTGATGATTATGTGTGATACTGAAAAGTTTCATATTAATTCATTTAGTAGTTTTTGCGTGAAAAACTAACGAATATTCATCACAAAGTTTCACGTAATGTAGGATAAGGAATGGACTTTTTAGCCCCCCTGAGTAACGCCAAATATCGAAGTAATTGCCCTTTTTCTTTAAAATATCCACGAGCAAACCGTAAAAGCCATCTAAATATCCTTCATCTCCAACATTACTTGAATAGGAAGTCCACTGGACATTTCTCAGCAGCCGAAGCGCTCGTGGCGAAGCTTGCTAAGACGTTTTTGATAGATCGTCGAAGTTAAGCAACGTTCTGAGCGGTCACTACTTGGGTGGGTGACCGCAAGTGGCATTTTCATCTGAGCGCTTCCGTGCTTCGGAGGGCACGTTAAATTGTCGGTCCCGGCTTTTAAAGTCGTTAAGCCATGACGGAGGCCTTAAGGCGGCCTAAAAACTCCGTCACCAGAGTTGGCCACTTGCTCATACGAACTTACTATCTCTAACATTACTTGAATAGGAAGTCCACTGGACATTTCTCAGCAGCCGATAGCCCCGATCCTATCGGCAGTCACGTTTAGGTATTCTATCGGGGCTGTTGGCACTTGTTATTTACGGCCTAAGAGTCTTTACTGATGATTTATGCTGGACCGAAGCGAGTCCGGTAGAATGTGCTCCGGGTGGCCGCCATATATAAGGATGTGTTCCTGGCTCTCGATTTTTGGACTTCTGGAATCTTTACCCGTCGCTATAGGGAGGCACTACCGAAAAAATCTCTAATCATTTTATATTAAAAAAATCTTTTTTCTTCATTTTATCCTTCGTTCAAAATTTTTTAGTTTAGGTAATTACTTATAGTTTGAGATCTCTATAGAACGACCTTTATCGAGCTCGTTAATGGATGAAAAGTATTATAAATAAAATTGAATAGCAAATGAAACAGGTCTATAAATATATTGCAAATTGGTTGCCAAGCAAATTTTAGTCCAGAGTATGATTAATTATAACAATTTAAAAATTGTTATTTATTTATTACATTGCATCGGTGTAGTTAATAGACAAAAATTTGCATGTAGGTATAATAAGTAGGTACCTAATACTTAATTTCTATTTTATTTAAATATACCTAAGTAGGTACTCACAGATTCGTATTATGTTGTCTGTGTTCAAAATAATAAAATGTATAAGCCTTGTTGAGATATTAAGAGGACTGCCTAGCAACGGCCCGGAGAGAAGTTCGGCAATGTCCCTATAAGGCTCACAGTGAGCGGCTGACTGACTCTGGCTTACGACCAGTCTCAATACCCTATCTATCGTGGTTTTACTTACTCTAATAAGATATTTGATATTACTTTCATGCAAAAAGTGTCAAATAGCTACCGTACCGACAGTAAGCAAAACCAAAGATTGAGATTGGCCGGTAGTGAGCTAATAGAGTCGCCAACCGCGAGTATCCTTCGCTGCGACTTTGTGGCTGACTGAATGAATCGGCAAGCGAAAGGCCGAGAACTGCGTACACTGTACACCGCGGGGCGCTATATATATATAAGATATAAGGAAGGCGAACTGTAGATACAGTCAGCCGCTCACTGAGAGCCTGGCAGTTGGACACTTTTTGGACATTTTTGTATTAAAAATATATAGGGAGGCGTATTACAGGCAAACAGTCAGCCGCTTATTGTGAGTCTTACGGGGACAAAGCCGAGGGAAAAATCGATTATTTTTTATCGACAACATTTTACCGTCCTAGTTACGATGAAACATTCGGCCGATCTCGCGCAAGTATTCGAAACATTTCAACCAATTACTTACAAAAACACAAACTCGCAATTTGTATTTTCACATTCCTATCTAACTTTCGCTTTGATTAACTTCTGATGGCGGAAATACTTTTTTAACTTTTGAAATATAGCTGTAGGTTTTTGTAGCATCAGTTTCTGGGTATACCGTATCGTTTATGAACTCACAATTCAACATTTCAGGACAGGAAAAAAGCTAGTGCACTTTGACAATGTCACTCCGCATTGCAATAATGATGATTACCAAAAAATTTACTATTCCGCTTAATTAAGATTTTGAATCACATTTAATAAGATCATGAAAATTATCAGAATGACAAGTCATAAAAGTTACGACCTGTCTGTGGCGCAGTGGATGAAAGAGAGACGCAGGATGTTGCGGGTTGCGGGTTTGATTCCCGCTGCGGGACAAACTATAATATCTGTATTCTTATAATTTTAAGATAGTAAGTTTATATGAGCAAGTTCAACTCTGATGACGGGAGTTTTTAGACTAACTTAAGGCCTGCGTCATGGCTTAACGATTTTAATAGGCGGGGCCAACAATTTTACGTGCCTTCCGAAGCACGGACGCTGTTATTTCATCATCATCCTTCCAAATTGTTTGTTCCTTCCAACTTTCAAAACAAAATTAAAACAAATCATTTATTATTATAAATACATGTACACGGGGTTTTATCGCGTTATTTACCTTATTTTTTTACGTCCCGACGTTTTGGTTATGTTACAATAGCCATGGTCGCGGGTGGACATTGACAATGTCATCAAAAATCATTTATTATTTTCACATTGATTAAATGCCTATCCCTGGCAGAATTGTGACATCACTAGTCACAGTAGCCACAAAGAAGAAGTGAAAGTGAAATGCCTATCCACCTTGACTTATTACAAAAACTACACTATTTACGTCACATTGACAGAGTCATTTTTAACCACAAAACAATAGCGAAATTAACGTAATCAGCACGAACAAGCAACCCAAAACATCGGCCATGGCAGTCTTCAATTGACACAAACGGCCACAATTTCATTGAAAATGCCCGTTTCATAAAGGTGTATGTACACAACCTGTCGGTCTCTTCTCATTATGTAAACTCACCCTTTGTTTCGGAGGTAAGAGAACAGCTAGCGCACTACCTGGACACACAGGATTATACATTTATAACTCCCCACACGTACTGTGACATTCGTACAAACATTGTGAAGTCCTCTGGTGGCACAGTGGGTGAAAGCCCGCTTGAGACGGAGGAGGTTGCGGGTTCTATCCCCGCCGCGGGTCTATTAGGTTTGTATGGTATGTAAATATTTTCTGTCTCGAGTCTGAGTGTTTACTTTATAATTAACTAGCTGCGCCTCGCGGTGTTACCCGCGGTGAAAAGTTCCCGTTCCCGTGGGAATACCGGGATCATAAGTAGCCTATTTTTTAATCCTGGGTATAAGCAATCCTGGTACCAAATTTCATTCAAATCCGTCCAGCCGTTTGGGCGTGAAAGAGTAACAAACACACTTACACACACACATACTTTTACCTTTATAATATTAGTGTGAAGTGTGATATAGTATGTATTAACCAAAGACGATTAATATCTAGAAGACAGACAAAGGCCATACACAAAATCGTAACCCTAAAAAATAGCCTGAAAACTCTAAAACATCAATTTTATCCAAGAAATTTCAATTACTTTCTAGTTAAAAATGTTTAAATATTGAATATTGTTGCTACCTACTACTAAGTATTGAAATTTCTTGGATAAAATTGATGTTTTAAAGTTTTCAGGCTATCTGGTACTGCGGGATCGGGTTACGATTTTGTGTATGGCCTTTGTCTGTCTTCTAGATATTAATCGTCTTTGGTATTAACATAAAAATGCAAGTGTAATGTAATCACTAATCAGTCATCTAGTTACCATAACACATGTATTAAGTTGCTCTGATGGGACTAGATGACGCTGTGAAATGTCAAAGGATATTATGATTGTATTTATTTATTTATCATCGCGTTTAGAAATTATTAACAGTGAGGACTAGTTTCACCAACATATTTTGTGTAAAACTTCAACTATTAGTAAATACGAATGCAAACTAAAACATACCAAAGGAAATAAATAATAGTATCAAAATTAATAAATTGCAATAATAATATTTTTATGAATTAATTAAATTAATTATTTTTTATGAAAAATTTATTTTTAAGTATGTGTAGCAGTTGCTGCCGCACACGAACCCCGCGGCGTCACAGAATACCAGCGCTGCAGCAGCTCTCTGCTGCAGCACACGCTGAGTGGCGACCTATTTTGTGTTTATATTTAGTTATTTTATGTTTTGTTTTATTTTATTAAGTCACAAAATAAACTTTTTTCTATTCTATTCTAAATACTAATAATAAACCAAACAGCCGGGTTCTCGAACAGATCATACCTAATCAGTGGTAAATCACGTGACAAGTGTCAAATTAGGAACAAATTCGACACTGTCACGTGATTTGACCGTTGATTAGTTAATTTTGAGATGATCTGCGTTCGAGACCGTACCTTGGGCCATGCAGTGGGCTAGCTGTTAGTCCGACTGACAGCAATAAACAATGTATTGTAGCGAATTGAATGAGCCCTCTGTGCTTCTCCGTGACACGCCCCGAGCCGATATTTCGGGTTTTTGTCATCCATCGGTTCGTTTATAAAAATGCAAAATTATTTTGTTCTGGTAGAAAAAACAGCAGACAGTTAATCAAACCAATTAAATATTTTTACATAATCAATTTAAATCGAATGTTAATGTCTCAAACAAAGGAACGCCTATGTCCAACGGTTACATCGGTATCCGTAGAGAAAGTAAGAAATAGAGCGCTGTATGCATGTTCCTTTCTCAGTCACACAAAAACAAAGAAGAATATACACAACATTCTTGTGAGTAAAAGAGACAAAGCATTAGATCTTTTGTCCCTCATTGCGTGCCGTTTTTTTGTATGGCCGGAAACTTGATGCTCTGAATTTTGTACAAAGAGACTATGGATTCACTGCATTTTTTGTCCCTCTCGGCGGCACGCTCGCTGTTCGTCCAGATACTATAGGTACTAGGTCCATAATCGGTATCTGACTGATGATAATAATAAATTAAAAATTTAGGAGGCCTTTAGGCGGACTAAAAACTCCGAGTTGGCCACTTGCTCATACGAACTTACTTTTAATCAGGCCATTAATGGTCTCCACAAGAGTAAGCTTAAGATACCCTTAAATAATTACTTACTTACCTTAATTTTAAGTAGGTATTGACTATTATTAATGAATGACCAATGATTGTGAATTGAATTTTAATTACAATATACTTAGCTAACTATTTGTATGTCATGACAATGACTGAATATGCATAACTATTTGATGTACCTAACATGCTTTTGACATAGGTAACCATATTCAGAACAAATAAAAAAATCTTTATCTTTATCTTTTAAATAATTTAAGTAATAAAGATTAAAAAAGCATATTAAAAATTCCGGAAGGTATGAGCGCGATCTTAGCCTTCGAGGTTGGCGGGAAATCTTATTGTATAACTTTGCAGCTCAAATAAGTATTCCGTTTTTTCGAACTCTCGCCTCAAATTAAGTTACGTTCCTATTGCTTTGTTGTGATAAGTCTTTGAATTAAGTTACTGTGTCTTCATAGTTTTTGATACTGTTAAAAGTTTTTACTTGGTTCTTGATGTGAAAGAAACCGTTAGTCTTTTTCATTCAATTTACGAGCTACTCGTCAAAAAGATGATGGTGAAAAACAAGACGCAGATTTTTTTACAGCGTTGTCATAAGTAAGTCTTTCTCACAGATAATTGTATAAGTATATCTGTGGTCTTTCCCTTGCTTACCGTAAAGTTCTGTAACGACCAGTTATTCATAATAATATTACAGTATTTTTGAAATGTTAATAATTTATATTTTAAACACACTTAATTGGTTGTTCACATGGCGAAGTTTGTGGTTTTACTGGAACATCAATAAATTATTTCAGTTAAAACAACACAATAATCCTTTGCGGTAATTAGCAAATATTGTACCTATCTATATGTTTTAATTAAATTTTATTATTTTTAAATAACAATGCCAGCTCCACAAATCCAAGCCACAGAATTGTTGAGTGAAATATGAGAAAAACATGTCGTATTTTATTATTAATTACAATCAGTTGTTACGTTACTTAGTTTCCATTTCCATATTTTCATTAAAAATACACTTTTGTTTCACAATTTCTAAGTCTCCATTAAGCTTTATCAGTTAAATGAGAAATATCTCGCATGCGACTTTTGTTTGTAAGAGTTATTGTTTAACTTGTCGTTTAAATATAAAATAATCAATAACTAATTAGTAGTTTAGTTAAATAATAAATTAATTTAATTTAGTTTAATTATAATCCTAATTGTATTTTGTACAGTCATGTAGTAGTTTAGTTTCTTTAAATAAATTAATAAGCCCATTAGTAGTAGCAAAGACGATGAGTAACAAGAAATAATCTTTGGTAGAGCTGTTTTAGCCGAGTGGAATAGCACCCTTTGTTTTTCGGATGAGGCAATATTCACCTACAACAAATGAGACACTGAAGTGCCTGGGACATTGTTGAGACGGAATAAGCTGCCCAGCACCTGATTTCTTTTAGCTTTACCGGCTTATCCACAGAAAAGACTTGGCTTATTAAACCCTACATACATCATCTTATTTGGCTGTTATAATGTAGATATTTTAACCTCTGTGAAGTGAGTGAAAGCCCGTCTGAGACGCAGAAGTTTACGGGGTTCGATATCCGCTGCGGGACAAATGTTTGTATGTTCTGGGGCTGTGTTCTTTTTCTATCAATAAAAAAAAATCAAAAAGTAATTTAAGAGTTATCTGGTTGCCATAATACAAGCATTAAGTTGCTTAGCTTTAGACTTAAATACGCTGTGTGATTGTCCAAGGACATTTATGTATTTAAGTAATAGTTTGAGTGCGTATCAAATATAATACAAGTCAAAACATGTTGGAGTCGGTACTCGGCACTCGACTCGGTGTGGAGCTTACAATACGATTTCCCGAGGACAGGAAAATGCAGAGGAAATTCACTTTTCCTGGAAATAGAATCATTTGGCGTTTGTCACGAAACTCACGGCGCTACCAGAATATCGACGGCTTGAGAATTCAGCATTTTTCCGGTTTTTCGATTTTAGGCTGTCGTGGTTTTGGAGAATTTGGACTATTCATTATATCAGTGTCATTTTTACACGCAGGGTGTATGCACACGTTTTTTTTACGAACAGAAACTGCGCGTTTTTGTGTAGCGTGTCCTCTGTGCGTTTGTAGCGTGATATCTATACAAGATACAAACGCAATGTGTCCAAGCACTTGTGCGTCATGGGCACTGAAGGTGTTATAGGAATTAAAGGAAACAACCTTGTAAAAGCGCTTTATTGTTGCAGTGAAAGAAAAATACATTATTTTCGGTAAAGAATACTAACTGGTATGCTCAACCAGTTACGTGGAATATTAAAAAAAACTTGCTAAACGTTAAAACGTGTCGAAAATAGTATTTAGACTTGTCTCTGATTATTCTTTAGAGTTTTTAGCGCCTGGTCGGAGCAGACAGCTAGACTGTACAGTCATAATATGATTTAAAACATTAAATTTAATGGATTGATGGACGAAATAATAATCATAATTAATTCTGAAAGCGCCACACGTTTGGGAATAAAACAATTGCAACGAATTTGGCGGATTAAATTATGATTTATGAGTTGATTATTGAGTTCATTTCAGGAAAGGGCAATACAAACATGACATTTCGATTAAGTACTTACAATGCTGACTAAAACACGATTAAATACAGGTTTTACTTTTTTATGTTAATAATTTTCAGCTTTATAATATTAAAACCCTGAACTGAGTGTGTAAAGAATGTAATGAGAGTAAATGAGTCGAAAAGGTATGTCAGAATCGTAGCAAGGAAGATCTGTGGCCTCTGCCTACCCTAATGGGAAAAATGCGTGATTTTATGTATGTATGTATGTCCATTCATTACGATAAAACTCGTATCTCATCATGTACCACCAATTTAACGTGCCCTCCCAATACGAAAGCGCTGTAACGCCAATTGCGTCATCTAAAACGTTGCTTAACTTATACGATCTATCAAGAAAATCATAACAAGCTATGCAACGCGCGCTTTAACAGTATCCAACGATACTCAACCACTTTCCCTCATTTATGGTCATATTGTGTTAGAACACATGTCAAGTGGAATTGGGTCAGCAGCAATAAATGAACAGCAGACGATCCGTCGATCGACAGACTGTTATCTGCGATGCGAGATCGAGGATTGACTGGAGGGGTCATCTTGATATACTTACCAGGAACTCTTTTATTATCATTTAGATATTGTTACTGCGTTAGATATTTTTGTGTTTTTTCAGTGAAAGATGATATTGAAAGTTACAGATTGATTTACTGATTACTCAAATCATATTAATAAGCTCTTTATCTCGTTCTGTATTAGTCAATTGTAAGTGAATTGTCTTTAATAATTCCATTTTGCATGCAAAGCTTTATAAAAAAAAAAGTGTTTCATCAGTTTAATTAAGTTAAAATGCTGAGAATTTAGTGACATTCTTATTATGTTATTGCGTCACGCTCAGAGACGCTTAGTCAGCAACACCACTTGATTACGAAACGGTTGCTCTTACGACATCCTAAGAAGCCTGTTTAGGCACAATAATTGCTATTAACACAATTTACATCTTAAAGGTAAACTGGGGAACTTCAGAGACATAATTCTTCCCAACAATCTAATCAGATCTCACCCAACTCTGAACTCTACCAACGCAGGGCTAAGGTTCGTAATCGAGTGCAAGCGTAGGTTATAACGGTGTAGTATAAGTTCGCTAAACGACAAGTGTACCGGCCTCCATTAAAACTAACTTCCGACTAATAAAGTTAGAACAAAGTCCATTTCCGCGCGTACTGGATACATGTATATGAGTGTGGGAAGCGAGCCAGCGATGTATGGTGTGTGGGTACAATGGCCGTTGTACAAAACTGTCGTTTGGGAAAGGAGTGGTGGGATTATACAGGATTTAAGCAGTGTTGGTAACTTTGAAATACTGGACAATACAACTGGCTATCGTAGTGGGAATTAAATATTGTTTAGAACAATATTCGTTGCGAGGGTAAACATTTAAACTATTTGGTCTAGTTCCTCTTTGTAAACAAATATTTCACTTTAAATCATTTTGTCTTGCTTATTCAGAGAAACGAAAATGCTTGATTCTATTCTTAAAAGATGAGTCAGAAAAACGAAGTCAGTTATTAATTGTATTAAGTATTATACACTCGAACTGAGACGCTACTTAAATATTTGGGTTCGTATTAACCATTTAATTGAGACGTTTTTACTTGTCAGATTTGTATAGACAAACGTCAATACCTATTGTGCACCATTTAAATTAAGTGTCGTTTACTTATTCACGTCACTTTACTTAATATTATACTCAAAATATCAGATAGCTTAATTAAACTTTTTAGTCACCAAGCCCATTCTCGAAATCGTTATAGTTTTATACAAAAACTAATTTATGAGTGAACTCAATGGGCTGAGGCAGTTCAAACCGCAGTTCTGAGAGAAGTTACAACTACTTTGACCCATTTTGTGACACCAATCCGATGTTTAGCCTCTAAAATATAATACTCAAGCTATAAGACCTAGAAAGAGTCTATTTATATCAAAATTTTTGGGAGGCGACTTGAAAATGTATGAAGATCGACCACGAAATCGACCAGCTAGTCACCCGTGTAAACCCCGCAAAATATACAAAATTTTAATACTTAATTGGCGTATTCAGCTCAAGTTCAACGTTTAAAATGAGTTTGCAGAATCAGCGCCTGTAGCCATCTTACATTTGCTATCTACATTTACAATCGCCTTAGAACAGAAACAAACAAAAATGTATAATGTTTATGGAATTAACGGATTTGAAACTTCTGATCGCTCGAGTTTTCGTCATCGAATGTAAACTCCTATATATTTTTCTTCGTTAGAAACGAAAGCGATTGTAGAAATGTAACTTGGCTAGAGGGGCTGGTCCTGATTCTCAGAAACGAATTCGCCTACTCACTGATTATATATACACCATATTATATACAATGTAACATCAATATTATTCCTTCCTAATATATACGAAGCTAGCTTGTTAACCTCTTCAAGTTTATAATAATATGTCTTTGAAAAACATTAGACAAATCATAAAATAAATATGGATAACTTCTACTTACGGGAAACACCCGGGTACTCGCAAGGCGGGAAAAGTAATCACGTACTTAATTTCCGAGACTGAAGTATTTTTCACAGCGCAGTTTAATAATACGATTATATACTGAAACTACAAACTTAACACATTTTAAACTTTTGAAAATTGAACACAAATTGAACACTAAATCGCGAATTAAAATCATTCTATTTACCCCGACGTTCCGGATGACGTTACAGTCACCGTGGTCACGAGTAGACTGACGGCCGGCGTCCGCTCGCATCATCGACTGATGCAGTTCTCGACTACCCTCATTCAGTAAACAAAAACTACTATTAAGGTTGTGACACACCACATTGACAATGATTATTTACGATAATGTTAATTTTACATTTTAGGCGTCCTGATGAAATTCATTTTTGTACATGCCCACATGTTGTAGAAGTTATTATTACGTCACATTGACGTTGCACGTTATTTTTTAAGAGCATTTTGGTGATGATGTCATCACCAAAATGCTCTTAAAAAATAACGTGCAAAATAGGGTGCCTTAGCTAGAGAGCGATCCTAACTATATATTTATATTCAGTGGTCGGGAGGGAAGTTCCTCTGTCGGAGGGCAAGAGGACTTACAACTAGTTTCGCCCATAATTTTTTGCGTATGGCTGTTCCGTTTTATTATGCGAGTGCTTATGATGCTCGTTTGTTTCTGTACTTACCTTTTTTCAGTTTCAGTTGGTTGGGCTTTATTTTGAAAATCATAAGAGGAATAGGTCGACAATGCCCTTTTTTTAAGATTGGAAAATAAGTTTTTTTTCAATTTCTTTATTTTAATGCTCCCATTGCTAATTAACTTACTAGTTCTGAAGACGCTGATCACTTAAAAATATTTTTTAATAAAATACATAATAGGTTAATAAAAAAATGAGATCATCAGATCATCAGTATGAGATTTCACCGTGTCTTTGAATACAAATGTAGTTTTTAAAATCTCTATGTTAAATGACATCGATGCGGTGTGTCTAAGAGGCATAAAAGACTAACAATAAAAAACTCCGCCTTCATAATTATAGTAAATTCGAAACTGCGTGGGACCTTTAACACAAAGCAAATATTCAATGTTTGAGCAAAGCCTTGATTCCAAGAGGGCGTTCGCAAATAGTAAGGGCTAAAATCCAAATTTTCCTATCAAAATATTACCCGGATAAATGTTTTTCATACGAAAGGGGTGCTTTACATTGAGTCAGTTTTGCTAGCAAACAAATTTGCTTCAAATGGCCAACTTCCTCATATTTTGTGAAACTATTTAAATATGACTTAAGTTTTTTTTTTTTAAGAAAATAACAACAAAACAGTTCTAAATTCAAATGTGTACAAAATTTGATGATCATACTAAGTTTAAATTATTCCAGTCTTCTATATTCGAAACTCTTTGGGAATGCCCTAATAACAGAGAGGGCATGCAGACAACATCAAAGACCGGCTCAAATTGACTCCAAAGAACGGAAATTAAAGTAACAGTACTTTGCGCGAAGCAAAAGCGCGGAGCGGCGAAACGTGGAGGTGGCATTTCAATTAGGTGCAATTTTGAGAAGTAATCGATCAAAAAACCGGGTAAACGAGTTCTTGAAGATCGGGTTTAGAAAGACGTCTAGCGAAGCAAAGCGCTCTCTTCAGGAAAAGCGATGAGTTAAAGATAGCGCGCAGGAATTGACAGGAAAGTACCTTCGGAATAACGAGAAACGAGCTCACTGGCGCATTATCACACCGATATTTAGTGGTTCACTTAAAACAGATTTATGTTTGTGTTTTCATACCTCCTTATACAATATTATAACACTTATATTATGTATGATGTTGTTATCGGTTTTATACTTTTCAACGTTTATGAAACACAATGCTTAGTTCAAATGAATTTACCAATACTTCAAATTTGATAAGGAAATAAAATGCCTACATAATTTTGGCTTTATCCAATGAATGAGACTAAATTAAATTTTATTAAATTAGAAAGTGTTTATATATATTTACAGAAACTAAACTACTACACAATTACATAACTTTACAAACTATAAAACCAGTTGAGCCCTAAGGATAGTTTTAAATGATCTATAGGGAGCTCAACTGATCCAAGACACTGCCAGACCAAAACGTGCCCAAGAGACTGGCAGCGAAATTGTTAAATTAAATTGAATGGGGCAATGATGATCCGTTGATTAAGTTGAGCTAGTTGGTTCCGTGGGGTTGGCCACCCGGGCCCATCGCGTTTTCATACTTCTTTTAGGACGTCTGGTCGAAGCAAAGCGAGATCCGTGATCTGACTCCTATTAGAATGATAGTTGCAATAATACCACATCCATTAGTGTGTCTGCAACAATGACATCACTCAGACATCCAGATTACGTAGACACTCGACACATGCTGTCGACACGAAGATACGCTAGGGTTGTTAGGTTATATTGTACCTATTTTATTTTTTGATTGTTTTAGTTGTTAGCAATTAATTTCTACCATTGTTTTCATTCAAAATGAGTTTACAGAACAGCCTTACTGACTGAACCTGTACATTCTCGTCAGCCCACCATGGCTAAACGCTTCAGCGATTCTCGTGCTGTTCACTAAATACCTGTGATGGCAAAAGTAGATTTTTAGATTTTCTGGAACATTCCTGTTTCCAAAGGATAGAAGGTCAGTGTGTACGAGTGATGCGATGCATCTCAGAATGGTGTCAAGGTGCTGTGAGCAGGGTTACTGCCGCTTCGACGCGATTCCTATGGCCGGGGCGGGTATCTACACATTGTTGGAGCGCAGAGAGCTCTTTATACGTTTATTAGCTTAGATTGTGCAGGTAGTTCTTTCTTATCCAACCTTGATCTGTATTCTGTGCCCTTACTATAAAACGAGAAAGTTAGTAAGTATGTTTATAAGTAACTTCTTATTGAAATGGCTGAATGGGTATTTATCAAATTAAAATGAGCATAGCGTGTATTGTCGAGCACAATAATAGACTACTTTTTTCCATTTATTTTGTTTCATAATAGTGAAGTTTTTATCATTTTGATAAATGAAATGAAATGAGATATGATTACGACTGTATCTAAGAGAGCGGTAGACATTTCTTTCGGATCTTGTAGGCTTTTTTTCTGTTAAATAAATAGTGTAGTAAAAGATAAAAGATAGACACGGTAACGGTATAATAAGGTCTGGAGCAAGAGCAACTCATCAATATTTAGAATTCATATAGGTAGGAACTCTGAAGTTATGATTGATATGTTCATTAAACTTATTACTTACGAGTTAAATTGGTTACTCAATATAATGTTTCTTCAATACGTTCCACAAACAGGAAATCAAGAACAGCCTAACTTTGATTTTGCGAAAACTTTGAAACCCGACATGAAAGGGACTGGAAGTAACGGGATACGTTTTCATACAAATAGCTAGAACCAGCGTATAACCACTCAATTCTCGGAAGATGGTTTCTCATGAATCACGGATCCCCTGATGCAGCTTCAGTTTCCACACCAAGAGTTAAATGATTGGCTTCCTGCCTCAAACGAGGCTTGCTGCCACTCTGAGCCGGTGTTCAGAGGAAAATGAACCTACACACTTTGAAGGTTAGGCTCAAATTGAGAGTCACTGTTGCTTTGTCTAATTTAGAGTAATTGACTGCTTTTCTGGAGTTACATTTATCCTTCTCGTTAACCATAAATTAGTGTTTTTTTTCTTAGGCATAGGTACCCATCAATTCTTCACTCATAATAGGTTTGTACTAAAAAACGTTAATTCAAATATAGAGCTACCATTTTTGAAAGCAATTCAAATAAACTCTATATAAACAGCGAGGTGTTTAGTGCATTATCAAGGATCTAGCAAGGTGCTCATCCGGGATGAGAGTCCACGACTTTCAATCAGAAAACTGGATATGTTATCCCATGCTTCAGTTTATTTTCATATCGACGTTACTAAAAGCTATTTTAAATAATTTGTGAAAATCCTCGGTTTTTATACTGCAAGTGAAAGTTTCGAAGAAGGAAACTGGTAGTACTTCTGTGCCTGAGTTATGGTCTCCGGCCGGCCTCTGCGGAGGTAATGCTGCAATGATTGATGACGGCGGCCGATTGTTACGCTGCTTGGAGGAGATCGCTGCTTTCATTACGAATTACGGTTATTAATTGGGGAATATCTTTTGTTGTATATTGAAATGTTCAATTACTTGTAAAAACCATAAATTGTTTTAAAACTTAATGATCATGAAATAAAGATATAGCATGTAGTTGGTTTAAATAATGAAACAGTTGATATTATCCCTCAACACAAAAAATTTGCTGCTGCGAGTACTAAATAAAGTATTATTTTCGTGTTCGTATGATCTAGAGCTAACTGTGTCGACAAACTTCTTAGGCCGTTTGAAGGCTGCAAAGCCTGTGCTGACTGTTAAATGCCCATTGCAGTCACCCATCCAAATTGCGAATGTGGGCTACGCCACGAGCGCTCGATTTTGCTTCAATAAACACAAACGAAAATATTTAAAAAGGAAATTGATATCAAAACAGCACACAACAAAAATGAATAATTCATTTAACCCATCAAAAACCCATGCCACAATAAAGCCCACACTGACGAGATCACAAACGGGAACGGGCCAAAATGATTTCATACGGCAAAATTACACAAGACATCAAACGAGCACAAAGCGCTCACGAGCATGTCGGCCGCTCGCCTGTTTATGACAGCCATTGTTCCTAAGGACGAGTGTTTATCACAAGCCTGTTTGTCCTGAGACGAGGATCGTCATTATCTTCGCCGATTACACGATTACTTTGAGACGCAGTCGTTTGAGATTTTTTAAATGGCTGTTTCTGGAAATACGGAGTGTAGTGCTGGAGCCGACATGCTGTTACGACAATTGTTTTATGGAGCCGTTTGTTTTATGTGTGCAAGAGTTGAACTAATAATGTTATCTCTTGCTATAAAAAGTAAGTAAAACTTACATTTAAATTTAGTATCATTCAAATCAAACCAAATCTAAAATCATTTACTTTAATAGGACTTCAAGGATCTCTATAAAACATCGTACATGTTAAGTTATTCTATTGCCTGTTACCAAGACCATTTGACCATCACTAGCTCTACACGCTGGATATCAAGTATACCTACCATTTTTAGTACTTCATCTATCCGCTAGAGCGAGCTTGTGATGATTTTCCATACATTATCTGTCATCCTACACATGGCACGGTAAGGATACTGTAGATGAAGTCGATTGTCGCGTTCATTTCCCGCGACACACATCAAATATGTCTAAGGGACATCACAGAGGCTTAGCAGGGAAACCTTATAGGTGTACGCAAGCCTACTCAATCTTTTTGTTGTTCATGGCACTTTAGCCGCTAAGCCTAAGAACTTCGTCGTCGGGGTTGGACAAGCTCATATGAACTTACTCGCTTAGTTTTCCATTAGAATAGTAAGCAATACAGAAAGATATATTAAGTCAGTATACGAGTATACAATCATTTAGCACTAGCTCATACGAATTATGGTCTTATTCGTAAAGATTGTCAATTTAATATAGATTTAAAGAATGTTTTTTCTTGTTTCTCTTTATGTCAATGAAAAGAGATAGCAACAGATTAAATATCTGTTTTAGCAAAATTAGGTTTACTAAACCAATAAGCATCCTTATGCTATGGTAAGTATAGTACGTCGAGACAGATGATTTGTTTAACGAAATCATTATAATGTAATAAAAAAAACAATAATATTTGTGCATCTTAGTCCCAAATCCAGGAGTCAGTCTGAACAGTTCTCCTTACACCGATTTAAATCATTGATAAGCGAAGTCTAGTGCTCCAATTCAGCGCAATCCTCTTAGAGCGGCAACTCTCCGGAACAATGGATCAGCTGAAACTCAAGTAGGTACAAGTCGCTTGATCGCGCCGTTTCGAGCGAATGTCTTTACTAGCAAAATGTCCGCGATTCTAGTATCTTGTTGAATAGCACAGATACTGACATAGGCTGTGGTATATTTGAGTAACATGACATGCTTTTAAGAGAAGGTTAAAAGTCGTATGTTGTGGTAGTTGGTAAACTAAAACGGAAAATCATTAGGCAAGAATTAATTGTACCTACTGAGTAATGATAACAATATTATACTTAATTTAAAATAATATCTAGAGCAAAAACTTAAATGTTTTCTAGAAACCACAAACGCAGGGAAGACATTCGAAGAAATAATCTCCAACGCTCTTAGCATCAGTTAGAGACAGTTATTAACAAATAAATGAAATGGTAAAAGCTAAACATGAATTTCACTAATCATAACAAAAACGTCAGAAACTGATGCTAAAAGCCCAAAACAGAACATCCCGGTAACATTGTAAGCATACATAATGTATTAGAAAAGGCACCGCGGCTGACGTGATCTCATTACGTAAACGCTCCTAACTTATAAACTAGTTGCCCTAAATGTTGGCTAAAAAACATCCAACATGTTTGCGCCGGGTCTCTCACGCGCCAATAAGTCAAAAAGTTTTTTGTTATTTCCTGCCAGTGTCGGAATCAGGGCATTTACCCGAGTGTTCGTAACTTGCTCGCATGAAGTGGAGTGTCGCCGCGTTTACTTTTTACATCCTGCGCCTATCCAGAATTGACAACTTCGCCGACCCTCGCCAGTATTCGCCAGACTTCCTTCCAATATTCGCTGCGTTCATTTAGTACAGTTCCGCAACAATTTCGATCGTTTCATCCGCACCGGTGTTTTAATTAGTATCTGCCGACCAGATGTCGTATCCTTCATTATAATTTTGGTAAAATAACTTTTGGGGGAAATTAGGAGAATGCTCGGAATTCTTCGCGATTTATCGCAAAACAATCAAAGCTTCGAGTAGCGAGCACCCGACTCCACGCAACTTTACAGAAGATACGGTAATGAAGCTTGTACTTGTTAATTTCACGTTTAACTTTGGGTTTAGGTGGCTTCTAATCAATGAGGAGACGGTGGGAATTGAGTGTTTCACTCGAACGCCGGGTACTAAGTATTGACTCAAAACCGATTCCAAGTTTTAATAAATTTAGAGTGGAACTTTCGCAGGTAACTCTCGAGGAGTGTTTGTATTCGCCTTTGATTTATTGGCCTTGTTGGTTTTATTAAAACATGCTTTTGAATTTTAAGACGTTTCTTTATTGGTTCTTCTCTTAAACAACTCTCGTTTTGTTCAATCTCTCTGAAACTTAAAATCTCTTGGGAGATTTCGAGTCAACAAAAACTGGTCTTCAAATTTGTTTAAGCAGTTCGCATCAAACAATGTTCTATCACCGGTTGCCGATATTTCAAAAGTTGCCACATTTAGGCCGCTGCGGGAAAACTTTAACGGTCCTTTCCAATTATTGTCGCAACATCAATTTTTTATACTTCCTGTTTCCTATGCCTTTGTTTTTGGCATTCTATTTCCTTTTTAGTTTATTGACTCATTCGGAGACTGGTTCAGCCAGACGTAACAAGATTGAACCAAATTACAGTAACTAGGACAAAAATGCTGCAAAATACATTGTAGGTCCTTATTTTTTGTGATGAATGATTGCGTGACTGTGACGAACAAAGCACGGGCATGAATGATACTGGGCTCATTAAGAGCAGTACAAATTTGGAAATCCTGGATAAGCGGAAATAAACCTTTTTGTGTTATTGGTAAATTAGAACAGGAAAACTTTTACGAAAAACATTTTATTTTCATATTAATAGCAATAGATATTTTCCAGCTGGCGTCTGCTATACAAATAGCTTCTACGTCAAATTCTGGTCCATTGTTCCCGACCTAGTTTACCAACCCTATCTTAAACTCGGTTAATAAACGTAAATCCGGTACAAAGTGAACTGTATTTCGACTGTGGCTTACCAAAGATTTGTAACGGGCCCGTATAAATCGGCTAAATAGGGGAGTGCACACGAGTACACTTCTCAAAGAGGTAGGTGCTGCTATTTGGCATGAAGGTAGAAAGCGCCTCGGTATTTTTACTATTTCATGCATCTTGTTACGTATATTATATAAATAAGTAACATTCGGAAACTGGATTAGAAATCCGTTTATATAATACAGAAACGGAATTCAAATAAAACTATGTTAATTAAACTAATACCTTGAGGTTTATTTAGCATTTTGTGATCTTGAAAACATAAATCAAATTCTCTGATTAGCGTAAATGAATCTATAAATACTGATATGGATAAAAACAGGATAACATATACCAAAAACGTATTTTTTCCAAAATCAAAAACATTTTCTAATAAAACTTTGACATAATGTTCCACGCTTTCACGAGACATCCTCATAAAAAAAAATAGTTGCGGGCGTAGTTGTAAGAAAATTATGAATAGCAGGGGAAATGGCACACCTGTTCGCAGTGTATCTTCTGCACACTACCCTCCTGTGCCGGCAGTATAACGCGGCTAAGTAGGGAACGCCCCACGCAAGTATTTAATTTGCCGTGCTCGCAACTTATGTATTACGGTGATTCATTCTGCAACACTCGCCACTTGTGCATAATAAATTGAACATGGTTCAAATTCATTATGTTGTTTGACAATCTAAATAAATATGAAACAATATTTAGGTAAGTATGATGGTATGTTGTCTAAAAAATATGCTTTAGAATACGGTTGTTAGTGACACCCTCGGTGAAACCTCGTTTTTGATGACTGTGGCTTTGACTCCACCAAAGCAAAGATGTGCACCATGCGCTGCAAGAATTGACCAATCAGGGTGCGGTTCGATCTTACGTTTGAATTGTGATTGGTCAACTCTTGCAATATTTCGCCGCTCACATCTCCGCTTTTAAACAAGGTGGAGGTTCTTGACTATCGTATAGCTCGTTAGTGTTGCTACATTTTGCACGCACCGTATTTCCTAACGAACTTTTCCAAAAATAACATTACTTACATTTCACTTTCAAAACTATCGTGAGTTGTATTAGACATTATAATAGCACACGGGAAATTACTCGAATCGAATTCGAAGAATCGAAACATTGTCGGTATCTAAATCGACGATAATTTTACGTGAGTAATTTCCCGTGTGCTATTATAATTACTTACATTCTTTGTGTTCTAGTCTTTTCTGAATAAAATTTTATAAAGCTCCACGTAAATGTTTGTTTTGTTAAAACTGAAACAAACGGAATTTTAATTATTTTTCGATTTATATTAAGTATTGGATGGCAACGTCAGGTAATCAAGGTTCATTGACCTTTGTAATCAGGAAATAAATTTGATTAAAGGTTAAAACGATATTGCCACTTTAGACTATTAACGTATTTCTTGGTTCTTAGACCCATTAATTAAATATATTTTTCCTTGTAACATTGATTGTCATTGTGATCTTTTTTGTTCTGATTCGCAGCGATGGGCTTGCAGCCTGTCACGTCTAATACTAATTATAAAGAGGTAAAGTTGGTTTGTTTGTTTGTTTGTTTGTTTGTTTGTTTGTTTGTATGTTTGGGGTAATCTCCGAAACTACTTATCCGATTTCAAAAATTATTTCACCTATTTGTAGCTTAGACTTTCCGAATGAACATAGGCTATATTTTATCAAGGTAGGTACCACGTGAGCGAAGCCACGGGCAAGTTAGCTAGTATATAATAAAAAAGCTATAAATGTGGTAACACGTTTTGGACATAACTCTGGCAACCCCCTCAGACATTTTCTAAGAATAATCTTCCTTGCCCTAGAAATCCAGTAGGTAATCTTATTATTCTGAATCTTTACAAAATGAATAAATGAAAGACTATTCTGTTCCCGTATTTAATTAATAAAGTAACTTTAAAAACATAAAAAATCAAGAAACACTTAGAAATTTAAAGAACATTATATAAGTTGTTCATTTTGAGCAATTTAATTAGACGTTAATAATGATGAACCTGTTCTAAGTCAACAGAAAATTATATAATTGAAGTCCCTCCCTAGCTCGTTTAATTACTCGTCTAAAATTGTAACAATAATACGATGACGTCACAATGAGTAATGTCACATTCTGACGCGTCATTAATTACGCCATGTTTGAATGTCTTTAACATAATGTATAGTGCCACCAGCACAACTGTTCAGGTAATTTATTTTTATTTATTTTATTTTATTTTATTTTATTTTATTTGGAAAACAAACAGTATCAGCAGCTTAATATAAAAACACAATATATCAACTAGTCACCAATAACATTGTTTTCACATATAACATATAATATCAGGTATTATCAGATGTGTGGTATGCTGGTTACGATAACACAAGTATTAAGTTGCTTAGCTTGGGACTAGATGATGATGAAATAAAACGATCAAGGAGTACACTAAGATGTTCCTTTTAGATTTTGTGAATATTATGCAGTGTTTAAATACTATGTAAAATTATGATATGTATGTACTTACTTCAATAAATTAATAAATTACAATGACGATACGTAAGTAAATTAATGATTCATTCAAACGTTACACAGTTTTATTTATTAATTAACTAGTGCCTCGCGGTAGTTAAAAGTATTATACATATAAACCTTAATCTTCAATCTCTATCTATTAAAATAATAATCTATTAAAAAAACCGCATCAAAATCCGTTGCGTAGTTTTAAAGATTTAAGCATACATAGGGACAGAGAAAGCAACTTTGTTTTATACTATGTAGTGATTCACAAAATAAATTACAATAAAAATACATTAAACAATATACACTGACAACGCTGTCAAAGAACAAGTGGGCTGGTGGCACGACACCATAGGCTAAAGTATGCACACAATTACACAATGTGTGACCTACAAGCTACGGGGAATGGCGGAGTTATTTAATAATGAAGGGAAGCATCATCATCTGTACCTTCATTTGACGGGGTCTCTTATTTATGTAATTTTCACAATTTATGTTTTATACAGTGGCTTTGTGGCAAGCTAGAACGACCGGTCTCAATAACCTATCTTTCTGTGGTTGTGCTGGTAGATATTTGACATTACTGCATTATACTACCACTATACAGCCACTATACAGCCAAATTCGCCGTGCCATTTTTGTAAACAAACAAGAAAATTATGATAATTGTGCAATCTATGTATAACTAGCTGTCTAAATCAGAATAATCAATTATCTTAAATTTAAACAATCTATGAAAACAAAACATTTGTGCAATTACTTTCATCAATAATTGATGAGTTCGCAGCTCGCGTGTAATATTATTTGCCTCATTTGTGTGCAAATTAAAGTGCTCTACACAAAAGCAAATCATTACAATTTACATTCAAATAACATGTTATTGACAATCAGATTGATGTAAACAATTTTTGTACAAAATACTGCAATAATGAGAGGTGACGGGTTTCCAACCTGTCACGAATCACGTCAAACTATTAAAGTGTGGGCATGGAACAGTTCAGCCATCCAGCAAATGCACACTGTGGGAACAAACTATACCTAAATAATCTGAGGCCCTAGCCATGTTACATTTCGACAATCGCTTTCGATTAGAAACTAAAAAAAATGTATAGGAATTGACATTCGATGACGAAAACTCGAGCGATCAGAAATGTCAAATCAAAGGTGTAGCGATGATAGAAATCGAATCGCTTCATAGCGAATGCCGGTTGGCTAGGCCCTCTGATGCGTTAGTCAGGCAGATACAAAGAACCAACTTAAAACACCCATCTTTTTGTTGGAGGTACAAAAGATTCTCAAAAATATATATTTAACGAGGCGTTTAATGGGACATCAGATACCATTATATACCATAAATTGTTCCCAAGTCTCTTAATTAAGTGGAAAAACTTGATTAGCTCGGGGATAAATCATAGGAATTAATCCGTGTGACAGTGGGCCCGCGGGACGAGTTTGATTAATTGCGGACCACGTGAAGGGACGTGTACCTGTGACATAACCCTCCCTCCCCCCCCCCACCCCCTACCACACAAGGGGCGAAGGGGGTGATGTTTTAATGGGCTGTGCAAAATGTGCATTCTAATGAAAAATACTCGTATTCAGAATGAATTTATTTGTTTCTGCAATTATTCGGGTAAATAGAAATCTGTTGGTTGGTGTTTTTATGTATACTTCAGCCAAACAAGAGTTGACAGTTAGTTTACAAAATTGGCTTTAGACATTAATAAATTACTGATTCTTCTTTAACATTATACAAGTATAGAAGTGAAACTATATTACTTACTTAATAAGTTTTTTATACTAAAAATTTCTCAAAACAGTAGATTGTTATTCAAGGGTTGAAAGTGACTCTTTTAAGGCACGAAATGGTTTGGTGCGCGAGCGGTAGCAAAATCAGCAATAAGTAGTTTGATTGCATTAAAAAGTCTTTCTCTAATTTTCATTTCGAATATGAGGAAATTACCTAAAAAAAATACTTGATAATTTAAATCACGCACACAAAAACTAGCTGCCTTGATTTTTTTTTATCTACTAGATAAAAATTTACCAAACAACTGAAGATCGAATAGCTGTCCCGCAGTACTGGTTGCACGGAATAGCCTTATTAGAATATGGTTTTTTGTTTAGAGCTGGTGATACAAATTCTTTGAAACAATCCATTTATGCAGGCAGTTGTCGGTTCAGATCAATCAACACGACTCTTTCTGTACCAACCAGCTGCCCTAGCCATGTTACATTTCGACAATCGCTTTCGATTAGAAACTAAAAAAAATGTATAGGAATCGACATTCGATGACGACAATCGAGCAATCAGAAATGTCAAATCAAAGGTGTAGCGATGATAGAAAGAGAATAGAACGACACATTTGTCACTTGTCTACGCACCCTGGTTTTAAACTTTGTTTTCGTAGTTCATCTATTTTATAATGGTGTAAAACTATACTTAGGTGTTACATTATAAATGGTCGCTTGTATCATCGCGGGTTTGAATCCCGCCGGGGCCGAAACTTTTAGCAAAATTTATACTTTTTTCATGTCTAGTTTTCTAGTTCGGTCAACTAACTTTATAAATCCTCGAACTTCTTAGAAAAAAGCCAGGTTTTCCCGTTGCAGTCTCCGGGTCAATCGATAGCTTCCTACAGATTCTCGTCTCGGCTTCGAGCATTAACTTCTTGCTTCACTATTTTTTGCTCGGGAATGTGGGTTTTTGTACCGCGACTTGGCAACCTTATACAGGGTGTTAAAAGGCTCCGTAAGTATAAATAGGAGGAGGAAATGGTTTTAATCTGGAGCAAGGTAATAATAAACGTAGGTTAAAGAGCTCGAGGGATGTGTTTAAATTAAAATCTGTTTGGTTGGTATTTTAAAGTTTTAAATTCAGGTATTAAAAATGTATATTTATCGTTTGTATGTGCTGGAAGTAGTTATTTTGTTATATGAATTCATTATATTCTATTTCGCTTGAATACGCCAACTTTGAATTAAGTACTTAAAAAAAAAAAAAAAACTAATACCTAATTGACAAAATCTTACAGATCAAAATTACAAAAACTAAATAATCGATGTCTCTACCAAGTCATGCATACTAATGACCTGAATCTATGCTTGTCTAGTTGTCCAATTGGCAAACAAAATTTAAAAAAATATATAAATCTGTTAAAATCAGAAGTTTGACTGCTATTTGGTGCGTTATTTAAAGCATTATTCAAGGCAAGTAGTTCGACCTACATACAGCACGTATTTTTTCATTCGAAAATATATCCAACACTATATTTTCGATAGTTACAACCTCTATAGTACACTAGTTGTACTTCCAATCATTTACACCCTGTATAGACCACCATTAATCATTTTGGGGGTAGTTAGAAAAACTTCGGGTAAGGTATTAGTGGTATTAAGTTGTGTAACTTATAGTGTAATCAATTGGCGCGGATTTGTTTGTTTGTTCGAAAGATTAGTGTTCTTCCGATTCCGGGTTTTGCCTGTCATAAGTTATCGCGGGAACCATCAGTATTTTCCTTATCTTATTCCCGACGGCCATCTTTTTTCATAGCGTGAAAGTGAAACGTACAGGCTTGCCTTTGGCTAATAATGTAAAAAGTATGCAAGTTAAGAAACTTTAGTTTGTTACACAATTGTTTGACATTTTACACTCATTAAATTCTTTTAATTTTCGCACTAGGCTAATGCTGATACGACTATGTATACAAGTTTATTGTATACTTACTTATATTAAAGTCTAAAAATACTTGAACCAAACTGTTTTCTTTTTGTTTATCTATATTTTTGTACTAGAAATAAAGAAAGAAAAATCGTTTATTTAGGTAGGTCAAGGATCACTTCAGTTTTGTCTTACATGCTAAGTGATTCTAATGCCCATGCTATAAATATAAATAAAATAGAATATAAGACTTATTCATATCATTAGAGCCCACTCAGAAAACAGATTATATTTTATTTCAGCTTCATAGTTTCAGCGGTTTGGTCTGTGCGTTGATTCCATAACAATGCTTATTGTTTTATCTACATTGTTTTTATTCCATGTTCATCATTTTAATAAAGTAGTACAAATTGTATACTGAAAAATACTGAAAAACCGTATTCTTATGGCATGTTACAAAATCAATGTTGTTCAGAACTTTCTGTCTAGAAATGACAAAATTCACTTTCCAGCCGAACTCTACTAACTAAAAGATTTTATAACTTAATCCAAATAGCTACATACCAAAATCTCTGCTTAGATTTATTCAGTGGCTTTTAAACCTTTAAATTCATGGCTTTGTTTTAGAAGCAGCGCACGTTTCCCGCATTTGTCACGAGATGTCGCCATTATGCCCACGTGTGGTATAGGGAATACATCTTGCAGGGTTTAAATTTTATTTACCGAAATATAATAGCGGGGAGACAATTTTGGAAATAATTTTAGTAGAAAAGTAGAGTTAGAGTTTTAGTATTAAACATAATTTATTAAAATAGATGTAATTTTCCCTGGTTACGAAATTGAAGTCGGCTAAAAACAAAAAAAACATAAATCTACTAGCTAACTTATGTTTTGAAGGTTAATATTTAATTATGAAAAATCTAATTCTTACAGAGGCAAGCTCAAATATTATATGATTAAACGAACTTCCAAGTGAAGTTCTATCATTATTATATGAGTTGCTTCATTAGAATATATGAATTATTACACCGTAGTTTCCTTATTTACATGGTAACTCCGCACATTTTTTAAAGATTTTTAAAACAACCATAAACGAATTTCTGGTCGGCCCATCCCTAGCGCGCCATCTTGTTGTTTGTTCATTTTTTAGAGTAATATAACCCATATAAAACTTTCTATAACTTGGGAAAATACTAGGGAGGGAGGGTGTTCATATATTCTAATGAAGCAACTCATATAATAATGATAGAACTTCACTTGGAAGTTCGTTTAATCATATATTATATATTCCTTGCTTCATTATTCATATATGAATTATTACACCGTAGATGTTAAGAGCAGAAAGTTTTGAAATTAAAATCATAATTAGGTAGTTATTATAGTTTTAATCATAATAATATTACAATAATTATTATTACTACCTTAAGTACCTACTTAGGTAAGTTAACTTCTAATGTTATTAACATTTAACTTAATTTTTTATCATTAATCAATTAATTGTTGATTTTGTGATGATAAATAAACAGATTGGGCAAATTCGCCTTCATTTAATATACTTCGGTTGTAAAACCGGGCAAAAGTGTTAGACGAGCTGGTCCAGCCAGCTGTTTTGCGAATGGTTTCAATATTGACGCCAGCAGAGCTCGCAGCGGAGGTCGACGCGTGGCGCGTACTATGAGCACCAAATACACTTATGTTGACCCCGCTCTCTGACAGAACTTGTTTAATCCATCTGCTGATAGACTGCGTCGTAGCTGCTTTGTGAGGACGTTTATGCGTCAGAAGCAGCCTTTTTGTTCCTTCAGGTCTAATGTTTCTAGTTTTAGAAATATAGTCTGAGAGAACTGTCGCTGGGCAAATACTGGTGTTTTCTCTAAAGTATGGTAGGAATAAAACTGGTTGGTCTCTACCGGGTGCTGATGTTTTTATAATATCGGTTATGAGGATTTTAATACCATTATCTGAGAAGGAAATATTTTCAAGCTTGATCAGAGAAAGCGTCTGCACCCTGTGAGCGGTGCAAATAGCTAAAGAGATTACAAGTTTCTTAGTGATCTTTTCAAGCGAGAGATCCGTGTTTGGAATCCATGTGGAAATTAAATTTAAAACTAATTGAGGATCCCAGGTGCTAGAATATTTAGCTTTTACGGGTTTCATTTTATATGCGCCCTTAAGTAATCGCTTTACGCATTCGTCGGAACCGATGTTATTGCCAATGAAAACTGACAAAGCAGATCGGTGGGAATTGAGACTGACGTATGCACAACCATTATTAAATTGTGTTGCTAGAAATGTAAGAATTGATGTTTTAGACGGCTTATATACATCAATGTTTTTCGTGATGCAATATTCCCACCATAGTTTGAGTGTGGTATTATACTGTTTAATAGTACTGTCTGAGAGCGAGGATAACATCAGAGTTGATGATTCCGTGCAGGCACCCTTTCTCGAGAACGACGCCCGGAGAGCATCGCGACAGCCAGGGTAAGGTTCTTGTGTAAGGGGTGGTGATCTCTGAAATGAGATTGCAAAAGATTTTTATTGGGATTTAAATAAAATACATCCGAAACTGAAATGTTTTGAAGGAGCGGAAACCATGGCTGTGAAGGCCAGTAAGGATAGACCAGTATACCATGGGCCTCATCTTCAATAATTTTTCTAAGGCATTTTAGTACCAACGAGAATGGTGGAAAGGCGTAAAAGTAGTCTGTATGCCAACTTATAGTAAATGCGTCTATGGTTTCCGCGTCCGGATCTTGTTTCCATGAAACAAATCGGATACACTTAGCGTTATCGCGTGAAGCAAACAGATCTATTTCTGGTTTACCAAAATATCGTGTGATTTCTAAATAGGCCTCATCAGAGAGTGACCATTCAGTGTCCGGATTGACTATTCTGGAGGCGGCGTCTGCGTGGTTTTGCTTGGTATTCACATATGACGCGAATATCCAAAGGCCGCGCTGCTCACACCACTTCCAAATTGACCGAGATAAGTCGTTAAGGTGGGGGTATTGTATACCTCCCATACGATTCACATAACTTATCGCGGTTGTGTTATCTATACGTAGTAATATTGCACAGTTAGTTACATTATTGGCAAATGATTTTAAGCCCAGAAAAACAGCCATTAGCTCTAAGTAATTAATATGGTTGGCCTTTTCTGAGGCCTTCCATTTACCGCTTACTTCCTGGTTCTTACAAACGGCACCCCATCCTGTTCTAGAAGCATCGGAATAGATTTCGAGTTCAAAGTTTGGTTGCCTCATGAAATGGGATGTAGTAAAAATGTTTGACGACCACCATATTAAATCCTCTAATATAACCTTAGAAAGGTTAATTTTGGCTTCATAGTTATTATGTCTAAGCAAAGCAAGATATTTTTGTCGTTCTGAGACCTTGGTGTACATCCATCCGTACTTAGCTGCCGGACATGCGGCAACCAAAATGCCAATAAGTTGAGCGAATTCACGAATAGAACATAATGGTAACTTAGTAAACTTTGTAACCAATTTTGCAATTTTACTTCGTTTATCGGAGGGTAGACATAATGCTTAGGTTTCGCGTGTTGTAAACAAACCCTAAAAACTTACAGGATTGTTTTGGCGTCAAACTACTTTTGTCGTAGTTGATGACAAAACCTAGACAACGGAGTAATCTCGACGTTTCTTTGACGTTCTCTACGCATTGAGCATAAGTATTGCCGATGCATAAAATATCGTCTAAATAACACACGGATTGAAACCCGCGAAATCTAAGAGCAGCTATTACTTCCCTCATAAGCTTAGTAAATATCCGTGGTGCCACAGATAAACCGAAAGGTAAGGCATTGAAGGCATATGTGTATGTTTTGATAGAATTACTAGGTTTAAACTGAAATTTCAAATATCTGCGATCAGAAGGTCGAATAGGCAAGAGAAAATATGCATCCTTCAGATCAATGGTGGCCAAGTATCCATCACATGGTATTAATTTACAAGCTGTCCGGTAATCCTCCATCTTAAAATGCTCATTACGGATTAATTTGTTCAAAGGTTTTAAATTCAATATAAAACGTTTGTCGCCGTTAGGTTTTGGCGTTAGAAATATTTTAGAAATGAATTGATCATTTGTGAAACTACATTCAGAAATGGCTCCTATGTTTATCAATTTATGAATGGCTTCCAGCATAGCCAAGTTTTCAGTGCATGAAAAGTTATTTTGCGGTATGGTTGGCTGACTTACAGCTGTACGAAATGGTATGGAATAACCATATTTTATCCAATCAAGAACAACATCATTGTTTGTTATGTGTAACCAACAATCGTAAAAGTGGGTAAGTCTACCCGCATGTACCTGAGCTAGTGGTGACTCTGTGCCGGGGCACGTGATTTGTCCTGAGTCGTACTCCGCTGCGGCTGCTGCGCTGGTGTTGTGTAAGGTCGGCGAGCTCCTGAGGTCGCTGCTGGTCTCCTGTGGTAACCTCCTCGCCCCCCCCTGTTCGCCGGGTACCGAGGAGGCGCGTTCCAGTTTCCCTGGTAGGAAGACCGATTGCCGGAAGTAGAAGCCGTGGATTTTTGAGGCTTAGCTGGCTTTTTGATAGAGAGGCCTTGCTTCTCGATGGCCTTGGCGGCCTTTATCTTCTCTGAAAGTGACGATCCAAACAAAGATTCGTCACGCTCGGATTCGCTAATCATGTGTAAAAATGATTTGTCCAAACTGGGTGTAACGAGCTTCATTCGACTTTGCGTTGCTAAGAAATGTGAATCACATAACAGTCTGCAATCATTGCTAAGATGTTTCATCGCTTGGACTTTGTTGTCGTTTTTTAACAGCAAATCCATACCTCTGTTAATGGCCGTTATACCTGCACCAAGTTGTTGCTGTGAAGCTGTCACTGTTTTGTCGCGATTGCGAACCATGTCCGGTACAGCGGCAGAGATTTCTGCGTTCAACTTCGGCGCTTGTAAGAGCTTACAGTTGTCCGGAATTAAATAGTCTTTCAGTAGCTTATCCTTGCTTTCTTTGGGCATACCTTTCTTGAGTAAAGGTAGCCACAATTTTGACAAATTTTCCTGAATGTTTTCACCGTAGTCGGGTGAATCGGACGTGGATTCTCCAAGAGCAGACAAAAGTTCTGGGTCCAGCTCGGATGCGACTTCATTCTGCAGGTCAGGCACACCCATATCGCTATTGGGGTCAGGATTATCATTACAGCCCAGTTCCGCGTCTTGTGTGATGTCTGGTTCGACCGGTGTTAGCTCAGGGATCACGTCACAGGCATGTCCGTTTTCTTCGTTATCTAAAATTACAATTTGCAATTTAGATTGTGAAAAAAAATTTTTTTTTTTTTTTTTTTGAGGGTAGTTGAGATTTTTTCTTCTAAGTAAAGTTTCGCAGAGGAACGTTACATCTATTTCAGATTGTACGTATTTTCTGCTTAGGTCATCGTTGGAGACTCGCAGTCAACCCCAATGCCAATAAGATTGTTACCAATGGTCAGTACCTACCACAGTTTTGAGAAATGTCAAAGTTATTAACTCGCAGTTAATCCCAGCGCATTCCAAAACTTTTATGAATGATTTGATTGCTATCAGTCAATAGCTTACGGTATTTAGGTACGTCGTAGGTAACATGAAATTAACACTTAGGTATTCAACACTTTACTAACCTTCATTATCCGACGACGAATCGATCGGGGAAATTATCCTCTGTCTACGTCGTCGTTCACTTTCTTCGATCTTTCTAATTTTCTTTGCGTATCGATCTATTTGAGACTGCGCACTTCTTTTCGGCATGATGTCGGAAGGCGCGTGCGGTAGTCACCGCGCACAAAAAAGGAATGAACAAACAACAAGATGGCGCGCTAGGGATGGGCCGACCAGAAATTCGTTTATGGTTGTTTTAAAAATCTTTAAAAAATGTGCGGAGTTACCATGTAAATAAGGAAACTACGGTGTAATAATTCATATATGAATAATGAAGCAAGGAATATATAATTATATACAACATGACCAAATTTAATAAGCTGTAGAACAGAAATGGAATTGGGAAAAAGGGTGAGAAAAGATAAAAGAGAAATTCACAATCGTAACCATGGCCACGCATGAAAAGGTTTATTCTTAAAATCGTCTCAATAAGGTAACCAGATATACATCCATATATTCACAAACGTTCACATATGTCTTGCCTAAATTAATTATGTCACAAAGGGCCGTGTTGTCCAAATGGGTTAGTGCTTATTGACCTTCGATCCAAAGGTCGTGGGTTCGAATCCGTGTATTGCAATGGAAAAAATTATATGCGCAATTATACGTACTCTGAATGATGGAGGAAACCAGTTAGGCTTCTACTAGCATCGATAGACTTACCTGTTACCACATAGGGAAATGGAAACTTCTGGAAAAATGTCGGTAAGTAATACATATTTAGATTTACCTCTGGATACCCCTTAGCCATCTTCAATATCTATAAATGCCTAAAAGACCTGAAATAAATACACCTTGGGAAAACAGTCGTGATCATATTTTATTTAATTTCAACAAAACATTTTTATCAGTAACTTAACAAGAATCAAATAAGTGACATCAAAGTCGGCCACATTTCCCAGACACAGCATCAAAACCTCATGTTGTATTAAACACGAACCAAACAACTCAGCTTCTCCGGACATAAATCTGGATGTCAGCGCTCCACACGCCTGCATTATTAAGCGGAACCAACTATACCTATCCAATTCATCAAAAATTAACTAAACGCGCTTTGGCCTTAAGCTGACTATACGACTCGAGTGACCACTGGCGTAAGGCATAAGCAGACAGCGAAATTCTAACCTTCTTATTTCCTAGTACTTTAAATCCAAACAATGTAGTAGATCATTTTCGCCCTTTCCACATTTTTTACTGTCGAGATTATAGGTGCTGCTTTAGGGGGTCTACATCTACTTGTTTATTAGATTGTTATTAAAATGCGAAATATGATTAAACTGAAATGACTCAGTAGCGTCATGGTTGCAGATGCATCGGTTTTGATGAAAATCATTATTTTAACTTTTGTATAAAATAAAACTTTGTGGTTTATTTTGTCGAAGTTGATAGTTTTACTAGTATTTTTTTCAAAATGATTACCCGACTGCACTATAGATAAATTTAATCTAAATACATTTAAAATCCAACGATTAAATTTAATAATAACATTTGAAGCTGGTTCAAATCCATTGATAACATTTTATACTTTACGTAAAACTTTAGTAGGTAGCTTTGTTTTTATACCTCCATGCGATTTATCGATGTATATAAACTCGAAATGTCAAATTTTATCTGATTAGCAATAGCTAATTTACTCCCGGTTTTACAACCTTCATAAATATGAAAAATTTTGGATGTGTATAGCATCCGATGGTTTATGCCACTCTCTACTTCCCTAGGGTGTGGCTAATTGGGTTAAAGACGAGTTGCGTGATCCCGCGCAAACAATGTCTGTCAGGCCGACTTGATCATGCCTGTTGGATGCTTATATTCGAGTTCAGGGAATGATTCAAGAATAATTTATTTCTCAAGATTTTTCCCAAGAAAGCAAAAACCAGGAATATTAAAGAAAATGTTCATTGAGTAAGTTGAATCAATAATGTGTAAATGGTTTACGAATATTAAGTCAGTAGTAGGAACAATAGGTAAAGACAATGTTATATTTTAAGCCGTTTTGATAATTAATTGATTGGTATTCGAACCCACGACCTTCATAAGGATAGTCGACGTAGGTACACCTCACACTCCTTTGGACGACAAATTTATGCATATTTGCAATATGCAATATGCATAACTTCAAATTGATCTCAATACTTAATTAAGTAAATACATTTTAGAATTTCTTAATTATAATGTAGATTTTAAAAGCACTTAGATATTTACGGTTACTTAAAAGTTATTCATATGAACTAGTGGCCAACACTGGTGACGGAATTTTTTATATGTCTATTAGGAATATACGAGTAGCTAATAAAAGCGAGTTAAAAACTATTTGCAATTTAATTAAAAAGTTTTCACCTTATTATAACTTGACGATAAAGGACTCGACGCAGAATTATTAAAATAGTTATCCATGCTACTGATTTTACTGAGAGAGTAGCTGATGTTTGCAAAATGTGTGACATGCACGGCACTTTGGTAAAGTTGTAAATATACACTAATATAAGGAGAACTTATCCTCTATAGTTACAATTAAAGTATTTAATGACTGTTTGTTTATTTATTATATAAAAATCATCATCATCCTAGCCGGTTTCGGCTATGGTGACTTAATTTCTGCTATTTAAATGAAAAATGAAAAAATGAAAAATGATTTATTTAACAGTAAAAATATAAGCATTAGCAATAATTACACTTAACATTAAAAATACCAGTTTAAATACAATAATTATGAATATCTTAGTAGTACCTCAATTTTTACTGTGCATAGAAGTCAGGACATTGTCTGTGGTGCCCACACTAGAATAAATCTGTATCGTGGGGTACCTGTTACGATTAACTAAAATAGTTGCCTCGGTTTCTGCCTAGGTAATGAAGTAGGGGAAAGTCAGAGTAAATGTCAGAGAGTTTGATAAAAAACTTAAACTTAAACTGTAAAAAATACTTATAATATATTAGTTAACTTTGACTTTGTTTTTTGTTTGTCTTTGATGAACACTATACAATGAAATATATCAAAAGATACATTCAGAAAATTACCACAATTGTAGTAAGGTTATGAGAAATGCAACAATTCAGAATTTCAAACAACACTGGGTTTATATCTCGAGTCGATCTGGCTCATACTCGTTGCAAATTGCAGTTCACCACATTGCCACCAACTGCATTACACAAATTGCAGGTTAATTTACAGGGTTGTATCGGTGCCATTAACTAAATGGTGGAGGTCGGCAATCGGACGCTAAGCAGTTGCAATTAGGAGTATTATGGTCGTGGTCAGAGGCCATTTAAAATGTACCACGCCGGGCGCCGGTGAGAACTGGGTTTTAGATAACAGTACTCGTTCGTTCGTTCATATGAACAAGTGGCCAACTCTACTAGTACTGTACTATTAGGCCTTTAGGCGGCCAAAAAACTCCGTCACCAGAGTTAGCCGCTTGCTCATATGAACGAACGAACGAGTACTGTTATCTGTTACTCGCACCACACTATTTGATACAAACATAGTGTCTCATAAAAACATAAATAACTAACATTTCAACAAAATGACGTTGAATAATAAATTAAGCTTTTAATTAAAATACATCGATCTAAATAGTTCCTAGCGTAGACTTTAGATTTAAGTTTTTCGTGTGGAAAATGGCGGAATCAATTGGAATCCCACCTAAGCACATAATATAGGTATATAAATCACAAAAACTAAGAAAAAACACATTTCAGCAAAACTATAACTTAACTCAAGAACTAATAACTTTTGCCTCAGCAAATACCAATGAATTATAAATATATCCAAGTTATATTGGAAATATATGATTCTGTCTACACCGATATGGTTATAAACGAGTGCAATGGCAGACAGGTCACTGGCAGGTGGTCAGTCGCTAAATTACCTCTGCGCGTTGGGGACCGGGCTAATCAACCAGCCACTTTGTCCACGCCGGTGCCTTGCTTGCTATACCGAGGATTGTCATTACACACGCAATATCACTTTGCAGACACACCATTTCATCTTTATCCTAAATTGTATTGTCCTTAGATATCTTGGATTAGATTATCTTAGATATCAGTTGAGAAAAGACGGTCCTCCACTCGAATAACTGTTGACAATATATAGAGGTTGCAGGAGTTCGATTTTCCTACACACGACTAAAATTCTCAAAATACCCTGTAGAGAGGACTTTTAAGGAGATTTTGACAATAAGCCTAGGATTGTGTACTTCAATATCGGTCTTTCCTTTGAGGGAAGCCTTGTCTCTATAAGTATATATTATATCAACTCTATATATATCAGTCTCTATATTTATCCTGTTTTATGGTAACGTCAAGACATACCTACATCGATGAGTCGTCAAAGAGTAGTAAAGAGTCAGTTTATGTGTGTTTAAAATAACAAAATGGGTTCTGATAGACCGTGAACACCTATCATACTAGAGATAATAAGTACATGGTCTTTTAGTAAAAAGACCATCAACACTCAACGGACCGGATAAACAAGATTTAGATATAAAATTCGTTAAAAGAAACATCACGTTATGCTCGTAAGTTCCTTAGAGGTAGGTACTGCAAAATAAAATTCAATAAATGTGCATACGATATTTCAAGAAATAAAGTAAACCAATGGAAATTATATAAAGAGCAACTGGAAAACGTAAGTACCCTCATATAGAAATAAAACGTCAGACAACGTATGTCATTTAACTATAATGTCTATATTATTACTAGCATAGAATGTTATGCAAGAATATTATGTTCAAAACGGCGACTCTTTCCCCTGAGTCCTGTATTCTCTGGAAGTCGTGTCAGATAGCAGAAAAACAAGCGAATATCGGCTTTGGTGCATGAACGTAGAGTTTATATTAGCAAGTCTATGTAAATGCAATTTTACAATAACACTGCGCTTGTTATTGGAGGTCGGATAAATGTTATCTTTCTTTTATTCGACGGCCATAGAGCAACACCTAAATGTTGTTACAGCGAGCGCGGTGGGAAGGTATTCACCACATCACTAGTTTAATGGACAGTTTTAATCACACGCCTGTAATATATTGGAAATTTATCATTATTGGTTTTCACACACACATAACAGTATCTCTGTTCGCAGCGCGTTTTGATAATGTGCAGCCACAGCTTGCTGCTTACATTTTTTTCGTCATGCGTTTTTGTCGCGTTAGTATCGATACAAACGCGCAGTGATAGCGAATTCGAGAAACGTATATTAAAGTTCCTACCTCCTTAAAAAATACTAACAGATTTCTTTACGATGTTTTAATTCATTATTAGGGCATGTGTTTTTTTATTTTAGGACTTCTAAAATCATCAATTATAAAGGTTAATTAGTTACTCCTCAAATAACGTTATTCGTTAAGTAAAGTTACAAAATATTGCCTTCAATTGACTGTGGTCTATATTCACTAACTGGGTAGTTATTAGTTAAATTGCAACAATTGAAACAAGCAATCATAATTCAAATATAGCAAAGCCATCCAAATCTCTATGCCACAGAGAAATGTCATTAGTGGAATCGTATCCAACCAAGTGTTGACTGTGAATGTAACTACATCACGAATGTCAACCGGGAATCCGATAGGTACTAGGCGAGCATAATTAAGTAGGAGGCGATAAGTTCGTATAAAGTTAAATGGATAATACCTAAAGGCCTAAGAAAAGATAGATGAACTGCAATTGTGGATTTTATGTGTGAAAGAAGTAAACTTACTGTTAAAAGAAAATGGAGAAAGGAAACATTGCTGACCCTACGTGTAATAGGGCAGAGAGATGATGATGATGCGCTTATTAAGTTGATAAAGACGAAGTCGGTTATCCGATTTGTACCAGGCGAGCATAATTAAGCAGAAGACTGGACAAACCAACAGAGTTGGATAGATACACCGACTGATGGAAAATGGATGGTATCTCTGTCTGTAATGGCAAATTATGTGTTTGAAGAAGTGATACTAAAAGACGAGTGATAGAAGAAAACAGAGGAAATTATGATGCGATAAATTTGTAAACGTTGCAAAATCACAAATGTTCCAGGCGGGAATCTAATGGTACCAGGCGAGCATAATTAGGCAGGAGGCGATAAGTTGGCAGCACGCACTCGCGTCCGACTCACAGATCATTTGGCATGGAGCGCTCGCAAACTATCCTAATTGCCTCGGTTTTAGATATCGCTGAAAATCCAATCTAAACTTCGGCCTGTGTGATGAGTGAAGCGATTTAAATAAGTAAGACTAAAATGGTTGCTTATTTTTTTTTTCTAATTAACATTTTCAACGCTTTTTTTAAAGTACCGAGCTAGAGTGCTACAACTTCCTCTTTCAGAGAGTACCGCGAAGTGTATCAAAGACCGCGTTAATTGTAAAGCGTACTTACTACTTATAATTTTTTTTTGTGCAAATTCATACATTATTATACCTACCTACATAATAGAAAACACCGAGACTCGAAACAAATGTTTGCAGATCATACTTTTTCCTAAAACTTTATGAACAAATGATTATGATTTCCCGCGGCGTAGATCAAACCCACAACTTTCAAGCGAGATTTTTTTCGCTCCGCCACAGATGTCGTCAAAAAATAATAATAATAATAATAGAAAAAACATAAAACATTTTTTATTATCGATTTTACTACTACCAAAGATACTATTGTACAAAGGAATGTCATAAAACACCCTTTACAAACGCGTCAGAAGAAATCCGCTCCGCTTATCAGCACATCCTCTGCCCCACGTTATCGGCGCACATTTTCAGCGCGAGCCGCACTACATCACTAATGACTGTAACGTACATACCTACGTTTATATACGTTTTAGATAACGCACTGTACCTGAATATGGCACAGAGCAACTGTAGTTGATAGTACTGAAATTATACTACACGTCTTGTAGAAATTGATTTTAGATATTCAATTCACTTGGAACTATCTCTAGGATAGACAGGAGGCCCATTCAGCATTACCTACCCAGGTATTTTATTACATTTATTTGCTTCGCAGAATGTGATTTTTTATAAATGGCAAAAAACACTTTAGGTTCGTCTAGATAGAGTGTATTATAATTATCTGTGGTATAAACCACTTTCCAAAACCTCAGTTTCCCAAAACATCCGTTTTCCACTCCCAAATATTATCCAGTGCAGATAAATTGTATTTTTATCCTATGTAAATAAATACTTATGATTAGAATTTGAACTCACTGCCTTGAAACATAAAGCCGAGAGTACATTCCACATGATACCATAAACATCTACTGAATCATAAATACTTGTAATAAAGCTGGTTTCACATTGTCAGTGTTACGCAGTGCGACAGGGCCGGTAATAGCGACCCCACTGTGCGTTCATCTGTGTTACGTTTAGTGCTCGGTTCCTACATAAAGGCTGCGTTTAGTTTCGCTAGCCTGCACAATGTTAACACTAGTGGTACGTATTCAATGATATAGACTATTTGTGAATTGTAGTATGCCTGAAAACGCCTGGAATATGTTCTATACATGTGCAGTTTATTCACGATCTTTAAAAAAGTATTGCTGGCAGATTTTGTGATTTTGTAAATGAATGAACAGTGTATGTAGGTGGAGATCTATTCTGTCGTCTTCAAGAAGGCAATTGAGCACCACTAACCTTTCTCAACTTCCGCTGGCTGAGGATGAAGATGCACGGCACAAGCACAGCTCTCAGCAGAGGGTCCACGTAAAGAACAACAGAGTCAGAGTTTAGAAGTTCCACTCACTAAACGTTAGTGATCACACACACAAGGAAATTGTCAAGAAATGGATAAATGTAGCACGCTTAAAAAGGGCGAGAAGGAACGTCCATCCAGCTCAATGCGTCACGACTATCTGTCATCTTGCTGGCATCCGTTGATTGGCAGGATCAGTGGTGACTTACCAAAATACCCTCAATTTGACAACAGAAATCGAACATACCCCCTACCGAAATCAATACGATTGATTTCCCTAATTGCATGTAGAGTATGTGAATAATATATATAATACATAACAATATGGAAGTATGGTTATGAATAAGAATACCTACTTAAGAAATAAAAACATAATGTAAAGTGTGTTGAAATGTGAAGTGAACAATGTTATGTGTACCTAACTTATAAAAGTACCTACACAACATTATAATTATTTGTAGATGTGATTAATTTACATAGGGCAAAGGCGAGACTTTATTCGTAGGCCTCTGAATAAGTCCATTTTTACTGCGTAAAGTTAAAACGCGGTTAACTTTATCAATGCCACTGTGTACTTGTTCAACTCTTGCTAAGTTCCATTGAAGAGGTTTGGTCAAATTAGACTTGATAAGAACTAAATCTCCCACTTTTACATTGGGAGGTGAAGAAAACCACTTCGCTCTCTGCTGGAGAGTGTGAAGGTAGTCATCTGACCAACGCCTCCAAAATGACTGTGACGCCTTCTGAATTGATTGCCAACGTGACAATCTGTTCAAAGGAGTATCTAACAAATCATATTCCGGGACAGCTATTAAACTTTGGCCTATAAGGAAATGGCCCGGAGTTAAAATATCAAACTCGTTTGGATTATCCGATAGTGAACACAAGGGGCGCGAATTTAATACTGCTTCAATTCTACAAAATACAGTACTAAGCTCTTCAAACGTTAATGAGCGATCACCCACTACACGTTGGAGGTGATATTTTGTAGATTTGATTCCCGCCTCCCAAAGTCCACCCATATTAGGTGCATTAGGCGGATTATTGCGCCACTCAACCTTTCGTGACGTCATACCGTTGGTAATCTTATCTAGATTATCCTTACTACTAAGAAAGTTAACGACTTCTTTTAAATGTTTAGCTGCCGCTATAAAATTCGTGCCGCAATCAGAATATAAGCAACTGCAGAGTCCGCGACGTGCTGTAAAGCGATCGAATGCAGCTAAAAAACAATCAGAACTTAAATCAGTTAACACCTCTAAGTGCACCGCTTTTGTTGAGAAGCAAACAAACAGACACAAGTACGACTTGTAAACTTTCGCATTACGTCTCAAACTTTCCTTAACAAAAAAAGGTCCACCCAAATCACAACCAACGTGGTTGAAAACCTTATCTGGTTTTAGCCTAGGTGCAGGTAACGGACCCATAGCTGGCTGAATTGAGCTTGGTCGACACCGAAAACAAATTTTGCACTTAGACAACACTGAGCGGATAATGCTACGAGCATTAACAATCCAATAACTTTTACACATTATACCTTGCAACGTACGAGGTCCTACATGTAAATATAATTTGTGAAAGTATTCAACAATTAAATTAATTGTGTGACACTTAGGTAAAAGCAAAGGGTGCTTTGTATTGTATGGAAGGTCGGCTTGCACGAGCCTACCCCCCACCCTGAGGAATTCATGAGAATCTACGAAGGGTAAAAGCTTACGCAATGAAGCTACGTATCTTTTTTGTTGTAATAATTTTATTTCATCATTAAAATGATTTAATTGTATCACTCGTATGATAGAATCATGAGATTTCTTTAGTTCAGAAGACTTGAGAGGTCCAACTGAACGCATTGATTTATTTTTTATATTGTTTATAAACCTGTGGCACCAAGCCATAACGCGTTGTAATTTATTAAAAGACGAAAATCTGTTAAAAATTAATTCTAAGTCGTTTTTTAAAATATTTTTATCGTCACATGAGCTTAAAACAAATGTATCACAATTTGATTTTAATTCAGAAATTTTTGAATGATCCTTTATATAAAATGATTTAATAGGCCATTTTCGTTCGTCATCGTAAAGCCATGCTGGACCTTGAACCCACTCCACAGCACCTTCTACAAAGGACGCCGGCATCGCACCACGCGAGCATATATCGGCAGCGTTATCCTTGCTGTTTACATGGAACCAACAATTGGACGGAACTACAGCGGTTACTTGGCTAACACGGTTAGCCACAAACGTTTTTAATTTATAAGGTGGTGTTTGAAGCCACGCTAGAACATTATTTGAATCACCCAAAGCAGTGACTGAAACTTCAAAATCATTTAAATTTTGTACGACAAAATTAACTAGCTTTGAAAGAAGCAAAGCTGCCTCAAGTTCAAGTCTAGGTATTGACAAAATTGGATTGAGAGGTGCTACTTTCGATTTACTTGTCAACAACCTAACCTTTACGTGATCATTCTTATCTACGCTGCGTAGGTATACACATGCTGCATAGCCACGCGATGACGCATCGCAGAATGCGATTAACTGCACTTTAGTGAAATCAGAAATTAAAACATGACGCTCAATTCGTAAATTACCCAATGCTGATAACTCGCAAATAAATCTATTCCAATGAGATGCCAGTTCAAATGGTAACTGGTCATTCCAACCAAGCCCGAGTTTCCAAAGATCTTGCATTATACACTTCGCGACGAAAGTGCATGGTGAGATAAAACCTACAGGGTCGAATATACTCGCGAGTAGTTTTAAAACAGATCGTTTTGTTTGTTTTGCGTCAGTTAGATTATAATTAAAGGAGAATGAGTCACAAGAAGGTAGCCATGTCAAACCTAGTACCTTGAGCGAAGATAGTAAAGTATCATCTTGAAAGTTGATTGCAGAAACTTGATCGGATTGCATTCTATTTAATAAATCAGGACAATTACTCGCCCATTTTCTTAAATCAAACCCACCACTTTTAAGAAGAGAGGTTAAATCATCCTGCAATGTGCATGCTTCGACTTTAGTTTGACAAGACCATAAAAGATCATCAACGTAGAAACCTTTTTTAAGAACTTCTGCCGCCTTAATTCGAGGCTCGTTATTAGTCGACAATTCATCTGACGCCAACTGGTGCAAAGTTCTTACCGCGACGAATGGTGCACTACGGAGACCATACGTATTTCGTGTTAGTTCATAAATACGGACCGGTTCCGATGGATGGTTTCGCCAAAGAATATGTTGGTACTTCCTTTCTGCTGGATTAATTATCACAGCTCTGTACATTTTTGACACATCGGCCGTAAAGCAAACATCGTAAAGTCGAAAGTTCATAATTATTTTAAGAATGTCCTGATGAAGCTTTTTTCCGGTCAAGAGCGCATCGTTGAGGGAGGTACCAGAACTAGTCTTAGCAGAACCATCATAAACTACGCGTAAGGGTGTCGTAGTACTCGACGGGCGTAATACACAGTGGTGCGGAATAAAATAACCTGATGGCTCAGTAGCCTGATACGGCTCCATGTGACCGAGGGATTCATATTCATACATAAAGTCAACGTAAGCCTTACGAAGGTCTGGAGACTGAGCGAGACGTCGCTCAACCTGAATGAGTCGCTTGAATGCAGTATCATATGAATCTCCAAGTGGTTTATGATCAGGGTTCAATAAGATTGGGGAAACGTATCGGCCTATTTCATCACGATAATGTTTATCGACATAAATTTTTTCTGCTAGTTCTTCTAAAGGATTCATAGGAACTTCGCACGGCAAAGATTCTACTTCCCAAAAACGTTTGAGAGTCTCATTTAAAGAACTTTCTTCAACGGTGTACGACACCAGCGATGTTGTAGACGCTACAACATGGCAATTGCTAGAGGATTGCATCTCTAGTCTTCCCGTAACAACATAACCAAATACGCTACTTAACGCAACTGGTTGGTCAGGATTAAAAGTTATTTTCTGTCCATCGTAAATCTCTGGGAAAATGTCACCGGCTAAAATGATATCAATCGGAGACTTTTGAAAGAAACACGGATCAGCTAATTGTAAGTTTTTAAAATTATTAACTACATTGTTTGGAATCTGCACCGTAGGTAAGTCAGCGGTCAGGCGAGATAAAATTACTGCATCTAAATCAAAGGTAGGCGCGGTACTGTGACGCGGTTTGACTGTAACAGAAACCATTCCATTGTTTTTAACATGTTCACCACTCAAGCCATAAATATTGTATGGGCATTTTTTTGCAGATAATCCTAATCGTTGAAAGCAATCAAGTGTAATAAAGTTCGATTGCGCCCCAGAATCAATTAAAACACGACACGATTGATACTTGTCAAACGAATCCAAAACATGAACAACAGCTGTGCCGAGTATAACTGCATAGTTATGTGTAGATGATACATAGCTGCTACGAGCAGCGTGCGTCTGAGCCTCGCACGGCGAAGGTTCGAATGAAGTGGGCACAGAATAAGAAACCGGTTTTGTAACATTATCATCTCTTATCTCTCGGTGCAACAGTATATGATGCGCTTGTTTACAAACGTAACATTTAAATTCGCTTTTACAAGTACTAGACGTGTGATTCATTTTAAGGCAATTGTGGCATAACTTTAATTCATTTGCACGATCAATGCGTTGAACATTAGTGAGATTACGAAATTTATCACAACGGAATATCATATGATTTTCTCCACAATGTAAACATAATAATTTTGATTTTGTAGAAGTTACATGAGTATAATTTTTACCTTGCTTAGGCACTGCTATTTTTCGTTGAAAACTAGTCTGCTGAGTACTAGAACTAGGCAAAGACGACGCCGAATGATTAAGTATTTTGATTTGATTTTGCACAAAAGTCATTAATTCAGCGAAAGTTGGGATCGACTTCTGATCAAGTTTTTGCTCAAAGCTTTTACGTGTTGAAGGATCTAATGCTTTTAAGGCAATATGACACATGATGTAACTACTTAAATTCTCAATGTTCATTGCTTCTATGGCCTTGTATGAGTGGTCAAAGTTTTCTATGAACGAGTTCAAGTGATCAGCTGATTCCTTTTGTAGCGGTGTGAAACTAAGCATTTTATCTAAATACCTACCGACTAACATTCTGTTATCTTGATATTTTTCAAGAAGACTTTGCCAAACGAGTTCGTAGTTATTTGCAGAAATAGGTACGCTTTTTACAATATTTAGTGCAGCACCTTTTGTGCATGACAGAAGGTAGTGAAATTTATCTATCTTCGGAATACTCGTCTGATTATGAACGAGAGAACAGAATGTCTCGAAAAATGTATTAAAATTTTCAATATTTCCATCAAATGCAAATAGTTCTAACTTTGGAAGTCTTGGTCGAGATTCTACCGGGCGCGAGGAACTTTCAACCTTAGTACAGGCTGGTAAGGGCTCGCATTTTGAAGCACGAAGTTTGACTCGAAAGAACAAGTCATCAAAACTTTTTAATTCATGACTACGAAGAGAGGCTTTAGGGTCATCTTCAAGTTCCTTTTCTAAAATTTCAAATATTAAATTCTCGAATTGACTACGCAGTTCATCAATTTCGTACATGTGCATCAAAAATAAATCTTTCGATTCAGACTCAGAAATATCATTACTCAAGTCATACACAACTTGCAGTTTAGAAAACATTCGTTGCTTACGTTGAATTAACACGGTTAATTCTTGATTGTACACCTCAACGTTGCCTTTTTTTGAAGATGGCGGTTTGCTAGACAGCGCCATTTTGTTTTACTAAACGTTACTACGCAGTTAGCAAGAACAAAGGAATGCTATAAATTATCGCAATATTTCTATGTAAAATAATCACAAATACACCGAAATTATGATACGATATAAATAAACGTTATAATGTGAGATGTGTAGGTATAATATTGTAAGCTATAAGCTGTAAAGAAATGTATTTGTCTGACACGGTCAGACTTCTACTCTAATTACGAATTAGATTGGGAAATTCTAGCACGGCTAGAACAGAATTACGAATTCTAGAATTCACAAAACCTATCCTGGCTAACGAAGGACCATTTAGATTGTACAGTTTATTCACGATCTTTAAAAAAGTATTGCTGGCAGATTTTGTGATTTTGTAAATGAATGAACAGTGTATGTAGGTGGAGATCTATTCTGTCGTCTTCAAGAAGGCAATTGAGCACCACTAACCTTTCTCAACTTCCGCTGGCTGAGGATGAAGATGCACGGCACAAGCACAGCTCTCAGCAGAGGGTCCACGTAAAGAACAACAGAGTCAGAGTTTAGAAGTTCCACTCACTAAACGTTAGTGATCACACACACAAGGAAATTGTCAAGAAATGGATAAATGTAGCACGCTTAAAAAGGGCGAGAAGGAACGTCCATCCAGCTCAATGCGTCACGACTATCTGTCATCTTGCTGGCATCCGTTGATTGGCAGGATCAGTGGTGACTTACCAAAATACCCTCAATTTGACAACAGAAATCGAACAATACATAATATATTATATCTAAGATATCTACGAAAAATGATTATTGATTTGGTTTTCGATTTAAGTTTTTATTGTAATAATTAAAAAAAAATTACTAATCTAAAACAGGAATTACTTATTTCGCTTTCAAAACTATCGTGAGTTGTATTAGACATTATAATAGCACACGGGAAATTACTCACGTAAAAAGGAATTACCTAAATCTGTATTTTGTAATGTAATGTAATTTTTATTTTTGCATGCTTAATATTTGGATAAAATGGTTGAATGGACAGTCTATTTATTATAAATTAAAATTATGTATAATATGTTGACGGGTGATATTAATTGGTCTATAATCGGTAATTTAAAATTAAGTACATAAGTTACTGGTAATATTTCTAAAAATCAAATAGTTTTTTGATATTGTAGAATTGATAACTTAAATAATGAATACCAAAAGTAAACTAAGTGCATCGAAATGCAGAACTAAATTGCTATTACTATTGCTCGTGAAACCTGTGCTAACAGGCTAACAGGGTAGGTAGGGTTTAGTTTACTGCGCAGTTTATTTGATTTGAACGTTAGCGCGCGCAGTTTTTTGTCCTCGATGTACACGCTCCTTTATTTTTACGTACTGTGCACACGGACTTACAAAAGATTACCATAATATATGTGTACTAGTTTTAGTATTTTTTTAACGTTACGATTTTTTTAGGGCTTAGTTCAATATTTACTTTTATTTATCACGTTGAGAGCAAAAAATGCATCCAAGCGTTTATAACAAAATGATCGCGACGAAAAATGTGCCTATGGTACCTCGGAAATACATTCCAAAGTGCATTACTTCAAATTTTTAGGCATATTTAGTGCCTTGGAAGATTGATCAAGGGTGGTGTTTTCCTTCACCGTTTTGAGCTCGTGCTAAAACGCATTGTTTTTTGAAACGAAAAATCATAAAATCTTTTTTTAAAATCTAAAAAACCTCTGAATCCATTATAAAATATTACAGAAATTATAATACCTGATAAAACCATTGAGATGTATAAAAGAGTCACAATCTAATAGCTGACACTACAAAAAAAATGTGTGTGCAAATTCAATGTTCTACCTACAATGTCACTTGAAATTTGAATGTAGACGTTATGTCGTTTATCTTAATGCTCAATGTCGCTTGTACGCAAAAAAGAAAAACTCTGCGCACTACGCAGAGTTTTGGCGTTTACATTTTATTTGTCTGATTGTGGCTCTATAATACATCTCAATAAATAAAACTTCAATGTTTTTATGGAAAGTAGCGTGTACAACACGCAAGCGAAGCCGCGCGGGTCTGCTTGTACTTAAATAAGAGTTCCCGTAATATTCATCCAAAATATTACCTAGATCCTAAAGTTACGTGGAATGCAATAATTTAATGCAAACGTCTACGTGACCTGCATGACACGATCCGGCTCAAATTACCCCGCCGGGTAAATTACCACAAAAGGTAAAAAGGGTAAATAGGGTAACTGTACATCCACTAATTAGTACATTATTATAACAGTCAGGTAGCGTAATTGTAGATCTAATTACGATGTTTGAACGTTTGTGACCTTTTTGTTTTTTAAGTACGAGAAAACAGTTTTTTGGGTATCTGTTTAAGGAGGGGTTGATATGACTTATTTTAGTCTAACTTTTTCCTTGGACATTGATTTCACTCAGCGCCATCTAGGCCCAAGCTAAGCAACTTAATGCTTGTGTTATGTTTACCAAATGACTGATAATTATACTCAGATATTTTCTTTTTTTTTGTAAATACATACAAAACCCCAGACCCGGAACAAATATCGCAGAATATACAAAACATTTGTCCATAATATCTAAATATCGAACCCGTAACCTCTGCGTCTGAGGCGGGTCTTTACCCACTGCACGTTCACGCATCGATTTATGACCGTTTCTAAATGACTTCGTAAAATGGAGGTTCTATGATCGACAATTTGTGTATGTTTCCTGGGAAATGATTTCGTTTCAAAAAATCAACACAAAATTAAAGTACGACCATCTTATTCGTTACTTAGCCATAACGGAGACCTAGAATAAATAGAAAAATGAAAAAAAAAATGAAATATGATCACGACTGTATCCCAGGGAGCGGTAGACATTTCTTTCCGATCTTAATGCAATTTTTAGATTCTTTTGAAGATGTCTAAGGGGGTAGTCAGAGGTATGTTCAAATATATATTTGGTACTTGCCCACATCTTGCAGAAGTTAACTTTCCATACGTGACAGGTTGCAAGCCCATCGACGCTTTTAGAGAGCTAACGGTTTCCTCACGATGTTTTCCTTCACCGTTAAAAGCTTGTGTTAAAGCGCATATAAATTTTTCGATGCGAAAAGTTCATTGATGCACGGCCGGATTCGAACCCACGACCTTCGGAACGAAAGTCGAAGTACCTACTAATCCACTTGACCAACACGGCTTCTACCGAACCTAGAATAGTACCTAATTTTCTTTAGAATAACGTTTTTATGATTCTTAATCGGGTTTCGAACCCACAACATTCAATTGTAAAGCTGCCAATAACCCAACGCACCATTTATAGCCATTCTGTTTCGATTATTATTAAAATGAATCATCTGTCTGATACAAATTTTGCACCGATACCGAACCTGGTTTTACACGTCGAATAACCGATGGGCTGTTTAAATATTTTATTAGTTTCATATTGAGGGGTGGTTTTGGTGGAAAACTTTTTATTTCGTTTTTGAATAAATCTGGCAGAGTGCTGGGATTGAAACTAGGTAAGTACACGTGTGTGTACACAGGGACATTTTAGGATGTAGTACATTTTAGGTCTATAGGTAAAATCTTTTCTGTAAAACGGCAACTGAAATAATATTGTAAAATAACACTAATATTATAAAGGTGAAAGTTTGTGTGTGGAAGTGTGTAAGTAACGTAAGTGTGTTTGTTACTTTTTCACGCTCTGACGGCTGATTTGAATGAAATTGCGTACCAGGATTGCAACCCTGGATTAAAAAATAGGCCACTTTTGATCCCAGTATTCCCACGGGAACTCAAACTATTCACCGCGGATAACATCGTTGGTTGCAGCTAGTATCGTTATAAATCGTTATTCCTACACCCTTTTTTTATTAGTTTCACAGGTGACGTTCGAAACTCTTCCAACCATCACTATAATGGCTGTGTCCCACCATCCTCCCAATCATAAACATCTAAAGCATGATTTTGATAAAATTAAGTAAGATTTAACCAAGACATATCTTCGGCAGACACTTCGATCGTGTTTGTGTAACCACAACTCTTGTTCCTACGAAACACGTGACGTTGCGTTCTGTTGAATGTGTGTGTTTAATTACGCCCTGCAGTTCCTAGTCGATACAGGGCCGGAGCAAGGACAGACTTAAATTAATAGACGGCGATGGATATGTTTTCTGTGACGATAATTATTATGTTATGACATGATCATTGTGTTCCAGATGTATCGTGAATGGATTTGAAGCTGGTTGCCTTGTGCAGGAGGGGTTACTTACCTATGACGCTGTCTGTACATATGTGAAAGTGTCTGTAGACATAATTTAAAAGAACTTTGTTTGCCAGAAAATCTGGAAAATTGTACTGTCATGTTTTGTTTTGATTATGAGAGTAGGAAAATGATAATAATGCTTTAAAGACTAGCTTGGAAACACCCAAGTATGTATTATAGCAAGTAAGTAAACACTAGCGCGACACACCTTAAAAGCGACACACCTCGTCACCAACATTGACATTTAACATTATTATTATGTCTCTTATCTTAAGACAAATTATAATCTACTTACAATAATAACGCAGGTAGTAAAACCATCATCATCATCAACTCAACAAAGAACGTCCTGCTGAACATCGGTCTCCCTCATATATCTCCAGTTGTTTCGGTTGGAAGCGGCCTTTATCCACCGTAAATAAACCTTAAGTAGAACTAATATTAAAAACAGTTAATTTATTAAAGGTAACTAGTAAAGCTAAAAAACGTTATTAGCTAAAGTCTACTTTAGCGAAAGGCTACGCTAATAAAAGCCTACTCCAAGTGTCCTTATAAAACATATACAAACGGGTATTTATCACGAATTTTACCTTTAATATTCGCCCGACGTTTCGACCGGATTGAACCATGGTCGGATTGAGCCGTGGTCGCGGGAAGACTGAAGTATTGGAGGTACCGCCACAGCCAAGTGTCCTTACTACCACCCTGCTTCGGGTAAGTCGGTATTGTTGGCTCAGCGGATAAATCGCTCCACTCGGAAACGTTAACTTGTTGGTTTATAATTTATTGCGTGATTGCTTTACGGATTGCCAGATTTGTGACGTTATCGCAACGTGTTTATGTTAAACGTTTTATTGCTATAACGCCTACGGCAATGCTCTAGGCACAGGCTTTTGGTAAGCCGCTCAAGGCTTTGTAAACAAACGCTTTGGAAGTATCTCATTTTGAGCAGCCTTAAATTAGCATTCTCCTGCCCTTATCCCACGCTAAGTGGGTTCGGCACATGTTTTTCTCTTACACTCTCCTCTATCACTCGTCAACTCTGAACTCACTCGTCTTACATTCATATCCTCTTTCACACAATCCATTAACTTCTTCTTCGACCTTCTTTACTTGTATACAAAGACGATTAATATCTAGAAGACAGACAAAGGCCATACACAAAATCGTAACCCGATCCCGCAGTACCAGATAGCCTGAAAACTTTAAAACATCAATTTTATCCAAGAAATTTCAATACTTAGTAGTAGGTAGCAACAATATTCAATATTTTAACATTTTTAACTAGAAAGTAATTGAAATTTCTTGGATAAAATTGATGTTTTAGAGTTTTCAGGCTATTTTTTAGGGTTACGATTTTGTGTATGGCCTTTGTCTGTCTTCTAGATATTAATCGTCTTTGCTTGTATACCCATCCACATTCATACTCATAACTTTTTACTCTATACTCTTTGAGTAGCTTCAAATTAAATAAATAAATATCATTGGACTGTTTTCAGACAGCGTCATCTAGTCCCAAGCTTCGCAACTTAATGCTTGTGTTTTGGTACCCAGATGGCTGATATACATACAGAAATATTATAGATAGAAAACAACCAGCCTAAAAGTATTTATAAAACAGACAAACATTTTATGACGTGTCGGGGATTGAACCTGCAAACTCCACGTCTCAAGCCGGCTTCGCCCACTACGTCACAGACTGGTCATTTCAAGCATTTTGTTTTATTTGCAAAATTACGATTCACATTATTATTTTACAAAAACATGTTTTTTCCCGATACATCTATCCCAACGGATTTTATACAAATATAGGTTTCAATTCAGATGTCACTAAAATTGATGCCATCCTTTTTATTTCGATCGTTATGAAAGGGACGGCAACATTTTTAGTGCTGTCAAATTAGTTTAGTTTTTGCCACATCTGAATTGATAGGTACCAATATTTTTTTTAACAACTCTAAACTTTATCACATTTTAGCAAAGTACAGAATGGCTTAGCACTGAATTATCCAGACTTTACATGAAACCCATAAATTCTACCTTCGGTTCCACTCGTACCCTTGAAGACTTCTTTTGTTAGGATTACTGAATGGAAAACGTTAGGGAAATACCACAAGATAAATATATTAAAATGTTGTGATAATGCTTAATTTATTAACCTTAATACCGAGTATTGGATTTATCACGTATAGGTATTTTTACTGTTTTATAAGTATTCAAAAATACACTGAAAACATTCTTTTTTTCTGAGAAAAGACCTCCATTCACATCAAATTATTTTATCTCATTGTTTGTATAAAACATTATATTCGACAGCAAAAATGACGCGCGTGGCACATATAAGTTATTTTTACAAACAGTTCAATCTGGCCTTACATAATTATAATACAAAATACCTAGTTCTTTTTCAACTTTCATTCATATCGCTACAAACAATTAGCCTAATAGTTAGATTTTTTGATACTTTCGTGTGTCGCTACAAATTTTCATAGTATTGGACCAACGTTTGGAAACATTTATCGTCAATTTGAATCTCTTATTTGCATTTTGTTATTGACTTTAATATCATGTCAATCGAATGTCGACCAGAAGATAGCAGTTGCCGATGAAATTGCTGATATTATTCATGAAAAACCAAGCAATCCACTTGTTTATTACACATACATAAACAAAAACGTCCACTATAAAATCATCTCTAGCTTCTACACTCAATAGATAGAATCTATAGACTGTCGCAGCTCTAGAATAACTGGCCGAATGTGTTACTCGAGTAGTTTTTGTATGGATCAAAGGTCAGTGCCTATCAATATCGAATGTCTCTTTGTTTCGGGAAAAATAATAAACAAAGAATAAAAGAACCTTCGTAAATGTTGAGAAGTTGACGGAACATTACTTGGATGAAACAAAAGTAAGCCGAAGAAATACTTATTTTTTTATGTGTCTGCGGGTCTACGTAGCAAGTAATTTAATGAAAAAACTTAGTTCATTGAGATTCGTGTGCATAGTCGGCAAATTGTCATGGTGTTTTTATTTACGTCTTGGTAAGTATTAACTAATTTGTTATGTTTTAAAATCAGTCTCTTTAAATTTTTTTTAATTTTAAAAGATACGGTATAAACATCCGTTTATACCTGTCTTATAAGGTATAATCTTTCCGAAATATGATATACCTAATGGTATACAGGCCTCTCTAAAATATGGTAAATACTTAACCCAAATCTGGTACTAGATTTGGGTTAAGTATTTACCATATGTATTTACAGTGAATAAATAAATAACTAGAAAACATTATTTTAAGTTTAATACCCAGAAAATGTATTCTTTGAATAAAAACTATTTAAATTATTTTTATCGTTACTGTTAATTTAGACATTGAAAACTAAATACACGTAGGACACCTTATAATATATTTTTTCAGTTGGCATACTCTATTTTCTATTTTGAGCGTGACAAGAAAACCGCTGGAGCATTGCTTTAGACTCCTTAAGGATAAACTGAAAGCTGATTGGGACATAATCGCTCTACAAAAAACACTTGTCTCGGAGGGTTTGTGAGTAAACCGTTTTTCGGTAAGAGGATGAGCCGAGATTATGGCACGTGGATGGTACTCTGCCCGCAAGAGATTATCTCACATCAAGTGGAATGTAATTAAATATTTTCACTTTATTAAAGTGAATTTGATGACGCAAAAATGAATTATTTGCAAGCTCTCGTCTGCCTTGTGGAGTCTCTGTCACAAACATGTTTCCTCAAGTGGGTAGCCATGAAGAATGTGATAGTAAAATCTACACTCCTGTATCGCGGGTTGTTCACGGCATCGCGGGCGAGTGAGGGTAGGCTATTAGAGTTAAGAGTATGTCAAATATTTGACGACCTCTGTGGCGCAGTGGGCGAAAGCCCGCCTGAGACGCGGAGGTTGCTGGTTCGATCCCCGCTGCGGGACAATGTTTGCATGATCTGCAAATATTTGTTTCGTGTCTGAGTGTTTTCTATGTATAATATGTATTTACAAAAAAAATGTATCTATGTAGTTTATCAGTCATCTGGTTGCCATAACACAATATGCATTAAATTGCTTAGCTTGGGACTAGATGACACCGTGTGGAATGTCCAAGGATATTTATTTATTTATTTAAATAATCAGCTACGGCTATAAAGTGACGTGTACATTCTGGAGACTTAAACACTCCGTAATCACAAGCTTGTTATTCCATGATTATTATCTGCGTTTCTTTTCATTCCCGCGTTAGTAGTTATTTCAAACAAACATAACATTTCCATTTCCATTTCTTAATTTATGGCTGTGGATTTTATAGTCACGATTCCGCCAATGTGATAAAATATTTATGTAGTCATGCTAACATAACAGTTAAATATTTATAACGGGGTCAATGTAAATGTCTGGTTTAAATAAATTAATTAAACTGCATTAGTAGATACAATAAATACTTTATGATATCTAGATATTATAAAAAGGGTAACCTTCCCCTTACATCCGTTGCTTTCTTCATTTTAAAAGCTTTTTAGATTTCCCAATACATGGTAACCAGACGACTGATATAATTACTTATACATATTACAAATAGACAAACACACAGACCCTTAACAAATAATGCAAAACATGCTCGTACAAACATTTGTCTCGCATCGAGGATCGAATCCGCAACCTCCTGCTTCTCAGACAGGGCTTCACCCAATATGCCACAAAGGTCGTTAATAATGTATAATAGTAGTTTAGTTTCTGTGGACGGGGATAGCAAGCGCTGCCGAACTATTTCGCCTCGCTAAGGACCGTGAACAATATGCCATATTACCAACCTTCGCTAGTTGGAGAGGCACCATAAGAAAAATAGTCTCTGTAAGTAATATATTTATTTATTTGAATTATTATCACTGTTATGCTACGTTTTGCAAGTCCATCGTCTAAACAATTTATCATGGTAGTGCATGGGCAACCTATTTTACGAGTATGTCACGTTGCTTCAAATAGCTTCAAATCTAAGCCTGTCTCACTAAGATGATAAAAGCTGGCCTACATTCAAATCCAGTACACAATTTAGGTAGTTAGCCACGGTAGAATACACATACGACCACTTTGATACACTACTGATAGCAACACATCTACATAATTCGGTCTCATCAAGGTTTTCGTACGCAGCAGTTGCCGTAATTTTGCGACCATAATTTGATTATTATATTTTGATCACAGACCACATAATTATACTATACCTATAATATGTGGTATAAATAAAAAAAAAATATATATCCTTGGACATTCCACACGGCGTCATCTAGTCCCAAGCTAAGCAATTTAATGCTTGTGTTATGGTAACTAGATGACTGATATACTACATAGATACATTTTTTATTTTTTTATTTGATTGATTGATAAACCATTTCAAGATTATTTACTTTGACGTAAAAAGTTATCCTGTCTTTAATACTACGTATTACAAGATCGCTTTCACTGTTCTTGATATGTGTATCTTGAATAGTTTTTAGTGAATTTATTATACACTACAAATTAACTAATAAAGATTTTCTTAGTTGTATCGTAAGAGGCACTGTGTAGGCCTAGCCTAGTGTGCTATACTCTCTACTTGTAGTCTGAGTGTTCAAATGTGTAATGGAGTTTTTCATTTCTAATAATAAATAAGTAACGTGAGCTCTAGATGCTAAGTGGTTCTTGATAATGAGTAATAAGTAATAACATTGTGAAATGCGGTTTAGTAATCTCCACTTTAACTATCTCGTAAATAAGGCCGATTAAGCTACGAGTAAGAGGTTGGTTTTGATTATGTGACACGATGACCCTTGACTCAGAAATTGATCTATGTTTGAATCTGGTTTATATCAGATAATCTCTTCAATATATCCACTTTGGTATTACGTGTATATCATCAAAAGAGCTGGTAATCCGTTATCTGATTCAGATAACGTATAATATGTGTGAATATTTAGGTGTAAATGTGGATAGACCAAGAAACAGATGGATGAATTGTTTGAAAGTTGACATGAGATAGACGGTCAATGTTGAGATAACGGCTGACAGAGGGAATTGGAGCAACCGAAGGGCTTAACCTAATATCATCTTACCAATAATTTATTTCTGGCGAAACAGGAGTTCCGTGGTGGTCTAGCTTGAGGACAATCGCTTGTATCATCGCGGGTTTGAATACCGCCGGAATCGAAAATTTTAGTAAATTTTTTCTTCATAATAAAACAACAGTCACACAGTTGTGCTTACTTGACGTGTACAGTTGTGCCGACTTGACGTGATGATGGGCAAGAGAAGGCGATGATGTAGTGTAGATGAAATTACATAAATCGTTTGTAAAATTGTTACATTTGAGATCGCCATATTACGATCGTTATCTTGAAGCGAAGGCTTACAGGATGAACATTACAGGCTCGGCCGGTCTGATCAGCTAAGGTCGGGCGCTATTGCCCGTGCACTAAGGGCGGCTATTACTCGGTACGGAGGCTCTGGACTCTGAACGAGACGGGATGGTCTCACTTTGTGATGATCTGGAAATAGATTTTGACTGTGAATGTCTTTATATGAGACTAGCTTCGCCCGCGGCTTCACTCACCTGGTACCTACCTTGATTAAATATTTATGTTCATGATACACATCGGTGAAAGAATTTTTTAAATCTGATGAGTTTCGGAGATTACCCCAAACATACAAAAAAACAAACCAACTTTACCTCTTTTTAATATTAGAATAGATTAAAGGGTTAAGATTGTAGCTATTGGATCTATGTTAATGTATGTATGTCAAAGTATTTGTTAAAATGGAATATGTGAGTTGTTGTTTGTAGTGTTGAGGCAATCAAAAAGTGCTTTTCAAATACTTCTGAGACGACTTCGATGGTTTTAATATGACATGTTGGCACTTTTTATACCTACTGCGTTGTAACTCGTAGAGTAAGTGTAGAATACAATTAACTAGATTACTCGCCCGTGACTTTGCTCGCGTGGTACTTACCTCGATAAAATATAGCCTATGTTCATTCGGAAAGTCCATGCTACACATCGATGAAATATTTTGAAATTGGATAAGTAGTTTTGGAGATTACCCCAAACATACAAACAAACCAACTTTACCTCTTTATAATATTAGTATTTACAGCAGTGGGACACGATTAATAACAGAATCAGTAAATTATAATTACTGATTCTGTTATTAATTTTCAACAATATGCCGTTCTCGTCCCATAAGCTAAAGCTCGGCCTCTCTGATCAGGTAAAAGCTGTTCTGATTATATCACGTATTTCTCTACGTGATATAACTTTTATAAACTGAAACTATTTATTAACAGTTATGTTGTTGTTGATTGTAAACATGTTTTTTCTGTTCTGTACACAAATCTGTAAAAACGGTTAGTACCCTAATTAGGTTTGCTTCTGTCTGTCTGACCGTCTGTCAGGACTCTTTGTCTCAGGTTTAGGTAGAGGTGTCTAGTTTTGTGTATGCTTTCCTTTCTTCAGAGGGCACCACATAGGCTTGGCAGTAATCGCGTTAAGCATCGACACTTAGCCTGTTGCAGGCAAGCCGATGGAATTCACAAAATAAACCCCACTTCACGAACAATATCCGTTCCGTGCTAGAATTCACCGGCTCATGAATTTACAGCCGCCATGCTGAAAATTAATGTTAACCATATAGTAATTAATGGATGGCGGTGTTAAGAGATTAGTGGAATTAATAGCTATTTTGATAAATTGTGCTGGGAGTAGTGTGTTAGGGGATTATAAAACAATTTGTAAAATGTTATTTAGTAACATTTAACGGGAAATTAAGCTTTGCTTCTGGTATTGACGAGGACTTGGGATGCTGCTGGAAATTATACTTATTTTCTTACAAACATATAAACTTATGTACTAACACTTTAATATCTGCGACGTGTTACACACGTTTAATTTGGGTTTGACTGGTTGGTCACTTGTGCTTACTTCGACGAGACTCACTTTGTATGACTGATTTATTGGGTATCTATCCAATAAATCAGTCATACAAAGTTTCGGGATCAGGGTTACGATTTTGTGTATGGCCTTTGTCTGTCTTCTAGATATTAATCGTCTTTGATAGATACCAAAAAAAAACTCTGATTGTTCTTAGTGTTGGTCCCGAAGGAGCTTTGTAGACAATTGTGTGTGATCTTAGAGATCCTACTGAATATTATTGTTTTGAATTCTAATTTGTTAGAAATACACGTTAGGCAAAATCTAGATCATATGCCTAAATCGCAAGCCAAATATTTTTGTGCTTATTAAAATGAAATAAGCAAATTGGTTTCATAATAATGAGATCGAGGTAATTTCACAAATTTTAGACTTACAGTCATATAAGTTATTCTATGAGCACTAACACCAATAGCTACATACTACCTCAGCTTTGGCACGAGCAAAAAGTTCAAGTTCCAACGAAGGATTCAATAAAATACCTCGCATTTTTTTCTTCTGCTCGACCGAGAATTGATGAAAAGCAGCTGAAATACAAAGGAGTCGGAATCAATATACCTCTACAGGTGATTCACGCGTCACGGAGCGATACATGCCCCTATCTGCCGGAATAGGCCCGATCAATTGCCGGGACCAATGTACGGAATTCGTTTTTGCTTCAGTTGGTTATATATCGATATAAAATACGAGTACGTGAAACAGACTGAATTGTTGTTACATATATTATACTTATACTTACAAAAACTTACCTTAAAATGCCTTATAAATCACTTCAGTAGGGGTATATACTCTCAAAACCAAATCCACCAATCATGATACAAATCTTTTGCTCATTCATTAATTTTCCCATTCTGATTAAACCACTTTAGATGTTGTTGATGTAGTAGGTACGTAAACGATAACTAAGTATTCTTTTAAGGACTTCAAGTTTATCTTTTACAATTATTATACAAAGTTTTCAAATTCCAATTACAAATTTAGAGATTTAAGATAAAAGTCAAGTACAAGAATTGTACTTGAAAATTCATGGAAAGGTGTAGTTGCAAACACTATCTTATCAAAGTCTTACCAATGTCTTACCAATTTGCAATTATCCACTGGTAAACTTCGTAATACGCTTTTAAATATTTCTTTAATATAAAACAGTGACATCGGAACAAACGCGTGGGCCTTGAGAAAAGCGTCGAGATTTTTTCAGTCGCCCAGAGCCGTGTATCGATGGTGTCGTTAGGCGGTAATGGCGTTATTTATGGCAAGGCTGCGGTTTATTAGGCGCGGATGTAGCCTGCGCGCCGAGATAACCCCCTGTGGCTAGGCCGTATTTAACCAGATATCGAGTGCTCTGGCAATAGGACCTACGACCAAATAACGAGTTTGCTAACTCCTCGTGGGCTCTGCGCTCCTGGTAGGTACTTTATAAAGCAAACAACGAAACAGGATTACAATTGCGTCCCAATGGCACGGTAGACAGCTCTCTCATCTTTAGGTATTCTGGATCCTTTGTCGAAAACCAAATGGACCTTTATTTGGAACTGGACCACAAAGTTACCATTCCTTAGGTGAGCGGTTGAAAGACAATCAAATGGATGGACACCACGTTATTGATTTACTTACATTTTTTCCAAATGTACGAAGAGTTGGTGCCTATCCAACGCTTATATTTAATTTTAAAACGAAAAACCCAACATCCTTTGTTGAAGTTTTAGGCACTTTCAATCAACATTTTGACGACCTCTGAGACGCGGAGGTTGCGGGTTCGATCCCCGCTGCGGGACAAATGTTTGCATGATCTGCAAATATTTGTTTCGTGTCTGGGTGTTTTCTATGTATAATATGTATGTATTTACAAAAAAAAAATGTATCTATGTAGTTTATCAGTCATCTGGTTACCATAACACAAGCATTAAATTGCTTAGCTTGGGACTCGATGACGCCGTGTGGAATGTCCAAGGATATTATTTATTTATTATTATTTATTTATTTCACGTTACAAATCTTTCAGTATCGTAGTACATTTTTTTTTTTTAATATATTGGGCAAGTAATGCACAATCAAAGTTATTGATATAGCTTTTTAAACTATCGCGACTTGAAAACATATTTAAAAATACTAACGGGACTTAATCGCGTATTGAAATCAATATTATTTATCTAGACTCTACAGTCTACTCGTGACCACGGTGACTGTAATGTCATCGAAACGTCGAGGTAAATAAATAATATTGATTTCAATACGCGATTAAGTCCCGTTAATATTTTTAAATATTATTGATATTGAAATGATAAAATTACATTTTGGCACAATGCCTTAACATTCGCTTGCATAATGCTAGATTTATTATTTTTGTATCCAAAAATAGCAGGAAATACAGCCTCAAAGTCAATAAACCTTTAAGTACTGAGAGTGAAGCCATCATATTTATCAGGCGGTAATTAAGCTCCGACAGGTCGATCATGTTACAGGTGACACAGCCATCAATCTCTACCTTGTTGACGTATTATGTAGGTTAATACTCGAAGGAACATTGACCTGTATTTTCAAAAATTATAAATGTTTATGTTTCAACACGCCAAAACCAGAAGCCCGATTCAGGTGAAATTTGGAACAGATGAAGATCGTAGCCTGGAATAGTATATAGGAATAAAACAAAAAACAATTTCAAAGCGGCAGGTACCAAATATGTATTTAGACATACCTCTGACTACCCCTTAGACATCTTAATTGCATAAAGATTTGAAAGAAATATCTACCGCTCCCTGGGATACAGATAATATTATACTCGTATATATAAGTAAAGAGATTTCAATCAATAACCAATAACTCAACATAGCTCTGCAAAATAAATTTATGAAATCCCAACATTTCCATGTTTACAGTCCTAAGCTTTGAAAGTAAAGCTCGAGCACGAGTTAGTCGAGTACAAAATAAAGTGCGCAAACATGGCCGTTACCACCGGATGTGATATTACTTTTATTGACATTACAAAATTCCATGAATTTGATTGCCATGTTCGTCGCTATTTTATTGATGTTTAAAATAATGTTCCGATTCAATAGTGGTTGATATTTCGTAGGAGATTTGTATGATTATTTGGTTAAAAAACATTGTAATATGGTTTGATTTGCATACGGAATGCTATTACACAATTAAGACAACAGCTGAAAGTGGATGAGTTTTTTTGTATAATACGAAAATAAACTATTAAAGGTAGATTTCTGTAGCAATCCAATTAAATCATATTTTTTTTTCTGAACCTTCTTAAAATTAACTGTCACAGTTTGCACTCAATATAACCGCATAGATTCTCGAAGTAGCTCGTAGCTATTTCGTAGCCGTCTCGTAGACACCTCGTAGGCATTTAGTAGCGATCTCGTAGACACCGTAGGCGTTTCGTAGACCCACGTATATTATCATAATTTGACATTCGTCAATATTACATTACTTATAGAATGACAAGATAAATGTCAGAATCTAAAATTGTCTCATTGAATATTATTTACTTTGTCTTTTATCTGACGTGTTTTACCGTATCTCGAATTCCTGTCGTTATCGAAGTACCTATTTAACGCATATTATATACATTAACATATCCACTCGGTATAACGATGTAGGTACGTATCCGGCCTATTTACATGAATAGACGTTCAGGAAGTGCGCTCGTACATTTATCCCACTGCTGTAGGATAAGTGGCGTTCTATGTTCCGAATTATACGAATATTATTATTGATTTTGAATTGAGCTGTTTTCATTTAAGCAAGAGCTTAAGGTGCCTGTATGGGTGAAACTAGCACCATCGCCTATTTTATTTTATTATTACGTTGAACAAAGTTCAACTTCACTACTCCTCCTAAACTAAACAAAATGAAACTATTATCCTGAAAATTTGACTCTCAAAAAAGTTACTCTTATGAAAATATACTTAAAGATTTTGAAGATAGTTGAGAGGTCTTTGTGAGATGTCGAGAAGAGAAACAGGAAGATATTAAGCAGCAAATGTTTTAGATTCACTTGAGTAAACAAAGGTTCTTACTTGTTTGAGATTGGCCTTGAAGTATTTACACGTGCCGATTGTAATGTTGTACATTGAGTATATAACAATTTTTTTAGATGTACGGTCTAAGTTTGTATAGATGTATAGGTGTTTAAATAAATAAATAAATATCCTTGGACATTCCACACAGCATCATCTAGTCCCAAGCTAAGCAATTCAATGCTTGTGTTATGGTAACTAGATGACTAATAAACTACATAGATACATTTTTTTTTGTAAATACATACATAGGCATTATACATAGAAAACACCCGAACTCGAAACAAATATTTGCAGATCATGCAAACATTTGTCCCGCAGCGGAGATCGAACCCGCAACCTCTGCGTCTTAGGCGGGCTTTCGCCCACTGCGCCACAGAGGTCGTCAACAGAGTTTGTTACTCTTTCACGAGAACACAAAAAAATATGTTGGCTGTATCTTGGAATATAAGGGGTAGGTATTTCAACTAGCGTAAAGTTTAAGATTTGTATTTGAAAAAGAAAATATCTTAGTTTAGAATCATTCAATACATAATACAACTTTGTTCGTTCGTATGAGCAAGTGGGCCAACTCTGGTGACGGAGTTTTTAGGCCGCCGAATGGCCTCCGTCATGGCTTTAGAAGCCGTGACCGACAATTTAACGTGCCCTCCGAAGCAACTCCGAAAAGAATACAACATTGATTTGATATGTTACTAAATTAAAATTTGGGATAAGGGTTAAAAGTAATATTTTATAATGTTTAATACACTTTTATTCTAAGTAGTTTGTCTAAGATCCCGCCCAAATATAATAATATTTGTAGCCAACTGCCAGAAACCTTCCGTTTCCGATAGACCGCAGCACCTGCCTACAAAGCGGTGCTTAGGACCGCCCTTAATCGAGACCCTGTAAATTATTCGTGCGAACGGACGACATACGTCACTGTGGTACATATATCCTGTAGAATGAACTTTATTACGTCTGTCTTAGGTTTAGTTTTGAATGTAACATTTTTTGGAACAGGAAACCAAGATGCTTGAATTATAATTTTATTTGAATTAGGAATCTTTTATGAATTCCAAAACAAAGGACTTCGTTTAAAAATAGTTGTTGTCTTCAATTTTCATAAATTCAATAAAATATTTATTGTGAAAATTGAAGAAAATAACAATATTTTAAACGAAATCTTTGTTGACAAAAAAACTTCTTGAGAAATAATAAAACTGGATTTTTTTTTGGCCACGTGGCCAAACTTCTTATTTAATAACTAAGCATCGAGAATTTGACATAGCCTCTAATAAACTAATTTATCTTCTTTTCAACGCCAACTAAAAATGTTAAAGAAAGCGTCAAGTCAATATCAACAATTAATTTTACTTGTCCTTCTGATTTATACATTGCCCACTAATTTACTAAGTCGGCCACGGAATTTGCAACTCATCACCATTTTACGTTTTACAGCTTCAATACAAGCTCCTCAAAAATTAAATATTCAAGCTTCAATAGACAACATCAATAATTATAACTTAACATGTAAAATAGTACTTCATATTCTTTTATCGTGAAAATAGCCTCTGTACGATTTGGCGCGAGTGCGCGACATGACAGCAACTGGCCATTTGCACCAATCAGAGAGATATAAATGATTGTATTTCTATACACAAATTGATGTTTTTAAATAACGTGTTTTATTATGTCTGTCCTCTATAGTTCATATGTAATAATAGTAGCAGAAATTACTTAGGTTGTATCCACCCAGATCGAAATCAGTTGGTTAGGTTAGGTTTGAACAGTGACCAACAACGCGCGAGGCGAGCGAGCGTAGCGAGCGTGCCGCGGCAGCGGCCGCCGAAGCGCCAATAAAATGTGGAATAAAAGCAATCGGCCACCAAGATCGAAATCAGTTGGTTAGGTTAGGTTTGAACAGTGACTACCAACTCGCGAGGCGAGCGAGCGTAGCGAGCGTGCCGCGGTAGCGGCCGCCGAAGCGCCAATAAAATGTGTAATAAAAGTAATCAGCCACCAAGATCGAAATCAGTTACATTCCCTATGCTGCCTTGTGCTTGAGAAGACACAATGCTCTTATTCAAAATGAAGTGTTTAAAAAATTTATGAATACTAACATGATTCTCATAAACTATTATGAAAATAAAGTTATGAGTAGTGGCTTTAATATACTATTTGATGACAATTTTAGGTAAATTTATCGATCGATAAATGTAGGATGACTTACATTTTAAACATGCTAAATTATAAAATTAGAAGCTAAAAGAATTACTATTTTGGTGTCATATATTAATATTTTAGAAGTTTGCTATTTGAATGCATGCCACAAATTTAGATGCTAAAAAATAACCACCATGCTGAGTTATATTTACAGTGGCTTACATAGAAGATAACTAGTGGCTAAATTACTATTATTCAGACGCGCGTTGGTTGTGGCCGACTTAGTAATTTAGAAGGTAAGTTATATTTTCTGAGGCGAATAATGCTATTAAAAAGAAGCTCGTTTAATTACTACCCAAACTTCTTTATTAACTCTTCAGTACAATGAAAGTTGTGAATTCTTTCATTCTCATTTAAATAAAAAGGCAGCAACAAATTAATCATTAGTTAGAGCTACGTAAAATATGAGTATACTATTAAGGTGTGTTAGTGTTGTCAAAGACGATTAAAATTTCTTGGATAAAATTGATGTTTTAAAGTTTCCAGGCTATCTTGTACTGCGGGATCAGGGTTACGATTTTGTGTATGGCCTTTGTCTGCCTTCTAGATATTAATCGTCTTTGGTGTTGTGAAATGTTTCCTTCAGAGTGAAACTTCAGCAGGCGTCTGTAGGGCGCGCATAAATAGTGGTCTTTGATTCGAGCGAGACCTTAATAAACCTTCCCAAAGCTCGCTTCTAATTAAGAGCTGATTGTAATTGAAAGGGGTCTGCGATATTTGAACAACAATGCATGAAGACTTCATAAGAAAATATGTTAAAAAGTCTGCTGGCTTAAAGAAACTGTCTTGATTAGAGAATTTAATCAAAATCTAAAATGACGGTCGATATTGTTAAAATATGTGGTCAGATTTTTGGGTATTTTTCTCTCTCATGGCAATGAAACGAAACAACTAACACAAACTGGAAATAGGCTACAAAATTTATAATTATGTGAATACAAATTTATATTCATAAATAATAAAATAAATATATTTATTCACAGTAACTAAACTGCTACGAATCTTATGTACATACTTCACAGATATATAATAGAGATCCGTTTACGGCGTAGGTTAGCCTCACTCCGTTTAAATTATCTACATTTAGGCAGCTTCTTAGAGAAACAAAGTGAAGACGCCTCTAAATTGGCCTCTTAGATGTAGCCTTACTAATTGAGTTGTAGAATAATGTTGCTGTTTAAAGTTATCTCCGGCATTATGCTCCGAAAACTGACAGTTTCCGCTAAATTAAACGTCTTTGATGAGAATCAATTTTCTTTGTTTAGGATGCTATAATGGTATTTTTTTTCACTATTAGGCTGATATTTTGTTGTATAGGTAGTTTTGGTATTAGGTGTTTTTTGTGTACAATAAAGAATAAAAGAATAAAGTTGTGTTAATGGTGTTTGTATGTATTGTATAGTCAACCCTAAACATTTTTTAAATACAACATTAAAAAGAAACGTGCTCGAGCTTGTCAGGGCAAAATGAACAAAGTTATTTTAGGACCCACGCTTGAAAAATACCAACTAAAATGTAGATTTTAACTTAAACGGTGCATAAATCAAGTGCTTAAAAGTGTCGACTCGAAAATGGGCACAATGCTAACATTGTACATTGCAAATGCAAACACAGCGCCGTGACACGCAAATCACTAGTCCGAATTTATCAAAATAACACCGCTACACTAAAAATGCACGAAATAACGTCAACAGTAAAAGCAAATACAGAGCATTATGCTCGCAATCAATCCAAATTGGACTATAAATCGTAAGCAATAAAGTTCAAAATTGAACAATAAAAATGTAGACTGATCGTGTTGCATGGCGAGTCGCCGTAAATAGCAGTAATTTATTGTGACATCGGTATGGAATGTATAAAGGCTGCAGGACGTAAGAGGGGTACACGATGTAACTAACGACGCGGTGTGCCGCAATCTTTTTTTAAATTAATTTATTCTAAATCTAAACAGCCTACTGGATCCCACGGCTGGGCAAAGGCCTCCTTTCCCTTTTTCTATTAATTGGGAAGGGGTTCGGACCGAACCAGTAAATTAATTATTAGTAAACCAAAAATGCGAAGAGATATATTAAATATGTAATTAGTATCAAAAAATCTATTTGGAACAAAAGTACATAATTATGGGTAGTTGTAAATCTTAGTAACAAATAAAAAAACAACATAGTTATGCTGTCCACATGGCTTATCTCTAACACAAGCAAATTTACCAAAAAACCGTAACAGACTAAAAAATCTAATGATTGTGTAATTTCCGACCACTTTCCCATCTCATTACTGCGCCCTTAGCACCTATCAAGACGTACATAATTGAGGTACTAGCGAGTCTATTAAAACCCAATGATTTTAATGACGTACGAACTTCCTTTTAAATTATTTCTCCTTTAACTGCTGTTGGTTGCGACAGTATTTTTTCACCAAATCTTTGCTTAACTCTTTGTATTCGCAATAGTGTAATCGTGGGCTGGTTTTTGTTTAGCTACAGTCTGCTAAATACGATCTTTATTAGCATTCTCTAATATAGTTTATTCAAAATAACAATAATTTACAATCATAAAATTTGTCATACTTACATAATTATATAGGTATGCCAACCACATCATAAATTTAAATAAGTAGAAGTATCACTTAATTATGGTTAACAAATTTTACTTTACTTGTTTAATAATGAAATAATTTGCTGCATTTTCTCTATGCAGCATACCACATAACACCGTCGTGTGCAAGCACTGAGGTTGTGTAAAGGTTTTCGCTTACTGAAGGCTCGTTATGTGGAATGACGAAGAGAAATGTCAGAATTCTGAAAAATGACGGATAATGTTACTTTCAGAATTAATAAAACAAGTCGCTAAGTGCCTGAATAAATTGAAACTCTTTTATACTAGGCCTGTAATTAATGGCATGTCACTTCGGAGACTTGAACATTGACAAATAGTTGTTACTCTTCGCTGATTTTCGTGTAAATCACTTTCTTTCTTCTTCGATGTTTTTGCGAATTAGTCGATCCTTTTTAGAAATGCCTCGTTCTAGAAAGATATAGAAGAGTGTATTTTAGTCCATTAAAACCATGAACAAAATGGACAGGATATTTTATTTTGTAGCCAAAATTCGGTTTAAACATGAATGTTTGTAAAGATGTTTGTTACTCCTACACGCAACAACCACTAACCCTCATAATAATAAACAAAGATCAACGAAGTATTAATTTTAAGTTTTATTTGTATCTTTATTCTGTGTACAATAAAGTGCTATTCGTTCATTCACTGACGTTCTTTGTTAATCTTCGTTTATAAAATAAGGGGGTTACAGATTAGGCTGAAACTTGGATATACATAACTTCTGAATTGTATGAATGAATGAATTAACACTTCATTGTACACAGAAAAAAACATAAAATACAACTTAAAAATAAATTTTGTACCTACAAGGGGCCTTATCGCTAAAAGCGATTTCTTCCAGGCATTATATTACATTGGACATTTATAGGCTTTTTACCTGGGTTAGTAGCACGCGGGCGAAGTCGCGGGCGGAGGCATTAACAAGAGCAACTATAAAAATACCATAATGTTATATATTTGACAAGCTCTTCCGAAAACTCGCGATGTTTAGACAATACTTGGAGTGCTCATTGCAGTTACTTTGCACTTTAAGCTAGAACTAGTGGCTGTTAGTATAATGAGCCTTTACTTTCTGACTCAAATATTTTAAATAAATAAAAAATAATAAATATCCTTGGACATTCCACACAGCGTCATCTAGTCCCAAGCTAAGCAATTGAATGCTTGTGTTATGGTAACCAGATGACTGATATACTACATAGATACATTTTTTTTTGTAAATACATACATGTTATACATAGAAAAACAACCAGACCCGGAACAAATATCTGCAGAACATGCAAACATTTGTCCCGCGGCGGGGATCGAACCCGCAACCTCCGCGTCTCAGGCAGGCTTTCGCCCACTGCGCCACAGAGGTATTTTGATATTAAAAATCTGCAAAAATTACGTCTATATCTCAGGTGTTTTCTACAATCAATATGTGTGTATTTAGAAAAAAATCTTCTTCATCTGGTTATCATAACATTAATGACGCTGTGTAAGATGTTTAAGGATATTTATTGATTTATGTTTGTATACGCTAGTAGCTAAATCTTGTGACGAAATTTTAAGCCACTGAAAGTACTCCGTCATGTTATAAAACATATGCAAACGGGTATTTATCACGAATTTTACCTTTAATATTCGCCCGACGTTTCGACCGGATTGCACCAGCCGTGGTCGCGGGAAGACTGAAGTATTGGAGGTACCGCCACAGCAAAGCGAAAGCGTTTATTCAACTACCCTCACTTGATCTTCATAAATGTCAATTAGGGCCGGTTCACACTAGGACAACACACTACACTAACAGTGTCCACATACTGAGTTGATCTCACATGACGAGTACACTTTGCAATCACTGGATTCCACGAGGAAGAGAGTCTGAAGCCGTCTTCACGATTAAAATTAGGATACTTCTTAATCTCAATCGCTTCCCGAACCATTCTCTTGTAATAATGCTTCTCGTTGGCAAGGATTTTTGGATTGTGCAATTCCATCCAGTGATTGGGTCCTGAGTCTACTATATGCTCCGCTATAGCAGACTTGTTTATTTGCCGATTTTTGACCGCTGCTATATGTTCCTTGACACGTTCAGCGACTGTACGCTTCGTTTGGCCTATATAGGAACGGCCGCAGCTGCAATCGATTTTATAAACACCAGGAACTTGGAAAGGTACCACATCCTTCGGTGTACGCAGACGCTTAGCCACTTTGTTAAAAGGAGTAAATGGATGGCATCCAGATAGCAGACGCAAACTAAAACACATTGATGTAACTAGACAGCCAGCGTTCATGCCTTATGTGAAGGGGGTTACGGACAAAATTGGGAACCTTTTCAAGAAGTTTTCAATAAAGTCGATTTATACTCCTTTTAACAAAGTGGCTAAGCGTCTGCGTACACCGAAGGATGTGGTACCTTTCCAAGTTCCTGGTGTTTATAAAATCGATTGCAGCTGCGGCCGTTCCTATATAGGCCAAACGAAGCGTACAGTCGCTGAACGTGTCAAGGAACATATAGCAGCGGTCAAAAATCGGCAAATAAACAAGTCTGCTATAGCGGAGCATATAGTAGACTCAGGACCCAATCACTGGATGGAATTGCACAATCCAAAAATCCTTGCCAACGAGAAGCATTATTACAAGAGAATGGTTCGGGAAGCGATTGAGATTAAGAAGTATCCTAATTTTAATCGTGAAGACGGCTTCAGACTCTCTTCCTCGTGGAATCCAGTGATTGCAAAGTGTACTCGTCATGTGAGATCAACTCAGTATGTGGACACTGTTAGTGTAGTGTGTTGTCCTAGTGTGAACCGGCCCTAATTGACATTTATGAAGATCAAGTGAGGGTAGTTGAATAAACGCTTTCGCTTTGCTGTGGCGGTACCTCCAATACTTCAGTCTTCCCGCGACCACGGCTGGTGCAATCCGGTCGAAACGTCGGGCGAATATTCGTGATAAATACCCGTTTGCATATGTTTTATAATGTGTTCTGATCGCGAAAGTTTAAAAAAGACAATTACTCCGTCATGGCTTAATTAAAAGCAGATACCAACAATTTAACTTGATCTCGTATGCACGAAAGCGCTCAGCTGTTATTGCCACTGCCAGCCACCTATCCAAATTGAGACCATTCAGACAGTCACTTCACTTTAATGGACTATCAAAACTATCTACAAACTAGCCACGAGCTCATCACGTCATCTACACACATTCCTATTGGTCCAAATGTCTAGACTCAATGATCCAGTGTCGAGCGAAGTAATAACCTTTTGTCTAAGGAATAAAGCCCTCCACACATGGCGGTAATATCGGTACTTTATTCATTTTTATCGCAAAGTCGAAAGATGTTCCGCGCTCGGCACATTCGCATTCATTCGGGCGATATGGCCCGATTTGGGCGATATAGGCCGATTTGGGCGATATAGGGCGATTTCGACCGATATTGGGCGCGGTTTATCACTTCGCCGAATGTATTGCGTGTATTGTTTATAGCTTCCGTTTTACATTTATTACTCGTTTTTTACTTGTTTTGGAATAAACAGAATTACAGGGTTTATGGTTTGAGGGCTTTTATTGGTGTTCAGTTAGGCGGAATTTGAAATGGACTTTTAGAACGTAAAATACAAATAAATTTATCGGTATAAGTTACCGAGCTATCGAACTCTAGTCTAAACAACCTAGATTTGACAAAGCTCATGTAATTTCAGTCATTGTTTTCTGTTATATGAATAAGGAATCTATTTGTACAAAGTTATTGGTTACACAAACAGGTAGGTTTAAACAAAACAACTTTGTATTCCTAACCATCGAGTCGCAAGAGCGAATTCGATCGAAGAATAAACACAAATCGCTCGACAAAGGAGGAACGAATTCAATAAAAAGTAAATAAACAAATAAAAAATACACTTTCCTTCGTCTCGTTAAATTGTCACGCCTCATAATCTCAAGTTTGTACAATTGATTGCGGAGAACGAATTCAGTCGTTGTGCTCAAATTGGACTACTTTTATAATCAATATATTCCGTCTCAGCCTTTTAAATATAGCTTATTGATACACTAGTTAATTTTAGTTACTCTGTTCCTAGAATATACATATTTCCCATCCACTAACTTCAGCAAGATGTGGGCATGTACCAAATATGTATTTGAACATACCTCTGACTTCCTTTAGACATCTTCAAAACGTGACAGTATCGGTCCTAATATTTTTTCTGTGGTAACATCGAATACTTCAATGATTATATTCAATTATTATATTATATTATTATAGGGCTAACATTATTTGTCATGTTATCAGAAACTTTAAGGATATTGTACCAGAGTAACGGACTCGGAATATTATGAATAAAGGAACTTTTGCTTGGGGATCATCAAGATGAAACCTGTCTTACTTATTTCGAAGAAAAGCCTGATATTGTATTAGTAACTTGTTTCATAAGTCAATTCCGCTAAATTATCGTTTTCATATCTAGATGTTCTGAGAGTAATCCGTCCTATCCTATTTGCAAAAATACTACCAAAAAATAGTCTTTTTTAAACTTTCGCGATCAGAACACATGATAAAACATATACATTTACGGGTATTTATCGCTATTTACCTGTATTTAATTTTGATTTTATCCCGACGTTTCGACTGATTCGCCGTGGTCACGGCTGGTGCAAATGTATTATGCTTTGCCAAAAAATAATTAAAAAACTGCTAAAACATGCAAAAAAAACCATTTACAATATTAGTAAGATGCGGATGGCAAGATAAAATGCACAAAGCAGCGTAATAAGCCATCGAACACAATGCCGGGCTTAGACAATGCCCGTATCTTCTACAAGACCTTTGTCAAACTCTCAGCGCCCTCTTTCCTTCTGTAATTGCTTTATTTTTCACGTTATTAATGAGAGTGCTGCTTAAAACGACGTTATTTTTACGAAGTAGATACTTTGAAAGATCTCGGCGATAAGGCATTTTATTACGAGCTTTTTGGGCCACATTTTACCACAATACTTAAACTTGTGTTTAACCTCAAAATGATATTACAATACGAAATTCTTCTCTTGTTTTTAATATAGCAACATTACAAACAATCATTATCTCATAATAATATTCCATTAATATAATTAATATACTTAATTAAAGCTTTAATTTAAAATATTAGAGACTATTTCGGTTCAGAAAAAGTAATCCTTAAAAGTCGTCTTAAAATTAAGTTTTTTTTTTTTTTTTTTTTTCAACCTACATTGTCCCACTGCTGGGCAAAGGTCTCCCCCAATTCTCTCCAACCATCTCTGTCCTTTGAGACTTCACACCAATCTCTCTCAAAAGTATCGAGATCGAAAATTAAGATAAAAAATGTTATTTTAAAATTCGTTACCACGTCATCTTATCATACAACTTTCAATTATGAAAGTTTTTAAATTTTTTTTATACAAATCATGCACGGGTATAAATAAACATACCGTAACCAGCCGTTTAGCGCTGATGAACATCGCTCTGTCTGTTTTGCCGATAATCTCAAGGTCATATTGTTGGATAACTTGACTTTATTTGCTTTATTTTATATAATATTGAGTTTTAGCAATCGAGTAATGATGTTACTGATTTATACTTGAAAACATATTTCGTAGAAATTTTCTGAAACTATGTTTACTGCCAATCAAGTCTTCAAACAACACTAATAGTTATATGCCACTAAATTAACCAATTGATTACAAAAATATAGTTTGCAATCAAGATCAATGTTTTTTCTCGCGAATAAGAAGTAACAGAGCATTAGACACGCAACATAATTTATAGAGAAGAGACAGTTTTTTATTTAATTATACTTAAGTTAATTAAACAACCAATCTAAAAATTAAAAAACATAATAAAGCTCAAATAAAAATGTATATTGTATTATGATTATTATTTATATTATTATGATTTCTTTCCATCCAAAGGTTGCCTGGAAGAGATCGCTTCTTAGCGATAAGGCCGCCCATTGTACATAGTTAGGTACTAAGTTTTTTCTTAAGTTGTTAATTGTATCTTATTTGAGTGTACAATAAAGAATTTTCATTCATTTTTCATTCATTCATTCATTCATTCATTTTTTAGGATTTCCTCTTTGTTAATTCCCAAATTCATCCTTTTGACACGAAAATGCAAGTTTCGGGTGTAAGTTCGCCTACACAATACAGCCACCCCCTTTGTGTTCGCTGCATGTGATATTATATTTTACGACGTGTGCACAAATTTCAGGGATTTCAACTGAAATTTGTATGATTCGTGTTTCACGGACTTGTTTGCCTAAAGGTGAGATGAGTTTTAGGAACATGGTTATTGGAGCAGCTCTTAGCAGATTGACGTTGAGGTTGAAAAGTTATTTGATTAATATTTTGCTATTTCAGTTCTAATAGAGGTCAGAGTGGTTTGTCAAAGTTAAGTTGTTAAATAACAGTTTTCTCATGAATTATTAAAATAAATCGACTAAAAAGTTTTGCTATCTTTGCAATACGAGTAAATCCGTTATCTAAGTCTTAATACAAGTATTGCTTAGTTTCATGATAGATGTTGATGTGTACAATATATCCACTATTCATTATAATATTTCATACAGAACAACAAAACTTGTCGCCAAACAAGCTATAAGTATGAGTGTGGAGGCCATGCAAGTAGAGGAATGCCGAAGAAAAAGTGGTTTGATAATTATGAATGTGAGAGGAGTGGATTCAGAGTTGACGAATGATAGAAGTACCTAAGTGGAAGAAGAAAATATGTTGTGCTTAGCGTGGGATATGGACAGGAAAATGATGATGATAATGACACAAAACCATAACCATGCTTAGTTGTTTAGTGAAAATATGTTTTTGTTTCCCGTCTCATAACAAATTAGCATAACTGTTCAACATTTAAACGAGTTTGTAAAAGCCTTGTAAGATCAAACGATCTTCATTTTCAAAATTATACACACGCCCACCCGACTACATAATATCAAAAGCTAGGCCACATTTCAAGCTAGGCCACATTTCAGAAGCTAGGCCACATTTCAGAAGCTAGGCCGCATTTCACCGGCATTACACCTCACAATAACCCCGACACGAGTCTGGCGCAGCGCTATAAAATTATACAATTTACTTGAAACTCCCACTTGGAAAAATAACTTTAAAATAGTTATATTTCTGTTTCGAAATTATGATGTTTTTGAGTACGTGAAAAACACGGAGTGTTATTTGAGTTTTTGAGTTCATTTAGAGCTGAAACTTTTTATTTTAAAGGATTCCGGAAATCTATAAACTTGTGGCACTGTTAAATATATTTAGCAATATAAGTTAAGGGTTGAGGAGCAGCAATACTGCCAGTGTCTTGGGCACGCCTCCGTCAGGGCAGACTTGGACCAGTTAAGCTAACTACAGATCGTTTTTAACGATCCATAAGTGGCTCAACTGGTTCTGTTTGTATTTTATTTATGTAAATACGAGTATGTAGAAGTTCAGTTTCCAATTCAACAATGTAAGTTGTTTAGGTATTTTGCCATTAAAACTTTTGTCATAAAGACAAACTAAGCAATATACCTACACATTCCTTTCTCACAAATAGTTTCACGTTACTATCACTAATATAGTAACCGATACTGGTGTAACTCTATTTCTGACCCCAAAACTAACAAGAACCTTTTCCTCGAGTAAGAGCAATATACTTCGAAAAATACTTCCGTTATTGTTGTGGGAAATATCATACAACATTATTCTACCTCGGCTGATGTCACCGGGTTTAATTCGGCTTTCATATAAATCCATGTCCACAAATGAACGCTTATGTTTTCCATCTGCATTTTTTAATTTACATATTGTTGGAATTTGGTGTGCTTTTTAAGGCATACAAATAAATTGAATGGTGGGCAATCTTTTTGTGGAAAGAGTTATTTGACCAAAGTTAGTAAGTATTCGTCCGGACTTGAATTTTTGATGTTGGTGGTTAGTGACGCTTAGTAGCACTCGGAGCTTGTACAACATGCTTAATCGCTAAAGAACGAATTAAGGTAATTTGTGGTCAGTTAACTTATAAAAATAATAGGTGGCTGGAAGTAATTCGTCGGTCTTGGTTTAAAAAAAAACCTCAAATCAAATATTTAAAATCAATTAATTAAATATACTTAAAATGATCAAGTACTGGAGATGAGGATGAAAGTGCTCAAGTGTTCCCACAAGGTGTGATTTAGTATCTCCCAGCACTATTTATCACGGAGTAACTTCAGAGCTCCGGGACACTTGAGCTCGGGTAATTACGATGCACGAAGATACTATCTGTACAGATACTAGCTTTTGTCATATTATATCATCATACATTTTCTTTTTACTCCTTTTGGCGCCACTGAAAACCAGCGTTTCAGCAGTCATGACGCTGCTGGAGCAAATGCTGAGGTAGCCTTATTTTATTCTCGATTGTCTATATTTCTGTTACCCATGTTTATGTTGATGGAAAATATATTTTTTTCTATTTTAATCTTTGGTTGTATTATTTAAAAAAAATGGTTGAGTAAATGGAAAAACGATGAAAAAACCTCGTGAAATCTTCAGACAACAGAAAATGTTGCTATTTGGCATTTTTTTGGAAACGTCAAAGTATGTAAAAGATGGGCGTAGCGTTTCAGTATTTAGGTGTCAGTGTCTGAGATGAACTGAAGTAAAAAATTGATTACTGTGTGGAGACAATCGACACTAGTGTCGACTTCGAGTGTCACTGTCGTCGTGTATCCCAGCTAGCCATCGTTTGTAAGGAGTTATTAGATATTTGATTTATATTGTCCACAAAAAACAACATTGAGCTCACAATAGAAATAAGTGTAAGGAAAAATTATGTGCCCTGCAGTGAGACACTATGTGCTCATAATAGTATAGGAAGTAACATCATCATCATCAGCCACTTTTAACCCACTGCTGGGCATAGGCCTCCCTAAAAAATTACAAGATGGTGAACCAAGCCCTGTGACTGGTTGAAGACTTACAAGCGAATCCATTCATTTGTCCCAGGCATAGACAATATAATAATGAGATACCTATTATGAAGTTGGGAACTTTAGGAGATTGCGTTGCTGAAGTACTGTCAACAAAAATAAACGAGGATTTTTTCATTGCATTTTATTGAATCGACAATTTCAGAGAGCTTTTAAAAAAAATGTTTTTTTGGCTTAAATGTTCAGCATTGCCATGCAGCACGGCAATGCTGCCAGTGTCTTAGGCACGCTTCCGTCTAGCAGTGTTTTGGATCAGTTGGGCTACCTAAAAATCGTTTGTTACGATCCTTAGGTGGCTTAACTGGTTCTAATTGGTATTTTGTACAGTTATGTAAATATGTATTAGTTTAGTTTCTATAAATAAAAACAATAATGAATATATCGCGTTATGGTATTAAGAGCAATTGCAAACTGGGCGACTAGCTGCCGCGTCTAGTCGTCGCGTCTAGTTGCTGAGCTATCGCTGTCGTCTGTCGCCTAGTGTGCGCTGACATTTAGTCAACTAGACGTAACTAAATGGTAAAATTGATTCTGTAGTTTGAAACTGACTGCTGATGCTGAGTGTACCACCCATTCAAACTAGCAAACAGCTAACTCTGTTTGCAGAAACCTCTACATCATTTTACGTAGAAAATTGAATCGTACGCCCCATTTTTGTTGATGTTTCATAATGGATATGATTTGGTTTGAGATGTTTGAACTCGTTTGAGATTTTATTTTTGCCGTATATTTTCTCTCGCAAACTCAATTCCAGTATTATAATAATTACACCAACATTTGTAGAAGGTTAAAGAATATATTTTTCTACATTAAATCGTGAGCAGATTTTTCGGGTATATACAGAAAAATATATTTCGTATGTACATTCTTTTGATTGTATTTGGTATTTGGAAGTCTTGGTTTATTATTTGCTCTGATCTTTATAATTGTAATGTCAACTTTTTATCAGAAGGTTCGAATGCATGTTCAATTGATTTTTCAATTGAAAAATTATGAACGCATTAACTTGGGAGCTACTTAGTCGGACATGCTCAATGGGCATTGCTCATATTAGATAGTAATATGCGGCATATTCTAACAAAACACCTGCACTTTCCCACGTTTTTTTAAGTTACTTATAAATTTGTCGCTGCTTATTTAACTATCTGCCCTCTAGCTAAGTTACATTTTTACAATCGCTTTAAAAAAAACAAAAGAAAGTGCTTAGAAATTGTCATTCGATGACGAAAACTTGAACTATCACAAATTTTAATGTCAAATTCAATGAATTTCGATTACCTACAGAAAGATAAGACTTTTTACCACCTTGACGTTGTGTATACTTACCCCCTTATTCATAATGGTTCAGTAAACCTATATTAGCTAAAACGTATACGTACGTATATATTAAATCTGTTGCTATCTCTTTTCATTGACATAAAAGTAACAAGAAAAAAACATATTTAAAATCTATATTAAATTGACAAATCTTTATGAATAAGGCCATTAGACTTTCTTCAACTCAGACGTTCTCACAAAGACGTTTTACAACCCAGATCATACGAACCTAACCCAAATAAAGCGTTTGTCTCATAGATACGAGCATTGGTTTTCATAAATCGTTTCCAATACTATTTCGAGCTAGTTATAAACTATAAACCATCGGACGATTATAAAAAGCTCGTTTCTAGCTCGAGCCAAAGCATTAGACTTAATAAAGGCTGCAGTTCCAGTTGATGTCCAGTTGAGTTGCAGTCGCACAATAGCAGCACTTCCTTTGACAACGCGACAAAGCAACTGATGGACAGAGTGGATCATAGAGCGTTTTTGATCTAGCAATGTATTTTTAGGATAGGCAAAATGATATGCACACTTTGAATTGGAGTTTTGTTAATCAACGTTCGTTCGTTCGTTCGTATGAGCAAGGGGCCAACTCTGGTGACGGAGTTTTAAACCGCCTAAAGGCCTCCGTCATGGCTTAACGACGTTAAAAGCCGGGATCGACAATTTAACGTGCCCTCCGAAGCACGGAAGCGCTCAGATGAAAATGCCACTTGTGGTCACCCATCCAAGTAGTGACCGCTTCGACGATCTATCAAGAATGTCTTAGCAAGCTTCGCCACGAGCGCTTCGCTGTTAATCAACAAACTTCTAAAACATTACAGTTACGTATTGCCTGATGAAACAAAAACTGAATCAATCTCATCTAATTGATGTATGGCCGAACCCTAACCTTTAAATAGAATGTGCATTTTCACCCACTGATAGGGTGTAATAGCCTCCCGTTTTATTTATTTTTTTGCACCAAAAAATCCATTGATGTACAACTGGTATTCTTTCCCACGATATTCGAATCGAAAATCGAGCTACTTACCACTCGGACACTGCGCGAGAATTATAAAATAAAAAGAAAGAGTGAAAGAAAAACTGTTTATTATGGTAGGACTTCAAGGATCACTTCAACTTCGTCTTACATGCTATGCTAGGTGATTGTCTTTTTTAAACTTTCGCGATCATAACACATTATAAAACATTATACAAGCGGGTATCTATCACGAATTTTACCTTTATTATTCGCCCGACGTTTCGACCGGATTGCACCAGCCGTTGTCGCGGGAAGACTAAAAAAAGACTCAAAAAAAAAATTCGTAATAAATACCCGTTTGTATAATATATGTTTTATAATGCTAGGTGATTCTAATGCCTGTTCCAACGCGACTCCCTATAGGGAAAGAGACAGTCGGAGACAGAGTTAGTTATCATATTTTCGTATATAACTCTATGCCTGACTGTACCCTGCTAATGTGTGTTCGCTCGCGACAGATTTAGGTCTGCGGCGCCTGATCTACATACGAACGGTTCGCTTGTCCCCTAACTCGCAACTTGTACCCAAGCGCTAGCGGAACGGAATTGCAAATAAATTGGAAACACTGTTGCAAGATTAAATGTCCTCAAGACTGGAATTTATTTGAGAATACATGCCATTGTAAACTGGTTTATGTTTGGAATGATTTGTGTGTGGGTTTTAACTTTGAAGAAGGTTTTTTTAGCGTAGTTAGTTTTCAAATGACAACGTTACGGTAGAACGTTGGATAGTGAATTCTAAATTTAAATAAAAAAAATTGAAATGGTAACTTTATAATAAATATTTAAAAACTTGTCAAACAATAATAATTTAAAAACTTTTTGTGACCACGGTGATTGTAATGTCATCGAAACGTCGAGGTAAATAAATAATATTGATTTCAATACGCGATTAAGTCCCGGTAATATTTTTTAAATAATAATTTTAAATGTAAGATGCACATTTTCTTAAACTGGATTTACTTATTATTAAGATCAAGATTGATAAAGCTTTGGAATTTTTTTTCTAGTTAAAAATTATAAAAGTGCTTTAAAAATAATAATACACGTATGATTCCTTAACACAGTGATATTTCAAGATTTGTGATATTTTTTCAAAAAGACACAAATATTACTATCAGCCATCTATTTTTTAAAGAGTAAAAATTCAAGAGTTCTTAGAGTTTTCAAAGGCATATCATATTAGCTCACAGATTCTGAAGTAAGCAATCTTATTACTATAAATTATGTTACTTATTATTATATTTCTTTTACAGGTAATAAGATGAAAAACTCACCCATTAAGCCCCTAAAGGTTTGTTCCAAGAAAACTGAATCTTATACAAACAAGCATAGTGTGGTAAATATATTCACAATAGGCTAGTCTAAGAGCCCGTGACTGCCAGACCTCCGTTATTATTTTAAAAAACCTGTGTTAATAAGGACAGGCACTGAGAATGAAAATTTCTAAGTGCCAAAGAAGGAGAACTATTAGTCTCTATGAAGTCCAAAACATCGTGGCTTGGACAGGTTAGATGACACAGGTCATTTCCAAAATTACCTAATCAATGGTCAAGTCACGTGATAAATGAAACTTGGAGTCAAAGGATCTAAAATCTTAAAGATCTGAAAGGAATGTGAAATAGGAATACAATAGAATTCGTATTTATTTTAAATTTTAGCAACTATACTATGAATCCACTATGACATGTGACCATCTTTTTGCGATGGTCTGACAACCATCTGTCAGACAACTATAGGGTATCGGCGACTTCTGTGGCGCAGTGGGCGAAGGCTCGCCTGAGACGCGGAGGTTGCGGGTTCGATTGTCGCCACGGGACAAATGTTTGTATGTTCTACAGATATTTGATCCGGGTCTGGATGTTTTTCTATCTATAATAATGTATGTATTTACAAAAAAATATATATCTAAGTCAATAAATATAAATATCATAGTCATCTGGTTACCATAACACAAGAATTTAGTTTGCTTAGCTTGGGACTAGATGACGCCGTGTGAAAATGTCCAAGGATATTTTTTTTGACTAGGACTTTATGGTAGATACTTGGCCACTTGCTCATACGAATGAAGAAACGAACGAGGTACACAGGTAACAAGGGTGTGTAAAGATTTGGCAGTCAGGATCGTAAACTACTATTTTGCTACAGCTTCCGGTAAGTGCAGAAACCACAACGTTTCGTGACGTCTGTGTTATTCCAACAAATGGAGTTTACCTTACAAAAATAAACCGGAATAAGTTTCGTTAAATAAACAATGCTACTGAATTATCTCGCTACTGAAATCCTGCAATTTTTCAAAAAAATATACTAAACCTAAGCAGAATAAAGTTGAAATTTGCGTGTGCTGCTTAAAATTATAGTTGGCAAAGTGAAACAACCACATCGTTTCGAGGATGCCTCTATTTTAATTAAAGTTTTTATGAGCTACAATTAAAAAAATAAAAAATATATAGTTTTTCGTAGACCAATAAATTTTTATTATTTAGACCATAAATTTATTTTATTTAGACCATTCTGTTAAAAGGAATTGGGTACAGGACTGTAATAAACGTCAGTATATAAATTATCAGGTCAATAACCAATCCAATGCATTAAAGTTGTTTGTTGATGCAAAAATATGTTTTACTGGTATTATTATAGATCTGGTTTTCTATTGGATCAAGTGTTTCGTAAATTTTTTCGCCAAGATTCCATCAAATAAATATAAAAAATATTAAAAGTACTTAATAATAATACATTTCCTTAATATATTTTTATGGTCAAAAACACAAAACATTTTTTTTACTATGAAAATAACTTTGATGACAATAATATCTTAGTTAAGAAATCCGCTAATCAAACATTAAATGTTTAAATAGTTTAAAGTGATACATTTTATCTCCATTTCACCCTCTTCAAATATTAGTTTTAATGTATGTACCGAGATACCTACAGTCTTTTCAGTCAGTATTTTTATAACAAAATTCATTAAAATTCGTTTAACAGATTTGTCAAGAAAATTATTATAATAGGTGAACAGTAAACTTCGACAGTTATAATATGAGTATGGATAATATCAGATTCGTATAGTCCAATCAGGAACATTACATTGCACCATTAGCGGCTGGCGGGCGCGACCGCAGTGTCTGTCTCTGTCCGGATTAGCGGTCGCAACGACGAAACTAATATCTAGCTTGTACGTAATTATGATTATTGCTCATATCCCGTTACATCGTTGCAGCTTTAAAATCAGTACAAATCACAGGCGATTCTGTCAGCTTCAGTCTGCCGCATGCCGAAAAATCTGTGGGCCAAAATACCACTACGTGGAGCCCTGACACAGGGACCCGGCAGCGCGGCCGACCACGGATGAGATGGCGGGACAAACTAGACGGACGAAGGCACTGGTTCGGCGTGACTGGTAAAAGTGGGAGGAGGCCTTTGCCCAATAATGGGACGGGATAGGCTAATAGTAATAGAAATTTTATACTAACAAATTTCTGAATGAAAGTTTTGATTATCTATTTTGGTTCATGTTCACATGGAGAGTAATTTAGGTTGGTAAAGTTTTTTTACAAAATGATTACAATTTTTTTTGTCAAAGTTAATCTTTGTTTATATAATCCTGTATAATCCTGAGAAGTTTCAAGATGTAACAATAATAAACAGTCCAAGACCGAGAAAAAGTCATAAAGAAACTTAACTAAACAACGTCACAATCTAAAGAAAGCTGTGTTTCTCATTTTCAAAACGGATCTGTAAAAACGCAAAACGAAACAGCATTCAGATCGGCGGATCTCTTTAATCTGGCTGCAGGGTTCCGCAGACCTTAGTTCATTACAAACGGACGAGATACCGAGTTGAGATTTCGAAATTCGTTCTGTTGATCTTTTTTAGATAAAGATGGCCTGATGTCTATTCATTTCCATTTGATTGTTGAGAGCGGAGAGACCGCGACGGGGATCAGCCTTTGTGTCCTCCAGATATTTTCTTCATTAAGTCTCTCGTTCTTTTCAATATACTTTGAGTCATAAAATATTTTCGTTCACAAATTTTCTACGAATTAGAATTATAAAAACACGAAACAAAAATGTACTTCAGACTTAATAAATGTTTCAAGCCTTTTAGTCTGATACCTTGAGAGCACTTAACTTGGACGTTTGTTAAAGGATTTCGAATCGGTTTCATTACTCAGTGAGTTTAAAGATGGGTTATTTATATTCTCTTATTTTGTCTCTTCATTTTTTATCTATGGTGAATTCATCAAGTACATAATGATATAATATAACTAACGGTAAATTGTTTAACGCTTCGAAAACAGATCATTATTTCAAAACATCTGTCTTAGTTTATGTTACTTAGAAAGTCCTAATTTTGATAATCCTATAAATTCATTAATGACGGCACTTTATCTAAGGATCCCGGATTTAAACGAAATCCCGAAAATTAGAATACCATTTAACAAGAGATACAAGCGAATCCTCAAAATGAAATCAAAGCGGTCCTCGAAAGTCCCGAAATCGCATTAAAATCCAAAACGACAGTAACAAAAGGTTAAAGCTTCAATTATTACCCGTTCGTATCTGTCTTGCAAAAAAGGGGACAAAAAGAGGCTGCGATAATGGTTCCACGCACTACCAAAGGCCCGGAGGCATTTTAGGGTTTAGTACAATGGGCGCCGTCGAAAGGCAATCGACGTTTTATAAGAAGCACTACAGATCGTAACGGCACCGCGACCTTTCAGAGCGAAGCTTCATGGCCTTTGTGTAGCGCTCATTACAGCCACTTTGGATTTTCTTTTATCGAACACCGGTAATGCAATAGACAAAATTGCTGACTATTATTCCGCGTGGACGGAGCCGCGGGTATCGTGATTCCTCGCCTTTACTGATCGCTTCTTTTGACTCGCACTTCAAAGGAAGGTAAGAAAACAAAGAGCATCACTGTCGAGATCCTATAAGGCCGCGTACACCTCCGCGCTCTTTTGTTTGTATTACTACTTTATTTCCTCTCCGCTTGCTCACGAAGTAGCCAAAGTAATTCAAACTTAAGCGAACATTTTCCTTACATAAATATTCTAATTCAAGTACTAAGGTTAATGACATTGAGGCTTTTCTCAATTTCTTTAGTATAATCAAATCATAAACACATTAATTATTCCAAACGCTGGCGGAAATTTGATGAGCACCATTTGTAAAAGTCCTATTTCCTTAAAGCAAGATAAAATTTGACATCCTCACCTTAACGGCGGATTCTAGAAAATTCCTTTTCGCTTATTCGAGCCAAGAAGCACTCCGAGCGCTAATGGCATCGTTTTTATGGAAACGAAAATAATAAATTATTGACACGGGTTCCATCATCGTTGGAAATTATTTATTTTATCGCTCGAGTGTGCATGCTTGGCCGCGCGAACGAAATAATGCTCTTCGGTCGGTCAATGGAATGGAAACAGATGTTAAATGTATGGGAGCTGATGGATTTATGGATGACGTACTTGTACGCCGTATAATAGTCATTAAAGATAACCGGTTCAAGATTGTACTCACACACAGGTAATACGAGTACATGTCACTACCAAGGACGTTTGTCTATATCGTCCTTTCACTACTACCATGTAACTTTTTATTTCGGATTCAAGAGACTGAGATATGGTCAAGAGTAAATCCATTTGCATTGTCCAGATCAATCAATATCATAGCCGTTTGATATAATTATGTTTTTTTTTAACCTACATTTTCCCACTGCTGGGCAAAGGTCTCCCCCAACTGCTTCCATCCCTCTCGGGATTATGATATTATCAGAGTATTGTGTTTTTTTCGCAATAGGTTCTCTTAAAAAATATAAGTAATTTTTTACGACTCAGACAAATTTATGTGTTTAAGATTTTTACTTCTGTGACAATAAGAACAAGGTTATAATAGTGTTTTCGTCCATTTCAAAGTGGAGTTCATTTTTCATTCCATACTTTTTTTTGTCTCATTAGCAGAAACAACGAAAACTTGAGTAGGTCCTAACTGTTTTGGCGACAAACTAAGCAAATATACTGCTATTGTTGGTCCAACATTTTAGAACTAATATAAAAAAATACTAGTAGTTCGCCCCGAACGAGATCTCGTGCACCGTTGGTTGTGTGATCACCACTCTAATAAAATTCATAGGTAGAGTAGACAATATTTTATCGGATCTTTAAGCACTTTTAACACTATAATAAAATATATAAACATTTTTTGATAATTTGGAGTTGAAAGCTAACTGGTTTCCCGATATTTTCCGTTACCGTTTAGAACTTGTATCTACGAGTATGTTTATAGATTTTTTAAGACTATGGCCTAAATGATGGATGATAATTTTTTACAAAAAGAATACATTTATGCACAGTCGGGCTCGAACCCACTACTAAATTAGAGACATAAACCCACTCGGATCACTTGACTCACATATTTGAGTAGACAGATGTCTGTCTACTCAAATATTGAATAGACAGATATCATATGAAGCGCTCGTGGCGAAGCTTGCTAAGACGTTCTTGATAGATCGTTGAAGTTCTGAGCGGTCACTACTTGGATGGGTGACCGCAAGTGGCATTATCAGCTGAGCGCTTCCGTGCTTCGGAGGGCACGTTAAAATGTCGGTCCTGGCTTTTAAAGTCGTTAAGCCATGACGGAGGCCTTTAGGCGGCCTAAAAACTCCGTCACCAGAGTTGGCCACTTGCTCATACGAACGAACAAACGAACGAACTCAAATATGATAAGAGTCATGATTGCTAGTACTTATATACTAGGAAAGTTTACTCACGTGAGAAAAAACATGTACCTAATGCGCACTTTCCCTGTTATTTAACCCTTCGGGAAACTTCGCAAATTCCCTGATAAGTAACTTAGTAGTACAAACAACTTCGGGAACTTTAGAATGGGTAGCACTAGTTTCTTGTTTACTATTACATTGCTTCTGATCAAATGTTTTGATGTTGGGTTTTTAAACAATACATACTATAGTTTGTGTAATACGTGGTATTCTAAAAGCTGTAGTCATGTGATAAACGCTTTGTTTATATTTCCTTTCTATATTTATCATAGCTGTTTCTATATGAGTAATTGACTTTTCGCCAAATAGCAGTTCCTATACATTTGTTTCTATTCTTTAGTGATTGTAGAAATACAGCATTGCTAGGGATGCTACAGATAACTAGTAAAGCCACTTGCTATTTTAAATTGTGGTAAATCAAAAACTAATGCTAAGGGCTCAAAGCACTCCCATTCCTCATTTAAACTCCAAGCACACCTGCGCATAACAAGCAAACAATCGAACAAACTGTATCAAAACTGTTCTGTTAACTAATTGTGCCCACAATGCGCACGCCCTAACGACACAGGTGGGTCCAGGGGACACAAAGAGATAACAAGGGGGAGAAGAGTCGGCCCCATTACACTGCCTTGAGGCACTCCACCCTTTAATGAACGCCAGGACACCGCTAAGGTGAAGCGCTCTTGTTTCAAACGTAGTTTCATTATCGCGTTGGACATGACTTCTGCCGGAAATTGTATTTATGTTCAAAGTTGAGTTGGACTTGAGTACTTATTTGCCGTACTTGAGTAGTTTTAGCTTGCGTTGCGGTCCTTTAACAAGCGGTAGTGGCGCCAACTTGGACACGTCAATTATATTTTTATGGTTGATGTCCTTGATCCTTGGAGTAGGGTCGAACTGGGAAAATATAAATTCGGAATCGATCATCCGGTTCACATTTAATTGGACATTTCTTTTTTATAAAGACATAGAAGGGTATACGCAGAAACAGTTAAATCTAAAGTAATTAAATCTCTAGTAATTACAATTTGGCAAAAAACAATTATATAAAGTGATTTACTTTACCAGTCAGAAGCTTAACCTATATCATATAGCATGATAATGGTTTAGGATCGTGAAGAAAGAAAGAAAGAAAGAAAGAAAAATCATTTATTCTTGTAGGACCTCAAGGATCACTTACCTAAGTTTCGTTTTACATGAAGGGCCTACGTCTTGGGCCAACTTCAACTATTGAATATCTCTTTATTATATGTCTAGTCTTAGGCATTCTTTAAAACTGAGCAATCTATGAGAGTAGCTGGAAATGGGAAATAAATTTTATTTCTTTTCCGAGAATTCGTCTTTCACTAATAAAGATGGTCGTCAAGTAACGGTCACCTATTTCGAGGAATATCAACTTTTACACTGTTATTTGCAGAACAAGTCTTGCTTGCGGGTAGTTCTACAATTTCATGTGTATCTCTACTCTGTTCAGGTTTTGTTGAGGTTGCGTCTTTACTGATAATATTAGACCTTATAGGTTCGTACCTATTCAGAATCTTTACTTAGATTTGAGTTTTCGCTCAAGTTTCGATTGTTTGACAGTTTTCTATGGAAACTGAGAGATGAACCGCTTGAGACACGATTCACACTAGAGTTTAAACTCTGAATACGAGCCTTAGTGTATTATATACCGCTCAGAAAATTGCATAAACTCATTAATCTATCAGGAATATCTTACGGCCTGTCTCAATAACCTATCTATCATGAGCATGCAAGACGATTCGAAGTGATCCTTGAGATCCTACCGATATGTTTTTTTTTTATTTTTTTTTTAAGATATTATCTAGCATTAGGTACATCCTATTAAAAAAAAATGTAAACTACAAAGTAAGCAAAATCGATATAGGATATTGAGAATGGACGTTAGCAAACTAAGCCATGAACGCCTGAACATTTTTATGCAAATATGTTTAAAAAAAGTGCAGCACTGTTCAAACAGCCCATAAATTCGTAGACGCTGAGATGAGAATGCGTGCAGTGCAGAAATAAATACTTGAAACTGTGAGTAGCATTTGGACAAACATAACATGTTTCTGCTCATTTATATACAGTTAACTGGTCCTTTTTATTTCCAACTGATAATTACCAACGGTTTCTTTAAATTCATAATCAATGTACTGTGATTGAAAGGAAAAAAATATTCATTAAAACAAATAATTATGCATACAAATCATAATTTCGACATCTAAATAATTCAAAACTCGTAGACAGCTAATTTATAAGGCAATGCCAGAATCACGAAGGAATCATAATTAGCTGCACAACCAAATTGAAGTGAACATTGGAAATAAGCAAGTGGTGCCAGCCGCGCGCCGCGCCGTGCCAGATACGATTGGCGCAAAAATGTAGATAAGACAGGCAAGCTGGTTTATTCAAAATAATAAAAATAAAAATAATAATTTATTTATTTACATAAAACACAAGATAGAAAGGAATGAGTATATAAGAGGAAGTCTGAAAGTAGCACCAATAAATGAAAAATTAGGAGTAACCGGTTGGCATGGTATGGCCATGTTGTGAGAAGAGAAGAATGGCATGTAAATAGAAGAGTGCTTGATATGCATGTGGATGGATATATGGGTAGAGGTAGACCAAGGAAAAGATGGATGGACTGTGTGAAAGTTGACATGAGTAAGAAAGGGGTGAATGTTGAGATGGCGGCTGATAGAGGGAAATGGAAGAAGAATACATGTTGTGCCGACCCCACGTAAGGTGGGATAAGGGCAGGAAGAAGAAGAAGATAAAACACAAGACAGATTACAAAAAGAACAAAGAGTGGTCTAAACATACTGATATTTTTCTTCGTATCGTGATCTTCCGCGTGGTTTAGAGCCTTCCACTTTTCCTTGGACGACAAGGCGTTCTAAGGACTGATTATCACGCTGGGAAACGTGTCCGAAATAAATGTTAAATATCCATTTTTCTCTATAATTTTAATTTTTTTTTTGTGTACGATAAAGATTAGAGAAAGTGACGATATTTTTACAATATTAAAAAAAATCACATCACAACTTTGCTGCTATTATGTAGGGGCCGAAACTTCAATACCTGTCACCGCGATAAATATTGCGTTAAATTTACCGCGATTGAGTGAGATTGAGGCTACACTTGAACGGTAAACGTCAATGCCTAAACGTCAAACGGCAATGTGAATACCGTTGTCAAAGTAATTTGGCCTTGTGGCTACACTAACTATAACGTACAACGTCGCGATAATTAACGGCATTTCCCGTTAGTGTGGCCCTAGCATTACAGTTGATCAGCCATTTTTCGTGAGCTGTGACAGCCGCTGGTTACAGACAATAATCCGAGTTTGGCACGGGCCCGCTGCCGGTAATAAGCTTTACACTCTGATTTAGAAGACGTACCTATGTGCACTTGCATTCGTTTACTTAAATAAGTCAAGAGGAGTTTTTGCAGAATAAATGTTGATAAAATTAAAACCAAGTAGTTAATTTAATGATACTTGGACATGAAAATTCACTTTGTTTCGGTCAGAAAAATGTCTTTGTTCCCTTCTAACGTATCAGAAATAAGGAGACAAGACATTTATAACTGACATTCCGGACCGAAAAAACAGTAAAATTCCGTGTAGTGTAGAATTGCCCTAACACTCACAAATTTCAAAGTTATAAACATATATTTAATAATAATTAATCAGTACCTAAGTGCAATAGCGAGAACTTTATTTTAAAGTTTTACCTAAAAATGGTTCTAAATTTAAATAGATGTATGTAAACTAATCGAATATAAAACAAATTTAAACCCTTCCTGATTGGCTATCGCGGTCTCCGTGATCCCATAATTATTCGATTCCCAATACCAATAGCTAATCACGTCGGCTCACATGATGACCGTACGGATTAGCCTCAGCAAACAATAAATTCATACCCAGCTTAGCTCCGCTCGCCAATGACTCTTCAGGCTAATTCTGATCAAATACGTATTAAGTGTTCAACTAGATTGCCTGCAGATTTTGGGGTTGTCATATCGAATTAAGAGGTATTTGAATGCACGAGGATAACGATCTATTCTACTAATTCTAGTGCCGATTGGAATCGATAGTAAACTTTGACTATTCAGATAGTCGAAGCTGAGTTGGGTACTCAATTTGAGTAGACGTATTCTTTCAGATCTAAAGGCAGTTTTAGATCTTTTGAAGATGCCTAAGGGGTAGTCAGAGGAATGTCCAAATACATATTTGGTACACACCCACATTTAGCAGAAGTTAACTTTCCATACATAAGTAAGTTCGTATCAGCAAGTGGCCAACTCTGATGAAGGAGTTTTTAGGCCGCCTTAAGGCTTCCGTCATGGCATCTTTCCATACATGACAGGTTGCAAGCCCATCGACGCTGCTGCAAAGTCTGGTTTCCTCACGATTATTTCCTTCACCGTTTAAAGCTCGTGATAATGCGGATGCGGATATCGGGCCAAGGAACCCACGACCTTCAGATCACAGGTCGAGGCGCTAACCCACTCGGCCATTACGGCTGCTAATAATAATAATAATTCTAAAAATATAAAAAACATCAATATACTGTGATTACTGATGATTCAAAGTTAAATAAGTTTACAAAGAACTCTCAATAAGAAAACTTTACAAATTGTCTTTCAACAGACAAATGTTTTCAAAGAATTGTTACGAGATACTTTTAAGTAGATACGTTGAAAACAAGCTTATGTTGAGGTAACTAACTTTACAACTCAAAATTTATATAATTTATTTTGTCATTATAATAGCACACAGGAAATTACTCACGTAAAATTATCGTCGATTTAGATACCGACAATGTTTCGATTCTTCCGGAGAATCTTCATCTGGGTATGAGTGTGGTCACTCCTCGTGTGTGAGACGCGACCGCAAGGAATGTCTAATACAACTCACGATAGTTTTGAAACTGAAATTTATTTTGTGTTTTTATTTACATTCAATACTAAGATATAACTGCATTGTGTATTTTCTAACTTTTAAACAAACCATGCTCACGATTTGCTTTTGTATGAGTAAACAATTATTGTTATAGAAATTCCATGTGTATTTCTACCTACATGTTCGAATTTCTACGTGTCTAAACCAGTCATGTAGAATACTGACCAAACTGAGATGTTGGCGAAGGCTCTATGAAGGCTGTCCTCGGCACGAGGTATACAATAAACAAAAATATCAAAGGACGTTTCCAGGGCAAACTGGTCCATAACTAAGTTAACCTTAGGAAATGATATTTATAGGATTGTTGGAGCCCGAGATAGGTTACCTACCTAGTGATCGCGTGATGAACTACCAATACGAACGACACACGATGACGTTTCCATACCCCTCTATCCCTGGCTTTGTAATAAACGTCTACGAATACATTCGCCATATTGAACTTTCATATTGAAAATTGCTTTCTTATTTCTAAAATTCCCTCATTCATCTAATCAAGTAGGAAATCATTATATTACCATCGTTGTGTAGCTATCACGCCGCTACAAGGATAGTCCTATATAATCCTTGGACATTTCACACAGCGTCATCTAGTTCCAAGCAAAGCAACTCATTGCTTATGTTATAGTAACCCGATGGCTGATAGATATACTACACATAGCAACATTTACATAGCAAGCTATGCCACGAGCGGTTCGAAGTCCGCCGTTGAACTTTATTTTTCTTCTTGGAAAGTCTCGAAGTAATATTTTAGTAAAGGCTTGTTAAGGAGACACAAGAAACTTATTGCCCCGCTGAGATAGTGAGATAGACGTCGCGATATTTCTTAGCGTGATATATTTTAATGGCCGCTATCAACATGCGGGCCGTCTTCACTTATTTTTATAGAACAGTATCTTGAGATCTTAATGGATTATGTAATTATTTAGTCTGAGACAGTTTGTTGGTAAGCGCCAGTATTCTCTTTAGTTTACAATTACATCAGTATTAATCTTGTTTTGTATTTAATTTCTAACCAGCTTAAGAAGAAAATATATTATACTCTCAATAGCGTTCAAAAGTATAAATAATAAGACTCCAATTTGGTTCGTCTGCTTGCATTTGAAGTCCTCAAACTGCGTAAAAAACATCTCACACGCTATGACCAAAACAAAGGCCTTCAGAAAACCCTGTCAACACAGCTGTGTGTCATCTTAATCATTTATATAAATGATTATATATAAAAATTATTAGTCGTGACTGACTTTACTGATAGCAACACAGAGCCTAAACCTTTATACTAGAAACTTTAAATTTGAAGGGTGCATTCGTAAAGGCGCGGTCCCACCGCCGTGCATGCTATGCACGGGCACCAAGCGCTTTTTAGCTACGTGGGTAAGGGTATGATGTATGCGTTGCGTGTGCGTGGGTCGCAGTGGATACAATCACTTAAATTACATTTTCTTGCAAAGCAAAGCTATGCACGTGCGTAGCCTGTCCGTGCGCCGTGGTGGAACCGCGCCGTTACAGTTAGACTTTACACACAAATTTTGGAAATTCAACCCCTAAGGGAATGAAAAAGGAAAAACGCTAGGCTTTCTCATTTTTTTTCCTAACCTATATTTTCCCACTGCTGGGCAAAGGTCTCCCCCAATCGTTTCCATCGTTCTTGGTCTTCTGCCATGTCCCACAAACCCTCCTGAACCCTCCTAAGCTAGGTCATACGATAATTATATACATACAGTTCAAGCGATGGCTCCAGATCTTCAGAGATCTTTCTCAAATTTGTCGCGTCGTTGGTATAGAAATACTGGCCTTCAGCCAATAGGACCGCCAGTGTAAACTAACAAGTTTAAATCCTAGTAAACAATTTCCTACAAAATAGTACACGTCTTAACATAACATTATCATTATTAATCCACCCGTTGGGACACAGGATTACAAGTTAATATTTTGGTTGAACGGACTGAATATCGTATACTGACTCTGTTATGGCAGAATAATTAACAAGGTTTACTATCAATTTATCTAAGCTGGCAGTGGGCGGGCCTTCGTAATAGAACCTCAAAACACAGCGAATAGAGGCAAGTAATGAAATTGTATAAAAACAATCATTTCAAATAACTAGGTTCTGTATTTAACTATAGTAAAGCGCTAAGGTTACGTAGCATTTTTTGTTAACTACTTAATGGCACTGATTCTGTTGTAACACTGACTAGATAAATTATTGCTTAATTCGAAAGTTTTCATTTAGTTCTCCAAAGTCCCCATGGACATAACTTCTAGATAACATCGTTTTACTGAGTATAGTTTTCAACTTATATGAACTAAAAATAACAAGAATAAACTTCAGAGTCCTTTATTTTTGTTATTTTTAGTTTGAGTAAATATTTGACTTTGTTTTAAGATTTAGAAGTTAGAAGCATATTGAAGCAAAACTGTCAGACTTTATTTGTTGAAGCATCTGCTGTTCAAACTTAGGATGGTACTCTAAGTTATTTGGAATACATAACGCTTTTGTTTAATTTTAATTAGATGCACAGGACAGTGAGTAAACTAATTAACATTTCAAATTACTTTGAATTCTATTTGCTACTCGTACCTACTTAAAACTTGTGAATAAAGCAAAACTATGTGTTTTCTCTTATTTCTCTCATGTGAACTAATTGAGATGCCAAAAGTTAGCAGTCAATTGTGCTAGATAACTAAATTTTTGTATAACATTAAAATCCTTACACACAATATTAGAATTCAAATTTGAGCCAGAATTGCCAAATTTAAACTTTATTTCTTAATTTTCTTAGATTTGTTTCTTGTTTCAAGGCAATATCAACAGCTGTATAGTCCCAATCAACTATCATTATGAATTGGCTACTCTCTTTCAACGCAAATTTGAACATCTCCGTGTCTAAACTCCTTGTAAAGATCCAATCTTGTAATTTCGTGAAATTTTCCTTTTCAGAAACATTTAAAACCGAGGCGATCCATCAACTAATTACAGTAGCGAGTGGAAACGCTATAAAAAGAGTACGAAATGACGACTGGTACAAAAAGCGGACTGGTACAAATGGTTCGGAGCTGTTAGTGTTAGCTACATTTTTATTTCCGCGGTTTACATTTCAAGTGTAATGAATAATGGGGATAATGCTGGAGTTTTAACGTCTTGGTGCCAGAATAAAGTGCAGCTTAAATCAACTAAATAGTGTTGGTTTTTCTACGTAAGGGTTGGTGTGTGTTTCGTAAGTGGTGACGGAGTTTTTAGGCTGCCTGTAGGCCTCCATCATGACTTAACGAGTGAAATCTGAGTCTGACTATTTTAAGTACCCTTCAAAGCAAGGAAGCCTTAGCTGTTACTTTTAAACATTTTAAATTAATTGCGGTCACCCATCCAAATAGTGACCTCTCAGAAATCTGCCAATATTGACAAGCTGCGCCTCAACCATTTTCCAGAGGTATGGCTGGCAAACGTTCTTGAAATATCGTATAGTAGAGGTAATCACTTAAGAAGGTAGAGCCGAGTTGGTATTATGTAGATAGTCGGTAGGAGTTCGACTTTCAATCAAATTTACATGAGCTCTAATCTGTGAAGGAACATCTACATAGTGAGGCAACGAGTATTGTAATAGAATAGTAGATTTGAAACCCAGTTAGTATTGTAAGGTGAAGACGGGCTTGCAGCCATCATCGGTTGTGAAATGTATTTTAGCGTGAACCAAAATATGTGTATTTGATGAGTAAATATTTTTCGTGACAAGAAACGGTGGTAATCTCGTTTAATTTAATTTTTTTTGTTAGGTCAATATTTGAACTTCTTTTGGCTCAAAAGTCATAGAAAATACCACAAGGACAATACAATGAATAAAACAAGATCAAAATAGCAACCCAAGGTCTGCTACTAATGAACAAAACGAAAACCGGCAAAATGAAACTCTCACAAATTAGATTTCTCGCAGCTGGCATGATTTATGAGCTAGCAGACCTAGGCTACCTAAACTCTCCTAATCGCATAACTTTTTGACACTGACAGGTAGCAAATTTACTACCTTCCCACGACTAATCCAATCGCCACATTTCATAAAATTTAAATAACACCCAATATGCAAAGCGCCTAAACCTTTCAACGACGACACAATAAAATTTATTAACATCATTCGTCAACAAAAGGGGAAGACGTTTCGAATAACAGCAGGAATTGATGCTGACGTGGGAGGCCTCATTTCCATCATACACAGGGGGCTGCCCCTGGGGCCATGTCTGACAAATAGAGATCTCGTGCAACGAATTCGGTCAAAAAAATTGTCGCGAAACGAGCTCACGAAACCTATCTGCCACCAAATTACACAGACCCACCCCTCCCCCCTGCGCACTCCGTGATCAGCCCCGCGGGGGGTCGTAACAGAATCAGTGACAGCTCTGGTGATTCTGGCCGTGATACGACGATGCAATAAAGAAAATTGCGAGCATTTGCTATTGGAATTTGGAACAACGGGTAGCTTTATGGCACCGATAATGTTATGGGCAGGTAATGTTCTGTTTCTGTACAAATGTGCGTTTCATTGTTTTACGATCCTTTATTTCGAACGTTCTTTGATTCATGTTTAATGATGGTATTAAAGATTGAGAGGACCTTGACGTAAATTGGGTAAAGTTAAGTAGGTAAATTGTTATTTAATGAGCTCGTCCGTGATGGCTTCGTTAGGGCGCTCACCGATTCAAAGTTTTTTGCTTGAAAATCTTAGAAATGAGGTATTTTTTTTCTAAAATGTTTTTATTTAATGATAACGCTGCTTTTAATTTAATCTGGTTACCATAACACAAGCATTAAATTTAAGTTGCTTAGCTTGGGACTAGAAGACGCCGTGTAAAATATCCAAGGATATTTATTTAATCGTTGACTAATGTAGGCATTTTATAACCTTTTTTTTATTGTCGTATTAAGTTTTCTAAAGGTACATACAATTAATTTATTAATGAAATTGGCGCACCCTACACTCTCACAAAACTCTTTCTAAAAAAAATATTGAAGTTAATAGAATATTCTATATTTTTCGTTTTAAAATTGGTTAAACTAACAACTACTGAGATTTTTCCGTGTTTTTAAAATTTTCTTAAATAAGCACTCACGAAGAAACTGTACCTCCAACTTTGTTTAAAATAAGCTACTTGTATTTTAAAAGAGCCCAGCTGCTCTCAAAAAAGAGGTATCTAGTTCTGACGTGTTTAAGTACGTCAAAAACAGGTTGCTACTAAGCCCATTGTAAACCAGCCATTAGTGACAATTCGGAGTATCGCAAAAGCTAAACTTAACTAACTAAAAATGTTGCCGTTCCTTTCATATCGACGGGAATAAAAAGGATGGCATTAATTTTAGTTAGTTTAGTTTAGCTTTTGCGACACTCCGAATTGCCACTATTAGTTGCGTTATTATTTTTCCTATAATCGGTAAATTCTGCTTAAATCTAGATGGCGTTGTCTCATAACCAGAATTTGTAATGAATATTTAACACTGCCATCTACCAACTTTTAGAAGAATTCGAAAAAAGGGTGACAGTTTGTTTGAAATCAGTAAGTAAATTCCCGTTAGCTACACGTAGTGACATTTTGTGATTTTTAAGATAAATACGAATAAAAAACGATTCTCGTCAAAATCTTTACATTACTCGTCTTTACTACCTTACTAGTCACTGATTGCTAAAGGAGTCGGGTATACTATATGAGTACTGACTGGGAGTACAAAGTATTTGTTCAGCTAAACCAACGCACTTCACAGCCGTTTCACAAAGCTCTCAATTACATCAAACGGTGAAGTCCGAGTAGGCACCGGTCGACCCGTGTCATTCCGAATCAGGTTTCAATGTAACATGAGCCTTATCACAACGGTTTTCAATTCATTATGTTTTTCATTTTAAATAATAATGGTGATACCTAATTTAAGCTGCCTCCGAATACGTCCTAGATTATCATTTTAATTGTTCGTAATTTGAAAGTAAGTAGAGTAATCAACAAGTAGCTCTAATTATATAGGCCGTCTTAACGACTCCACATTGTACAAATTAAAAATTTATTAAATTGATCTCGTTCGACTGTATTCCCTTATGCATTTTACATTCTTAGAAGATGTTCATGGGGTTTAAAAGTATGTCCACCAAATACATATTTGGTGCATAACCACATTTTGTATATGCCAACATTCCGAACGTGACAGGATGCAAGCCTATCGACGTTATTGGAAAGCTTACTGGTTTCCATACGATGTTTTCCTTCACCGTTTAGAGCTCGTGTTAATGCACATACAAATTTTTCAAACATAAAGTAAGTAAGTTATGAGCAAGTGGCCAACTCTGGTGACGGAGATTTTAGGCCGCTTAAAGGCCTCCGTCATCGATTACCGATTTTTAAAGCCGGGACTGACAAATTAACGTGCCCTCCAAAGCACGAGTGGTTAATCTATTTAAGACAGCTTCTAGATTTAGAAAATAAACTAGTCTAGTTAAATTTAGAGTAACTTAGAGTGATTATACGTTATAATCTGTGGCACGCCGTGGTCACTACACACTGAGCCAACGAGCCAACTCTCCGTACAAACAAACAGACGTCTTGTCCTATCTATGTAGATCCCCGTATCTGCTGGAAAGTTAATTTATAGGGCTTTTGTTAAGGCACCAGTTTCTAACCTAAAGTGGCTAAAGTTCTAGATAATTTATTTGCGAGAAACACTGTAAACAGTGTTCACCAGACTTTAGTTGATTTGTAGGTTTAAGTTTTGCCGTTCTGAATAATATTTTGCAAATATATACAGCACTAGAGTTACCTGTAGGTGGTATTGCTAGCAACAATAAAAAAACCTAGTTTCAGTCAAAAATTCAAAATAATATTCTTTATCAAAATAAGACCACTTTGACACGTCACGCCCTTAAAACTATGGGATTCTACTGCCTTTTCTAAATGCGACAACCAAAGGAAGGAAGGATTAAGAACCCCTGGCATGTTTGCAACTCTATATTAGTAGATTTTTTTGATTAAAGTGTTAAACCACACTTAGGTATTTCATTTTTAAATGAAAAATCTTACTAAAAGTTTTACGACTTCGGCGTCAAGGACTTCGTGGCCGAGTGGTAAGGCAGCCCGGCTTAAGGGTGATCGCTTGTATCTCGCGGGTTCGAATCCTGCCGAAGTCTATATTAGTAAATAATACTATATCAACTAATATTGACCTCACAGGAATGTGAGGAATGAGAGTTCATAACTCATGATAAAAGATGGATAATTTGGTAAATTTACTTTGTTTCAGTCTCAAAATGACAAGGCGTACTACGCGGACGCGAAGAAAATGAAGACTACACGATGTGAAGTCACCAGGACATAAGCCACTGTTGCCATGATGACTAAAATGTTGCTGTCGCTGCTGCTGCACTGCTTCTGCGTGGCCACCACCGCGTCGATTACGAATGGAGGTAAGTGTATCTGTCACTCCAAATGGCATTTATTAGAACTGATATGTCCCGAAATGTGATATAAATATAGTTATTTCTTTACAAACAATGGGCTACGAAAATACTAACTATACTTATACTTTTTGTCTTAACATTATGTCTATCTTCATCTGCCAGTTTCACATATTTTTGTTAAAGTAATAAATATATCAAACACAACAGTACGTAAATCAGGTCTGTCCCACGTCAGACACCAAAGAATCCTTTAAATATTCCCTTAAAATCTTACTTATTCTACCCGAATAAAACAAAGAAACTCACTATTCTAAATGGAAATATCTCTAAAAACACGTTCCATTGCTCTTCTACAGAGAGAAAAATAACGAGCTCACAGTAAAGATTTAAAACAATGTATGGAAAAAGCCTTACCTATATTTAAATGCTTACATGTACTGTTAAAAGCAAAAGAGCCTTAAATAATGTCCGAGCTGGAAACAAAAATCTAGTTAAAAATAATTAACGTTGAGAATATAAACTTATAACAACATTGAGAACTGCTTTAGTTACGAACTTTCAAGCGCGTATTTTTAACGGACAAAGTCAAGGCAAGCTCCTAGCTCAGTTTGCGTAATTTTAAACTGTGTTGCCAGTGCTATTAATTATTTATGTAACCAAATGGAGCAGCGTAGTTTGGTAGTGTACGGATTTTACGTAACGCTTAATCCTCTCTGGTTTAAAATTTAAAGCGGCGCGAAATTTATGGCTCGCTTTCTTAACGCAATTAATTGTTATTTTCTTCGGGGTTCGGATGCTGTAATCTACATTATCTGTCTGAGGAAAGATGTGTAAAACAATAAAAAATAATGCTCAATAAATTATTAAAATGTATTTGCTTGATTTTACACATATAAATCTTAGATGATTAAAAAAAATGTATCTATTTTATTTATTTATTAAGGCAACGCCAACAGTACACGTAATTACATTGTTAAAAAACATTCATATAAAAATACTATAATGTTTACAGTCTGGTTATAACACAAGAATTAAATTGCTTAGCTTGGAACTAGATGACGCTGTGTGGAATGTCAAAGGATATTTATTTATATCACGTTTTGTATAGATACAAACGCGCAGTGACGGTGCATTGGAAAAATGGGGTGAAAAATGGGGTGCCCCTCTAATGTAATTTAATAAACGTTTCTATTGATTCGATACTTTAGCTCGCTGTTATTATGCTAACCTCATCACCGACGAAGCTCGCAGATATTATAATCTGCCTAAAGAGATTATATCCTTCGAATTGAATTTATTTCAAGTTCAGCTAAAGGAGCCAGATATTCAAAACTAATCTACTAAATCATCTTAAAAGCTTATTTGAATGATTAAAAACGACAGTCTCTATTGATACACACACAAACACTTTTTGAGGGTTTATGTTTATGGTTCAATGAACTCTGTTGATACTCATACCTAGCTACCTGGATTAAATAATGACTTAATACCTAGATTTAAATGTACGCTAAAAACGGGAAGACTGTTGAAACTATTATTTTATTCCCTTACACAGTTTCTTTAAATAAATGATTGTATTTTTAATCTGATAAAAGATCCTTTTCATAATCTCCATTAGAGTAGTTTCCAACTCGCACTTAAAAAACTGGTGGTTCGAATGGTTCGAGTTGGGAAATTAAAATTAATATAATTTTCGTTTATCATCTCCTACCACTTTTATATTTGCATTGAATTAGCATTATTTTGTTTACAAGTATTACCTCTACTATACTAATGGTTAAAGCCTTTAAAGTACAATTGATTATCCCTTAAAACATACTATTTCTATCAAAAAGAACTGATGTGTTCCAATCTAGCCTCGGGTGTAAAACAAATACCTATTCTGATAAAATTAATCTCCTCAGAACTATTCAGTGAAAAGAGCCATACCTGTATCCAGTTTATTCCGATAGATTGGCGTTGAATGAAGATCCATTCGCGTGCGTTATGCCCACTGGCTCGTGCCATTCTCGGGATGAACTGCTCCGGTTTTATGGCTAAAAATGGTTCTTTTATGTTTCAGGGACCATGTTACTATTTTGAGTTTTATCTCGCTTCATATTAAATTCTTTATCGCAATTTGAGCTGTGGTGATTTTGACGGCAGTTTTTCTATATTTCGATTATTTTGAATTGTTTCAACAATAGCGGAGTTCATTTTCAAGTGTAATAGGATTGTGTTATTTTCAAGTGTACAGTTTTAATCAGTTGCTACAAATCCTAGCAAATATATAAACTATAATTATGCTACAAACAGTATTACAAACCAGTTTGAATTATGCGTGTTTTCCTCGGGTTTCAAATATAAACTGATTGCAACTTATGTTCTGTAATTACCTCAATAATGCAGAGGACTTTTTAATTACTGATGTAACACATTACCCTATTTTGGTAAATTTGGTAGCAATTAAAACTTACTCAGTGACACTTCTAGTACAATTTAAACTTTCGCTATCTTTATACATAATTTAAACAATATCTTCTTCTTCTTCTTTATTTTGGCTTCGCCGGCTTTTGCCACGCATTTAGCCACTACCATGTGATTAAAATTCAAATTAGTCAAGTCAAAGTCAGAGTCAGAGTCAGCGTCAGTAAAGATGTGGGACTTTACTGAAGCTTATTTAAAGTTCACGCTATGCTTAACTTAGTGTTATGAAAACTTCTTTTTCTTATATTATTTCAATGTTTAAACTCAATTAGATTATATTTCCTAGTAGGATGCCACATTTACTCCAGTTACTTACAACACATAAGTGTGACCTTCAATTCAAGCATTCATACTCTGAAACGTTTGACACCGATATACCGAACTTACGATAATGTCACATTTATTTAAACTATGCCATAAGTTCAAACCTAAAGCAAGGTCCATTCTGTTACCCAAATAATCGAACAAAACATATCGATAAAGATCCAGCTATTTCACACGCAGGTAAACAAAGAGCCGTAACAAAGAGTGCCAAGATTAGCTTTTTGCAAGCAAAATTATTGGGCGAAACAAAATAGCCCGAATGGAAACGGCACAGAATAAGCAGTAGGTACTGATGTAGATCACTAGGTGCTGGCTTTGAACGTCATTAATGTGTGAACTATTCCATTAGATAGAAAAAGTAATGTTGCAGTTGACGTGGGAGAAATAGACACACGAATCGTATACCTACGATTAGACAATGGTTTTATAGACTGCTTATGAACTATACCAACGGTTGTAGGTTTAGAAATATCACTTTGATATCAACAACAATAACAATTTTTAAAATGAACTTAGAGCAAAAGAATCCTAAATGTAGAATAAAATTCAACGCAAATTTGAAGTTGTACAGGCACTTTTCCAGAATGCAAGATTTTCGCGTTTACAAATTAGTTTTTCTCTACGCGAAATAAAGCTCATTTTACATTGAAAGCCGCCCCGGAGTGGCGCAGATTTGCCAGCGGTTCGGAGCTGGAAACCGCACGGGATCAATAAAAAGGATTTGAGCATTTGGAAAATCCTTCCTCTAAATATTCTAGTTTAAGCCGATGCCCTCCAGACAAAGGGGTAAACTTAGTGTCTCGGATTGCCGGAAAAGTACAAAAGGTATTCTTAACAACTTCTTTGGTGAACAATCTAAAACTGGTATTACAGATTGACACTCAAGTACAAATGTCGGTCCCGGCTTTTGAAGTCGTTAAGCCACAAAGAGTTGGCCACTTGCTCTTACGAATGAACGGATGAACGAACGGTTCCTCAAGCCTCAAGTACGGTTTAAATTCTAATTAAACGCCACTTAAACTACACTAAACCATCATTAATAAGTAGTTACTTCATAAGTTTTCTTTAAAAGACCAACCTGACCAATTGTCTATTTTTTTGATTTATTTTAACTGTATTTTTATGAACTACAATTGAGCATGATAGTATGATAATAATAATTTTAATACCATCAAGGCATGTTGTTCAAATATAGCGACTTCTAATCGTAGGTTATGAGTTGGAATCTCGACCTTTTAACAATGAAAATTTATTGTTAAAAGGTCGAGATTTTGTAAGAATCGGTGTTACATGAGTTCGAAGCTATTTGCAAAACTGTTCATGCGCCAAAATGTTGCCTCTGACTGCCCATCATCGGGCCACTCGCACGGCAGTGACCCCGCCAAGTCGTACAAAAAAGCGGCACGGCCGTACCATCCTTTTTTAGACTGAGTTTGTCGAAAATAATGAAATGCAAACATTTTATTAAATTTACTTATACCATGTGCCAATAACAATACTTTTTCGAAGAATCAAAGCTTTGTCGTAGCTCTGCAAAACAAGAACCAAGTATTTATATAAAATTTCCAGCAAATACAAATCGATAATAAAAACAAAGGGTTCAACTGCGGCCACCATCGCATTCACCGGATTTAAAGTTTCGGAGAAATGTGCATGTAAATATAACGTCGAAAAAAAACATACTAAAATTTAAATGGGTCCATTTGTGGGTTTGTTATTATTCACGTGTAAAGGAATTTCAAAAAAGAACATTTTCATGTAACGAAATATTTAGTAAATAAGTAAGTGTACTAAAAGTGTACTTTGTTTTGTTTTTTCTTTTATTACTGTCCGTAGGTAAGTATTTGATTGAAGCTAATACACAAAACACATAGACATACATTTATTTACAAACCAATTAAAAAATCAATTACTTTGCCTATACATGACTATTTTGTTTTGTATTTACTCAGTGACATTTACTTTGACATTTTATAATCTATTATTCGTTTAAGAAATAGTTATCAAAAGTTGTCACAAACCATAGAGTTATTATAGAGTAATCTTTGACAGAAATGTTAGATGTCATCGCAGCAGGATGAGAAGATGACATAACCAAAGTCGTTAGCCGAACATGAACAAGATGGATGCCATATTATCTAGAAATAGGCCGAGTAAAATTGAAGAGGACTGCTAGCATGAAATGAACATAATACATAAGGTTAAAGGTAAACGCACACGCAAACGAATCAATGCCACGTACACATCCGCGTCGAAAGAATCAACACCAAAAAAATAAAAAAATCAAAAGACAATGTAAATTTGATGAAACGGTAGATTTGACTACATCGTCCTATGACGACATCCGAATTGGTCTAGGATTTCTTGAGTCTTTCCCTATTAAGGCGATTTAACGCGATTTTGTGTGTGATTTCATAGGATTTCATATAAATAACTCTAAAATTTGTTTTGCTCGGCTCATTCGACGCGTTTTGCTTAATAAGTGTGCGTTCACCTTTAGATGGTAGTTTCCAAGTAGTCCAAACAAAATAGTCGATGGTGACATGCAGCCTTCAATAATCGATTCAGCACCTGCTTCTGTTTGTTTGGGTCCAACGCGGGATAGTTCACAGTTCGGCAAAATAAGGATGTGACACGAAGCCGAAATATAAGCCGAAAAACATCAGAACTTTTGGACTTAGTAATCCTCAAACATGCATTTCACACTTAATTTACGTTGCTTTCGTGAGAATTTACTAAAAAAATTACATATTATGTTTTTATGAGCTAGTTGCAAACTCTGGCCATGGCTTTAAGACTTTAAAGGCCTTACTCTAAAAGTTTGCTCAGACAATTTTAAAATTGAACATTTTTGGTTGCGCGATATATATTTTTTTGATCAAACGGAATAAAATGTTTATAGAAACATTTTTGTTTGAGCTTTGTTTGAGTTCTAGGAAAAAATCAAAGGGCGGCTTGGTTTTGTAAAGAGTTCTTCGAATTTATTGAACGTATGGAATGGACGCAAAAATGTTTAATACATTACATACAATACAAGATTTTTTTGTTTGTTGTTTTGTAATGCTCTATTTTGAGAGCATACCTTGTGATGTATAATAAATATTTTTGGATAATGACAAAGTTTCAAAGAAAAATTATATTATTGAATGATTAATTATGTAACTGAATCCTTCATCATTTAGAAAGGTACACATAAGATAATATTTTTTTTTTTATCAAAAATATTAAATTATGACCCAAGATGCGGTAGATATTCATTCAGATCTTTGTTTAGGCGTCTAGCACTAATTTGGCTCAAAGGATCAGCATTGCCATTCAGCGCGGCAATGCTGCCAGTGTCTTGGGCACGCTTCTGTCTGGCAGTGGTTTGGATCAGTTGAACTACCTATGGATCGTTTGTAACGATCTTTAGGCGGCTCAGCTGGTTCTAATTGTATTTTGTACAGTTATGTAAATATGTAGTAGTTTAGTTTCTGTAAATAAAGTTCAACATTATGGCGTGTTTAGATGTTTTGAAGGTGTCTAATGGGGTTCAATGTATTAACATAATAATAAGTTATATCAGAAACGTTGTAACCGTGGTGGAGGGTTTGACATACAAATAACTGCAGGCCTCGAAAACAGCACCTCAATCAAAAAATGCTACGCTGTACAAAAATTTTAAATAAAATTTCGCGAAAGCCGAAAGCAAGCCGAAACATCACGCCGAGTCATGTTTCAATCTCTTAGCGGCCAGCGGCCAGATAAAACTTGAACAACCCTCACTCTTAAACTTTTATTAGTGTTTGGCGTCCCAGTCCATATTGTACGGGAGTTTAAAGTCCCATTGTGTACTTAAGTACCGAGATAATAGGATGTAAAATCATATAATTACATGTAAATGATGTTGATACTCAATTTTAATGAATGATTTTACGTGGCGTCTTTGGCTCTGGAAGTAATTAAGATGTTCTTTATTAGAATAATTATACTTAATTACATAACGATGGTTTTGCAATTAGACACACAGAGAATGAGAGCAATGTGATTTTTTATTTATGCCATACATTATAAATAACAAAGTAATAATAGCTTATATAAATAATACATAACTGGACCTAAATTATTTGTGAAGATAATACCGTTTCGGAATTCAAATTCAAATTGTGTATTTGTTTCTCTCACAAACATAAATAAAAATATATTATAATTTTAAAAATAAAATAAATAGGTAAAGTTAAAAAATTATGATAAATTCAAACAATTGTAGGTTAGAGGTAAGAACCTGTTTTGTTCATTCAGCGAGAGAGCCGAGATATTTTTTTCTAATAAGTTTTCTGTAGTGCGACGCGATCAGAAAGTTCGCGGAGATGTGAATTCACGTGTGTGCAAATTTCTATGTCATTTATAAACTTTTAACAGATACAAAAAAATATGATAATTTTCTAGAATCCACAACTTAATTCAAAGATATAACCGTCCACAGTTTACCACTTAAAATTCAAAGTTATTACCGGAGAAAGGGTGAAAATTCACATGTGGCGTGTGCAAATTTACAACCTCTTTTTTGTCATAAGTGAGAGGCTTAAACGATCCAGATGAATTCTTTAAATTACGATCGTTCAGTAAGCTCACTTTATTAGCAACTGAGGTAATATGCAGATGAGACGATTATCATGTAGTAACAGTTACACGTTATCTGCACTCCATTAGTGATCCGAGCAGATTGCTATACCATTAATCGACTGCATTCGCCCTAGAACATAATATCTATTATAACAACATGATAATTTAATTCATGTCTAGAGTTAGCATGTGTAAAAATGGCATTATTACTAGTCTATCTGACAGACTAATTCAAACTGACACCTACAAACGCTGGATACAATTAACATCCTAAGATGTAGACAATTAGGTACGTTTACCTACTCTGTAGTTTTTATTAGTTGTGTAAGTTAGTTAATAATCTAAATGTACCAAATGTAAGTTTTAAATGGATCTTGTGTCTGAATTAAAAATATATTATTATTATTATTATTAAAGAAGTTAGGCATTTGATCTCAGAGATAACGTTAAACTTGATTTTTGATAGAAGTCGAATCCTTAAAATCAAAGAGTTCGTTTTTCGTTTGAGACTTCAAGGAAGTCGTGTAAATTCCTATGTAAATTTTATAAACCTATAAATTTGCATGGCTGATGGCACTGTCTCATTGAATAAAGAAATGTTGACTTTGATTTTGTCTGAATCACTTTTTATAGGGACCACCTCGGAATTATTTCTTCAACCAAAAAATAATTTTCGTCCACTATTGATCGAATAATCGGTGAACGTACATAAAAAATACATGCAGTGGAACATAAAACTACCTTCTTTTTTGAAGTCGGTGAAAACATTTTATATTAACTTCAGAAAGAACCAGCTCACTAAAGCCATATTTAAACAAACGGTGTAATTACTGGACATAATGGCAGATTCACATCGATTTAATTAACTGAGCGAAGTGTTAATGATCTCGCCTCGCTCCCAGCGCGCAGATTAGACACATTGAAGGTGCTTCTATTTGATAATATATTCTCTTCGTATTTTATAACTAACGGGTATGGCTTTAGAAAGTAACAAAATGATGTGTCAAAATATCTGATGTTGATGATGTTTTTGAACGATTCAGTTAAAGTCAAGTTGGTTATAACTTTGAATTTTAAGTTGTGGATTCTGGAAAATTTTCATATTTTTTCTATTAAAGGTTAACTATCTCAAAAAGGTTGATTAAATATCGTTTCAATATATTTTTTTTTGGTATTAATTGTAGTATTAATTTGTTAAAAGTTTTTCCACTAAAATGTACATCAAATGTACAAAAGATTTATTTGCATTTTTTTACAGTACACTAACAGAACCAAAACCAATTCTAAAAGTCATAAACATCTGAATGAAACAGTTAGTGGTTACTAATTTATCTAAATTTAGTGCCGGTCAAATTCATTCGACCAAACTGCCCGGGAATCTGAGCAATTTAGGAAAGTGGTGATTACGCTGACACATCACTCTACTGCAACTTTCAGTCAGTTAAACGTAGCTTTAGGCTCTTTTCATATAGGATACGGTTACCGTTCGGTTAACATGGCAACCGTGCTATGTAAAGTAGTAATGTATGAGCTACAATAAGAACTTTTCACAAGGCATGGGACCGTGCCGTGACCGTACGTCATTGAGTTACTATACTAAAGAGTCACAATCTAATAGCTGACAACACTCACAAAATGTCCGAGCAACGTTCTACATACCTATACAATGACATTTGCTCGAATGTAGACGTTATGTTACTTGTTTTAATGTTCAAAGTCGCTTGTACGCAAAAACTAAAACTCGGCGCACTACGTAGCGTTCGCCGAGTTTTGGCTCGAACATTTTAATTGTCTGATTGTGGCTCTATAGATTGTACTTCAATGCCGTACGCATATAAAAAGAGACCTTACGGCTTTGAATCAGAGCTTTGATTGAGTTGTTACAAATTAAGTGAAGAAAAAGGGTCATAAAACTCACCGGCTCCCCAAAATCAAATATTAACCGAGTGGTGATATAACATACGCCTGATAAGGCCTGGAGCAACATAAAATGGGGTGTAAGCGCCGTTTCATAGCCTTTGTCCCATAACAACGAAACAATGTCCTTTTATGTCTCCCCCGCGAACACCTACGGGAAACGAGTTTTTAAATATGCTGGATTTTCACCTCAAAGGTATTTTTTTCGAAGAGAATTAAATTATCTGGGATTAAATTTAATTTAATTTTTTGCAACGTCCAAGTGTTTTTTTCTGGATTTTTGTGTATTCATTTATTTGCGCGCAGCCGTACCCAGAGACCCAAATGAAATTGTTTTACAGTAAATGATAAAATTGAAAAATAGTTGAAAAAGTTGGTTGAATTTAATTCTGATCAAAATCATTATCAATCAATCAATAATTTACTTATTTCTCTCACAAACAATAAAATCATTATACAAGTGAATCGGAGAGATTTTCAATTTCCATTGTGATGTTAATGAATACTTAAATGACTTTTGACTTTAACTATGCTGCTTTCTGTGCCTTCATTCACATCGAAATCAAAAGACAAGTTATCAAAATAACTAGGCATTTTCATCATCGTAGTATTGACCTCATTAGATTCCTCGTTGAGACTACTACGTTACCTTTGTAAACACTTCAGTTTTTTGGGCGTGCTCTAAGAAAATTGTTTTTATTTTAAAAATAACAATCAATGCAGACTTCTTGAAGAGGCCAATTAAAAGAAACTTAAAGACCAACTCCAAAGAACCCTTAAAATGTTTAATTGTCCCAGTTTTATTTAGTTGGCATTTCATTGGGTTCCGCAGAGACATGATAAAACAGAAACCTTAAGAATTTTACCAATTTCATATCGTTGATCGTATTGACGATATAATATTTCAGATATTGTTTTTATTAGCTTCTAACAATTTAATATTCGGTACACAATTTGACCTAAAAACCAGTGAATTACCAACGTATAAAACATATTATAAGTAAGTCAAACAAAGAACCTCCTTTTGTGAAGGCGGTTAAAAATCATTTTTACAAGCATTAGAATCACCTAGCATGTAAAACGAAACTTAAGTGATCCTTGAGGTCCTACAAGAATAAATGATTTTTTCTTTCTTTCTTTCTTTTTTTCTTTATAAGAACTGTAACATTAAGCTATAGAAAAAGTCTCAGGAACTGTCTATTGCGCATATACTACCTACACTCGTACGTAATCCTATTGTTTTTATGACTTTCAGCTCTCGATTATAGATAGTACCTTGTGGACAGAACTAATGAGAAAAAAAATCCCAGTAGTTCTGTCAACAGAACTACTCAACAGAACAGGTGGGAGTAAACGCTACTATTGACCTTCAGATGTGACCTCAAATTATATTATCGAGATGAAGACTAAAATACTTTCTCTCTAAAAGACTCTCTTGTTTACGTTTAAGCTTAGACCCACTTTGTACTGTGCAAACATTTTCTCGTTTAAAAAATAGCCAAAAACAAGATTCGATTTTATCGTTTTAAATCTCCGAATGTAAATGGCGTCTCGTCCTGGCATTTGATTGGAATATTTACGTGGGAAACAACACACGAGACAGGTTAAGTGCTCTTACTGATACTACTTTTTAGTGATTCAAGCTCGTGTACTCAGAAGAGATCTACTAAAATCTTTATAAACATTGCTAAAACTGTTTAAAGCGTGGATACGGTACTCACTAGGACATAACTACGAGTATGTTGTTTTTCCAAAAAAATCTAACAATTAGATACAAAGCTCTCTACCACAACACAAGCATTAAGTTGCTTTAGCTTGGGACTTGACGCCGTGTGAAATGTCCAAGGATATTTATTTATTTATTAATATGCCTACATTTACATTCGTCCACTTCACCAATGAGACTGTTCCTAGCATATCCCAACTACCACTAAAACACAGCGAGCAATAGAAGCCTCCTTTGTCGCGCCAAATATGTCGGTATCGTGTATGCGCATAAATTCACCTGCTTCGGAAGATTTAGCCACGACCAACTGCTTTATTATCTGGGGTGTAACTACTTGTCTTTGGCAGGACTTAACGCTATATTATTCGGGACCAAAATCAGAGTTAGCAACTCTAATTTTGGTTGATTTTGACAATAACAAAACGACAAAAAAACATGCAAAGGTATGTGCTATCGTGTCAAATTGACACGATACAATCACCAAAAAAACACGATCCAATAGGCATAAGCCTAATATTGCATAGTTATGTACTAAGCTGCAAATACTGATATGCCAACCCTGCCTAATGGGCTAAGGGCAAAAAATGGCGATGGAGTCATTAATATAATACATACTCGACACTCGTACATATAAATTAACTTGACCCGAAAAGGTGAAGCTAATAAGAGTGTATTCTCTTCATAAAAATATTATAACAAAAGTTCATGTCTTTGCATAGCGGAGTGGTACGAATTGTTAACAAAGCAAAGTAGTGGCCTCATGGGATGAAAAGTCAGTCATCCCAGGCAGATGGGTCAATGACACTGCGGAATTTGCAAGCCGTACATGGATCAAATTGGTCAAATATACATGATTTTTAACAAAGAGGTAGCCTCAATGTATTTTGTGAATGTTTTCATCAGTATTTTATCAATGTGTTTCTACAGTTATTAGGGCGCCTTCAAATTAGCCGCAAATTGTCGCGCGTAGGCAGCGCAGCTGCAGCCGCGGCCGCACTGCAGCCGCGCGACAATTTGCGGCTAATTTGAAGGCGCCATTATATATCATCATCATAATCTCAGCCATAGGACTCACTGCTGGACGCCTCTCTCATAGATCTCCAGTTGTTTCGGTTGGAAGTGGTCTGCATCCATCGTGAACATGTGGCCTTTATCATCCATCCATCTTGTTGGCGGACGTCATTCGCTGCGCTTGCCAATACTAAACATGGAACCCGGGCTAAAATAAGAAATGAAATGCATATATTATTATTATCTTTACTTACGATGTTAAAATGCCGTTCTGTGCCGTTCGTTATCATGTAGGTTGTCACAAGCTAGTTTTTTGGATAATGATGAGCATAACATCGACATTGGTTGCGGGTTCGATCCCCGCTACGGGACAAATGTTTGTATGATCTGCAAATAGTTGTTTCGTGTCTGGTTGTTTTCTATGTATATATTTACAAAAAAAAAATGTATCTATGTAGTTTATCAGTCATCTGGTTACCATAACACAAGCATTAAATTGCTTAGCTTGGGACTAGATGACGCTGTGTGAAATGTCCAGGGATATTTATTTATTTATTTATTTATTGTTGTGTCGACGTCGATGATGCAGCCAATAATTATTGTTCCTAGGCTTGATAATAATCAGGCAGATATAATAACCGCAAAGTAATATTAAAAAGTGACAATCACACTGACAGAGCATAGTATACTCAACATAAGAGCCGCCAAAGCTATCCGTTTCATTTAATAAATTACTTTGCCTGTTTGAATGCACGACTATGAATGGAGCTAGACGTAGCATTAGTTAATTTATTGATATAGCTTTATGTGAACCTCAATGCAAAATACATTAAAGCACTTAGACTGATTGCTAAGAAAAATACTGTATTTTTTAGATAAAAAGTTTCAAGATGAACAGATGATAAAAAACAAGAACCAACGAAAATAAGAATCTGTACAATATAAACTTAATTATTATAAGGACTTTTAAAGTTTTATTCACAAAAAATATTTATAGAATCAAATTAACTCATTTTATGTGGGTCTGCGAATGTTTGACGATGTAAAGTAATGTTGGCATTTTTTTTTATATTATGATGTAAAAGCATTGAGATGTATTATAGAGCCACAATCAGACAAATAAAATGTAAACGCCAAAACTCGGCGCACGCTACGTAGTGCGCAGAGTTTTTCTTTTTTGCGTACAAGCGACATTGAACATTAAAACAAAAGACATAACGTCTACATTCAAATGTCAAATGTCATTGTAGAACATTGAATTTGCACGCACATTTTTGAGTGTTGTCACTTATTAGATTGTGACTCTTTAATACATCTTAATGTGTAAAAGGCTATGATGATGATGATTTTTGATTCTCGATTATCATAACGAACTAGTGCTCACGGTACAGGTGTTCTGCAGCACAGCTTTCACAGCGATGTAAAATGAAAATCCAATTCAAATAGCTTTCGACTTTTTGATGGAAATGCTTTAATTAATGTTATTTCTGAATAGTGCAGTTGTAATAGCTTGAATATAAACTAAATTAACTGCGATTTGGTATTGAGGGGACATTAAACTATACTGAATTGCATGGTATGAAATTATATATTTAATTTTAATGATACTCGTACTATGTTTGTATGTTCTGCAGATTATATTTGTTCCGGGTCTGGATGTTTTTCTATCTATAATATGTATGTATTTACAAAATGTATCTAAGTAGTATATCAGCCATCTGGTTACCTTAACCCAAGCATTAATTTGCATAGCTTGGGACTAGATGACGCCGTGTAAAATTTCCAAGGATTTTATTTTTTTATTTTATGCAGATCTATAATACTCATACTCTGGTAGATCATTGTCATTGTATTATTTTCACAGTTTAAAAAAAAAACGTTGAAAACACGGATTCCAGCGTTGTTGAAAAATAAAGTCACTTCACCAACGGATGCCTTGAGGCGGTCTAAAAACAACAGTCAAAGTTATATAGTTATCATTTGTATACGAACTTTCTTTTGTCTTTGTCGAGTCGATACAGAGTAGGTACGTACATTTACTAATGATTGCATCGTGTGTGCTTTGTTTTGTTTCAATAAAGTGACTTTGAAAGCGTTCCAAACCTTTGAGTCGAAGTTATCGTGTCTCGCAGTGAAGCAATCTATATAATGTTATAAAGACTACATAACTCCATAATATACGTGAGCTGAAAAAGTGTAGTAATACTGGCCTTACTCGGGATCAACGAAAACGAAGTTTCGTGACATTTTTCGGGGTCAGCTTATGTTGGTGGATACTGAATTCGTAACAGTAACCAGCATTAATTGGAACCCGAAAATTGTCACGAAACTTCGTTTTCGTTGACCCCGAGTAAGGCCTCTGGATTGTAGTAACCTAACCGACATGAAATAAGATCGTATAATGTAGACTACAGATATGGTAAATATTGTTACTACTTTTCTCCCAGTAACACGAATCAATCTGACGACCTCTGTGGCACAGTGGGCGAAAGCCCGCCTGAGACGCAGAGGTTGCGGGTTCGATCCCCGCTGCGGGACAAATGTTTGCATGATCTGCAAATATTTGTTTCGTGTCTGGTTGTTTTCTATGTATATTATGTATGTATTTACAAAAAAAAAAAATGTATCTATGTAGTATATCAGTCATCTGGTTACCATAACACAAGCATTAAAATGCTTAGCTTGGGACTAGATGACGCTGTGTGGAATGTCCAGGGGATATTTATTTATTTATTTATTTATAATCATAAAGTATCCAGTATTACTACATCTTTCCACATCACGTACTTGTTATAGATGTAGATGCGCTCGCTCCCTGTTTGCTGGCCTATTACGAAGAAAATGATGTAAAAATTCTCATATGGAAATTGTTTGCGAAGTGGTTGCGATTATGAATTTTGTGAGAATGTCTTTTAGATTTTTTGAGCGCGGTATGGGTTTGTGCTTTGTATACTTTTCGAGTATAAGGTTTAGAATAATTCATTATACTTGAGTGTCAGTCGTCATCCCAGTCTGTAGAAGTGCTGCTACTTCTTCCTGCCCTTATCTCACACTACGCGGGGTCGGCACAACATGTATTTTTCATCCATTTCCCTCTATCAGCCGCCATCTCAACATTAACCCCTTTCTTACTCATGTCAACCTTCACACCGTCCATCCATCTTTTCCTTGGTCTACCCATACCCATATATCCACATGCATATCAAGCACTCCTCTATTTACATCCTTACAGTCTGGTAGCACATGCACATAGGTATCATTAAATATAAAGATGAGTACATAGAATATTACAAAAACATTTTTCAATAATCGACTTCAGCATAAAGATACCATAACTCAGCCTATCCCGGATCAAAAAGCCGTATCGCGCCCCACATCAAAAACAAAGCCCGGGCCATGTTTCAGCCTCTCTTGCTTCATAAACCTTAATTCGTGCAAAAGGGCCTTTATTCGTGCAAAGGGCCGCAAATACTACTTTAGTGAATTTATTCGTCCCACAAATAAATAACGCTAGGAATTGTAAGTAACTGAGGCACGCCCACTTACGGATATCATAAGGGATGTGCTCACACTGAACGGGTTAGTACAACAAGTAAGTCAATGATTTGAATATCAAAGTAGTACGTAAGGTTAGTAATTAATTTTGGTGATGATTTATTTATTTATTTATTAAAGCAACGCCAACACATAATTACACATTGTAAAAAACATTCATATAAAAATACAATGATACGTGTACCCATGATATTTCTAGACTTATTGAAAGTCTATCCATGACACTTAATTTCAAATTTTAATTATCCAGTCAAAAACATAGAAAACCTAATAGTTATCAAACATCTAGTTGTCGTCGTTGTGTAGGTATAATTTTTTCTATATTTTCCCTCAACAATTTCACAAGCAATGATTCAACCGCAGTTAAAAATAGAGATAAATTCAATTTTGTCAATATGCTTCCTAATCTCAAGTAATACATCTTAGGGTAAACCCAGGATAGATGCCCCACTTTTTGAAAGAGCCTCGTAATTTTTAAACTATTAATTTACCATAAATAATTCCTATGAATATAGCTAGTTAAATATTTTATCTTGCATTACACGTTGTTTTTGTAGTCCTAATAATTACTGATTGTGCAGAAATTAAGTTTTCGCAAAACCTTTTTTTTGGGGATAGTTGCCTACCTATATGGATAGATGCCCCACTTTAAAAATGCTAAGGAGGATAGATGCCCTATAGAATCAACATATGTAAAATACAATTTTTATTTGAGCATTCCTATAGAATAATGTTTCTGTCTGTCGAATTTGACTTTGTATTAGGTATTAGCTGTTCTGAAGTCCATAAAATTACTCCTGCCTATCTTTTGTACTTTCGTGGCATGGTTCACCTACAAACATTAGGTATTGTATACAAATATGTACATATAAGATTATTACTTTAAAATGTATGTACCTACTAACACAACAAAATGTTTCCGACGTATAATACAACATAGTTATGTTTTTCAACAAACACTGCACATGTTTAGAGTATTAGGGGATAGATTTTCTCAAGGGCACCTATCCCCCGAAAAATTTGGGGCAACTATCCTTTTTGATACGGATAGGTGCCTTTCTAAATTTAGAACTAACGAAATACAATAGAGTGGGTGTTGACATCTAGGTATGTACTCAAAGTACCAGAGTATTAACATAAAAAAAAAATTAAGAGAATTTATGACCACATTAAAAGTTATGCAACACTGAATACTCATGTTTAAAACTTTGACGCGTTATCCTGCGTTCGCCGCGCAGATAATCGCACACACAAGAAAACCAAGTATACTCTGCTCAACTGCCTTTTGGGCCTGAGGAGTGTGGCACGTACGCTCCTTATTTAACCTATTAATTAGTATGTGCGATTTCGGGAAGTTGTGTTTTTTGAAAACGAGGCATCTATCCTATTGAGGCATCTATCCTGAGTTTACCCTATTTGATAAAAGCGGCATTCGAGCAGTATGTACCCAACCTTATAGACGTGATTGCTTACGAATAAAGGCCGGCACACACGGTAGAAAATAATGTCTTCTTACAACACTTTCCAACTTTAAGCAACCGGGTGAGATGTATACATAATTGTAGTTTTATAGCTTACAATTCTAAAGCGTATCTTTTCAAATATTTTGATGCTTTTATGTAATAACTATAAAATGTAAACATCATTCTTTCGATTTAAGATACGCCAATTTACTTACAACAATCAAGGCATATATAAAATGGGGAAAAAATAAAACTAGTTATTAATGTGCCGTGTTTCCTAACTTAATTTTTACAGTTAACAGATTTTAGGTACACAATCTTGTACACATAATTAGTGTAGGTATTATAAAACGCCCGCTTTACCGTACTCTTTTTAATGCGCGTTTCACGAATAATGTATCTCTTTGTTGAAAAAGAAACAAAATCATCTAATTCTTATGACTCCCAGAAACGATTTGAACATTCACAATTTGATATTAAAATAAGAACATCTAACTAAACAGTCGATGTCATGCTCCATCATCTATCTGAGTACCTACTTAAGAAAGAAAGAAAAAAAAAGAAAGAAAAATAGAATAGAATATATTTTATTTAGCACTCACACACAAGTCATAAATAGGTATACAAAAGCAGAAACAAGGAGAGAGTTGACAAACAGAACAGAACAAAGAAAGTACCTAGGTACCTAGCGACAACATAGATATTACAATCAAACATTTAAACACAAGTGCAAAATCGTTTATTTTTGGCAGGATCACTTCTACTTTGTCTTACGAGTACTGCTAGGTGATTCTAATGCCTGTTCCAACGCGACTCCCACCCAACACCAGGAAAAGAGACAGGCAAGAACCTGGTGGTGTGAGCCTAGCTTTTTTTTAAGTTCTGTTTCCTAAATTATGTGGTTTCTATAAACATTCATTTTTATAGTACCGTGTATCTATATAATCTCGTGTATGACAAGCTTAACTATAGTCGTGATTCCGTACGTATAAATATGGGAATGAATGTTAAGTGAAGGAAATGAGACGGGTAAATATGCGTTCTGAGCCCGAGGTTCAACAATTTATGCGATGAATTATTATGTACGAATTTGTCAGAGGCTTATGTTGTGTGTGTTGCCAACATCGTGTAGGCTACCTATTATTTTTAAAGGTTGTAAGAATGGAGTTTTTCATTTATTTTAATATGACAGTTGGCCACTTGCTTAATACGAATTAATGTACTTTCAGTACCATTTACACGATCCCTGTAAGTTTCAAATGGGAATAAATTTAATTCGGTCTTGCACTTTGCATAAATCAAATCAAAATCAAATTGTTTATTATTTCTCTCACAAATCACAATACATAAATCAAAATTATAAAGTAATTAATTTTAAATATAAGTACAGTAAAAAATAATGATAAATTCAAACAATCGTAGGTTAGAAGTAAGAACCGTTTTGTGAGAGACTGGTGCCTGAAATAGGTATAAAAACCTGTATTATGTGCTAAGTAATAATCATTCGCAGAATTTGCAAAGTTTCTCAATAAGTATGTATCGACGAATGTCTTCAACATTGAGCCGTGTCAATCGATTGGATGCCTCAACTTTCGATGCGTAGGTCGCAGGTTCTAATACCGGCTGTGTATCAATGAGTAAAGCTGGTAAAAGAAAAATATTGACAAACAATAAGGAGTAAAGTCACAGTACCGATAAGTGCAGTGGGCTATATTGCACACGAGCAAAGCCAGTTTTGAAAGCTAGTAATAAAATAATTGGCCACTCTGTCACAACTATTTTGGCCAGAGCTTTACTAAATTATGTTGATATTAACGGTCACAAACAAATATTCTACTATTTTTGACCAAATTTCTGCGCATCCGGTAATTATTTAATTAAAGCTGCTATTCCGACTGAAATCTATTTAAACATGCATGTTTTAAATTAAATTACGCTGTCACAATTTATTAAAATTTATCACATTGTGCGGCAAATGGCAACATCAAAGGGGACTACAAAAGTAAGGGAAAGGCGACTAAATTAACCTCAATTTAGTAAAACAGTTGGTATATAAAAAAATATACCTAGTAAATATAATTATAATTAGGGGGTAGACCTTTGCCCAGCAGTGGGACAATGTAGGTTGAAAAAAATAATAATAATTTGGTAGGTACAATAAAAAACACCTAAGTATTTCTTTCTCTACAATTAATTATTGTATTTAAAATAAAGTGTTTCATAAAATGATATAAAATATATCGTTGTTTAGTACCAAACCTGAAATAACACAATTTGATGATTTTTGATTTTTAAAGTTTTTTTTTACCGTTTTGTATTCACTTAAATAGTGCTCATTAAAACTGTATTCTGAGCGTACAGTGTTGCCGGCTCTCCCCTGTCCAGTTTCGATAATTATTGCCATAACAAGTACTTACTCACTATTTGCAGAACAAACTGCTATTCTGTTAAACTGGTTTAATGCATATTTAAATTATCAGTTGTAATTAATTTCTAGTGAATAATTTGGTATATAGAAGTTGAAAATCCTTTACTTAACAGAAAGAAATGCTACACTACTGAAACACATTTTAACTGAACACAGCACAGTACCGATAGAATATATTTGACGTATCCTACGTCGGGTTTCTATTAGATGATTGTAGGCGACACACGTCGAAGTATATTTTTAGACATAATTATTTAATATTAGGTACCTAGGTATGTCTTACTCGTAGCTACAATATTTGTTAAAAACTTCTTTATTCATAATTTGTGTTTTTTGCTACATGTAACGCCATCTGTTGGCAGTTTAAAAATAAATAAAGAGATTGATTGTTGAGGGTGGAATTAGACGAAGTTATTATATTTTTTTGTATGCGCGGGTAGCTCGAGTAGTCGTTGCGAACTTACGGAAAAATCACGACGCGCGGCTTACTATTTTTGTTTAAAGTACCTATGATTTCGATACACAATCTGCACCCTTAACTTTCTCCTGTCGTTGAAAATACGTGTGTTTTGATTCGATCATCTACATTGGTCCTTACGAGCTCGGATCTACAATCAGTGAACTGAAGAACTTGTGGAATCCAACAAGTTACAGAGTGCACCTATGAAGAAAGAATTTATGAAGTTTACGCTCCCTCGCGGCACCGATTGTCATACATTGCCACGAGAAGGACACATTTCAACGCCAGTGCCGGGCAAGATGTCACCGCGTGGCACTGCGCACCAATCTACTTGTGCCTCGAAATCTACTGTGTGTACTAAGAAGTCTACTACCTCGTCAGTTGCACGTCGTAAGCAACTCGAATTGGAAGCGGCGGAAGCTAAAGCCAAGATTCAGATGGATTTAATTGACAAGAAGTTACAAGCTGACCTTGCCAAAGTCGACTGTGAAAGTGAGAAAGCTCATTCAGTCGGCACGGATGTCGATCCTGTCGCAGAATCTGTTGGCGCCTATTGTTCGTCCCTTTCCAGTCATAAGAACAAGCACGAGAACGTGGAGAAGTGGCTGGACAGAAACTGTGCATCACCAGTCCAGCACGACAACAGCATCCAACAACTAGCCCATACGTTGAAGGATCTAATGACTCAATCATCATCATCAAAGCATGAAGATAAACTTCTGAGCCGCCTTGCCACGCCACGTGAGCTACCTATATTCAGTGGTGACTGCATCGAGTGGTTACATTTTAAAAATGCATATGATGATTCGTCACGAGTATGCAAATTCAGTGACAGTGAAAACCTGTGGAGGCTCCGTAAATCTCTACGAGGTGAGGCCAAAGAAGCTGTGACTGACTTGCTGATCGGCAACACTCCGCCCTCAGCAGTCATAGAAGCACTCGAACTCAGGTTTGGCCGAGCTGATATTATTATTAGCAACATAACGATGCAATTGAAGAAGCTACCATCGTTACCTACATATTATCAACATGACTTGATCAACTTGTCCATCAAAGTAAATAATTGCGTAGCTACAATACGCGCACTAGATCAGACCGACTACCTACGAAGTCCAGAACTCGCTGCAGCTATTATATTTCGTCGCTTCATTCTTCAGTTATAATATAAAACCAGGTAGTATCGTTTCATGCTACTGGCAACTTCGCACATTTAAAAATAAAATAAAATAATTTCCTTCCTGCGGTGTGGCCTGCGACGGCTCGTCATTATTTTTTCGTGCGCGGCAACAAGCACACGCTTTTACCTTAGTACGGCACTACTTCTAGCTAGTAAAGCAAAAATTTGATAAAATGCCGAAACGTAGTGCCGACGAAAAGTTAGAATATTACACTAAAGAAATTAAGAAACTTTGTAAAGAAAATACTTTGCGTGATTGTGTATTCATCATCATTTGATTCCGATGAAAACCCAGGTGAGTTTTGTACAATTTGTTATACCTAAGTGAAGTGATACTGTCTGACAATCAGCGTCTGTAAGCTTCCCTGGAGGATTAACTGCGGGTTATCACGATGGGTTAGCATGATGCTTAAAATAAGTGAAGTGATACTGTCTGACAATAAGCGTCTGTAAGCTTCCCTGGAGGATTAACTGCGGGTTATCACGATGGGTTAGCATGATGCTCAAAATAAGTGAAGTGATACTGTCTGACAATCAGCGTCTGTAAGCTTCCCTGGAGGATTAACTGCGGGTTATCACGATGGGTTAGCATGATGCTTAAAAATAGCCTAGAGGTTCGACTGCAGGTCAACTCGAAGGTTTTCTCTTCTCGAATCTTGACGAAAATAAAATTCTTTTTTATTTATCTAAGAAATTTATTGCGAAAAAATTTTTTTTTCCAACTACCCTCAAAATAATAAAATTATTTTTTGTATGTAAAGGATTGCAATTCAATGAAAAATGCATCCATGTCGATGGTGGAATACCACCTGCACCGTCTCCTCTTACGAAATTGGAGGAGACATCAGTGCTTCCGCAAGAGACTGTTGAGATTGTGCCGAAACTCGATCCTGAGTTGTTACAGGCCTTGGGCGATGCTTTAGATGACCTCCCGTGTACAGTCATATACATACATATAAGGGTATACATGACAAGCTGGCCCAACTTTGGTTACCAATCCTCAAAAAAGGAATAAGTACAGAAGGAAGTAAAAGAAAATCTGTCAAAAGATTATTCAATTCTCTGTAATTGCAAACTAATAAAAGCACTCACATTAAACGCGGAAATATCCGCTGCCGTGCAATTAACAAAGCAATGAATCTACTGCTTACCAGCGATGATAAGGTACGCCGTAAAAATATTATTTGACGGCTGTCGTATACTGACAAACTATACCGAATCTCAAGTCAGAACCAAGCTTATCACTCCAGGATTGGAGAAAGCGTTCCTGACTTTAATACAGGAGCATGAAAGAGATGAAACCCTCTTTGGTAGCAAACTGCCTGAAATAATTTAAAACCTCAAAGGTTATCGAAAAACAAGGGTTGTAGATCAAAAAGACTCCTAATCCGAAGCCTTCTTCTTCGGCTACTTAGTCGTTAGCTGGCCGTTATCAACACCAGGAAAACTGGTCTACCCCCCTCGTTATCCGCCATTGAGAAGGGGGGGGGGGCGGACAGCTGCATACAAGACGACAACGCAACAACCGTACCGCCGAGCCCATCTAACGACGTCGTCGCGGTTCACGCGTCCGTCGGCGAGCTCGAGCTACACCAAACATAATATGCCCCTACCTACGATACAGTAACGCAGGTACATGCCAGCAGATTACAATTTTATTATAATTGCTGGATTGGCATTACTAATAATAAAGTTATTTTGGATATTATTCGTAACAGTTATAGTACCTATACCTTTTATTCGTAAGGTAGAACAAAGTTATCATTCTAATAACTGTAGTTCAATCAAAGAAAAGAAGGAAATGAGGTTGGCCATCCAGAACCTTGGCTTAGGTGCCATTACTAAATGTAAACCACAAAGAATCAATTCTTGTCACATATTTTTTTTTTTGACACCAAAACCTAATGGCGGCCATAGATTTATACTAAACCTTATACAGCAAATTACCTATATTAGTTTCTAATGCCCATTTTAAAATGGAAGACCATAGGACTGCATCGAAAATGATACCTAACCATGGATTCATGGCAACTATCTTTCTTAAAGAAGCACACTTACTTGTCCTTGTATCTACATCTGACCGCAAGGAATTTGACAAAATTACGTTTGTATTTAGTGCTTATGGGCTGCTATGTTCGGCCCCTCGAACTTTTACAAAGATAGTGAAAGAAGTTGTAGGTTCTGAGACATTGCGGATTCATATCCGTAATTTATCTCGACGATTGGCTCTGCCTAGGTTATAGTTACGATGAGTGCCAAAGAAACTCTTAAGCTACTTAACTGTTTCGGTTTCGAGGTCAATTTCGATAAAAATTTAATAAGATAAAAGTTTTCTTACAAAAGTTGTAAAAAAAAAAAAAAAAATTAAGATTTATGGTACAACTCTGTGGATATGTCAATATCACTGCCATCAAACAAACGACGCAAAATACTTATGGTCTTATTCATAAAGAATTGACAATTTAATATAGATTTAAAGAATGTTTTTATTTTTCTTGTTACTCTTATGTCAATGAAAAGAGATAGCAACAGATTTAATATCCGTTTTAGTAGCTAAACAAGCTAAAAAGCTAAAGTAGGCTTACTGAACCAATATGCATAAGGGGGTAACTCTGTAACTCTTTTAAAACATCAAATCTAAGAAGATAAATTCAAACTTGTTGTTTCCTTATTAGCAGATTTAAAACGGTGGTCAAAAAATATTCATTACACCACACTCTCTCTTGAACTCCTCGATTTCGTTCTAGAATTTTTTACAGATGTGTCTAGAACTGGTACTAGAACTGGGGCGCATGTTGTAAGAACAAGCGCGTAAACGGTGGATGGAAAGATAGTGAGATCAATTTCCATATCTATTATTTGGAGTTACTTGCTGTTTTTCTTGGTATACAACGTTTTGCACAACTGCTATAAGTTACATTATTAGGATGGGAGGGATCCAATTCCCTCATCTGACAGATTTAACAAAAACATTTGGCAGTGATGCTAAAGGCAAAACATCTGGCTGTTCGCTTTATACCTATATTAAAACAAAAGACAACATAGAAGCAGATCAGGAATCTAGAAAAGTTAATCCGGACATTTAATGGTATCTTTCAGCATCGGATTATCAAAACTTTTGGCGAACCAGAGATAGATCTTTCGCTTCTCGCACCAACGCAAAATATTAAAGCTATGCCTCGTGGAGGCCAGACCCAGACGCTATAACGGTTGACGCATTTACTATAAGCTAGAAAAGGCTCTACTTCTATGCATTTCCACCGTTTTCACTGGTTTTGAAATGCATACAAAAAATCATTAAAGATCAGGCTGAGGGTATCCTAATATTCTCTAATTGGCTGTCCCAGCCTTGGTTTCCTCTGTTTAATAGTCTAATTTGGTCTGACATTATATATTTTACTCAAATCTCTTCCAAAAACACTCTAATTCGGTACAATGTAACCTTTAAATTGTGGTGGCAGTTCTGTTATACTCGTAATCAAAATCCTTATGTATGATTATTCCCAAACGTAATGTTATTTCTAACAGAATAGTTTAACAACGGACTAGCTTACGGATATTTGAACAGTCATCGTTCAGATCTATCTTTACTCTTATGTAGTAATATAACCTTCGATGACCAGGTGAAACGCCTCCTCAAAGGTGTCTACAAGCTCAGACCAGCTGTGCCGAGATACACCTCCGCTTGGGATCCACAGATAGTTTTAAAACTATGTCACGGGTTAGATACCCAATTAGGGATCTACTCTTAGAAAAAATCGCCAAGAAATTTGTCATTTTTTTTTAGCATTAAGTACTGGAAATAGAGTGCAAACACTCTCCTTGATAAATTAGAAAATATTTTGTTGATCCCACCGGCGTTAAGATAGGTATTCTGATGTGATCGAAACATGAGTAACCAGTATTGTTTTTACCTTATTTTTAAGCAAATAGAGCAATATGTCCCGCTACTAAATAGTAGAGGGTTACATACATACCTACCACAAATACTATCAGATCTGACGCTTTTAGTCGTATAATATTAACCTACAAGCGACCACATAAGCCTGCATCTGCCCAATCGATTAGTAAGTAGATGGATTAAGCAGGTGCTGGATACAAGCGGCGTTGACGTGACGCCGTTCGCGCACAGCACGCGGCGCGCCGCCGCATGCGTCGGCGGCGCGCGCCTCTGGTCTCTCGTTGGATTCTATTAGATAAACGGCTGGTTGGACTAATACATCGCAGTCTTTTGCAAAATTTGATCATCTAGCTAGTAGATGCAAGACAATAACTTTGCAAGATCGATGTTATTTATTACATAATTACATAATTAACTAGAGTGATTGATTGTAAACAGGAATTTAGTAAATATGTAAAATAATAAGTATAAAACCTGTTCTAAACTTATCTAATTTTATGTTCTAAAGCCTGCTTTTTCTTACACAAAATTTTATCTCTAAACATCTACCTGGTTTTATATTATAACTGAAGAATGAAGCGACGAAATATAATATATGATCAAACGAACTTACAAAGTGAAGTTCGATCGATATTATATGAGTACGCTTCATTCGAAGTTATATACACCCTCCCACCCAATACCCAAAGAAAAATTTTGTGGTTCTTCTCTAAATAAATGACGAGCCGTCGCAGGCCACACCGCAGGAAGGAAATTATTTTATTTTATTTTTAAATGTGCGAAGTTGCCAGTAGCATGAAACGATACTACCTGGTTTTATATTATAACTTCGAATGAAGCGTACTCATATAATATCGATCGAACTTCACTTTGTAAGTTCGTTTGATCATATATTATATCTAAATTGCCGAGTACACTGATTGGACGATGGACAGAGTTTGCCTACAATCGACTACGAGAAGGCAGATCGAGACTAGAACTACTGGCTACATTTTTGAAGGTTGAGGCTGAAATGGTATCAGTCGTCGGATGTACTCAGCCCCGTGACAAGAAACCCATGGACGCTCCTACAAAGCGCACTGAAGACAAGTATCGTCATCGTACCGTCTACACCTCTTCTGTCGCCGCGACCGCAGCTGACAATACATGCCGATTCTGCCAGAAGGGCAATCATGCTTTACCAGATTGTCGCATATTCAAACGCGCAATGCGCAGAGATAAATGGAGATTCGTTAAAACGCGTGGACTATGTTATTGTTGTCTTATAACTCGACACAATAAAGATAACTATCCCGCACCTAAGTGTGACGTCGATAACTGTGGCATGGCACATCATCGCTTGCTGCACTGGACTAGACCCGAGATGACGTCACAATCAGCTGATAAAGCTACAACAAACTTGGATCCTGTACTGCCGTCAGAGGAATCCGACGCGCCTATGATGCACTTCGCTCGAGATGGAGACGATGCTAGCCTTGCCCCTGAGGAATTCGCGTTATTGAAGGTGGTCTCCGTCAAGCTTCGAGGACCAAAAGGTGTTGTGAATACCTACGCACTCCTGGACGAGGGTGCACAGGTGTCAGTGATCGACGCAGAACTTGCTAACTCTTTAGGCTTAGAATGTGTTAGTGCGCGCCCTATAAAGTTTGTTGATGCGTTTGGCTTATCAGTGTATCAGTCGGAAGTACCTAGTGTAAAGGTAGAAATAACGGGACACGATAACGTAAGCTATGAGTGTAAATTACGCAAATGTTCTCAGTTAAAATTGTGTTCACAAAATTTATCTGTTTTGAATGGTGTAAATAGTACACACTTATCTCATATCAAGCATATGATTTGTACCGATGCTAGTGTGAAACCGCAGTTATTAATTGGTGAGGATAATTATTTCCAAATAGCTCCGCTAGAAATAATACACGGAGACCAGAACTCGCTGTACGCATCGCGCTGTCGATTGGGATGGACTATACATGGTTTCCACCGTGGTCGCACTCACTCCTCCAAGGCCCTGGTAAGTGAACAAAATGTCTTTCATCTCGCTCATTCTGTCGATAATGATGTGTCCGAAATTAGCGAACTTAATGAATTGATAAAGAAATCCTTTAACTTTGACTTGATAGGAATTTCGCCTTTAGTACGTGAGAATACAGATCATATTCGCGCAGTCGAAATCTTAGATAAGACAGCACGTCAGGTAGGCGATCAATGGGAAGTAGGTTCGGTTAGTTTCTCTATGCTGGATTCCCGCTATGCACTGATCATAAAATACCTAACAAAAAGTGCCGCTATGCACGGAATCAGATTCTTGGACTGTCGAAAGGAAAATGCTTATGTTTAAATATCACAGTCATCTAAAATGTTGCTGCTTCTTGATGGAATTGTATAATAAAAATTTAAATAAAATACTCTCTTACGGCCGAAATTAATATTCAATCCTAATCCTTAATTTGAAGATTGAGATTGACATTTCAATCTTTTTTCTAGAAAAAGCTTGCCAATAACCAATCCTTGGATTGAGTTTGCAATCCAAAAAACCAGGCTATCTTTGGGAGGTCGGATCACGGATTAAAGATTGGCCTCTGTTCGAAAATGACAGTTTGAGCTTGCCAATAACCAATCTTTCTATTTGACGTTTGCTTTGATAGGTGAAAACAATCGCAGATTGCAATCCGAGAAATTTGTTGGATTTCTTCTTGACAGATTGAGATTGCCAAAGGATCGATTTTGTAATCTTGATAAATTTATTATATTTATTATAAAAGTACCTAATAAATCTGTCGGAATTTTCAAGTGATAGTGATGATAGTGATAATAATAGTGATTTGGAGGTTCTGGCTCAGTTATCGGATTGGGAAAGTGATGATATCGACGCCAACGCCGAAGTTAGAAGAATCAGAAGGGTGAACTTTATGCAGACCCTCGAGGATGTAGAATTATTCACCTTCAGATTTCGGTTAGGCTGAAGTATAGCTACCAGCAGCAGATATTATTCTAGAATCTAGAGAATAATACCTACGGAAGAACAAGATGTTACAGAATGGGCAGCTCTCATAAATTATTATTTTAGTTACTTATATACACAGGTACTTATATCTTTAGTTACTATCTTTAGTTACTTATATCTCCAATGTAACTTCTTTTTGCAAAAAAACATAGTAAAAAAAACAATTAATACCAATCTGTAGCTACAATCTTTGTCTGATATTTTGTGTTGATTTATAACTGTCAGCTTATTTTTTATAAATATTTATTTATTAATACTTAGTACAAATGTTGATTAAGTATTTGCATGTTTTATTTTATTTTAACTATAGTTAATGATAGAAACTGTTTTATTTGTAAATGTTAATTTGAACTTCTTTGAAAAAATTTGATTGAAAATTTGAAAAAATTTGATCTCTTAATTAAAAAATATTTTCTTGGCTAGTTTTAATCTCATTATTTTGAGTTGATTTATGTTTCATAGCGTTTTTATATTTTTTATCGAAATATACGCAATTCTTAAATTTAAATTAGATTTTTATTTACCAAAACTTTTTTCCTCAAACTATGCAGTCCCAGGCTAGCTTTAAGAGTACCTATACTTTAGAAACACTTTTCTATCGAATTGTACCTTCCATTGTTAAAGGTAGCACTGATAAATTCCGTGCATAGCGGCACTTTTTGTTAGGTATTTTATGATCAGTGCATAGCGGGAATCCAGCATAGAGAAACTAACCGAGTAGGTTTACCATTCAGAAAAGATACTTTTATTATGCCTGACTCCTACAATAATGCCTACTCACGTCAGCAATTATTGTTACGTAAATTTCATAAAAGCGCTGATTACGCCGAGAGATATAGAAAAGAAATATTTAAATTGATAAATAATGGTTACGCTCGAGAGCTTACTGATAACGAACTAACAGCTGATCCTGTTTGGTATTTACCGCATTTTGGGGTACAGAATCCTAATAAACCTAATAAGTTACGGTTAGTTTTTGATGCCGCCGCTAAAGTTGAAGGTGTGTCTTTAAATGATTTTTTATTAACAGGACCGGATTTATATAATTCTCTGTATGGAATTATGCTTAGATTTCGTGAGAATAGAATAGTTATAATTGGGGATATTCGCGATATGTTTCTTAGAATTAGTATAAGACCTGCTGATCAACATGTACTTAGGTTCTTGTGGCAAGAGTCTTCGAATGGTCCGATTAAAGTTTGTGCTATGCAAAGTTTAATTTTCGGTGCAACATGTTCCCCTTTCATAGCTCAATATGTCAAAAATAAAAATGCTCTTAAGTATAAAAATTCGAGCCCCGAGGCTGTAGAGGTGATCATAAATAATCATTATATGGATGATTGTTTGTACTCGACGAGCTGTGAAAACATTGCTATACAATTAGTAAAAGATATAACTTCCATTCATGCGAAAGGTGGCTTTGAGATAAGAGGTTGGGCGAGTAATAGCAAACCGGTTTTAGATTCTATTCCTTCTGAGGCGCTCGCACAATCTGCCGTGCAGTTCAAACATGGAGCAATGAATGCAAGTGAGCGCACTTTAGGTTTGATATGGCATCCTGCCGACGATTCATTCGGATTTCAGATTTCGCTAAATAGGATACCTATCGATATTTTAAATGGTTCTACGCCACCTACGAAATCTCAAATGCTTAGTATAATTATGTCTGTTTACGATATACATGGATTTTTAGCACCATTCATTATTAAAAGTAAAATCATTTTTCAAGATGTTCATAGAAGTAAAGTCGATTGGAAATGCCGCATCCATTCTGCTGAGCATACCAAGTGGTTACATTGGCTTGATGAATTGAAACTTTTAGAATCACTACGCATACCTCGGTGGTATAACAACGCTGATAGCTGGACTCAGTGCTATCAGCACACATCTGTAGATAATGACGATTCTATAGTAAATAAACAGCTACACATATTTTGCGACGCTTCAATTAAAGCTTACGCCGCAGTTGTTTATTGGCGTTTTACTCGAGTCGACGGAAAGGTTTTAGTTTGTTTTGCCGCTAGTAAAAGCAGAGTAACTCCATTGCGCCCAGTGTCCGTTCCCCGGCTGGAACTACAAGGCGCACTTACCGCGTCGCGACTTGCAGACTCGCTCCAGCGAGAACATAAAGATGTTAAGTCTGATAAGCGTTACTTCTGGACTGATTCACAGACAGTCCTACAATGGATTAGGAGTGATCCTAGAAGTTATAAGCCGTACGTAGCACATCGTTTAGGTGAAATTGACGAGCTTACAAGTCTATCAGAATGGCGATACGTACCGTCAAAATTAAATGTAGCTGACCTAGCTACGAAAGACGAAACGCCACCTCTGACGTACGATAACATATGGTTTCGAGGACCTCAATTCTTACGGCAGCCGGAGGAAACTTGGCCTAAGGATTGTAAGCTCTCGAAAAAGCCGTTACCAGCTGATGTTGTATGCGAGGAAAGAAGTGTGAGTACAGTAACGACTCAAGATGTTGACTTCTTACCTAACGAAAATAATTACTCATCATGGTTACGACTCGTACGAGTGACCGCTCGAATTATTTTATTCATCAGACGCTGTCAACGAAAAGAAGCTTGTTTGAATGTCGCGCTTATGAACGAAGCCGAGCTGCATCTGATTAAGAAATCTCAGCAAGACTCGTTTGCACACGACATTGAGCTTTTAAAGCAAAACAAGCCTCTTTTAACAAACAGTCGTTTGTTAACGTTAACACCCTATCTGGACGATACCGATATTTTACGAGTAGCCGGTCGAATCGACAAAGTCGATGGTGTCTCACACTCTGCTAAACGACCCGCAATACTCGATGGTCGTCATCAGATAACTCGTCTACTTGTTGACTACTACCACAGAAAAGCTATGCATGGCGCTCACGAGCTTGTCATAAATGAATTACGACAACGCTACTGGATCCTGAAACTACGGCCGACCGTGCGCGCCGTCGCCGCGCGTTGCCCGTTCTGCCGACACCGCCGCGCCGCGCCGCAGCCGCAGCGCATGGCGGACTTGCCCGCTGCTCGTCTGCAGCACAACCGCCGACCTTTCACCTTTACGGGGGTGGATTTCTTTGGACCCATGGAAGTAACCATCGGCCGAAAGAGATCCAAAAGGTACGGCGTGATGTTCACGTGCCTGACGATACGAGCCATTCATTTAGAAATTAGTGAAAGTCTGAGTACAGACTCAACCATTATGGCGCTCAGGCGCATGATAGCTCGCCGTGGGACGCCCAGCGTTATCTATTCAGATAACGGGACGAACCTGCGCGGAGCTGACAGTGAGTTGAAACGGAGTCTATTGGATCTCGATGAGACTAAACTTCGTGATGACGGTACCGTACGAGGTATCGAGTGGAGGTTCATACCCCCCGGAGCCCCCGAGCAGGGTGGAGCCTGGGAGCGTATGATTCGCACTGTGAAAACGGCATTGAAAGCCGTACTTAAAGAACGCGCTCCACACCCTGAAACGCTATTTACTTTATTCGCTGAAGTAGAAGCGCTTGTAAATAGTCGCCCTATCACTTACGTTTCCGTTGACCCTAATTATCCTGAAGCCTTAACACCGAATCATTTCTTGCTAGGTACGTCATCAAACAGCCCCACATTTGGTAGGTATGATAACGATGATCTATGTCTTAGGAAAAAATGGCGTGCTGTTCAAAGATTAGCTGACATGTTTTGGTCGCGGTGGTTGAAAGAGTACCTCCCTACTTTGATACCTAGGCAGAAATGGTGTAGGGACGAGAGAGCGTTGCGAGATGGAGACTACGTTTTGATAGTAGAACCAAATTTAGATCGTGGTTGTTGGCGGCACGGAGTAGTGAGTGCGGCCCATACGGCGGAGGACGGCCGCGTGCGCGCCGTGGATGTCCGCACGTGCAGGGGGCTGCTGCGCCGCCCGGTGACGCGTGTCGCACTACTTGAACCCGCAGAATGTTAGTGCTTATCACTGACCTTTTGATTTTTTTCTAGCTGCTCAGTTTCAGCACTAAGGGGGTGGATTGTAGGCGACACACGTCGAAGTATATTTTTAGACATAATTATTTAATATTAGGTACCTAGGTATGTCTTACTCGTAGCTACAATATTTGTTAAAAACTTCTTTATTCATAATTTGTGTTTTTTGCTACATGTAACGCCATCTGTTGGCAGTTTAAAAATAAATAAAGAGATTGATTGTTGAGGGTGGAATTAGACGAAGTTATTATATTTTTTTGTATGCGCGGGTAGCTCGAGTAGTCGTTGCGAACTTACGGAAAAATCACGACGCGCGGCTTACTATTTTTGTTTAAAGTACCTATGATTTCGATACACAATCTTTCTAACTGCACCCTTAACTTTCTCCTGTCGTTGAAAATACGTGTGTTTTGATTCGATCATCTACAATGATGATGATGATTATGACAAAGCAAATAAAAATGGGTAAAATAAATTTTACAAATCTAGCCGATTTATGAAGACATCTTTAATTAAACATTTCAGAGAGCGAAGGAAAGCTCAACAATAAAAATGTCCAACAATGGTAAAGAAAATCGTTTTTCAAATAAAGCCTTCAAGAGCCTCTTAACCGGAAGTGGAGGCACGGATAGCAGGTAATGCGGGCCCCCAGAAACTTGGCTTTGATACAGTTTCTACTTGTGGTAACTTTAGCTCTTGATATTGACCAATGACATGTTCGATTGACAATGTCGAGATGGGACATAGAAAACTCATTATAATCGTATATTTTTTTACTAGCTTACTCGGCCGCGGCTTTGTCGCTGTCGTATCTAGCCAGATAAAATAAGGCCTATGTGTTATTTCTGGTCGTAAACTATGTATATTCCGTTTCAGCCAAATCCGTTCCGTAGTGTTCGCGTGAAAGAGCAACAAACATCCAAACATCCATACAAACTTTCGCGTTTATAAATATTAGTGAAATTTAAAAATTGTTTAATTAAAATGATTCTGTAATAGAATAGAATAGAAAAATATTTATTTACATTCACTCACACACATTACAGGTACAATTATTTGTAGGAAATATGAGTGAAGCAAATTGGTCACCACTCAGCATTGTGTAATGTACCTACTGTATATCGTGTCCAATGTATGTATGACAATCGATATAAGATTTAAGTAGAGGCATTAACTAAAAAACATAAACTTGAAATTTACTGAATATTTTCTAAATCAATTGACAAAACGAGTTTACTTTATGTAATTTTTCCAAAAATACTTTACTCAGTTTTTTTTTAGCCTTATGAGAAAATATTAAATTTCTAATTATGTTTTTTCTATCATTTTGTTGATAAATAAGTAAGTAATATTAGGTATAGGTATAATAAATCCCAAGTCAGATGACGCTTCCAATATTTTTTTTTTAAAAAGACATTTTTTTTAAGTTTTACTGTCATATGCCAAGCAATGATGTACATCAAACAGAGCTTTGTTGTGAGGTACTCGTAAGTACTATTGTCTAGGTGGCTTTGGATTGTGATTTTGTTTAGAGTTCTGGTATTATAAATTATTGTAGTTTGTTGTTTTCCTAGTTGTAATTTTCTGTAATTCATTATACTTAAAATATTATTTTCTCACACGTCTCTAGTGAAAGCGTAGCCTAAGGCACCAACTTCATGGGCAAGTGTATCGCAGAGATAGACTCGCTGTGCTATCAAATTCAATAGTAACTCTGAATCGATCTCCACACGGTGATACGACGAGCAAATTAAAACCTTATAATAATTGAATTACAGTGGAGATTTCCCGACGATAGGTCGGAGTCGTGATATACCCGCCCGTGTAGGTGGCGTTAGGTAAGATCGGCGAAAAATGTTACCCCTTTACGGTTAAGTTTCATTTGAACGCCATGAAACAAAAAGGTCATTTTCCGCTTGCAATAACATTACGAAGTGATCATAGCTCTCTTTACTAAAATTATTTTACTTCATCAAGTTTGAATTCTCGTAAGAAGTCAACTCTAACGAGAGAACTCACAGAGAGTTATATTTCACAGAAACTTTTTTCAAAACTGATAGACCACTTTCTTGGCCGACTGTACGCACATTAAAATGCGAGCCTCACCGTCAGTTTGGTCATACTTTTACAGAGTTCCAAAACAACTGCCGCGCAAACTTCGCATGTCACAAATTATGAAACTTTTTGTCCAACCAGGTCGCCATAACTCCAGAGGTAAAAGCGCCGATTATTACCCTCCTGTCCATTCGCGGTCATGTAGAGGTTTTTGTTCCATTGTTTAGGCATAACATTGTTATACAACCAGTGGTTAGATTTTATCTGAAGCTATTGTTGATGAAAAAAGGGACAAGGTGGACATACTGTTATTCGAGTGTATTTGTAAACTGAAGGTCTTATTTGTTTGGGTAGTTGGGGATACAATAACGGTATTTTGATCTGATAGTTATTTGAGATAAAAGAGCCTTTATTCTAATTTACAATTCGATATTTTTTAATCTTTTATTCAACATAGTTTAAGAGATTGATCAGTTTAATAGCCGCCTTGTAAAAACGTTGGCATACCTTGGTGAATAATTATCACACAAAAAATGTTTTTTTTCTTTTAACATGTCTCACTTAATTTGATGGGTTCCCTGAAACTCTATTTACTCGTAGATTGTTAAGAGATCACCATAAAAAAGATAGGTTCTTGCCTGATTCTTGGTGTACCGCATTGGAACAGGCTATAGAATCACCTAGCTTGTAAGACATTTCTATGTTGTCCTTGAAGTCCAAATAAAAAAAAAAATTCTGAGTCTGAGTTGCCAAAAATATCAAAAAATATATCGTACTCTAAAAATACCATTAAAGTCATGTTGCTTTCTGTAATCCCTTAATTACTGAAATATATAACCAATCCGAGATAATTGTAATACACTTTCCGAATTTCACATTCAAGCTACACCAATTGCCCAGCATTTCCCTTCGCTTAAATCACCTTATTTTAATTCAGCATCAATTATAAGTCCATTATCTCTAAAACGGTACTCCAATAGCCATCTACGATTCTCGGAACAACCACAAATCTCGGGCAAAAAGGTCGAGGGATCCATGACAGGAACTGACAGACGTAATCCTGAGCCCCAGAAAGCCTCACTATTATATCATTAGATTAAATTCCGGAGATGTGGGCTTTGTGTTGAATGTCACTTGGTTTACAGATGTAAGATGCTTATAGTAATGCTAGCCTTAATCTTGAAGGTTATGTTTCACGCATCAACAGTTATTGAAACTTGGATCTCAAGTTTTGCAGGTTTCACGCATCAAAGTCTATGATCTCAGATAGATTCTATAATGAGATCATAGGTTTAGATATTTTTGTTTGATTAAGTTACAAACATCCAAGATTGACTTTCGCAATCATAGTAATTGTTAATCGAAATAGTCCGAGTCTGAATAGTCAATACCCAACAAAATAAAATATTTTTCAGACTTAAAAAAATGAAAACCTATTTGAATGTTTAATAACTTTCGTAATCTAAATGTATGAGCTAATGGCTTACTTTGGTAACGTAGTTTTTAGAACATATTGTCAGAATCTGAATCGATATATCAATAGCTTGGATCATTTAATCTACCTATAGATCGCTAACAACGATCTTTAACTGGCTCAACTGGTTCTTATTATATTCTGTACAGTTATATAAATATGTAACAGTTTAATTTCTAGAAATAAAATATTCTTGTCTAAATGATGCTTTTAATCCAGTCCCAATGTTTAAACTTTTTCCCAATGTTTAAAATGTTTAAACTTTTAACCGTAAAACCGTCACCGATTACTAGCCCTGATTATTACATTTTATGAAATTCATAATCGTAATCATCAAACTCAACAACATCAGTCATAAAAACAGCGATTTCTGTATCGTCGACAACAACAACATAAACGTCAAAATGATAATTTACAGCCAACGCCAGACATTTTATCACACATAAACAATGCTTTCATTAACAGGAGCTAAGGAAGATACAGAGGACCGATCGAGCTTGTAATGGCGGTAATAAATCTACGGCTATAACCGAAATAATTAGTGGGATCATTAGACTCCAATCGGTATTCTGAGATACGCGTACTACTGACCTACATTTTCTTAAGCTTATTGAAGTTTGCAGTTATGTAATAATGTTTTTACACGTGCGTGGTGAATGTGTTGTTTTTTCTTGTCATTCAAACAGTAGGCATGTACCAAAAATATGTATTTGGACATACCTCGACCTCTTTCGACATATTCTAAAAAGATATAAAAATTGCCTAAAGATCTGAAAAGTATAGTCTACCGCTCCCTGGGAATACAGTCATTATCATATTCCATCTCATTTATTTCAAACAGTCAAAAAAGATGGCTACTTTAAAGGTTGTTTGCGATTTAATCAGCTTATATGTCCATTATGAAAAGCAGGGTACTGATTTGCTGAATATATGAGACTATTAGCCCAGTGGTTATTCAAACAATTACTATCTCGTCCGAACGAGCAGCTCTGGTGTAAATTTAAGTAATAGAAACTGTGAATATACTTCAGGCAAAACCTGTTTAACATGGTGAGCAATAATTTGTTAAATAAAATCACTGTGACATTTATTTAAGCACAGTCTAGCAATATTTATATAAGTGGAGAAATCTTTAACATTTTAATTAAATATACGGGTACTTTTTTACATTTTTGCTACAGCTTTTTTCTTTTCAAAGGCAAATTAAGAGTGTTTTTCAAGTGAATATTAAAATAGAATATTATTCTGTTCACCAAATCGGTAAATAATAAGTTTGATCCATTGCCACTTTGCTGTCAGACCGAATCCATTTAATACATTCAATGATACCGACCCTACTCACTCAACTGAAATTGTCGACGATGCCGATAGCTTAATTAAAAAGCATATTCCCGAACAAAATAACCATAATCAGCTTAAAAGATTCGCCCATCATGGCGTAACGGATATTTACTGACGTTATTTTAACGGCGTAATAACGCCGCTATAGGTCCGATTGGACAATTTAAAACGGGAAACAAATTGTATAGTGTTGTCCGTGATTATCAAAATTAAAATTTTTTTATGAATTTTCTGCTTAATTTATTCTCATTGGTAAATTATGAAAAGCGCTTGTTGTTTTGTTGAAATGTATGTGTAAATAGTAGGCTATGATATGTACATGATTGTATACTCCATTGTTTTTATTATCTTAATAAATACCAATAATTGGTGACTAAATTATTATGAAGGTATAGCATTATCAATTACGATTAGATAGACAGATTATCTATAATATTATTAACTAACGTTACGGCAACAACATAAACACTAGTTTGTAATTTGTCAATGCTGCTACATTTATAGTTACATTAAATAATAATAATATGTCTGGACATTTAAAATTGTAGTTTATGAATACAAAATGTCTTAATAAACGGCAATTCCAAAGTAAAGACCATTCGTGTTATTGTATACCAACACAAATGGTAACATAGTGGAACACCAACTTAAATAATGTATTTCATCTTAATCTGTACCTATGTTTTACAATAAATGACAATTCTATTATATTCTATTTAAAGTTATATGAAGTTTCACGGGACAAACTCTTACTTACAGTGTACTCCAAGCCGTAATAAAAAACTTAAAACAAACTTACAGAAGTAGTAAGAAATGATTTATTTAAAGAACCAACATCCCTTTACAAATCCGTATTCTGCAAAAGCGCTTTTAAAATAACCTTCTCATAAAATTCCCGCTGAAAGAATTAATTTATCTTCTCAAGACGCATAATTGCAAAAAGAAAGAAAAAGAGAGGGGTAGGAGGGTAAGGAGGGGGAGAAGGGGGGGGAGGGAATTCAATTATAATAATTAGCGAAAGCTGCAGGTGCGGCTTCTACGGATAATAGCCGGAATAGATTTCAAAACGTCTTGGGATATGCTGTTAAAATCTTTGTTTACCAAAGTGTAAAGGCAGAAAAAACAAAATACTAACATAATTTACAATTTATTTAACTAATTATAGTTTTAGAAAACCGATATTATAATTAAAAAAAAAATAGATACGAAACATTTGTCACTTGTCTACGCACCCTGTAGACAAGTGACAAATGTTTCGTATCAATTCTGAGGGCCTAGCCAACCGGCATTCGCTATGAAGCGATTCGATTTCTATCATCGCTACACCTTTGATTTGACATTTCTGATCGCTCGAGTTTTCGTCATCGAATGTCAATTGTTGTACATTTTTTTTAGTTTCTAATCGAAAGCGATTGTCGAAATGTAACATGGCTAGGGCAGCAGTTAGCTTTCTAGTAGCGTCAATGGGCTTGCAACCTGTCAAGTATGAAATTAACTTCTATTTATGTCAGTACATTTATTAATTTTATTTAACTATAAAATCAATGTTCTATATCAATAAATGGCTTAGCTTAAAACTAAAGATTACCAACCAAAGCTCATGCAAAAGTTCATCGCAACTTATTCCGCCGAGACTACACCTGCCGACTGAAACTTTCCACTAATTGTTATAATTGAATGTTTAAGCAGGCTCACTGCTTAATCTGATGAAGTGTTTGCAAAACTTTTCGAGTTATAAACTGCATAATAAAGCAATGATTCTGAGAAATGCACGGAATTTTCGTGAATCTTTTCGGAGCATTTCGGTACAAGTTTTGCAATACATTTTCTTTGAGGGTCCTAAATATATAATTCAGTCATAATATTGTTAATCTGTTGTTTTAAAATGATTTAGAAATATTATAAATATAATTAATTTTAAATCTAGTAAGCCACGTAAAGTTAATATAAAACGGTAGAAATACTTAAAACGTAACAAATAATATCTTTCTCGACATTTAAATCCACAGAAGTATAAGAAATAAACCAATGAAACATATTATTATAAGTAAGTAGTTTCCAGAAAATTCCTTCTAACAAAAATATCAAAGAAATATATTTTCTGAAATGACAACCTGTAAAACTGTCGTCTTCGTCGAAGGAAAACAAAACCCTTAGAAATAATCCAGCTCAATAGGTATAATATATAATATAAGAAAGAAAGAAAGAAAGAAAGAAAGTTTTATACAGAATCAAATTATTTCATAGCCTTGATGATCGGTAAGTTCCTCGACTTCCGACCCGAAGGTAAAGGTTCAAACCCAATCATGCATCATTTGTTTTGTTTTTCAAAATTCATAAGCTAAACGGTGTAGGAAAACATTATGTGCGAGGAATCGTCAGCTTTCCAATAGAGACGATAGCCTTGCAACCTGACGGGTGCGAAATTTTGTATTAGTTAATGTGTAACGTGTACTAAATATGCATTTGGTCATACCTCTGCCTAGCCCCTTATACATCTGTGTGGGTAGTCAGATATTTTTTTAGATTTTGACGCATTTTAAGATCATATTTTGAATTTAAGCAATCCTATAATAAAGAGTCCTAAACTTATGTCAACATCACTTTGAAAACACAGTATTGATATTTAATTTTCAAGATAAGATAAGATAAGATACGTTTATTTGCCAGAATGAATGATGAATTCAATGATATGAAGATAAAAGTTTACTTCAGCAAAAACTTATATATTTTCATCAACTAATAAAGAGAGATGTTAGCTAAATATACTTAAAAATACATAGTATAAATTAATAACACCTTTTGTTATAGTCGGAGGTTGACAACACAGTTGAATTTATAAACCAATAGGCACTCGTAAACATTTCTAACTATCAATTAAAACAATCTCATCAAATTCAACTGCTCTCAATAAAACAACTTTAAATGATTCCGCAAACTTCCAATCGATTCGGACAAGCGTAGGTAATGAGTTGAAATGTGCTTACCCAGGAACTGAACTCGCTATGGCGGCGCGCCAAGTTTTAATGATTCCGCTTGTAAATTTCTCGTAATGGAATAACAAACGGACCCTCGTACGTTGTGGAACAGTTTATTGTACTAGTGCTAACTGCTTTAATGGGAAAGTAGCCTCGGATGTACTCCATGAGGTATGCATTGCGACAGCAAACTTTATATTGACCTCTGTGGCGCAGTGGGCGAAAGCTAGCCAGAGACGCAGAGGTTTCGGGTTCCCCGCCGCGGGACAAATTTTTGCATGTTCTGCAGATATTTAATATTTGTTCTGGGTCTGGGTGCTTTACTATGTAAGTATATGTTTAAAAAAAATGTATCTACGTAGTTTATCAGTCATCTAGTTACCAAAACACAAGCATTAAATTACTTAGCTTGGGACTAGATGACGCTGCGTGGAATGTTCAAGATTTTTTTTTTATTTATCGTTTATTATGTTCGTAGCCTAAAAACTATATACTATATAGCCTTATTTTTTAATCACGTCATCATCAATGACGTGATCATCAACAATGGAGGACGATTAAGAGGAGCAACTGTTGCTAATTCTTATCAACCATGAGCAGTCCCGATCTAGATTGAACTAGTTTTGCAAAAAACAATGACTTCGGTACCCGACTAGCACAATCAAAGTAGGGTTATGATTTTATAACGACACTTTGCAACCAGAGTCGCAAGTCGCTCGCATTATTTAATATTTAAGCTCTGAAATTATAGCGATAAATAACTTTTGAGCTTTTAAGTTTCAGGGACGAAGTATTCGTTTAAAAAGGGGATTGAAATCTGCAAGTTTCTGTATCTCGTGACTGGAACTTTGAACGGTCATTGTATTACAAATTATTTTGACATTGTATCATTGTATGACATTGTATGACATTGTATGACATTGTATTTGAGTTTGTATCAATTCATGACTTGAATTAAAAATAAAATTTATCGAAATTAAAGTACTAGGTACTCGTATTATACATATTTACAACAATACTAGTATCGACATATCTCTGACTACCCTTACACATCTTCAAAGGAAATAAAATGCCTAAGATCTTAAAGATTGTGTACGGTATCATGAGAATACTGTTCTGAACCTAATTCCAATTCATATACGGTATATTAACTTAGAAAAGTTCTTCACAATATCTTATCAAGGCCAAAAGCTCTGAACATTGAGGTTAAGGCTCCATTATATCCTAAATTGGCAATGACTTGTAGTAACAAGCTCACATGTCGAATCAACCTTCACAGCAAATACACAACTCGGCCATTTCAATTTCGTAAGCATTATAAATAAATAAATTAATATCCTTGGACATTTTACACGGCGTCCCAAGCTAAGCAATTTAATGCTTGTGTTATGGTAACCAGATGACTGATATATTACATATTATTTTCCGTGCTTTGGAGGGCACGTTAAATTGTCGGTCCCGGCTTTTAAAGTCGTTAAGCCATGACGAAGGCCTTTAGGCGGCCTAAAAACTCCGTCACCAGAGTTGGCCACTTGCTAGATAGATAGAAAAACATCCAGACCCGGAATAAATATCTGTAGAAAACAAACATTTATCCAGTGGCGGAAATCGAACCCGCAACCTCCGCGTCTCAGGCGAGCCTTCGCCAACTGCGCCACAGAGGTCGTCATTCGAGTAGCAGTTCGCCCGTGCCATTATCTGCCTTGCCCGTTAACTAAGTGCTTCTAAGCGTTATTGAGTTGCACGACAGCAATGGCAATTAGGCGAATGATTTTAGGGTCAATGACTAGAAATTAGTATGTCTTGTTGTTTCAAAAATTCTAGTACTTAGAAAGAAAGCGTCTAAATACTTTTTGATGCTTTTCAGTTTGAGATCAGTAGCTGACTAAGATACATTGCTTAATCTTTTATCACTTTTGACAGGACAAAGGGTGTTTTTTTTACCATTATGAAATAAAAATGAAATATTATCACGACTCCGAGTGAGCGGAAGAAATATTATTTACAGATCTTTAGATAGATAGATCTAGGCTTTAGGCGTTAGCAATTGTTTTTTTTTATTAATTTTGCCATTTTCCACAATATCTTATATCAAACAAACTTGTTCTAAACGTCCTTCTCACATCTGACCAAAGACGATAAAAAATCTAGAAGACAGACAAAGGCCATACACAAAATCGCAACCCGATCCCGTAGTACCAGATAGCCTGAAAACTTTAAAACATCAATTTTATCTAAGAAATTTCAATACTTAGTGGTAGGTAGCAACAATATTCAATATTTAAACATTTTTAACTAGAAAGTAGTTGAAATTTCTTGGATAAAATTGATGTTTTAGAGTTTTCAGGCTATTTTTTAGGGTTACGATTTTGTGTATGGCCTTTGTTTGTCTTCTAGATATTAATCGTCTTTGCAATAGACACAAAATAGCTATGCAAATTACATGTTTTCATTACTCAAATATGAACTTTACGGTATTGTGATATGGTGTAAACTAGACAATCGAAGATAGACCCGTGTCATACAGATGTGAGCTGACAGTTGAATGAATGGTGTTATATTGTCCGTTGTCGGAGCGAAAGGGATGAAAGAGCAGAAGTGGGCCGGAAAACCACAAAAAGGATCCTTAGGGCGTTTGTTCACCATCTAGTTTTTTTCAGTATTCTCAATTTTTCAAATGTCTTTGTCCCCTTCTAACCTTTCGAAAATATATATATCTGTCACATGGAGAGTAAAAATCGGACATTATAACTTCTTGACCAGCTGTGTTTTATGAATTCACCAATGAATGTGGATCAAAGGTTCTTTTGGAGTAATTAAATAAATAAATATCCTTTGACATTCCACACATCACCATCTAGTCAAAGCTTAGCAATTTGAAGCTTGTGTTATAGCAAAGACAATTAATATCTAGAAGACAGACAAAGGCCATACACAAAATCGTAACCCATACCAGATAGCCTGGAAACTTTAAAACATCAATTTTATCCAAGAAATTTCAATTACTTTCTAGTTAAAATTACCTACAAAATTTTTTATATTGAATATTGTTGCTACCTACTACTAAGTATTGAAATTTCTTGGATAAAATTGATGTTTTAAAGTTTCCAGGCTATCTGGTACTGCGGGATCAGGGTTACGATTTTGTGTATGGCCTTTGTCTGTCTTCTAGGTATTAATCGTCTTTGGTTATAGTAACCAAAAAAAATTGTTCTATCAGTATCACCAATCACTCGATTGCTGCAGAAATGGATGCTTCGAGTACACTTTATTGGCATTTCATAATTCCAACAAAGCATTTGTCGGTCGGTTTCATGGAATCAACAAGCGTAACTCCAATTTATAGCGAAATGAACACTTTACGAGTGCTTGCTTTAATTGAACGATACGTGTCTGATTCAAACAGAACCAATGCTTTACTGCGAATTTAAAAACAAAATTAATAGGTACATTAACAATGTATGTACGGTGTATGGGTGAAATGCTCATAATCATGGGCATGATATTATTAGCTGCGCCCCGCGGTGTTACCCGCGGTGAATAGTTCCCGTTCCCGTGGAAATACCGAGATAAAAAGTATAATGTGTTAGTCCAGTGACCCATAGTACTGTCCCTAGTACCATTAATAGTACAAATCAATGGTACTATCGACACCAGGCCTATTTTAGATAACTTTAAACCATGTTTTTTATATAAAAAAAAATGTCACTGCGCGTTTCATTGTATCGATTGCGTTTGTATCGATACAAACGTAGTCACGTTCAAAAAACGTGATGTGCATAGTCTTTAAGGAATAACATTCACATCAACATTGTAAGAACGTCAATATAGATAGACCGATTGAGCCCAGTCCACACGTGAAATTAAGCGGAAAGCGCGCTCGTCGCAAATTCGGGCTGAAAGCAAGCGGCGGTCGCTGGTATGCGGGCGCTGTCCATTACGACGACATACATTCTGAACAGCTAGCTCACTGTCAACGGACTTTATTGAGGCTCGACTCGACAAAAACCATTTTTTCCAACTGTCGCATTTAACGGGGCGGGATGACCGGCTTTGACGGGATTGACATCAGCGACCAGTCAGACCCTGTCATTCATAATAGACGTCGATGCTTTCTAGAGCTCATAAAACAGCTAAATCTGTTGTTATCTCTTTTCATTGAATATTGTAATCAATTAAAAAAATATATCTTAGACCCTGCAAAGATCAAAATGTTATAATAATTAATGGAATTAAGTTAGACTATTTGCTGTTTATTTAGTAAAAGCTGATAAGTACTCTGTTTAAAATCATATTAAGAACTAATTAATATCACAACTGGATACGAACAGGGATAAATAGGTGTTCAATTACAAATGGTAACAAAACTAAGTTTCGATGGCGTCCGATAAAGAAAGGGTAATGAGAGAAAACATATGAATAGCAAGATTTTCCAGCGACCAACAATAGTTTGTTGAAAGAAAGAAAGAAAGAAAGAAAGAAAAATCATTTATTCTTGTATTTGACCTCATGGATCACTTAAGTTTCGTTTTACATGCTAGGTGATTCTAATGGCAACAAAGTATAAAAATGACGAATTGAGCTAGCTGTTCTTTAGCTCTTTCAGCTATGACTAAGCTATTCACATCAACAAGACACTATCTCCACTCTATTTTGTATCTAAACGCTACACCATTACAGATCAAATTTGAACAGTGACAGCTACAAGCATCAACGTTCATACTATTCTGAATCTAAAACCAATGGCACTAAAGCCCAAATAATCTTATGTGATTTTGGTTACCCTATGCCTTATTGTGATAGCGATAAGGTTGAAGATAGCACTGGTTTGAAAATCAGCAGTTTAGTAGAAAATAGAGCAGAATTAGATTGACAGGAGTATTTCGTTAATTGACGCCTCTGGTAGAGACAGTTTTGGTTATTTCGGACATTTTCGTGCGTTAATGAATAATGGTGATTTTAGTGTCCTTTCAATAATTGATGATACAGATTTAAAATTAGGACAAGGAATAATAATTGTAATCTATTTCGTTACAATTTAACCCTCTAATGCATATTGGTTTAGTAAACTTACTTTAGCTGAAACGGATATTAAATCTGTTGCTATCCCTTTTCATTGACACAGAGTAACAAGAAAATAAAATTCTTTAAACCCATATTAAATTAACAAATGTTTATGAATAAGACCAATCAAGTTATGAGATTCAGATTATCTTGGCGTTAAGCTCTAGCAATCTGGGCCTTCAAAGTCAAGAATAACAAACTATATCGTAAACGTACCACAGATAAAATAATACTGATAGTACTAGAATATTTTTTTAGCTAATTCACTTAATGCCACCTAAATATTAAGTCACAGTTCAATCGACATCGTATTTTAGTGTCCAAAAACAAACTTAAAGTACACCTATCGAGGCAGAGCCCGAAACTTGGACTCAGCAGACACTTCAAGTAAACGAGTCCACTACAGCGGGGCGCGTTCGACGGCTGTGTTCATGCAATAAAAGAAACATGTTGAGGCACGTTCAGTAGCGTCAGCGATCTTGAAGACTGCTTCAGATATAGGGTGGCAAAAGTCTTGGAAATGAAATATAAATAAATGTTCTGATTGATTGTCATTCGTTTCTGAAATGATAGATAGTTGGAATTTTAAATGGAAAGTTAACCTCCTCAATTTTGAAAAGGAGGTGGTTTAAAAGCTTTCGGTTAAAAAAAATATTTACAGAAACTAAACTACTACATAACATAACTATACAAAATACAATTGGAACCAGTTGAGCCACCTAAGGATCGTTACCAACGATATATAGGTAGCTCAACTGATCCAAACCAAAAAAAAAAAGTAAAAAGTAAAAAAGTATACCTACCAAGTAGCAAATCGTATTTGATGTGTTGACTCTTCATGGAATTGGTTTGAAATAAACGGAATAAAAAGTAATGTTTTTGAAATGTGTTTACAAAGTACAGAGAATAGTTTAGGTGCTGGGCTAGCCTATTCCATCTCAACAATGTCCCAGGCACTACCAGTGCCCCGTTTAAGCGTAGTCAAAGATTGCCTCCTGACGCTGTATAAATCATCTAGTAAAGATGTAAAAAATATACCTATATAAGTTTTTACAAAATAAAAAATGTAAAAGATACCTACCTATAAGATCCAGTTCAGATAGCCCAGTTTCGATACACACAATCCATAGACAGCTTCTCAGCTGTGTAAAGTCATAACAGAAATATAAAAGATCAAAGAGAAGAAGTGAAGTGTTTGTCCAGCACTCGGGTCTAACAAACTATTTAATTAAGATAACAAGACTATACTTGAAACGTAACAATAAAATACATACAACAAAAAGTCCTTACTTTACTACAAAATAGGACAGCCTGTATCCTAAGACTGTATTAGCTTAGGATGTTTTATTAGCACACTTCTCCGATGTTTTATGTAGGTACTGCACAAAGTACATTTTATATAGGTCTTTGAAAGTACGGTTGTCTAGCGGAGCCATTATTTTGTTGCGTCAAATGGAATTATGGAGATCCATTTGTCTTGTCTGCGTGGATTTTGCCTCATTTTTATGAAGTTAAAATGACGTAAAAATATTTTGTTCGGTTTTTTAAGTTATTTTTATGATGACACTTTTTATTTTTACGTATCTTATTTTATTTATTTTGGTTTATTCAGAGAACAAACAGTACTTACAAACTAGATTACAAACTAAACTTAATCGCTATGGCCCATTTATGTGTTCCCTATCTCTGTGTATCTTGATACTCTAATGTCGCTAAAACATTTTGAAGGTGGTGCCTGTATGCGTGAAATTAGCGCTGCCATCTGTTTATTATTAGGAAGAGTAGCGAAAACAAAGCTTGGTGGCCACTAAGTGCAACTTCACTACTCCTAAACTATGCAAAAAAATTGTGTCCCGCAGAGAAAATCAAACCCGTATCGTCGGCGTCTCAGGCAGGCTTTCACCCACTGCGCCACAGAGGTCGTCAAATACAAATAAAAACATAATGAGTTCACAGGTTCCGTAGCAGGCAGCTAGTGGTCAGGCAGCTCGGTTTAAGAGCGATCGCTTGTGTACGCAGGTTCGAATCCTGCCTGGGCTGTTAACTTATAATAAGATTTTTCATTTATAATGAAATATCCAATACCTAAGTGTGGTTTAACACTGTAAAATATAAACTATAGAACTGAGTGTTCTCATACAACAGATAACTGGCGCTAAAGTCCATCAATACAGCACCTCGGTCACAAAGGAGGCTGTATCTGGGCCGCGGACAAAGCGCACACAAAGCCTCGCTTTTTCTACTGCGATCAGTGTTAAGGCTTTGATACGTTACGTTTCACTGGAGATTACTTTTTGTTTTTGGAACAGATATTGGTATTACAAAGATTACAAATTATTGTTGAATTTTGACTGAATAAAATATCATGAAAGTAAAAATAATAGAATGTGTAAATTGTTGAATTGAAGATCTATATTCAAATAATTGTAAAAAGGTTAAAATTATTAGCTGGATGGAATCTCCAAAACAATTAATTTAATTTAAAAAAAAATTGGATGAAGGCGGATTGTATTAACACGTGCGGATTTTATCTTTTAGTTTAGTCTTCAATTAACGCATCAATAGTGGCAATTCTGAGTGTCGCAAAAGCTAAACTAAGCTAACTAAAATTGTTGCCGTCCCTTTCATAGCGATGGAAATAAAAAGGATGGCAACAATTTTAGTTAGCTTAGCTTAGCTTTTGCGACACTCCGAATTGCCCCCAATATTGAGGTAGAGTCAAAAACATTTAGAATTGTCATAATACAAGTTACGTCACATTTTGCTACATAAGCAACACTTACATATTCAATATTAGTAGAAGTACTACTTATTTCTTCTCTATGACCCGATCAAAAAATAATCTTACATTAAATAAAAATAGTTAAAGCTGAAAAAAACTTTAATATTAAATACATTTTATATGAGTATCAAGAAAGCTCTTAATATGTGTCAGATCTGTCAGTATGACACGTCAACTGTCACCAAATGCGATGCGAAGTGATTTCAACAAGGGCTTTTTGACGGGAATTCAAGATGGCATGTTGTCTTTTTTGTTTTATTTTCCGAAATTTGTGTTTTGGCGAACGTTAATATGTAATAATGGTGGATTATTAACTGTTAAGTGTTCGTGAACGTACATAAGTGTAGGCAAATGAAACAAAACTGTATATCATTGCATTTCGAGTTCTCTCAAGAAGTCCATGTAAAAAGCTGCAGTAAAGAACCCACATCTTTACTGACGCTGACTATGACTTTGACTTGACCTTGACCAAACTGACTAAAAATTTAAACACATGGTAGTGGCTAAATGCGTGGCACAAGCCGTGCGAAAGCCAAATATAAGAAGTGAAGTGAAGTGAAGTGATTTCAACAAGTGCGAGGTTCGTAATATAGGTACTTACTGGCTTTTGTTTGAGTTTTCATATTAACTCCATGTATTAGAATCAAATTAAGAATGTCAACCTTGAACTCATATTTTAATGTTTTATACTTATTAACTTTTTGGGCTCTCCTCACTTGGGACTAAACGAACGTGCTCCAACTCAGTTTATAATTAAGTAGATTGGACCGCTGAAAAAAACTAGTGCACACCACCAAGTTTTTGCCTGATTCTTTCCCTGGTGTAGGGAATCGCGTTGGAACAGGCAGTAGAACCCTCTGGTTTTAAGGACGTGACCTTTTTTGAATAAATAAATGTCAAAGTCTATAAACGATCGTACTGAATAAATACATTTTGTGTTTGAGTTTGACTCGCCCGCGGATCGCGCGCGAAGCCGTGAACTATACGCGAACAGAGGCCCTAGCCATGTTACATTTCGACAATCGCTTTCGATTAGAAACTAACAAAAATGTATAGGAATTGACATTCGATGACGAAAAGTCGAGCGATCAGAGATGTCAAATCAAAGGTGTAGCGATGATAGAAATCGAATCGCTTCATAGCGAATGCCGGTTGGCTAGGCCCTCAGGAGTGTAGACGCCATTCGCAGCTTCGCGCGCGGTCCGTGCGCGATCGAACAATATGGGTTTGTGTCCACGGATCCCGGGATTAGATTTAATTGGCCACTAATACATAGTTCGTCAACATTTATTTAGCGTGGAGTAGTGACAGCTTCGCGCCGTGATTCGCGCGCGGATCTATGCGCGAACCGCGAACGCGAGTGAGGAGAGCTCAAACAGTAATATTATAGCTATTTGACAATTAATGACTTCGAAGAAATTATATTTAACATACGGCAGAATAATGAAAACAATTATAATTTCATAAAACTATGATATAAAACTGAAGAAATAAAAACGTTTAAAACAAATTTAATCTAGGAGAACAAAGCGAAACTTCGCCTGATTCAACATTTCCTTTCACAAAGTTACCTGTTTCAATTTATTCACAAATAATTCTAACTAGCAACTAATTCCTGTCATACTTAGCTTTTGACTTGTGCAGGCAATTTTGAGCGAGCTTCAAATGGGCAACTTTTTATTGAACAATGTAGAGCAATGCAAATGAGCTAAAGTAAAGTAGTATTTATAAAGAAAGCACTTATTTACGGTTTAATAGAATATAAAATACAATTACATACATACATACATACATAAAATCACGCCTCTTTCCCATGGGGGTAGGCAGAGACCACGGATCTCCACTTGCTACGATCCTGACACACTTCTTTCGCCTCATTCACTCAATCAAATCAAATCAATCAAATCAAATTGTTTATTTGTTTCTCTCACAAACATAAATAAAAATATATAATAATTTTAAAAATAATAAAATAAATACAGTTAAAAAATTATGATAAATTCAAACAATTGTAGGTTAGAGGTAGGAACCTGTTTTGTGAGAGACTGGTGCCTGAAATAGGTATAAAAACCTGTGCTACAGGTCACCAGTGCCCTATACTCAACTGATTTAACATCTAAACTAATAAATTTTGAATAAATATTTATAAATACCTAATGAACTAACATACATACACAAAAAAATATATATATAATTAAAATTAGTTAGGGGACTTTTTCATAGGCGGTGCTTCCCTATACCGTCTGTAGACTACTCCCGCGGTCCAGAAGTCCGGAGCGAGGAATACGTCCTTGTACTTGGCAGCCACTCGGAGTACATATGACTTGAAGTTGGTCTCCTTCTTCTGCTCCAACAGCTTCAAGCCATGCACGAGTACTACGGGCGGCTCCCTGATCCGGCATCGGCCCCTCTCGTCCACGTAACGGAGAATAGTTTCTCTGGTAATGGACGGGTCGAGGCGGGAAATGTAAATCCCGATGGTCGGCTCCACTGCCTGCAGAGATAGCCCAGTAGACAAAGGAGCAGTACCACGCTGGTTTCGTGACTGCTTGCTTGATCGGCGTTTTTTCTCCACGACTGTGAAGCCTTCTGCGTCGATCTTTTTATCAGCACCGGTGTTCTTCATTGTTGGTTCCGGTCTCGGTCGCCGAATATCAGCGCTGGGCGCCGAGCGCGACGACTGAGATTGGCGGGACACCTGCGCGTAGCTCTTCTGCTGGCGAGCTGGAGCGCGAGGAGCAGGAGAGGGTGCCGTGGTCGCTGGCTTCGTCATTGACGTCCTGGGGGTCGAGGTCATCGGCGCCGGGCGGTCATTCGCCTGCGAAACGGTGTCAACATTCGCATTGTACATTTTGCTGACCGGTGATATCTGAGCTCGCGTAGCACCACCGCGCCTCGCGTTTACATTTTGCGCTGACTGCGGCGATACTGTTGGAATTGCATTTTTATTTCGCAATTCCGCGAGTTCAAATTTTAATTCGGAGACAGTTTTCTCCGAACTTTCCAGTTTGGAACGGATGCTGGTGACGTCAGCCTTGAGCAGCGTGATATCCTTCAGCAGCCTCATGACGTCGATGTGGTCGAAGGTCACGGGGGGCAGCTTGTGTAGATCACGGGCTACGTAGGTAGGGACGTCATCAGGGTCAGTCTCCAAAAACACCCTAAAGATGTCTTCAATATCTTGCTTGCTGTTTCCGTCACATTGTATAGGCACAAGGCGGACAGTGGTCACAGCAGAATCGGCCAGCACCTTCTTAGCTTCAAAGATTTCCTTCTCCGTGAAACTGGATGTCAGGATCTTGGTCAGCCTGTCTTGGTCCATGGTGTCCAGCTTGTATTGGATAAAGGCAAGAGCCTCGTGGACAATTACCGTATCCGAGCGTTTTGAACTCGCCATTTTTGCCACATTGACTTAAGGTGGCCCTTCCCGGTGCGTCTATCATCGACGCGGGCATAGCTGAAAAGCTTGTTGTTTCATCCAGCGCAATGCTAGAAAAAGAAGCAAAGCGAAAAAAGAGAGATAGCGCCTCAGCGCTCGGCATTCAGTAGGTACTTTCGCCGCTCACTCGCTCACTCGAAAAATAGTGTGCGGAAATTTCATAAAAAGTGTTCCAGGAAATACGTGTTTTTCAGTAAGCCTTACAAGTTTGTGAAATAAATATTAGTCATTTAGAATCTCCATAAGATTTGCAAGGTTTCTATGACAATATTTTCTTTAATTTTACAATTTATGAGTACATTATTCACGGCCAAAGTTCAGGTAAAATTTATGCTAAAAGCAGGTTTTTGGAAGCTTATACTGAATTTGTTTCTCAAAATTTTGATTTTTAGTTTCAATAGAAACCTAGATATAGTGCACAAGATACCTATTAGTCCAAAAGTTTAAAAGAAAGATCTGTTACAACGGCATAATCACGTACGAGCGTTTGTATGAAAAGTGAGCCGGGTTGACCGCTCTTAACGCGAATTAATCTAGGTCAACATTGAGACAGCCGCTGTGGAGCGACCGTTCATGCTGACGGCACGATTGCGAATGCCGAATTCCGATTGCGAATGCCGAATTGATGCCGAATTGACTCAATATATAAATACAATTACAATTACTTTAAAACCATGAACAGTTTTTTTTACAAAGTACCTAGATTTACTTATTTAACAGCTAAATAGAATTTAAATGACAAATCTTTTCCTGGGCTCGCGAAATTAAATAAAACTTCTGAGACCGTCTTTGTTGGGTTTTGTTTAAATTAATTTCAGCGGAATAATGGACGATAAGTGTGAAATAAAATCATTTTAACAAAACTTTTGAAATTAGTATTATGGTTAAAACAGATGGTTATCCTTAAAACTATGATGAAAAAAAAATATAAGCATACTCAATGTCACGTACAGCATGCTTAATACTTTTATAATTATCAATTTTATTAACCCTCCCACGCAAAACGAGGGGGTTATAGGTAGTACTAGAATGTTAACTCCTGTAAAATATGGGCATATACCAAATAAATGTATGAACATACCTCTGACCACCCTTTTAGAAATGTTAAAAAGGATCTACCTATATGCCTGAAAATTGTCTCTTGAATCGTGATCATATTTCATTTAGGGAGTCGCGTTGCAACAGGCATTAGGATCACCTAGCATGTAAGACGAAACTGAAGTGATCCTTGAGGTCCTACCAAAATAAACGATTTTTCTTTCTTTCTTTCATAGTTAAATAGTTATAAAACTCATATTATACAAAATAATACTAGAGACTTTATGAATTCAAAATGAATTTTAAGCATGTGCAGACCGGGCGTTGTTTTGGCGCGTCCGTGCTCGTTTCAGTCACCTGTCACTCGTTTTTGTCACGTTGCCAATCTCTTGGCACCAAGTCGCTAGTATTGGCAAAAATTGTGTTCCGCATTTTAATATTCTGCACTCAACTGTATATCTAAAAAACTACAAGTTTTAACAGTTAAATAAAACTTGTAAAATGAAATTGTCATCAGTTTGTATTGTAGTAGACCATTACTGTGCCTTCTTTACTTATCCGCCAAATACCTAAATCTGGACCCTTTGCATGGTCTTTATCTCTACATTAACTATATCCATACAAACAATAACTGATTGCCAATGTGCATATTAATTACTAATTGAAATCCAATAATTTCATTTTACCTAATTATCATAAAAACGTACACAGTAAACTTGATCTTAGCATTACAGTATAAAGTCAAAAACCGCTTGATCACTTGCAAATGTAACCCGGTATTGTTATAAATGGTACATTGTTGTCGCGTCACGGCGTTTGTCGCGCGTCATCGCGATGTGATTAATTGACGCGTGACTGATCAACCGGATAATTTGATAATAATGGCCGTATTCTTGACTTGACGTGGCCTTTGAACTAAGCTGTAAACAATTTGAGTGAATAACAGTCTTATTTATCAATGTTATGTTGAGCCATACTTTAGATGAGTTGTATTTTATGTGCCAGAGTAAAGGTTGTATGCATCAAACTAGTGCCGCCACCTATTTTATTTTATTATCACGTTGAACAAAGGAATTAAAAAAATATAATGTACACATCATCATGTTTTAATAAGATAAAATAGGTGGTGGCGCTCATAACTTATTTATTTATGTAGTAAACTCAAAATTTATTTATGTAGTACGATCGTTTATAGACTACTATGACATGTTATGTCCTAGTTTGACACATACCCTTATCGATGTAACATACACCATCGCCTTAAGGTGGGTACTGACCAACGTTACGAGGAGTAATGTAACATTCGCATCGAGCGTGTTACGCATCGAGTTACTCGCTGGTTTCCCCGTAACACGACGTACTGACTGCACGAATGCTCGCGGTGTTACACGTTACATTACGCCCCGTAACGCCGGTCAGTACCCACCTTTAGGATTAAAACATAAGCATATTGATGATAAACTGTCATCCCAATGTTTTTTTTAGTGTTGTGCAAGCCGCTATTAGAAGTTTCCAAGGTTTGTCATAATAAAATCCTATATACGAAGGTGTCAGTCTCGCCAACAAGGACGCGCGTACAATGCCACAGCCATCATAAGACATGATCGGAACAATGTAGTGTTGTAACTATGAAAGATGGGACTTGGGAATCCTATATCTACCTAGTGGTCATATATCTCAAAATTAGATCTAAATTAGATATGAAGCGCTGGCTGTCCGCGGCCAAGAATGATTTTGTTATTTATTGATGTGGATTAGTCCTACAATTACTGTATAGAAGTTTTATCACTGTGGTGTACTTTATAAACAGATTAAATTGATTTTTCGTTCGTCAGTCCGTCAGTCCGTCAGTCTCAGTCTCAGTCTCAGTCTCAGTCTCAGTCTCAGTCTTCTGTCATCTGTCATCTGTCATCTGTCATCTGTCATCTGTCATCTGTCATCTGTCATCTGTCATCTGTAATCTGTCATCTGTCATCTGTCATCTGTCATCTGTCATCTGTCATCTGTCATCTGTCATCTGTCATCTGTCATCTGTCATCTGTCATCTGTAATCTGTAATCTGTCATCTGTCATCTGTAATCTGTAATCTGTCATCTGTCATCTGTCATCTGTCATCTGTCATCTGTCATCTGTCATCTGTCATCTGTCATCTGTCATCTGTCATCTGTCATCTGTCATCTGTCATCTGTCATCTGTCATCTGTCATCTGTCATCTGTCATCTGTCATCTGTCATCTGTCATCTGTCATCTGTCATCTGTCATCTGTCATCTGTCATCTGTCATCTGTCATCTGTCATCTGTCATCTGTCATCTGTCATCTGTCATCTGTCATCTGTCATCTGTCATCTGTAATCTGTAATCTGTCATCTGTCATCTGTAATCTGTCATCTGTCATCTGTCATCTGTCATCTGTCATCTGTCATCTGTCATCTGTCATCTGTCATCTGTCATCTGTCATCTGTCATCTGTCATCTGTCATCTGTCATCTGTCATCTGTCATCTGTCATCTGTCATCTGTCATCTGTCATCTGTCATCTGTCATCTGTCATCTGTCATCTGTCATCTGTCATCTGTCATCTGTCATCTGTCATCTGTCATCTGTCATCTGTCATCTGTCATCTGTCATCTGTCATCTGTCATCTGTCATCTGTCATCTGTCATCTGTCATCTGTCATCTGTCATCTGTCATCTGTCATCTGTCATCTGTCATCTGTCATCTGTCATCTGTCATCTGTCATCTGTCATCTGTCATCTGTCATCTGTCATCTGTCATCTGTCATCTGTCATCTGTCATCTGTCATCTGTCATCTGTCATCTGTCATCTGTCATCTGTCATCTGTCATCTGTCATCTGTCATCTGTCATCTGTCATCTGTCATCTGTCATCTGTCATCTGTCATCTGTCATCTGTCATCTGTCATCTGTCATCTGTCATCTGTCATCTGTCATCTGTCATCTGTCATCTGTCATCTGTCATCTGTCATCTGTCATCTGTCATCTGTCATCTGTCATCTGTCATCCCTTAACCAGCTGTCCTTACCGAGCTGTGTTACATTGACTTCTCTATTTTGTATTGAATCGGTGCGTTGTTTACGTCGATTATACAGCAACTTATTTGACCTCTTTTTCCTATAACAATTATTATTTATAAAATATCTACTTTACTGTGAATAGATCCTGTAGCCGTGTTGGCTAAGTGGATTAGTACCTCGACTTTCGATCTAAAGGTCGTGGGTTCTAATCCCGCCATGCACTGGAATTTTCGATTCAAAATTTATAATGCACATTAACACGAGCTCTAAACGTTGAAGAAAAACATCGTAAGAAAACCAGTTTGCTTTCTATCAAAAAAAAAAAGGTAAAATGTATATATTTATGTTAGGATCCTGTTTTGTTTCTATACAGCCGGCTACAAAGCTACCGGATCAAAGCCTGCTGAAAGTTGCACCACCTTTTGTTGCTATTTGCAATGCAAAGCCAAGAGTAGCGAGTTTGTCGCTTTGTTTCCTGGCGGTTATTGCGAGGACAGGCGGGAATTCATGACATACAAATGTATCGAATGACGAAACAACTTTCACCTTTTAGAAGAATGGACACAAAGTTTAGACACATCGCGAGGGTGTCATCATCTTTTAAAATGTTTAAAAACTAGGATTCAACATACTAGGATTTTTGTTAAATGAAAAAATGAAATATGATCACGACTGTATCCCGGGAGCGGTAGACATTTCTTTCGGATTTTTTAGGCAATTTTTAGATCTTTTTGAAGATGTCTAAGGGGGTAGTCAGAGGTATGTCCAAATACATACATATTTGCAGAAGTTAACTTTCCATACGTGACAGGTTGCAAGCCCATCGACGCATTTTTGTTAATCAGGCGAAATGTGTAAATATCGGACTAAAATGCTCAGCTATACCAAAATAAATGATTTTTCTTTCTTTCTTTCTTTCAGATTGCGCCCAATGACTTTTACACTTAAGAATACCCAGTTAATTTTTATAAGATGAAATGATGATGGTAAAATAAGAGGAAAATGATAAAAAGAGGCAAATTTAGGTATGTTTGTCTGTAAATAACTTCGCCCTCGCCTGTCCTCCAAGTTATGAGTTATGAATTCATTTACTTATAATAATTACTCCAACTTCGCGCGGTTTATTCAATTACATAATTTAATAATGATTAGATTTTCAGACCTTGACATTGGTTAGAATTATTTCTGAACAAAACGTCAAATTTCAACTAAAATTTGTACATTGTCTGAAATAAATTATATAATTACTTTAGTCTAATATGAAACCCTTTCTTCAAATTTTGATTGCAATCTAAAATAACTTGAAGGTTACAATCATAAAGACAATTTAATTATTAATTCAATTTACTTAAGGTTTATTTTGTATAGTAAGAAGGAGGACGGAAACAGAGTTTGGTGGCCACCAAGTGCAACTTCGTAAATCATCCGACACTTTGTATAAAACTAATACAGAGGTATTAGAAAAATGCTTTTAACATGTAACATGTCGAATTTGGCTGAAGTATACCTGCTTTATGAAAGAGTAAACATTCATACAAACTGTTGACTTTATAATATTAGTAGCATTTACCTACAACCGTGCATCAATGCACTTTTCGTGTCGAAAACTTTATATGCACTTTAACACGAGCTTTAAACGGTGAAGGAAAACATCGTGAAGAAACCCGCGGCTAGTCAGCCCCACACGTATTGACCATTGTCTTTCCTGTGGATATGGCCGGCTAAGCTGAGATGATGGTTTAGGTGCTACAAGCCTATTCCATCTCAACAATGTCCCAGGCACTACAGTGTCCCGTTAAGTGTAGGCAAAGCTTGCCTCCTGACTCTGTATAAATCATCTAGTAAAGATGTAAAGGCCTAAGTTTTTTTCATAATGGACCCAATAAATCGGTCACTGTTTCACAAACAAGCGACATCTTTCTAACCCTTTCAAAATGGCGAATCAGTTATCCTCGCCTGATTACTCTGTGATTTTATTTATCGCGTCTAGACAAGGGTGAATTCGCTTATCACTCACAAGGGATCGGCTATAATGTATGCAAACTAATTTTGTGAGATGTATCGCTGTTTCGGCTTGCCCGATATTCTATGTGTAATCATATTTCAACAAAAATTGTGTTTGAAGTGAGATATTTTTTCGATGATCGAATTTGTAAAGTCTGCGAAATTACCGTTTGAACAGAACATTGTGTTTAGAAAGAACGATTGTACATTCTCTCAATCGCATGGTACTCGAATAATAAGTAGCCTATTGCCCGAATACTGAAACGCTACATAATGTAGTGTTGGTTATCTATAACATTATTTTGATGTTTGTCTTACTAATTTGATAGGTAAGAGCGTCTTAATAGGGATACTAAGCTTCTAAATATTTAAGTACCGTCACAGTATTCGGGGGTATGTCTTATAAGGACATAAACTATCGCTCATAGCAATAAGACGGCAAATTTTACAATAAAATTTAAATGCTATGTATCGGTCTCATCAGACGCGGATTGGGTCACTATAGTGTCTATTGTGTTCACGTCAGACTTTGGTAGCGAGTACCGTCAGCATGACAACTAAGCGCAAAGTTGGAGCTAAACAGACTTCGTGAAATAGAACAGATACAGAAATAAAAATTGTCACGTAAAGTTGACATATAAATCTTTTAATTAAGCGCATACAACCCGAGAAGTCATCATCGGAACGGAAACGGTCCGAACTGAAACCGATGCCGCGGGCTCAAATATCAATTTGAAGTGAAATCACAAAGACACCGGACACTCTGTGCTCTATCGTATTATTTTATTAAAGTGATATTATCTTATAAATAATTTTGTTACAGAAACTAAATTATGTACTTACATTACAATATATGTATATAATGTAAATTGATATTTATCTCGAAATTACCTTTATTTTATAAGCGCGTTTCACTGAGGCAAAGTTCATCCCACAGTTAGGACAAAACAACAACCAAATCATTCTTATAAATTTTCAATAAATCAACCACTTCGAAGGTACAGGAACCTCGCTGTCTACACCGCTCTTAATTGTCACTCGCGGACGGATGACAGGCACAATTTGGTCGCGTCAAAACCGGGGTGTTGTCAAAATGACAGTGACAGTGACAGCTGCGATCGCCGACGGTTTAGCTGTACCGGGAGTACTCGTGACAGTTTGTTTAGAGTACGATTTGAGAATGGGTTTTGGTTATGATTAATAAGATGGTGTTGTTTTAAAGTGACTTTGTATAGCTTTGCTTTTTATAGTTTGCAAGTGCTGCAAATCACGTGTGAAGCAGTTAATACTGAAAGAAAGAAAAAATCATTTATTCTTCTAGGACCTCAAGGATCACTTAAGTTTCGTTTTACATGCTAGGTGATTCTAATGCCTGTTCCAACGCGACTCCCTACACCAGGGAAAGAATCAGGCAAGAACCTGGTGGTGTGGGCCTAGCTTTTTTTAAAAACGATCCCTTAACAATCTAAAATAATCTAAATAGTCAAGCTTTAGTGTCAAGCCAGTCGAACAAAGTAAGGCAAGTCAAAGAAAGTGATAGACAATGGAACTTAACCTTATCGATCGTAGTGACGTCACTACGATCAGTACACTCTGTAAGACAACAAAGTGACGTCATAAAATAGTTACTAAATCTTGTGAAACTCATTCATTCATCACATTATTTATGTTCTGGACTTTATTTACGTTAAAAATGGCGTTGAGCTAACTAGTATCGCGCATTGCGGTCACGTTTCACAACTTTCATATCGGCCGCAGTCTTTTAGATTTTAAAGTTGAAATAAATATTTTGTAAATTCAACGTCTGTACATTTATCTACTGTCTAAGCTTTTATTGTACTTTGTTTGAACATTATAAACATGTTGTGCGTGTTAAACGAGTATAACGTTTTAGTTAGTTTTATTCTCATTTTCTTTCCAAATAAATGCCTGGAAATATCAAATGACAGGTTTGTGTACAGGTAGCTTAGAAAATTGTACATTTAAGAAAATCAAATAAAAACCACATTGAATGTTTACTTATATTTTTCTTCGATATTTTATACTGTGGGTCGGAACAGCGTAGCCTCATTTGTAGAACATCTTCTGTAACATAAAACTAGATGCATATTGCTTATTGCGGTATCTGTTTGCACTTCGTTCATATTTATTTTACTTTTCGTCAAATTATCCCGACACGATTAAAAAAACATAAATGATTTTTTTTATTAAGTACCTCCTGTATTTCTGTTTAAAATATTCATATAAGCTATTGGTTTTCCAATAAATCTAAATCTGAAGCGGAAAAAAATTTCAAATCCACTTTCTCTGGATGAAGTCAAAGTATGAAGTAAAACCACCAAGCCAACAGAAATAAACATAATAATGAAATATTATCTAACCCGCAAAAGATAGTTTTCTAACAAATTTCTGAGCTCACAGCGGATCAAGAATTCTTTGCGTATTACTCGGAAAGTTCGATTCTTTGCCATGAATGTTCTCATTATGCTAATAGAGTCTGAAATGAGTTGAAAACTCATCAAAGTATTGGTTATCCTTTTGTTATTAAGCTTTGGTTACAGGCGGTGTCAGGAAACGACCAAAAATAGCTTGTCAAGCTTTTTAGTAATAAGTAAAATTTTCAATTGTTTGAAGAATTAATGATTATAACAAGAATATTTGGATATTAAAGTACATTAAAGAGGTGGCCTATACTCAGCAGTGGGTGGAAATGGGCTGAAATGATGATGATGATGATGAATATACACATTAATACGAGTAGAATAGAAAAGTTAGTAGGAGACCATCTAATAAAATGACTTTGTTTTACAAGTCAACAGTTTCAACTAAAAAAAATAGCAACAAAAATCATAAACACGATTTTTAAAAAGACATTTCCACTGTTTTTCACCTTAGCAATATTCACACAACGACACGTAAAAAGTATATAACCTAAGGCCTTACTTGGGATCAACGAAAACAAAATTTCGTGACATTTCTGGGTGTTTTCTATGTATAATATGTATGTATGTATGTATTTACAAAAAAAAATATCTATGTTGTATATCAGTCATTTGGTTACCATAACACAAGCATTAAATTGCTTAGCTTGGGACTAGATGACTCTGTGTGAAATGTCCAGGGATATTTATTTAGGTATTTATTTAATTTTCGGTTTCCATTTATGTTGGTGAACTGATACGAATTAATTACCAGCATAAGATAACCCCGAAAGTACGGCTTCTGACTATGACACAAACAAACTGTGACCGACACACAAAAATTCGTGTTCGCCAACAAAATTTCAAATTCCATATCCATTGTTTCAATTACAGGCCGTTGCATCGGAAATGTATTTCAACCTCAATTGAACGGTCATGCAAAGCTCATGACAGACAGTACAATTCGTTTATGTCGGGTCTATTCGACCGTGGATCGGAAGACCGCGGGTCGGAGAGACCGCGGATCGGTCCGACATTTGACGTGCGCAATTGTGCATTAGGTATAGGGTTAAACTTTGAGATCGTTGTTTTCTTTTTAAATATTTGAATGTTTTAGTGAAATATTTTGCAGTACTTTAATATGAAAAACTATTAGAATAGAATCGATTTTTTTTTTAGTTCCATCAACATAAACATGGGTAACAGAAAAGAGAAATACTTATTGGCAATTATTATTATTGACTTGATACTCATTTCAGTAAGTTTACCGACAGCTCCCCGATACTACATCGTCTTCGCCCGAATACCTACTACACGATGACACGATGTACCCGGCCACATTTATTGCGTTAACACGAATATTATATTATGTATAATGTAGCCTTAGCATAAGTGACAGGTTGCAAGCCCATCGCCGTTAAGTGTAATATCGTCTAACTTATCTTAATAAAAGCAAATTCTTAATTCTTGTTGAATAGATACCAAAATAATGGTGTTCGAAGTAAAATCGCATCGCAAGTAGCAAACTTGCATCATAAAACTGCACTCGAGAATAACGAGCCATTGCCATCCACTTTCAACTTTATATCCCTGCAATAAGTCACATTTTAAGTATCAGCGTTATTGTCACGAAAACTGAAACTCAGTGGCATTTGAAACTTTAATGACGTAGAAATACGGTTCTCAACATTAAAGGATACGGAGTATTGTATACTCTATAGTCCAGGATTTAGAGGTCAAAATTGTGTATGAACTGAATTTAGTTGCCTTTTTTATTTGCTTTAGGATTTGAGAGTACAAAACGCTGTTATTAGGTTTCCCTCCATACAGATCAGCCTATTGGTATTTTAAGTCCGCTCTCAAAGGTTTCAGAAGCAAATATGTGTTTCAACATCAAAAGAATAAAAGTACTTTGAGTAAGCCGACACCTGCTTTGTATCAATTTTATATAAAAACCATTGAGGTATGTATTTAGAGACACAAATATTCAACTAATTTGAAAAAAATTGGTATTTTGTTTAAATCGTGGTTAATAATTTGATATAAATCTTGATGACCTCTGTGGCGCAGCGGGTGAAGACCCACCTGAGACCCAGAGGTTGCGGTTTCGATCCCCAACACGGGAAAAATGTTAGTCCTATGTTCTGTAGATACTTGTGCCGAAGCTGAGTATTAAAAAAAAAAATATCTAAGTAATACGAGTACTATATCAGTCATCTGATTACGTTAAAAGCAATATGTTACTTAGCTTGGGATTAGATGACATACATACATACATACATAAAATCACGCCTCTTTCCCATGGGGGTAGGCAGAGACCACGGATCTCCACTTGCTACGATCCTGACACACTTCTTTCGCCTTAGATGACGCTTTGTAAAATGTCCAAGGATATTTATTACAAAAGCATAACTCGTAACTAAATAATAACTATTGTTTCAGGTACGTCAACCTCATATGGATTTAATCGTGAGTAAATTATATAATATAAGAATTTCGTGTGTAATAACTTTTTTTGCCCAGCAGTGGGACATGATAGGTTAGATAAAAAAAAAAAAATAATAACTTTGTGGGATCACTGTAAAAAAAAAGCTAGGCCCACACCTTGTGTTCTTGTCTGTGCAATACGACAAACCTCTTTGTCGACAAATATTTATCTCCTGCTCTAGCATAGTACGTTAGAGAAGTTTGACATTAGTGGCAATTCGGAGTATAGTAAAAGCTAAACTTAACTAACTAAAAATGTTGCCGTCCCTTTCATGGGAATAAAAAGGATGGCATTAATTTTAGTTAGTTGAGTTTAGCTTTTGCGACAACAAATTGCCACTATTATCGAGCTATTTCGTTTGTCGTCTCGACACGTTGCACATGTTAGGCCTACTGCTAGTGTATTGGGAGTCGCGTTGGAACAGGCAATAGAACACCTAGCATGTAAGAAGATTCAAGTGATCCTTGAGGTCCTACTGAAATACATTTCTTACTTTAAACGATCTAACTGTTCATGGTTCTAATTAAGTTAAAAGTAGTCATTAAGTTAAAAGCCAATAAGTAGGTAATACGTTTTAAAAATTTTAACAAGTTATAATTTTTCATATTTTTGATGTTATTTTCTACACTCAATTAACTTAAGTATTCTTACCACACCCATTTTGCTCAGTTTGTAACAAGAACAAAGAGCATTTCACTTATTTTCCTTGCAGCAACGCTTATTACGCCATTCTTTGCACTGGCCATTTTATTTAATAAGCACTTGAATTGAATTCCGTACAGTTTACGGCGCGTAGTTGGCACTTGCTGCGCGTGTTACGATTATGTTGGACAGGGGTGTTGGAAGGACTTTTGATCCTAGAAAAAAAGGCCGATCTTTACTAGTCAGATTAACTATAGTTTTATATATTTTGTATTATAGTGTTAAACCACAGTTAGGTATTTCATTAATATATAAAAAATCTTACTAAAAGTTTATGACTTCGAAGGGATTCGAACCCGCGTAAATGAAAAATTTTACTAAAGTTTATGACTTCGAAGGGATTCGAACCCGCGTAATACAAGCGATCACCCATCAGCAGTGTTGCCTTCAAAAATTTTGATTCCTCTTAGTAGTCATCTGGTTACCACAATACAAGCATTTAGTTGCTTAGTTTAGGACTAGCGAGTGTTTATTGATAAAATTAAATTTATTTATTGTATGAGCAAACACACCAGTCCAAGAAATGTGTTACCATTTATTGGACGACAATGAAACGCTGTAAGCGCGTATGTTAAAATGAGCGTAAAATTCCTTGAGATGTATTATAGAGCCACAATCAGACAAATAAAATGTAAACGCCAAAACTCGGCGCACGCTACGAAGTGCGCAAAGTTTTTCTTTTTTGCGTACAAGCGACATTGAACATTAAAACAAACGACATAACGTCTACATTCTACAATGTCAAATGTCATTGTAGAACATTGAATTTGCACGCACATTTTTTGAGTGTTGTCAGCTATTAGATTGTGACTCTTTAATACATCTCAATGGTAAAAATGCGTAAAAAAAGCAAAGAAATCTAATGCTGTCTCTTCGTTGTCACAAGAGTGACAAGAAAAAAACATTTGTTGAAACCTTCCTAAATTGACAGGTGAGTATGAAAGATGGCGAGAGATGTAAGTACCTAACAGCTGATTTTGTTACATCAGATATGTACTAAGGACGGTTTTTAAGGCTCAAATCATACCAAAAGAGCATCGAATAGCAGCGAAGCGGAGCGCAGTTTCAGTGTCATACGAATTTCAACTTTATATACATTACTAATAGACTATATAAGTCGAATAAAGAAAATACAATACTATCAAAAAACAAAAAATATCACCAATCTTTTTCGTCTGGTAAAACAAGTAACTTTCGAATAAGCTTTCCATCAAAACTTAAAAGTTGCACAAACAAATAACAGTCAAAGTCGAGAGCAATCGCTACCATGAAATTGCTCTTCGATATGTCGAATAACATTTTATCTTCAATACGAAATGCAAAGACTTCCACTGAAAACAGATGGTATCAATTCGGTAAATGATATAGCGATTTGTATGGTATTTGTGGATCGGTTTCGTTTGTGACTTTGTTGGGATTGTTATTATTTTGACATCTGGAAATGAAAAACAGTGATTTTTATCAAAATTTTCCAGTCTGTGAATCACGTGACTATAAAATCTAACAGTTTAAAAAAACAGAGTTTTGTAGAACATTTTTCACTTTTGTTTAAATCAAATAGTTTTTTGTATGTATCATTTGCTTACACATTCAATAATCTGAATAAAATAAGCCTAATACGTACTAGTGCCAATTCGGCTAACAAAACAGGTCAATCAAACACATTTAAAACGCGTCTATGAGCTGTCATATTAATTGCGACTAAAATCTATTTTAATAGCAATTATGACAGCTAATAAAAAATAAATAATTATGAGCTGAGTGTCATATTATTTGCGACTAAAAATCTATTTTTAATAGCAATTATGACGAGTGTCGCAAAAGCTAAACTAAACTAACTAAAATTAATGCCATCCTTTTTATTCCCATCGCCATGAAAGGGACGGGACGGCAACAATTTTGGTTAGTTAAGTTTAGCTTTTGCAATACTCCGAATTGTCACTATTATAACGCCTTTAGTGCCTTTAGAGTGTTCTATGCTAATCACGATTACTTTTGGTGAGTGAAATTGCCACAACCCACATAATGGGTAACCTTTTCTATTTAAATTTTTTTTAAAGAACTACTATTTTATAACTCCTCGGTAAAAATAGCCTCAGTCGGATTTATTCCCACTAGGCTACTTTCACAGAACTGCATTTTAAATTCTCTGGAAGCGTAGAGCTACAAATTAAGTATATCAATACCATCATTTAACTTGCAAATTGTTCTAGTAAAATAGAAAAATGTATTTTGTTGCCGATATAACTACGAGATATAACTTGGCAAGGCCCGAGGTTCTACCACATTTCTACTAAAGATTTCTATTAAGTTGGCCACTTGCTCATACGACGAACGAACGAACTAGATATTTTGACAAAAATTCCAGCACAGCAGTCTAGATTATAATTAGACTGGTATAATTAGAAGGAATTTTTGTTTTGTGAATAACTACATTATTCACAAAACAAAAATTCCTTAACTCGAAGAATGAATTCTTAGAATTTCCTTGACAAAATAAAATATTGTAGTAGAATATTAAACTGTTTTATCTATAACCCAATTTTCATTATTAAAGACATAATGTTAGTAATTCTTTAATGTGTCTTCTGTATGCGTTAGCGCTGCCGCCTATTTTATTTTATTATTACGTTGAACAAAGGAATTAAAAAAAAATGAATGTTCCATTTGTGAAACCTATCATAAGCTACTTTTTAATACATCTGTAATTGTTTTATTTTGTATAGTTTAGGAGGAGTAGCGAAGTTGCACTTGGTGGCCTCCAAACTCTGTTTTCGCTACTCTTCCTAAGCTATACAAAATAAAACTATTACAGAGGTATTAAAAAGTATTTTAATAAGATTATAATATAAGTTTTGCAACGTCGACAATACTAACATCTCGCTATTTAAATCTATTACACAAGCTGTAGAAACATTTGCCTTTTATAACCATCGCTGGCTCGGTTGCTGTGAAGCTGGCAGAGGCGATAGAGCCGCGGTAATGTATTCCAATTCAATTGCATATTGGATTTTAGTGCAGCCCGAGTCTCGGCCAGTGAGGCTGCGATGGCAAAACTCAGTGTTTTCGGCTTTTTAGATGTTTAATATTATCACTTATAAGCATCACTTTAATAACTCGTAATTTTTTCAACATTTACGACTGAATAGTAAAACGCTTCTTCAATATTTGAGACCATATTAACCGTTTGAGAGTTGTCTAGACAAACGTCAAATAATGTCAATACACACCACTTAAAACCCATCACACACGTAGCTATAATATATATTACTATAAATTATAGCAAGGCATATTACGATATATTTTCTATACAAATATTCAAGTGACCGCACACGCAGCTATAAATAATAATTGTGCAACAAAGTTGATATAGATCGTTAGATTGAATATCGGAACCGGGCGATAGATGATAGACGATAGACTCAAGCTCATTCACAACTAAATACTTCTTCACAATCTTGATTTTATTCTTTTGGAAAATAGAAGAAACAGATAAAACATACATCATTCACGATAGCAGATGAAAGGGTTGAATCGTTTTCGGTTTACTATCGGCGAATCGGAGCCGAAGCCCTTCCCTCGGGAAATACGATAGGTCCGAGCCGTTACAGCTGTTGTACAATGCGGCAGAATGTGGAGGTGCCATCGACACTTTTTTAAAATCTCTAGAGTAGCTCTATATTAGAAGCTATGGTGAAGTAGTTTTACAAACTGTACCAATAATTAAAACAGTTTGGAAAATAACATTAAACTATTTCTTATACAGATAATACATTTTATTTGCCACGACTCAAAAATGGGTTCTGGTTTTTGTGCATTTTCTAAATTGATGTGAGTGTGTACTGTGTAGTTCATTTTAAGAAATAACTATCAATAATAGGTGACGATTCACGGGATTAAGATATATCATCGTATTTTGGCTAAGACAGACCTTGTAAGTAGGTACACAATATTAGGTGTTGTAAAGCAGCATTCGAAACGCGCTTTTGAAAAACGGATCGGTTCGATACATTTGTACCTACTATTTAAACATATTCAAAGCTTGAGTTAAAATTTGTACTGGACTTTTCAATTTCTTAACGCCTAGTGTATATAAAGCTTTCACTGCAAGTCATTGCTAACTTGTTAAATGAGATTACATCATGCGTTGTCTCGAGCCGAAGTGACGTGAAAATTTACATAACGAATTGTGCCAGTGACAGGTTGAGTGGCGCTTTAATTGATGTTATAGTCCACGTCGAAATTGTAATGAAAATACTAAATGAAATTATGTCTTAATTTATCAGAACCTATATTAAAGTATTATTTATTATTTAGATATTTTTATATTTTTTAAGACATCTATCGAATTAAAATCTTAAACCAGACATTTCATAAAAATAACATTCACTTACTTACATAAGAAAAACTCAAATTAACTTAAGTTTATTGGGGCAAAATCCTACTTTAAACAATTATTTATATCGTATTTATTTATCTAACTTGTAGCAATTCTAAAACATAATGATGGTAGGAAGAGGCAAAAATAATAATTTTGCGTTTGTCGGTCGCAACATGTAAATATCAAATGACGTCGATGTGACTTCTATACGTAGTCAAGCTGTAGATTCAAGATGTAGCTGTTTATTTGCTTCTTGTCCGTAGCTTCAGCGCTGTTCAAAATAATAGTTTCGATAAATCTGTTCTGAATTTAAATTGATAAAATAAATTGCTGCAGACCTGAGTTCAGTCTATTTTATCTGTGGTTCAGTCAATGCACTGAGATTAATATTAAAATTTGCTAAGAGAATGAAAAATGTTCATTTGATCATAGAAATATAATAAAAAAAACATTTATTTACAGAAACTAAACATATTTACATAACTGTACAAAATACAAATATAATTGATAATATTCAAATCGAATAATTATATAATTATTATATTGTATTGTATTATCTATATTGATTGAGGTACATACTTGTAAAGGTATAAAAAGTGATATAGGTAGGTATTACGTGCGGTCGGCCAACAATGTGTTCTATCACCTTACTTTGGTTGAGTTTCATTTAAACGTCATGAAATCGACACTCCCTACGTACAGTTGTGTATCTGCAAAACACAAATTTTACAGGAGAGCGCTTTTAAGATTTGAAAAAGTTGAAATGCCTATAACTGTAGCCCTTTTTGAGATATTGCTGTGAAAATTGGTGAGACACTCTTACTGTAGATCACGTTTAAGATGGATACTATGTTTTATTTTAATATTTATTGGTTTAGATTTTATTACACATACATATTTTTACGTGGTGCTTACGATGACGTATGTGGCACATACATACTTTTTCGTCGATGCTTAATAGAAAGGCAATATTGTAACTGCCTGTTACACGGATATACTTAGAGAATTTTTCTGTTTCATTGGTACTTACATGGTTTAACGTTAGAAAGTATGATCTAATAATATGCTTTTACATATTGTGTTTTGACCCTAATTGACGAATTGTCACTTGGTTTTACGTAACTAAGCTTATTCTAAGGTAGTTAGTTTTTTGTAGAATATAACAGAACCATATTCGTGAATTGGAATTTCTTATTTTTTTTATTACTGAAATTGGACGTAGTTACTTAAGTATATATTATTTTATAAAATATACAATAAAATAATTGTTTATTTTATTAAAATAACATGAAAAAACAAACGCAGAACTATGTAAGTGCATGGGTCCATACATTTAATTAAATAACTTTCCGATGTAAAATTATGTAAAGGTAAGTTACCGAATTATGATTTAACATCTTTCCGAAGCATAAATATGTAAGTGCCTAGATACACTTAAATGATCATACTGAACCCCGATGCATAAATATGTAAGTGCGTAGATACACTTATGATCATACTGAACCCCGATGCATAAATATGTAAGTGCGTAGATACACTTATGATCATACTGAACCCCGATGCATAAATATGTAAGTGCGTAGATACACTTTATTATCATACTGAACCCCGATGCATAAATATGTAAGTGCATAGATACACTTATGATCATACTGAACCCCGATGCATAAATATGTAAGTGCGTAGTTACATATTTGTACGTAGGTAATACAAAAAATTATGAAAGTAACAAAAATTACTAATAATATCCATAATAAATTAAGGTAACCATGAAGGCAATAAAACACAACTGACTAAAAAAGCCCAATAACTATGATTGGACATCAAAAAGTACAAAACATTGGTAAATAATTAATTATAATTTACTTATCTGGTCTTAAGGTAGATATATCAGGGTCTGATATATCTATTTTTCGTTTTTTAATAGCGTTAGCTTTCAAGTTGTTTAAGAATAGAAACGTTCACATGTCATAGTTGCGGCAATAAAATATTTACAAATCGCACACGCATTGTACTCGCTGTCCGCGCAAGAACTAAGTAAGTGGCAGTTACCCGCCACCTGGACCTCATTCCCCCCGCGTCAAAGTGTGTATGAGGAAGATAGAACATTGTACGGCGGGCAAATAATGAAGTTAGACAGTTACACGATTGAGAAAAAAGTACTTAGAGTAGACTTTTTTATTTTTTTGTAAGTTATAATGATAGATTGACACGTGTAGATGCCAAAAATGCAATAAACGTATAAGTGTGTATCCGGCAGTTACACAAGTGTACGTAGGGAGTGTCGAAATAACAATGTCGATTTCCACTTGACACATTTTATAGTAAAAACTGCTCCTCTTTACTATATTTCGGTCTTGCCATGTGTCAAGTTCGAATACTCGCAAGTAAAATTCAACCTTATTGACAATTAGATCTTGTAGAAACTTTTGTCAAAACTGGTAGACTTTTCTGGCATTGTCTGACATTTTACTGTTGTTAACTAAAACAAAGTACTGACGACTACAAAGCAAATAAACTGCATGTTTAATGTACTTTTGTATTACTTTTATGTCTCGCTCATAGCGAAGCTTGCTAAGACGTTCTTGATAGATCGTCGAAGTTAAGCAACGTTCTGAGCGGTCACAACTTGGATGGGTGACCGCAAGTGGCATTTATATCTGAGCGCTTCCGTGCTTCGGAGGGCACGTTAAATTGTCGGTCCCGGCTTTTAAAGTCGTTAAGCCATTAGGCGGCCTAAAAACTCCGTCACCAGAGTTGGCCACTTGCTCATACGAACTTACTTACTTTACTTTTATGTCTTACGTAAGACGATTAATTATACTCAGTCTACTCGTATCTACATCAACTAAGCCGGAATAATATGCTTAAAAAAACCAGAAAAAACATAATCCAGGCTAAAGTTTTAAGTAAGTATTCATAAAACTTAAGCCGTGTTCACAGCTGCACTTTACTGAAACTACGTTTACCCAGAAGCCATAATGAAAGCTTTTTAATTCTCCCTCAGCGCGTCTTAGAAACTGAATACGGCATGTTGCGGGACTAAAACCATTATGCAACACTAGCTTTACACAGCGATGAAAGGAGAGCTGGGTATGTTTATAAAAGGCATCATCAAACTTGTCTTTTTTAAACTTTTGCGATCAGAACACATTAAAACATATGCAAACGGGTATTTATCACGAATTTTACCTTTAATATATTAAAACAATAACTATACAAAATGAAACTATTACAGAGGTAAGTATTAAAAAAAGCTTATGATAGGATTCACAAACTGAACAGTCAGTTTTTTTAAATACACTTAGTTTGCTCAAGCTATACATTATAACGATTACAAACACTTATTCATAAAGATTTTATAATTTAATATAGATTTAGAGAATGTTTTTTTCTTGTTACTCTCATAATGACGACGAGGCCGGCCGAGAAGGCGTTGGCGGGACGATCTTGACGTGTTTGAGAGGGAGTGGTGGGAGATCGCCAAAGACAGGGGTCAGTGGAGGATTTTGGGGGAGACCTTTGCCCAGCAGTGGGACATAAAAGGTTAATAAAAAAAAAAAAAAAAAAACTCTCATATTAATAAAAAGAGATAGCAACAGATTTAATATCCGTTTTAGCTAAATTAGGTTTATAAAACCATTATGAATAAGGGGGTTAGAAGTTATAACTAACCTAGCTATTCTAGTACAGCTGTCAGGAAACACATTTTGTCGAAGGCGCTATCTGCAGCCATTATATCGAGCCACGACACGGTGCGGTTATCGCGCGCGGCCGAATCATAACCGGTTTGTGACAAACAACTTGTTTCCTCGTGTGAACTGTGCTTTAGTTGCTTGGAAAAGAAAACAGAGCTATTACATACTTGGTAAAACATAATATAAAATATAATACATAATATATAACATGATAATGATGCCTTCCTGCAAATTTTCCTTTACCCAAATGGTTGCCTGGAAGAAATTGCTTTTAGCAATAAGGCCGCCAGTTGGTTTCATAATTTGTTCCTTGAAATTGTTACTATTATAGTTTAAAGAAATCAATAAAGAATTATCTATCTATCTATCTATCTATATTATGTATTTTTCGTGTTTTCTGCTTTGCATTCCAAACCTTTAAATTCAATCACAATACATTACAATATAATAATAATGGAAACTAAAAGCTGCTGTTTCATATTATTTTGATTATTTTAGTTGTTAAGTAGGTGATAAATTTGAATTAGATAATATACATTTTAAATGTAACTCCTCCAATACAGACTTCAATACTAATAGTTAGATTAAAAAAAAAATATAACACAGCCTGTAATAAAATTGGGATTAATACATCTATTTACGAATATTACTTGGATAAGCTTGAAGCGCTCGCGGCGAAGCTTGCTAAGACGTTTTTGATAGATCGTCGAAGTTAAGCAACGTTCTGAGCGGGCACAACTTGGATGGGTGACCGCAAGTGGCATTTTCATCTGAGCGCTTCCGTGCTTCGGAGGGCACGTTAAATTGTCGGACCCGGCTTTTAAAGTCGTTAAGCCATGACGGGCCTTAAGGCGGCCTAAAAACTCCGTCAGCAGAGTAGGCCACTTGCTCATACGAACGAACGAACGAACTTGGATATTTTACATTCTATCAGGTTTTCCTCGAAACCTGAACAAGAAACACTGATTACAGAATATAAAATCAGAAAATTAAACCTTCCTATCGTAGAATCGCAGCCGCGGGCTATTTTCACAGGACCCTTAATTTATTGCGTGAATTTTGGAAAACTTATAAAGTAACTTTGCCAATTAAACCCGATTCGCTTTTCTGTAGCTCGACTGACTTTTGTGGCACAAAGACTTTTAACCCCAAGTTCTTGCAATCACGTGTTTTAACCTCATTTCAGAAGCGCTTGTATTGCTTTCCTTGCTTTGATCTTAAAGAGGTACCTACTAGGAAAAGTTGGTTAGGTAAGGTAAAAGAGATTACAAATGTCAATTTTTTTTATTGTATTTATTTTAAATACTTACTTACTTACTTTTTATTGTACTTAATTTTACGTGAGTAATTTCCCGTGAGTAATAATGTGTACTTAGTTAACAATTTCATGAATATTTTTTTTAATTTGTATTCATCATAAAAAATAATTAAACGCAGTGCTGGCAGACCACCTGCTAGATGGGTGGATGATATTGTTAGGGTCGCCGACAAGACCTGGATGCGATCGGCTCAACACCGGAACGAGTGGCAGTCATTGGAGGAGGCCTACACCCAGCAGTGGGTTGACACAGGCCGATAATGATGATGATGATGATTTATTTATCTCATACATACATTGAGATACATGAAAAGTGAAATTGGCCTATGATTTTTTTGGTTTTGAAAACAATTAATCAATATTTCTCACTAATATTAAAATATATCCTTAAAAAAATTTAAAAATTTCTACTTGTGTTTCGTCAAATATACATTTTCATATTGTGCTTGTTTTGGAAAAAGATAAAAGATATTATGCTGAAAAACCCATAATCACGGCTCAGATACGGTTTATTCTTAATGATCTAGATTCTATCTAGATTTTTCCACAGCTCATGTTTATAATGCATTGTTTTCTAGTCTTGAATATTATATCTGTTGAGGCATAAGTAAAACAGTTTTAAAGTAGATAAAATGTAAAAATTCGTGAGAAATAAATCGAATAGGATCAGATAGAGTTCGCGACCGCGTCTCAAGCAATATCCAAATGCATCGAAAATGTATCGCATTTCCTACATTTCAAGTATCAAGTTTTGAAGTGATTGTGGAAGTATCTTGACCTACAATGACTAAGTATCTATTCTATTTGTAGTTTTGCTTGCTCTTAGATTTGATTTTTTTTTTTTCGGACGGATTATTATGTTAAGTGGTCTTCCGGACCTTTATAACTTCACCGGGCTATAGATTTGAAAGTAGTTATTTTTACTTTTAACTGGTTACGTTACGTTAAATGGCGACTTTTCTAAATTCAAAAACTGTTTATGTGTAACCGTTTTTGTGCAAACATTTTGCGCCAACTAATTATGCGTTAGAAACCAATCATTCATAAATGTAGGAGAAGATTTATTAAGAAACTGTTCGTGTTTATAAGATAATGAATTATTATTAAAGTGCTTAAAAGACCATTCAAACCACGACCATACGAACACAAATCACTATCCTATAAATATTTATAAACGAACAAATAAAAGAAATATCAATCAATCATTATTATATTTCTGTCACAAACAATAAATACAGATAAATAAGTATAAATACAGGAAAATAAAATGAATTTTAAAAATAAATAAATGCAGTTAAAAGTAATCCAAAAATAAGTGTCGGTTCTAACTTATTACAAAGTAATGTTGTGAGAGATTGGTGCCTGAAATAGGTATAAAAATAACCTGTGTTTCGGGTCACCAAATATACACGTTGCGTATACACTTGATATCAATTTTCAATTGAAAGACAAAACTGGTAACATTTTTCGAGGAGTTCTCGAGACAACCTCATTATTTGAAGAACTATCCTCAGATACTTCAGAATGGAAGAGTGCTCCTCCACCTATACATACAATTTACAAATAGTGTAATGAGATTACTTCAGTAAATTTGAAACACTCAGACTAGTATAAATTTATTTTTTACAATCAAAAAACACCTGAATAAAAAATTTTTTTTTTTACATTTATTTATCAAAATACAGCTGTAACGTCGAGGACATGCCTCCATTTTTATTCGGAGGTTTAAAAAACGTTTCCATCAATCGAATCGTGTTTTTTGGCCGTTTTCTGAGCGAGGAAAATGTTTACACAATAAAAAGAGGGCCTAAGCTGGGCAGTAACGTAAACAAAAGAGTATTATTTTACTCTTTTTCGCTCCAAAATATCATCGGAAGGTCACCCTTGTAGGTCAAGCTACTCCGACATCGAAAAAGACATGCGTCTAAAAGTACTTTTAAAACGATGCTCAGTAATAAGCTTCTTATTGCTAACGGACTGAGTTGTTACTAAGAGTTTCCAATTTTTTTTCATAATAATCTCAAATAATAGATAATTATAGTTACCTACTATCATTATTTTTCCACCAAATTAAATAGAAATAAGTTATTGAGAAGTTAATAGTATATCTGTTATCCAATTTGTTAAAAGAACAGTTCCAATAGCTTATGCAAAGTAATACAAATTGTGAGCTGAATCCATTGGATGTATTATAGAGCCACAATCAGACAAATAATATGTAAACGCCAAAACTCGGCGCACGCTACGTAGTGCGCAGAGTTTCTCTTTTTTGCGTACAAGCGACATTGAACATTAAAACAAACGACATAACGTCTACATTCAAATGTCAAATGTCATTGTAGAACATTGAATTTGCACGCACATTTTCTGAGTCTTGTCAGCTATTAGATTGTGACTCTTTAATACATCTCAATGGCTGAATCATATTTTTGTTTTTAAGGCGCCTGATGCGTGAAACCAGCGTGTATAGTTTAGGAGGCATAGGTAGTATTTTTTGCCATAAGCAACTGCACTAGTGGCAAAAAAAACGCTTATGATGGTTTTGCAATCGGAACAATAATAATAAATTATAGTTTAAAATTCCTTTGTTCAACGTAATAATAAAATAAAGGCTGCGGCGCTAGTTTCACGCATACATGCACCTTTAAAGTCTAGCAAGAGGGAACCGCGAGTTGATTGGTTCGAATTGTTTTGGCATTTAAAATTACCTTTGGTTACTGCGGGCCTGATCAACCAACCGGCAAAGCTGTCGGCTTTTCCAATTGACCAACCACGTTCGATTCGATATTCGATTAGGTATGAAAAAGATGTAGGATGTATTATACCCTGGAACCATTGAGATGTATTATAGAGCCACAATCAGACAAATAAAATGTAAACGCCAAAACTCTGCGCACACTATGTAGTGCGCCGAGTTTTTCTTTTTTGCGTACAAGCGACATTGAACATTAAAACAAACGACATAACGTCTACATTCAAATGTCAAATGTCATTGTAGAACATTGAATTTTCTCGCACATTTTTTTAGTGTTGTTAGCTATTAGATTGTGACTCTTTAATACATCTCAATGCCTGGAACCTTAAAACAAATCATCTTATATCTTATCTTATACATGTATATTTAGTTACACCATTTATTACTCAAGAGCCTATTCCATCTCAACAATGTCCCAGGCACTACAGTGACCCGTTAAGTGTAGGCAAAGCTTGCCTCCTGACTCTGTATAAATCATCTAGTAAAGATGTAAAAGGCCTAAGTTAGTTATAACTCAAGAACGATTTGACAGCTTTTGATGAAATTTTATATGAAGCCCTAACCTGGATAAACATATAGGCTACTTTTTACCCGACTACCTATTAAAAATACTATTACACATTTAAGTAAATAGGCTGGTAAACCAGTGACAACATTAATACCTAGCATCACAAGCAGCATCAAACAAACCGCGGTGCTTAATTCTTTAAAAAGTGAGTGTAATTACGGTCTGCATTCTTTGAACCTTTAGAGTACAATCGACCAATCATCGCTATATTTGTAATAAAATTCCGCCTCAATAGCAATGGAGATAGCGTTCAAAATGATGTAGTTAGTGGTGCACTTTGAACTCGACCGTACATGCATAATTTGATCAGCATCGGAGCGGCAATGTACCGGCATAATAAAAATCCAATAAACTGCGGCACACTTCATTTATATACGAAGTATTTTCCGAACAAAATGATAGAAATTATAAGATACAAGCAATGCTGCCAGTGGGCACGCTTCAGTCTGACAGTGGCTTGGATTAGTTGAGCTACCTAGTATTTTCCGAACAAAATTATAAGATACAAGCAATGCTGCCAGTGGGCACGTTTCAGTCTGACAGTGGCTTGGATTAGTTGAGCTACCTATAGATCGTTTGTAACGATCCATAGGTGGCTCAACCGGTTCTAATTGTATTTTGTACAGTTATGTACAGTAGTTTAGTTTCTGTAAATAAAACTGATAACAATTTAGATGTGAAACATTCTTTTTTGTCGGCCTCGAAATACAGCCTTGAAGGTATTTATTCGTATAATAAGACCTTGTTAGTCTTTTGCTGAAAGTATATTTTCATAAGAAAAAACTTTTATTAAAAATCTTGTTATCAAGCAGCCGAAAATAACTTAGTAACTTTTACAACCACTTCTTACAAAGTATTTTATTAAATTTAATATTATTTTTGTATAATGATATGATACGTTATACTTTATAATTAGTTAGGATAATTTGAATTTATTTACGTAAGCGTAGAATGAAAAAAAAATATCGAACCCGCAACCTCCGCGTCTCAGGCGAGCCTTCGCTTACTGCGCCACAGAGGTCGTCAGTTAAATACTAAAATACATTTTTTTTTGTTAATACATACATATTATTCATAGAAAACACCCAGACACATAACTAATATTTGAAGATCAATAGGCTATTGTTAAACCCAATTGATATTCTACCGTCATTCAAGCCCAATTTTAGATCAAAAGTCACAATCCCACATGTCTTTTATTATCTAAGACTACAATTTGGGAATTCTCAGAACAAAAATAAAACGTAGCATCAGTTGCTCACCCACTTTCCCAAATAAAGTGATGGAGCAAAAATGACAGACAGAATAGCCGTGTCGGAATAAATTGTAGCGCGAGTGTTCAGGAGAATCAATTTCACGGGTCATCTGTTCGGGGATTAGCGCGGAACCCTGTTCATTTACCCCCGAGACCCAATTTAGTGAAACTGAAAATAGCATATACCTGCTAGGGCAAGCTCACTCTCTTGCTAGCAGTAGGTTAAGTAGGAATCGATTATCAGAAGTATTTTAGTAATAATACAACATAATGACAACGTATTTGTGTCAATTCGGATGTCGCCAAAACTAAACTAAACTAATTTGAAAGGACTAAAAATGTTGCCGTCCCTTTCATAACGATCGAAATCTAGTCCGAAGCCAAGTGACTTTCTGCTTGTGGTTCAATACTACGAGTACATAGATATTTTTTTAATGCTTACATTATTAATAGATGAAAATTCTATCATAAAATATACTTTTCAGGTTTTTTTGAACTGTTCTTGTTACTACCTCATTGCACTGTGTCTTTACTGAACACAGCATAATACCTAGCCCTTATAAGGGGCGTTTGTCCGTCTGCGACACAATAGGCCCCTGGCTCTCATTTGAGTACAAAAATTACGGCAAATTCTCAGTACCCAATTAGAGTGAGAGGTTCAGCATTGTGCCTCTCACAATTGCGGAAAAACTTATGATTGAAGCTATTTTGTATACCTATATTATTACTTATATATTATATACCTTTTGAAAAATGATTTGAAAAATATAGGACGTAGTCTACTAGCAAAGGTTTGACAGAAATGAAAATGGTTGATGATGAAAGAACAGCAGAAAGTTCAAAGACATTTAATTGCGAGAAATAAAAAAAATTACTACATATTTACTTATGTACGATTACGTTTGTTTTAATTATTAGAATTAATATTTTTTCTTAATTTGAAAACATAATGAAATATTTTATTACACATAAAAACATGTTAACATTGATATAAAAAAATATAATCAAACCTGCAGTTTAAATATTTGTTGTTTTTAAATTTATTTTTATGTATATTAGTGTAAAGGCAAGCACGTATTCCTAAATAATATATTTACTCCGACTATACAATATTCTGACACATCACTATATTTCAGTTTCATAAATACGTTAACACGTCTCCATTACACACTCGATGTAGCACTTAGCTCAGGTATTTATGAAACCTAGTCTAACACGAGTAGATTCAGCAAAGATGTCCCACGATATTCCTAGATTGATTGATGTAGGCATTTCATTGAGATGTATTAAAGAGTCACAATCTAATAGCTGACAACACTCAAAAAATGTGCGAGCAAATTCAATGTTCTACAATGACATTTGACATTTGAATGTAGACGTTATGTCGTTTGTTTTAATGTTCAATGTCGCTTGTACGCAAAAAAGAAAAACTCTGCGCACTACGTAGCGTGCGCAGACTTCTGGCGTTTACATTTTATTTGTCTGATTGTGGCTCTATCTATAAAATATCTCGAAATAATAAAAAAAAAATATTATTGAGATAGACGACAGAACGGGTTCGTGGCTTAGGCCCCGAGTGGTCGACGCACCTGTGGTCGACGCCCCTGATTGCTATTCGATTATTTTTCTGAATCAAATTATTATAAAGATTAATTTTATTTGTGTTACCATAACACAAGTATTAATTTGCTTAGCTCGGGACTAAATGACGCTGTGTGGTATGTACAAGGATATTTATTTATATTTATTTTATTTATTTATTAAGTGCGACACACGTGCGTGCAAGGGGGATACGCCAGTTTACCGTAGTATTGGATACTGTCCTCGATACCGAGTCAAATCTCACAAATGTACGAAAATCCAGAGCAGCGCCTCCCCCGGTAACTTGCATGAACTAAAAATTCCATAGATTCAGAATTCTTGAAACGTGAGCGAGGATAGATTACTATACTACACAAATACCGCCGGTAACCCAGAGCGTACATTGTTGGGACAATTTAGCGGGTACATTGTCGCGATGCCGGTTTCATCATCTAAACCTGTTAAAAACGCATTACCTTGTAGAACCTCTTAATTTCCACTTAGGAACTTTCCAGAAGGCTACTATTACTATTAGAAAATGCTTACCTTGTATGAGTGTTTGTCGTGGTTTTATCTACATTGTTCTAGAGCATCGTGATTTAAAAAGTTAGGTGTGCTTAATAGAATGTCAAAATATTTAATGAAAAGTAATAAGTACAAAAAAATATTCGTTTTAAGAAAAGTAGATCATAAGTCAAACTTGGTATGAATCAAATGCATATTTACGTTTACGACTTGTCCACGCTTCGCACCGTTTTCTCTACTATATTATTAGCATGACATAATATAAAAAACCTTTCTTCTGAATAATTCTGTCTATTGATAAAAACCATACAGAATCTGGGAACAGATTTGATTTTAAACTAAGTTATTAGAATAGTACTTATTTCAAAAAATAGGATAATGATTATGTAAAACCGATGGTGTAGGTAGTCGCGTTGGAACAGGCATTAGAATCACCTAGCATGTAAGACGAAACTTAAGTGATCCTTGAGGTCCTACAAGAATAAATGATTTTTCTTTCTTTCGATGGCTGAACATAATATTCTTGCAAAATAAATTTTAATTTTCTCTCTGGGTTTAAATTTTCCACTCGTAAAGTGTTGAAACTATTACAAATCTAAAAACTTCAAGTATGTTCATTACTTTCAGTTAATTATCGTTAAGTATAACTTTGCACCTCAGTTTTCCCATTCTTTAAGTCTAAAATGTGTATACTTCAAGGTGTAATCTAAACACGTCATCGTCCGTTACCACAAAGCACTCAGGCGTCATATCACCTCCATCAAACAACAAGGTTTCTATAAAACGGCCACCGCCAGTCTGCCTTTGTAATAGAGGGATGGAAGAAATATTTTCTTTTTTTCCTATTTAAGGAGGTCATATATTAAACTATGCCGTGGATCCATCTAGCAGGTGGTCTGCTAAGAGATGTAGTGCATCCCCGGAGCCACCATTCGTATAAGGTGCGAGACGGGCAAGTGGCCTATGCCCAGTAATGGGATGAGAGGGGCTGATGATGATGATTCTCCGCACTGCTTTGTACAAATTTAGTATTATGTTAAACACTTGGAGTGAATAATAAAGTGTAAATAAACCTATTTCAGGCACGAGACACGCACAAAACATACCACCACACTGAATCAACTGTTATTTCTTGAGAGAAAATAAATAAATTGAAATTTAATTCATTATTTCAGAGATTTCATAAACTATTATAGGTACTAAATCTCTGTGAAAATCGGATATTTTTTACTACAAAATAAAAATTATAAGGAACTTAGCAGCTGTCATGTGTAGGTACAACGCTGTTAAATGTGAAATCCATTAAATAAATAGTCTCGAGCTTATTCTTTAATTTGTAACAAATGTTACTTTTCCTGAGAAAATAAAATAGAATATCATACTTACGTCAAAGAAATATCTTTCAGTGTTCACTGGAAATGTTCGCATGGAATAACAGTATGTTTATTCTGTGTGAGTCGAGGCGTATCTTTGTGGTATCACAGTACCAAGTTTTATATGTACCTAGAATTCTCGGGATCTAGAATATGTATGTAATTGAATTATGTAATTGAATTATTACCACTTGCTCATACGAACTTACTTACGACAAGGGATTAAGTTTCGTACTATGACTTTGACTAGCTATAACCTTCGCGTCTCAGAGGTCGTCAAACTAAAAACTATCTTCTTTGTGTAAATTAATTAAAAGCGACTTTCACAGCGTTTAATAAGTTCTATACTACCTGTCCTGTAATGAGTGATGTAAACAAATGTGTTTCTATTCTATTCTATCCTAAAATTTTAACATCATTATCAATCCCTTTCTCGTGATTATGTAGCAGTTTACCGTGTGAGAAGTCGTGAGCCTGTTTTTATGTCATAAAACGGTCGTAGTTCTAATAAAAATTGGGAAAGGAAAATAAATCCGTCCTTGTTTTGTACCCTCCATTTAAGTGTAACTTAATTTTGGGCCATTACGGGTAATGGCCTGGCACTTATCGGCACATCTTTAAGATTGCCGCCATTTTACATCATAATAAGGTTGTTATTTATATCTTTAGGTCACTGATTACAACAGAATTAATCGTAGAACTAAAATATCACTCTTTCATTATTGAATAAGGCTTTAATAATTGTAAAGGGCATGTTAAGAGGATGAATGAAAGTCGTTTAACAAAACAAGTGTACAAGGCGGGTGTAAGTGGGACATCTGGAAGAGGAAGACCTAGGCGAACGTATTTGGACCAAATTGATGACATTTTGGAGAAAGGCCAGGTCCGAAGTAACCTCAACCGGAGAGCGTGTATGAAGAATGTAATGAGAGTGAATGAGGCGAAAGAAGTGTGTCAGGATCGTAGCAAGTGAAGGTCCGTGGTCTCTGCCTACCCCCATGGGAAAGAGGCGTGATTTTATGTATGTATGTATGTATTTAATCATTCTTACCATTTTGTTAGTAAGACCCACCTCGTTGTAACAGTTTGATTAAAAATTTATAGTATACTAAAAATTAAATATCTTTGGATATTTTACACAGCATCATCTAATCCCAAGCTAAGTAACTGAATGCTTGTGTTTAGGGTAATTAGATGACTGATGTACTTCATAAATACATTGTTTTTTGTAAATTCACAAATGTCAGAGGTAGAAACACACCCAGACCCTAAAAAAAATTTTCGCAAAACATACAAACATTTTGTAGCGCGCCGGTTCGAACCCGCAACCTCCTGCGTCTCAGGCGGACCTTAACCTACAGCTCCACAGAGGTAGATACATTATCATACAATATTAATCCTAGGATTAGCATACCTGCCATCTATTCGCATTCTGCACCTGCCATATTGGATCTATAAATCATACGTTTACAGTGCCACAAACTTAACTGGAAATGTCAGAGGGGCGCTGCTGTAGCAATTAGTGCTAAAAGAAAGATTAGTTTTTACAATGAAATTGTCATGAGTTCCACTTTCGGCCACCGATACAGATAAGTTTGTGGCAAAGTGAACTAAACCATGACTTTTACATTTTTATTAAACCTACTTTATTTTTATTTTTTTAGAGTACATGCTAGTCAGTCTAAATATTTGACAGAAACTATGGGATTTAGAATAACATGTATTATTGACAAAACAATGTTTTATAATTTTAACTTTTTTATTTCTATCTCAAAGCACGTACCTAAATGATAGTATAACAGATTTTAAATATGTAATCTTATTCTCACTGGTTTTTATATGCTAAGATAAAATAAATTCAAAACGATCCCGTGCTCACAGGTGATTTTATTTTACACCGAAGTCTAAAATCAGGAACAATTTAACAACAAAGCCTATTTGGGCACAAATTAGTCCCGCGGCAAAACATTAATCGCTTTAGTTCAGCAATGAGTGGGCGGAGCCGGCGACCATGTTTCACGGTTATGTACTACGGTCATGCAACCTTTTTTTATTGCAACACTAGCTACTGCTCTTGATTTGGTTATCCTTTTCTGAATAAGGACGACCATCATTCTAATGTAGGATTAAAACGTGTCATTTAGTGAAATAAGACAAAAACCAATAATTTTAAGAGTGATTGTTTAGGTGCTCGGATCTTACTGATAACAATTCAAAGACTTCATTCTAAAGATTTCCTAAGATTAACTGAAATGTAGAGCCGAAAAGAAAATATATTAAAACAGCTTAAAAATAAGCAAACATTCGAAAAAATATTGTTTAAGAAACACAGTCAACTAAAAAAATCAAGAAATCTATAACTAAAAAAAAGTGGCTTCAAATTATATGAAAATTAAATTTTACTCGTAACTTAGAAATATAAATAAAACACTATTTTGTCACGTAAATCCATAAAACACGTAACATAAAAAAATAAATGAAAAGACAAAAATGGTCGCTACTCAGCGTGATGCTTCGGAAGAAAGAAGGTTGGAACAGGCATTAGAATCACCTAGCACGTAAGACGCAGTTATTAAAATTATTATTATTAATGATTAATAGTGCTTTGCATGCCTGTAATGGGTACACATATTATAGTAAAAAAATTTATGAATGTTTTTTACAATATGTAATTATGTGTACTGTTGGCGTTGCCTTAATAAATAAATAAAAAAAATAAGTTGAAGTGATCCTAGAGGTCCTACCAAAATAAACTATATTTTCTTTCTTTATTAGAAGGAAGTCTTCTTTCTGGTCTTTTAGTGGTAGTCGACAATCTGCTTTTTTGTGTATAAAGGTACTGAACTCTACTGAAATACATGTTAACGCATTGCAATTATTGTTTCGGGCGGAAGTTATTCAAATTATGGTAGTATTTTGGTCACCGTGCTCAATATCCAAGTGGCACACTTTCACGGCTTTAGTTACGAATATGATTTTGAAGATAACGATGAAAAATAGGTATATCAAATGAACACAAGGCACGTAATGAGGATATGACTGACTAGGCAAAGAAACTTCTCATCCAGTTAATATTTTATCCGTACGTCATTTTCCTTTCTCGTTCGTTCGTGCGTTCGTTCGTTCGTTTGTATGAGCAAGTGGCCAACTCTAATGGCGGAGTTTAGATGCCTTTTTTTCCTTAGATGCATATTTGACAATAAGTACAATAAGAACTAACTTTCTTAATAGATTTCTTAAAAGATCGTCGAAGTTAAGCAACGTGTTGAGCGGTCACAACTTGGATGGATGACCACAAATGGCATTATGGCGGAGGACACGTTAAATTGTCGGTCCCAGCTTTTAAAGTCGTTAAGCCATGACGGAGGCTTGTAAGCGGCCTAAAAACTCCGTCACCAGAGTTGGCCACTTGCTCATACGAACGAACGAACGAAGTAATCTACTATATTTCTTTGTTCTACAAACTCACTAACTGAGTTATTGTAATGCAATGAAACATCCATAACTCAGGCTACTTGTTCTGTTTTTGTTTGCGTCCAGCTAATTGAACCCGATGATTGCTAGTTCCGCAGCGGAAGCCAGCTCAGAAAACCATATTATGTACAGTTTCGTCTATTACCTCACTTTATTGAATGCTAGGCATAGTTTTAAGTTTACGTTATTAATTTTTTCAAACATTTTGGAACCACATCTAGCAAAAGTTAACATGCCACGTGACAGGTAAAAAATAAAATAAAAGCCTATAAACTGTATAAATCAATGTAAAGGGTAAGTTTTTATTTTATTCTACCGAAACTCCCATGTACAAGTTCTAAAGTTCACAGCGTATAACAGACATAAACCACAAATCACATAAAAGGTAAATTATTAAAAGCACTCAAGCTCAAGAAAACATCAAAGCAATATAAACTCACCACAAATAAATGTATTCCATAACTTAGTTGTATTACTTAGGAACGTAAATGAAAACAACAAATAACGTATAACGTAGTGTCCCACCGTATATACTCGCGACTATAAAACACAAGGGCACGGCCGAGATAGCCACAGAGTATTTAAGAACGGCTATAACATCTGAAGGTCTTTTAATATTAATACTGCGGTGAATAGTTCCCGTTCCCGTAGGAATACCGGGATCAAAAGTAGTCTATTTTTGAATCCAAGATATAAGCAGTCCTGGTACCAAATTTCATTAAAATCCGTCCAGCTGTTTGAGCGCGAAAGAGTAACAAACACACTTACATACTTACATACACAAACTTTCACCTTTATAATATTAGTGTTAGTGTTATTAGCTGCATTTCAACCTGTGATGTGCTATGCAGCTAAGCGCAACGATGATGCGTACTAACGTAAAGATGTGAGCGTTTCCAACAGAGATGTGCGAGGATGCATAGCGACGCCTTCACACGTTGTTTCGAAGAGCAGAGGTCCTACTTGGATTACACGAAACCGTTTCGTGTAAATTTTCTGGTTCAGCTGGTGAACTGTTATAAATTATTATATCCACCAACAAAAATCAAAATCAAAATATATTCATTCAGTACGATCGTTTATCACTTTGACATGTCACGTTCTTAAAACTAGGTGATTCTACTGCCTGTACACAACATAAGCTGCGAAAATTGACACAAAACTTCGTTTTTGTGGAATCCAAGTAGGGTCTCAGTGCAAGGTTGCGTGGGGCTCTTTTAATTTGACAACGCCACAACAAATCCATACCAACACATCATTAACAACTCATCCCTCGCAACACATCCATATCATACATTTTGTTTGTGTTATTTATATAAAACTGCTCCGCTAAGCGGAATTTACTAAAGCAGCGTTGAGCGTAGCAGTGGTTTTATGAACTAAAATCATTTGACAAAGTACTTTTATTGGTGATACGCATCTTCTCATATCTTTGGTGAAAATGCAGCCATTATTGCGCAATGAATCAGATTTCGACGTTTGGGTCATACAAGATTGAAAAGCGAACCTGCTAAGTAATTATGAGCTGCACTATTAAAGTAGCCATAATTTCGGACAGTTTGCGGACAGCGCCCGGTGGAGCCCAAGGAATCTTGCCCACACATTACAGGATTATAACCATAGTTGGTGTACCGTTGCGCTTTTACGAGCGACCGTGCATCATTACCAGTGGGGATAGAATTAGTTATATCTAAGGAGCCTTGACGTAATGGTGGGCAAGTGACTTTGAAGCCAGGATTTTAGATATCATTGTTAAAAAATCTGATATTATAACGGAGCATGTTAGAATTCATATTTTTTTCATTAGTAATATTGTAAGCAAAATAAATTAATAAAAAAACTTTCACAAACTGGCTCAACTATGCAAGCTAAGCTAAACTAACTTAGTTTAGCTGGCGGTCGACGATCGGCTAGAAGGCAATGTAGAACTAGCTGTGCGATATAAGTTGTCGTGGTTCAGATAATCTTTAAAGAGATTCTCATAAAACTATTGGAAGTGAACCTTGCGATGCTTTCGAGAATACCAACCGTAAAACCGATTCCATCCCAAAAATGTACTAGAGCCACAATTTTGTATCAGATCAAACAGTCTATGCTATCGTTTCCCAAGCACTAGGCTCGCTCGATACTGAATTGTAATCCAAACCTGCGAACCACTGATAGCTGGCAATAAATTCAATGTCTCCCTATAAAGACCCTTTACATTACAGCTTCCCCAGAAATTATTAAAGTGTTGCCAACATCAAGGGCCATTCCCCACAATTCGGCAGAAATATATATTGTTAACTGTGTTATTTACTGACAGATTTATTTCCCCCTACTTCGCTACTTTAGCGGGGACCGTGAAGCAGTTTTTGTGGAAATCGTAGTTTATAGTTCCTTAATGTTTTATGTATTAGCCGCTTTTGGCGGGAATTAGGTTAATGTGAAATAAATGTCTTCACTATTATGTGTGATCATGGGCATATATAACTGTTTTATTTATAGTTTATAATAAGTACTTTACAAACATAATATAAATATTTCGTTCAGGTTACGGTTCACAAATCCTTGATGAAATGCAATAGAATAAAATCCCTGAAGCATTTTCATTTTAAAAAGTTTGTCAATATCATCTCCATTGAAATCGTTTGAATATTTTTCAGAAAATGTATTCGCATAAGTCCGACCTTTTCCACCTTTGCATAACCGATCCCCGAGTAGCACTGGAGCCAGAAATCGCGAGGTAATATGGAAGTTGATACCTCCCCAGGAGCTAATGCCCATAATCTTAGCAACTTTTAATAGGACAGGCCCAAAATTTGACGGCCATTATTCAAGAAAATACACTCTTGGGGTGACCCTCTGAGAAAGTTTATTTCATTCGAATTATGTCGTTTGGGCTATTTTTTTCGCTGAGTTTTTGTTGGAGACAGCGTGTGGATTATAATACAATTTGGTATGGATAAAGAAAATAATTTAAAGTACTTTGAGGACTTTATTTCGTTTTGTCAAGCGAGTCTTCTGTTTATTTGATGAGCTGGATGAGTCGTTTCGAAAAAATAACAGACCTAATAAAGTGCTCTAGAATTTATACAAATGATCACTTTTTTTACGTAGTTAAATCCTTTGTAACAGTATAACTTTATTCAATAAAATTGTAAATGTATTGTGAGCCGAATTTTCATGAACGAATGCTGAATAAATCCATAAAACTTACATTAAAAACAAAACGTAACAACACACGCGGCGACACTGTCGCCGCTGACTTGGTTCTCCGTTGAATTCAAAATAAATTTTCAAATTATAAAAAAATGATTGAAAATCAACTCTTAATTGATATCAGATAAAGTTTTATCTAAGATAAAATTAAAATAAATTTCGAATTATCAAAATAATAACTAAAAAATAACCCTAAATTGGTTGCGGATAAAATTATCTAAAATAAAATTACATGAGACCACGAGCTGTTCTCTGTTGAGTATGATCGTAGAGTTTACGATAAGTATTTATACATTTTGGCCAGTTCACTATTTACAGTCTAGCACTATCCTGCCTCTTAATAAAGTTGAGAGGTATACCCCCGACCACGTTCTGCACAATCAAGGCGCGAGGGTCAGATACCAGTTCCCGACGCGTCTCTGATGCAGGGGTAACTGTAAACTTGGAGAGGATCGCTGCTAAACCAGCTAAGGACTGCATTAGACCGAGTCTTTCACCTGGAAAGAGAAAGAAGAAAAATAAATAAATAAATATCCTTGGATATTCCACACAGCGTCATCTAGTCCCAAGTTATGCAACTTAATGCTTGTGTTATGGTAACCAGATGACTGATATAATACTTAGATACTTAATTTTTTTTCGTAAATACAAACTTATTATAGATAGAAAAACATCCAGACCCGGAACCAATATCTGCAGAACATGCAAACATTTATCCCGTGGCGGGGATCGAACCGCAACCTCCGTATCTCAGGCGAGCCTTCGCCCACTGCGCCACAGAGGTCGTATAAAGATAAAGATAAAGATAAAGATTTATTTATTTGTTCTGAATATGGTTATGTCACAAGCATGTTAGGTAGGTACATTAAATAGTTATGCATATTCAGTCATTATCATGACATACAAATAGTTAGGTATATTGTAATTAAAATAAGTGTGGTATTAAATACCTAATCACGGACATTGAACTTGTACAGTTCTTACATCTTACAAGGTCATTCTATAATGTAAAAAGTAGATAGTCAAATTGGCAAGGCTTTAGAGTGTTGTGAAAATAGATATGAATTACTTTATTGAGCAAGAAAATTGACCGTTCACTTCTTTGTAATCAAAAACATCAAACAAAATTATTCTATGTATTTATACCCTTCGTATTATCTTCTTAAATTCAAGATTAGTAAATAGCTTTCTATCAGAACTTAAATTGACAAAACATAATTATATTCTGAGTTTTGACCTGATAAAATATAAATAGGTACAGTTCGTCTCAATAACAAGTGCCATTTCATTTATCTAGACATTCAGCTACTGCATGATCGTGGTAATGAGTTGAAAACTTACCGATGCATGCGCGCGGTCCATCACCGAAGGGCAGGTACACGAATTTGTGACGCTTCGCGACTTCCTCCGGAGAGAAACGTTCCGGTCTGAACTCGCTCGGGTTGTCGAAGTACTTAGGGTCGTTCTGGAGCGCCTGGATGGGTACCAAAACCTTCACGCCAGGGTCTATGGTCACATCAGTTCCAGGGATAGTGTAATTTTTCACACACTCTCGCATTATAACCCCTACTGGAGGAAATAGCCGCATTCCCTCCTTGAATGTCCACTCTAGGTAAGTCATCTCTTTGACAGCATCGTAACACAACTTCCCATTATACTTCTTTAAGACTTGGTCTATTTCTTCCTGAGTTTTCTTCTGCACCTCAGGGTGGAAAGCCAGCTGATGGAGCGCATAGCTCGTGCCCGAGGAAGAAGTCTCAAAGCCAGCCACGAAAAACACTAAAGTCTGGGCTGCAACAATGATGTCATCGAATTCTAAGTGGACAATTTCCGGCGTGCCATCGGGTTTCATGTTCTCTAGCGATTCCACTGAAATCTTACCCTTTTTCTGACATTCAAGCATAAATTCCATGAAATCGTTACGATCCGTGGCTCTAGTATCGCGCTGTTTGTGAATTCCTCTTATAAACGATAGAATTTCATCTTCCAGCTCCTGACCGAGAAATTTCTTGTACTTCAATAAATTAGGGAAAAGGTATTTGCAAATGGCTACGAACGAGCGCTTCGGCGTGGGGTTGACAATCTTGGCTGTGAATCTTTTAAATGCGGAGTCTTCGTCGCTGAGAGAGTCAGTGTCAAGGCCAAAACCGACTGATCCGATAAAGTCTATAGTGTAGCGCGCCATGAGGTCGCGCGCGTCGAGCGCTCGGCCGGCGGCGGCGGCGGTGAGCGCGCGCGCCTGCAGCTTCTCCGCGCGCTCCATGATCAGCGGGAACATCGCCTTCAGCTTGCCCGACGTGAACGCCGGCGTCATGCGCTGACGCAGCAGCCGCCACAGGTCGCCGTCCGCGAAGAACAGGTTACGCAGCAGTGGCTCCATCCAGCCGTGCGAGGGCGTGAAGCCGCGCGCATAGAAATACTTGAAGTCTATGACGAGGATATGTTTCACGAGTTCTGGATCGCAGATCACAAGCGTGGGCGAGAGAGCGCGGAACCCTCCTACGATCCTCTCCCCAGGATATTTCTCGTACAAATCTGCAGCCGACTGCGCCATACTTCTTCGCATAGTGAAACGTTTTAATTCTGTACCGAAGAGCGGTAATGGCGTGCCATGTTTGACGCCTCGGTCTTTCCAGTATGAATGGTTTTTCCTGCCATAGAAAAATAGACTGACTATGCAGATGACGACTAACGTTATGAAGATCATTGTGAAGTATTTTTATTAAGTTTTTATGAAAAAAAATCACATGTCTCTATTTTTCACAACATTGTTGAAGCCGGTGAAAGAACTGACTAATATGCAGTGTGAGAATTCCAATACATTATTATCAAAGTCCGTAAGATAATCAAATCTGTTTTGGATTTACTCGATTAAATGAGTTATTGCAATCGCGATAAACGTTATCTTTATTATATAACGCGTTTCAAGTATAATTCAAGGGCAAAAACACTGCACTTCTTAACCGAAATGATAAAGATTGCTCTTTACTACTAATAACATTTCTGATTAAATATATTTTGTATCCAACACAAACACAACCCACTGCACGTACGAATATTTTGTAATGCGAATAAAACTTGTTCCATTCATTTATCAAGGCCGTCTGGTAAAAATCCCAGTCAACTACAAAATTTGTAATTGTATTCAAATGAGATGTTATTTTACATTCGCTATAAATAAGTATTTAAATATATTTACAGACTTACAACTAACAATAATTGTTTCAATTTTGCTGCTTTTCGAAGATAGGTAAATGGTCTATTAGCAATGGTTATTATAATATGCAGGGGACTGTTAGACCCAGTGATATGATACTTTGTCGACGTACCAATTGTCTTGAAAATATTAAAAAAAAATTTATTAGAAACTTATTTTTTTTTTACTGCTGGGCAAAGGTCATAGATATTATAATACAATTATTGCAATGCAGTTTCTTTTATTACTAGTATAACAACTAACAATGTTTGACTATTTCGATTTGTGTTTCATAAGTAAGGTTGACTATTATTATACAAATTTTACTATTATCATAAAATATCAGGTGGTGTCAACCAGTATTACAAAATGCATTACTTGTTTCCATTTATTTTTGCCTTAAAGGTTAATCATGTGAAAATATTCAAAGTGCACAAAGCAATCTTATCATTTTTTTGTGTATTATCCAGTTGTCTGATAATACTAAAATATATAAGACATCATAAATTATCATATCTTACTAATTATCGTAATATTATCTGGGTGTTTTCTATGTATAATAATAATAATAATAATAATAAAATGGTTTATTTTGTGCCACAAACATAAAAACATACAAATACAAAAATACAACAAAAACATACATACAAACATACAGGATATACATAACGAAAAATTATAAAATGAAGTTTTAAATTAAGTGAGAATAGTTCTTAAATTGTAATCATGACAACAAAAATGGTCGTCACTCAGTAAATGTTGTAACAGCATTCACTGCTACAACGCTGGTCTTCCGTGACGCCAGTGTGCGCAAGCGAGCAGCGTCTGTGATACACATTACACAGCGTGTTCTGAGGCCCTAGCCATGTTACATTTCGACAATCGCTTTCGATTAGAAACTAAAAAAAAAAATGTATAGGAATTGACATTCGATGACGAAAACTCGAGCGATCAGTAATGTCAAATCAAAGGTGTAGCGATGATAGAAATCGAGGCTTTTTGACGGGAATTCAAGATGGCATGTTGTCTCTTTTGTTTTATTTTCCGAAATTTGTGTTTTGGCGAATGTTAATATGTAATAATGGTGGATTATTAACTGTTAAGTGTTCGTGAACGTACATAAGTGTAGGCAAATGAAACAAAACTGTATATCATTGCATTTCGAGTTCTCTCAAGAAGTCCATGTAAAAAGCTGCAGTAAAGAACCCACATCTTTACTGACGCTGACTATGACTTTGACTTGACCTTGACTGACTAAAACATTTAAACACATGGTAGTGGCTAAATGCGTGGCACAAGCCGTGCGAAAGCCAAATCTAAGAAGTGAAGTGAAGTGAAGTGATAGAAATCGAATCGCTTCATAGCGAATGCCGGTTGGCTAGGCCCTCTGTTCATATTTTAGTCTATACTGTTGTAGGTAAGTACGTATACGTACCAAGTACGTACGTATAGGTACCAAGTACCACCTACTGTGTGACTACATTGAAAAACTGAGTTTTATATAAATTAAATTATTGTGTTCTTAATATTAATTAAAACTAGGTTTAAAGTGTACCTAGGATATTTATTTATTTATCGTTAAACTGTCGGTCCCGGCTTTTACAGGCGTTAAGCCATGCCGGAGGCCTTTAGGCCTAAAAACTTCGTCACCAGAGTTGGCCACTTGCTCATACGAACGAACGAATGAACGAGATGTTAATAAGTAGATGTAAAGCGTGACCATAAATTACGATTTATAAATAACTAAAAATTATGTAAACTACCTAATATTTCAATGGATGGCGTAATAAAGAGGAGGCCCCAATTGTGGGTGGTTGATGATGATGATAAGTATATTTTAATTGTCTTTTGTGGATTATGTGAAAGAAAGAAAGAAAGAAAAATCATTTATTCTTGTAGGACCTCAAGGATCACTTAAGTTTCGTTTTACATGCTAGGTGATTCTAATGCCTGTTCCAACGCGACGACGCGATGAAAAGTATACCAGAGATATAAAGAGAGACCAGATAGTTATTGCTAATAACAAATCTTTATGCCACACAAGTACAGACAATACCTATAAAGATAGATAGATATTATAGATAGATCATTTAATTGTAAACTGTTGAAATTTTTACCAAGGTGGTAGGTTTGTGTTTAAATATAAGTGCAAACAGTTTGCCCTTTTTGGACGTACAACATATAAAAACTTAATAACTAGGTACTTAGTAAAGTTCACAATACCTTCAATCACTGAAAAATTCCTGCAGATCGTAATACACTTTGGAAATAAGCCAGTTCTTAAGTCTACTGCTGAAAGAATCTACACAATGGAGATTTTAAGTGTTAAGGTAAAAATTTGTTATAAAAAAACAAACAATAACAAAAAAACACAGCAATATGAACATACTACAACTAAAACAAACAAAAATTCGCAAAAAGGATGTTTGTTGTGCCTCTGACTGAAATGGCACAAAGCTGGTCTTGCGATGGAATCCAATAATTGTTCATAATGAACGTCTGCTTTTACTTATCTTTTTTATTATAAGATATCAATATAATAAGCTTGGGACTAGACGACGCTGTGTGTAATGTCTAAGGATATTTATAATTAAAAATAACTACAAATCAAAATATCAATAAAATGTAAAAGGACCTGCGAATCTGTGTTCTTTATTTTTTTAGTACAATCAAAGCCCCCAAAGTGAACCAATTACACCCATCAAACCGAAATCATCAAAAATAAATCCTTAAATACGAAAAGGCAAGAGAAAGGCAAACCGTGCTGATCACTCTCAAAACCAATCAAAATTCAGAACATATCCATTCACGAAACAACACTCCGTATCGATGGCTAAAACAAAAAATGCCTGAAAAATTGCAACACAGCGGCCGAAAACTAGGAAAAGTGAATTGATGATGCTCACTCGATGGAGTTGCGTTTTGTCGAGTCGCTGAAAATTGCTGCAACAAAATGAAACGGTAGAACTGACCGATGACCTGCCGCGAGTATTCAGGCCATTGGCAGCAATAGACTAGATTTGCTTCACGCCTATTCCAGTTTAAAAAATAACAGAATTTTCACAAACAGAATCTCGATTTCATGCGCGCCACCTCTTTTCCGTGACAGGAATATTTTTTATTGTAGCTACAATTTAAAAAATATTTTATGTTATTCTGAGACTCTCTTTCAAAAGACTGTACCCTATGTTTTGTAATGTTACACATTACAAAACTGGGTACAGTCTTTTGTTTTGCCATAATAAATTATTTCTAGGGAATATTTTGGTTGTTAAACAAAAAAATAACAAATGTATTGTAATTAAAACTGAAAACTAGAGGATTCTACTTCCTGTTCCAACGTGACTACCTACACCAGGGATGACATATATAGAATCAGTTTGATATAATTCAAAGCAACATCAACAAATACAACATAAATTAAAGATCAAAATGTGTTTGTAGGCCTTGAAATAACATAAAAAAATTATTATAAATATATATTAATCCCAAAAAGGTACCACATAACTGCATTCTTAAAAAACATAAATAACACGCTACCTTCACACACCTTAAAGGCCCGACCCCACTCGGTAGTTTAAACTCACCATAACACCATCAATCGCCACCCAACCGTCTCTATCGTCCCATAACACTTTCCCTGCATCTAATCTTCAAGCGTCGTGTAAAAAGCCCCTAAGGTTCTTACCACAGAACATTAGGCGCCCTGCACACGTCATTAATCGTGGAAAGCGAGCAGTTGGCAGACACTTGAGCAATTTCCATAGAAGGAAATGCCAACTATTTTACAATTATCATAGATATTACTATGATTAGAGTTTATATTCGTAGATTGATGTTATTCCAGTTTTTTAAATGCAAAATTAATAAGTTCGTATTTTATATTTGTTGGAAAATCTCGATTTTGTTCTTGAAGCAGACAAAAAACATGAAATTCTGCTTTTAAGAAATAAGGACTATCCCATAATCAAATAAAAATAGCTTAACTTTTACAAAAAATAACAATAAAACTTTTAGAAAGTAAAAATATCTTAGAGAATATTTTTTTTGAAAAATATTTCTGTGTGATGATATAGAAGAAGCCACCATAGTTTATATTAAATTTATTAATATATATATGATATAGTCGGCTTTTAAAGTCGTTAAGCCATGACGGAGGCCTTTAGGCGGCCTAAAAACTCCGTCACTAGAGTTGGCCACTTGCTCATACGAACTTACTTACTTACTTATTAGATCTATATAAATAAATAAACAGTGACGTCAGCATGTATATATAGGGTGCACACACTTTCCATTAATCGAGAAGGGGCGACAAAATCGTTGACAAATGATCACTGCCCCTCCGATAGCTTTCAATATAAAACAATTTAACAGTTTTATTGCACAATAAAATAAATTTTCTTTATCTTTAGGTAGTGGGATTTTTTATGGATCAATTTATCATTCTGCTCGACATAATCTATGTAAAGAATTGGTATAATATATTAAATTATCTATTTTCCTATAACACTTGTCAATTATTTAGCGCAACATAATATCTACCTGTATTTAATTTTGTTAAATTAAAAATAAGTCGCCGTTTGTCCAAGGCTGACAGAAGCAGCCATCATTACCGTGATTTACGGGCTTTGAAGTTAAGGCTCTATTGTGACGGACTCCTGGAGGTGCTTCCGTTTGGCGATTGTTCCGAATACGAGGACTTATGGTTGATTTGGGTCCCTTTGTGATTTGATTGGACGGTTTATGAATAATAGTTTAATTTTAAAACTAATTTAAGATCCGAAAATCTAAGCAGAAGCAGCAGTAAGTTCTGTATTATTTTTCATTCCAGATATATTTCAGTAATAAGTAATTACCAAAATTAACAAGTTAAAATGTCATGTAAATGCTGAGTATCGCGTTAAATTTTAATTTATTTTAAGATACACTTTTGACATTTACTGTAGGTCCAAGTACAAAAGTGCAAATCATAATAATAATACAAATAATAGAATCGGGGGCGTCAACCACAGGTGCGTCGACCACTGGGGGCATATGCCACGAACCCGTTAATAACAGATTAAAAATATCATTAATAATAATAAATATCCTTGGACATTTCACACGGCGTCATCTTGTCCCAAGCTAAGCAACTTAATGCTTGTGTTATGGTAACCAGATGACTGATATACTACTTAGATACTTTTTTTTGTAAATACATACATATTATAGATAGTAAAACATCCAGACCCGGAACAAATATCTATAGAACATACAAACATTTGTCCCGTGGCGGGAATTGAACCCGCAACCTCCGCGTCTCAGGCGAGCCTTCGCCCACCGCGCCACAGAGGTCATTGATCAATAATAAGGCGAAAACTTATACATAGACTTGATAATATCATAATAAATTATTGATCCTACTTTATAAAGTCGTAAAGCCATGACGGAGGTCTTGTCAGCAGTCTAGTAAATCTGAAAGTAGTACAAAGTCTGTTGGGTAAGTAAGTAAGTAAGTTCGTATTATGTGGCCAACTCTGGTGACGGAGTTTTTAGCCTTAAGAGCGGTCAACCCGGCTCACTTTTCATACAAACGCTCGTACGTGATTATGCCGTTGTAACAGATCTTTCTTTTAAACTTTTGGACTAATAGGTATCTTGTGCACTATATCTAGGTTTCTATCGAAACATAAAATCAAAATTTTGAGAAACAAATTCAGTATAAGCTTCCAAAAACCTGCTTTTAGCATAAATTTTACCTGAACTTTGGCCGTTCATAATGTACTCATAAATTGTAAAAGTAAAGAAAATATTGTGATAGAAACCTTGCAAATCTTATGGAGATTCTAAATGACTAATATTTATTTTACAAACTTGTAAGGCTTACTGAAAAAAACGTATTTCCTGGACACCTTTTTATGAAATTTCCGCACACTATTTTTCGAGTGAGCGAGTGAGCGGCGAAAGTACCTACTGAATGCCGAGCGTTGAGGCGCTATCTCTCTTTTTTCGCTTTGCTACTTTTTCTAGCATTGCGCTGGATGAAACAACAAGCTTTTCAGCTATGCTCGCGTCGATGATAGACGCACCGGGAAGGGCCACCTTAAGGCTTTTGTAATGGCATAACGACTTTAACTGTTGGGTGGGTCAGCTAGTTTGTAGTAAAATATTAATTAAACGTTGTTCCCTTGAAACAGAATAATTCGCAGATTAACGACCAATTCTCATAAAAACTTTTGCCTTTAATATTAAGTTGGACGTATCTGAGTTTATTACTCAATCATACTCAATGGCTTTATTTAATGTTTTAATAGAGCTAATTGATATTTGTTTTTAATAAAATATTTGTCTCAAAACGTGATTTTTTAAAACACTTTTATAATTCGATAACGGGCCGATTTTTTTTTTCTATATCCGCCTTAAATAGCTGAATAAAGTGTCATTTACACGATGCAAGATTCTTGCCTGTTGCATACAATTAAATTGACTGTCATCATGACTTGCATGGTCTAAAAACAACCAGTTGCCTACAATTATTTAACGTCAATTAGGTGCGCGTAATTATTGCATTCAATTATTACTCTGGTACGTATACACAAAATAAAATCTACGAAGAAAAATCTTATCTCAAAACATTTTGTATGGAACAGCTTCTATGATATCTCGAATTCTGAGGTAAAACACTATGTTCGCTGGTTCTGCTTGTTGTTTATAAAAACAAGTTCATTATTAGTTTCATTTGTGTTCATACCATAAAATATGCAAAAAGCTACCTGCATGGCTATCTAGTGTGAACGCTTGCGCTTGCAACAGCAGAGACAAAATTCACTTAACGTACACAAAACCAGAAAATTAAACCAACCTTTTTTGTTTTCTCTGTACAGATTTTATGATACAAGTATTTTGAATATCTCTACTAATATACTAAAGCAGAAGAGTTTGTTTGTTTGAACGCGGTAATCTCTGGAACAAAATATATAGCTACAAAATATGTATTTGAATATATTACTCTACACTAGCTTACCTACTCACCCGCGGCTTCGCTTGCGTGGTACGTAACAACTCAGCCACAAAATCCGGCTGTCGGCTCAAAAACCTCAAATCATATTCAGTTAAATCGATTAAAATGGTTTATTACAATTTTTACTTCGATAAAATATTTAAGTGTGGTGCTTAGAAAATATAAAAACAAAAGTTCGCTTGAGCCTCTTTTTTTAAAAGTCGGTTAATGAAGCTTAGTTGAACGACCCGGCGACTTCTATTGGCCCTATTCTAAGCCTTTCTTTTGGCCACAGACAGATAGCTTTTTGTCGGACTTATTGGTTTTTCCAGCGAGACGCCAGAAAATAAACTAAATGTCGATGTTTGAACCTAGAATCGGATTAATGAAAATGAAATTGCATTAGACTGGCATTTACTGAATATTTCTACATTCTAAAAGATCCTGCATTGAATTGCAACAAGTTTTGAAACCTTTTATAAATTGGATTTGAAATTGATTAGTTAAAGATGCTTTTGATGTGAGGATTAATTTATTTTCTTATGTATTTTCAAGCTCATTTCTGCTTTATGACTCGTTTTCTTGTATTTTCTCTTGATGTTTTTTTCTCAAGCAAGAACTTATCAATAAGTAAATTTTATTTTAATAAATAAAAAATAATGTACGAGTATTTACAAAACATGAATTCATCTGGGTTATTGGTATCATTATGTTGCTTCAAAACCAACATAATTCCAACGCCTCACTATATTTACGTTTACGGCAACCCACGTATCTACGAACTACGTTCTAACTAACAATGTCGCCTCAAACAGAACTTATTACTCTAGTTTAGGATCATGTAAAACGTATTAGGTTTACTTTGTGACGTCACAAGTTCAAATTTTGGCAAGTATTTGCTACGAAGCTACGACGTAGGAGAAGCTACGCCGTAGCAGGGCTACGTAGATAATAACCAACACGTGTCGCATCCAAAATGGAAGAATAAAATAAAAATATTAAAGTGCATTCAAAACCGCACCTTTTCTCAAATATAAAATTGCTTGGCGAGAAATCTCCTAGCATTGCTTTCGGTCTCGAAACTTTTGTGCGTTTCTTTTTGTAAGCTTTTTTATTTTAACGTTATGTATGTTAGAATGAGCTTATGGCCAACTCTGGTGACGGAGTTTTAGGCCGTACTTCGTCATGGCTTAGCGACTTATAAACTTAACTGATCATTTTGCCTTCAAAGCCACGACCCACCCGATTTTCAACCTCTTATTTAACGCCTCTTAATTCAACGATTTATCAACTACGCTGCGAGCTTAGTGTTACATTACTGTTACATTACTATAGCGTTTGTAACATTAGAAGGATATAATTAGCCAATTATAAATGAAAAATCTTACTAAAAGTTTATGACTTCGACAGGATTTGAACCCGCGTGATACAAGCGATCACACAAGATTTTTCATTTATAATGAAATACCTAAGTTTGGTTTAACACTATAATACAAAAATAATATAAAATTAACCTTTAATTTTAAAATCGTTTTATTGTTTCATTTCAGCTAATCAAAAATAACGAATCGAATCCCTCTTAACACAACTTTTCAGTATTCATGACTGGTTCAATGTGACATACAATACACACTAAAAACATATCTATCGCCATCTGCGGAACATTTGGCCAATTTTATATAAGCACAGTCACTGACAAAAGTATTTCATTTGGATAACAAATACAGTGATTTCCTAATTAGTTGTTTGTATTTCATTTAAGACCAACCAAAGTAAATAAATGGATAAGGGGATTCCTAAATTTTTTGTAAAAAAAAAACTCTTTTGCTACTCCTTTGAAAACCGACATTTCTAGACTAAGCCCAATGGATGAACCAACATACATTTTTGTTCTCTCTTTTGATCCAAAGGTCATGCAATACTTTTCAGTGCATGGATTTTGGGTACCTATCGAAAAATCATAAAAAAGACGCGTGGCACTCGGGAGACTGCCGCGGTAAAGCTATTGCATTTTTTAGGAGTGGGGGGTGTTAAGTTATTTTCGTTACTTTCTCCACGCTCAAGGCCCACAATAGAAGCTATGCAATAGCTTAAAAATAATATTATTAAAAAATATTAGTCTGAAATTACAGTCTACAAAAAGTATAAAATCTAGTTTGCTTTTGTTATTGTGTAGGAAACCTTCAATTACTAAGTAAGTATCATTATCTATTAAAATTTATTTTCAATATCAGACGTCTTTATTTCTATGAGTACGAGTATAACAATGATAGTGTCTGTGGCGCAGTGGGCGAAAGTCTGCCTGAGACGCGGAGGTTGCGGGTTCGATCCCCGCCGCGGGACAAATGTTTGCATGTTCTGCAGATATTTGTTCCGGGTCTGGTTGTTTTTCTATGTATAATATGTATGTATTTACAAAAAAAAATGTATCTATGTAGTATATCAGTCATCCATCTGGTTACCATAACACAAGCATTCAATTGTTTAGCTTGGGACTAGATGACGCTGTGTGAAATGTCCAAGGATATTTATTATTATTATTTATTTATAGACGCACTGTCCAAAACTGTTCAAACACTTTTACTACCGACTGTACCCCCAAAAGTTCCCACTCTCGTCACGTACGAGCCACATTGGGATCTTTTTATGTATCACGCATAGTGGAGTTAGTTTTTATGGCACAGATTATACCCAGTTAATTGCTGAGAATGGGACGAATCAGCACTTTTTCGGGACGGGCCGAGATAAGGATATGGGTTGGTGGTGTTGAATTTAAGTGTTGTTTTACTTGTTTATTGAGTTTTAGAACTACGATGCCTGTTTTATGCAAACCTATTATGATTGTGTATGATGTTTTAGTTGTTAAACTTGTGTAACTTTAATGATGGTATTATGAGATAGTTGTTTAATATGGAACATAAAGTTGAGTTGACTGTGATCATGGCGCATGCAACTGTGTCGAAATATCTGGAAAATCATGAATCTACGAATTAGGACCAAAATCCCGTTTTAGTTTTCACAACAGAAAGTCTACTTCTTAGTTACATTTTATCGGAAATTTAGTCAAAATTTTGAAGTTACAATAGTCTAAGGAGCTAAAATAACTCAAATAACTCAAGATAGTATTTGTCTACCGCACTTTGGAAATACAGTCACAATGTTAAAAACCACAGGAGTAAATTACTCCTTCAAACGAAAGAAATATCATAATTTACAATTGAGTATAAATATGGATAGACTTACATAAAGTTCAACAAGAAACAAAATCCTGTTTAAATTCACTTAAAAATAAAATTTACTTCCAAACTGTCATCCACAATGTGGCGAGGATTTCAACAAAAATGGACCGCATTTCAAGTGTTTCCATTTTATTTACACACACTTAAGTTTTTTCCAAAGGTCCAACATTACCATTCCATTAGCATGGGATTAAGGCGTCAAAATATTTAAATAACTTCTCCTTAACAGGTGCGGGGTGTGAGTAGCGAGTTCATTAAAGAATTATGTAAAATGTAATGGTTGTATGAATTTTAATATTGGCCTCATTTCGACCTTAGTTGACACTCGTTAGTGTCCAATGTCTAGTGTTGGGAAAAGTTTGATAAATATCGATAAAATGGGAGTGTCCTTTTTTTATGAAGATAGTTATATTTGGTCATACTTCTACCCCTTAAACATCTTCCAAATATTCGAATATGCCTGAGATCTGTAAATAATTGTGTAAATAATCGCACTTTGGGTATACATACGTACAGTCAATCTCTTTATTCCATTTCTTCTAAAAATTTTCGTTGATGATTCGAGTAATATCCATGTGTCAGCCATGCGTAACATAGCTATAAACATTATCCCTGTTATTAATAAACAAAGATCAAGCAAGTATTAATTTTAAGTTTTATTTGTATCTTTATTCTGTGTACAATAAAGTGCTAATTCGTTCATTCACTGACGTTCTTTGTTAATCTTCGTTTATTAATAAGGGGGTATGAGTTTTATATTGTTTAACGTTGTGACATGGCCTGTATCGTGTTAAAAATAAACCCGAAAACATACAACGGTCAATATTCTTTTAAAAATATACGACTATTTCTACGCCGCCATGTAAATACCTTATAATTGCAGTATGTTTTCATTTCATAATTTGCTTTCACAGTTGAAAAGTACACTAAAATAAATTACATAGAAGTTTTCGAATCTAACGGTTATTTCTCGCACATGGTACAATAAAATCATAGAAAATAAAGAAAGAAAGAAAGAAAGAAAAATCATTTATTCTTGTAGGACCTCAAGAATCACTTAAGTTTCGTTTTACATGCTAGGTGATTCTAATGCCTAAAAAGTATTTTTCCGGCTTTCGTAGTGTGCAGTGACGTCACTACCGGCCCGTTAATATTCATTACCGTAATTACAAACTGTCGGCGTCACCGCTGGAGCTAAATTCCAGCACTTGAGGAGAGTGCTGTATTTATGGCCTGCTTTGTATATACATTTTTGCCAAATTCTGAGGTTTTTTGATGAGAACAACAATTTAAGGTGTAAGGAGTCGCGTTAGAACAGGCATTTGAATCACCTAGCATGCAAGACGAAACTGAAGTGATACTTGAGGTTCAGAAATAAACGATTTTACTTTCTTCCGTCTTTCTTTCTTTAAAACTGAAAGTATCATAGAAATCGGTTAAGCCATTTACATCGAATCATCGAAACATTGAATATTTTTAAATATATACAAAAAAGTTGTAAGGAAATGGTGTGTAAAATGCAAAACTGAAAGTGGGGATATTTATCCAATGGAGAAGTTTCCCTTTCATTTTTTTTTATGTGAATAAATAGTCCTAAGCATTTAAATAAAGATGGTGAAAGAATTTTTAGAATATCTTGAAAAATGACAAAGTTATTTAACTTTTACGGCGGCTTAAAAATAATAGAATCAAAAGGCTGAGATTTCCGCGTGTGACGTCACTCGTCTCGAGACACAGATTAGTTTCAATTTAGTATGACAAAATCTCATACGATTCGCGCTTTTCTTCGCCGCGCCGAACTAAAAACATTATTCAAGCTTAGATGTTTGTTTTTCATTTTTTCTTTTTGGACATTATGGAAGCAGGGTATATGCTTGTTTAATATTGTACATAAAAGGCTTTACTTATACTAACTAAAAAGTGATCTTTTGATGATTTAGTTTAAAATAATTTTAAACTATCGAATAATCGAATCGAATTTCGTTTAGTTAATTATTTTTTATTCTAATTTTTTTTTCTAACTAAATGTTTTTTATTAAATTTATTTATAAATATTTTTTTTTTATTTTTTTTTTTTATTTTTTTTATTTTTTTTTTAAATATTTTTTTAAATATTTTTTTGTCAGATTTTCATGTTTAACTATTTGTATTGTCATTGCATACCTACTGCACACTTATTAAATGATCGATGACAATACAAATAGTTAAACATGAAAATCTGACTTAACGCGTTTTTCGATGACAGCTGTCAAACTTAAAAAAAGTAGATCTCATCAAGGTCTTTCATTTGAGCTCACAACGGAAAGTCTAGGACGAGTAGTTCTCGAGATATGGGCGTTTGAAGTTTGACAGCTGTCATCGAAAAAGTAGATCTCATCAAGGTCTTTCATTTGAGCTCACAACGGAAAGTCTAGGAGGAGCACTTTTGAAGCAACATCTGCATGTTCGTCATGAGCACTGAACGCGTTAAGTCAGATTTTCATGTTTAACTATTTGTATTGTCATCGATCATTTAATAAGTGTGCAGTAGGTATGCAATGACAATACAAATAGTTAAACATGAAAATCTGACATAAAAAAAAAAAAAAAAAAAAAAAAAAAACATTTAAAAAAAAAATTAAAAAAAAAAACATTTAGTTAGAAAAAAAAATTAAAATAAAAAATAATTAATTCAACGAAATTCGATTCGATTATTCGATAGTTTAAAATTCTTTTAAACTAAATCATCAAAAAGATCACTTTTTAGTTAGTATAAGTAAAGCCTTTTATGTACAATATTAAACAAGCATATACCCTGCTTCCATAATGTCCAAAAAGAAAAAATGAAAAACAAACATCTAAGCTTGAATAATGTTTTTAGTTCGGCGCGGCGAAGAAAAGCGCGAATCGTATGAGATTTTGTCATACTAAATTGAAACTAATCTGTGTCTCGAGACGAGTGACGTCACACGCGGAAATCTCAGCCTTTTGATTCTATTATTTTTAAGCCGCCGTAAAAGTTGAATAACTTTGTCATTTTTCAAGATATTCCAAAAATTCTTTCACCACCTATTATAGATTCTTAAGATCTTGCTAATAAAATTAAAAAAAATGGATTTTGATGTTTAGGAAACTTCTCCATTCGTGGACTAGTTAATTAAACTGCGCATTGAAAACTCAACTCAATATTTTAAGGAATAAAGATCAAATTAAATAAAATATGTGCTTAGTGTCAAAAATTACTTTTTTTTTTTTTTAAACTAGCTTTAAGTTCAACAGGCTATCCCCTAAGTTTATGCAAGACGACTACTTTTCAACGTAGTTGCATAACATTGCTAGACTAATAGGTACATTCAACGTTCGTTAGTCGACTTCTCGTGCGTAAGAAAAGGGTTGTAAGAGACTCAACAGTCTTATTTAATTTGAACTCTATTCTCGATTGTATTGGGTTGAGTTTTCAATGCGCAGTTTAGTTAAACTAGTCCACGAATTTAACTGGTCGATCGACTAGTTGACGAAAGAAAATTAACGGTCTAGCTTCTTTAACATTAAATACGTCGACGATCATACAGTTGATACAGTTTCTCTACCAGTAGGTATGTGCAAAGACGATTAATATCTAGAAGACAGACAAAGGCCATACACAAAATCGTAACCCGATCCCGCAGTACCAGATAGCCTGAAAACTTTAAAACATCAATTTTATCCAAGAAATTTCAATACTTAGTAGTAGGTAGCAACAATATTCAATATTTAAACATTTTTAACTAGAAATAAATTTAAATTTCTTGGATAAAATTGATGTTTTAGAGTTTTCAGGCTATTTTTTAGGGTTACGTTTTTGTGTATGGCCTTTGTCTGTCTTCTAGATATTAATCGTCTTTGGTATGTGTATCGGAATTGAGTCAGACTGAATACAACCCTACTGTCACCTAGTCTGTATTTTGCGCATTTAAGGTGGCCCTTCCCGGTGCGTCTATCATCGACGCGGGCATAGCTGAAAAGCTTGTTGTTTCATCCAGCGCAATGCTAGAAAAAGAAGCAAAGCGAAAAGAGAGATATAGCGCCTCAGCGCTCGGCATTCAGTAGGTACTTTCGCCGCTCACTCACTCACTCGAAAAATAGTATGCGGAAATTTCATAAAAAGTGTTCCAGGAAATACGTGTTTTTCAGTAAGCCTTACAAGTTTGTAAAATAAATATTTGTCATTTAGAATCTCCATAATATTTGCAAGGTTTCTATCACAATATTTTCTTTACTTTTACAATTTATGAGTACATTATGAACGGCCAAAGTTTAGGTAAAATTTATGCAAAAAACAAGTTTTTGGAAGCTTATACTGAATTTGTTTCTCAAAATTTTGATTTTTAGTTTCGATAGAAACCTAGATATAGTGCACAAGGTACCTATTAGTCCAAAAGTTTAAAAGAAAGATCTGTTACAACGGCATAATCACGTACGAGCGTTTGTATAAAAAGTGAGCCGGGTTGACCGCTCTTAAAACTAAAAATAAAATCTGTACCATAGAAATATACGTACAAACAATCGAAATGTGACAGAAATATATATTGCATAAATATTAAACAGTATTGTAGCAATTTCGTAAACAAATAAATTCAGATTAAAATTTTACAATATTGACAAAACATCGCGTGCAAATATAGTTTAGTTTACATTCGCGTGTTACGTGAAATGAACTTAAAACTATGATTGTGTTGGACCTGCAATCACGTGACTTGTTAAACGAAAAATATTTACAATGTAACAAGTTGACGGGTTGTTTAATTGTTGTGTTAATTTGTAATTTAATCTCGTGCCAGATTTTTATAAATCTTGATTAAGTGTGTTGGTACGAGTATTAGTGTTATAAAAGCTTTAACGTGTAATCTTCTATTTCTTCTTCCTGCTCTTATCCCACATTACGTGGGGTTGGTACAAACACGTATTCTTCTTCCATTCTTCTCTATTACATTCACTCTTTTATGAGTAATATTGAGTTGAAATATATTACCTATTATGTTTAATGTTGTAATTCTTACTAATAATTAAAACGCAAACATTATACGCACTCGTAAACCAGTACCTTGGTTCATAATAGTATTTACAAAACCCATTTTTAAATCTTTTATGGTAGAAACTACAAACTCCTCTTATTATTTAAGACTTCAATAATAAGAGGAGTTGAAAATGTAGTATTTACAGTATATCTATACTTTTTATTCAGTAGCTCCGACGCTATCCTTACCAAACTCGAAGGCAAAATATTTGACGTATATCCACAAAGAAAGTTCACTTCCAAGAACCCATTCAAATAGAAAGACTTCATGTCATTCGACCTCTTTAGTGCCGCAACTCCAGATTCAAGAAAGGATTGGACACGTTAACGTAGACAAAGACAGCCTCTACGAAGGCTACGCTGCTACGCCGTAGAGACTTCGTAGAGGTAGGTATAAAACCACAAAAGAACTTCATCGTTGTCATTTCCATTTTCTCGCTGCACCGCAGACTTATCGTGTGTGGCGTGGGTTTAAGCGGGGCTTACGAAATATATGAAAGAAAGAAAGAAAGAAAGAAAGAAAAATCATTTATTCTTGTAGGACCTCAAGGATCACTTAAGTTTCGTTTTACATGCTAGGTGATTCTAATGCCTGTATGTTTATATATTATCAACAATTTAAATAGAAAAAAATATTTTTTGTGGACTTTTGTGATTACGACCCACTTTAAGATTTCGTGATAAATATCAGTTTGAATTTTATAATGTTTAGATTAACGTTTTATGCTTCAGATCGCGAAATTAACAAGACATTAATTAACAATCAATAATTACCGTCGCTGGTTTCCTGTGTCATACTAATTAGAATCCTCTCAAAACATAATTAATTAGATTTTCGCGTTAGGTACACATAAATAATTTATTTTAAGTATCTGAACAATGAATGTTAGTTGAATTTAAAAAGACGTGTGGCACTCGGAGACTGCCGCGGTAAAGCTATTGCATAGCATTTTTTCGGAGTGGGGGGGTGTTAGGTTAATTTCGTTACGGAATTTCTGGATTCGGTCTCCACGCTCAAGGCCCGCGATAGAAGCTATGCAATAGCTTAATTATATTAACGCATTTATTTACCTAAACGAAAGCTCGCGCCACTAGTCCCTACTAATATGATGGTGAAAGTTAGTGTGTGTAAGTGTGTTTTGTAATCCTTTACGCTCAAACGGCTGGACGGATTTGAATGAAATTTGGTACCAGGATTGTTTATATCCTGATTAACAAATAAGCTACTTTTGATCCCGGTATTACTTCCCACGGGAACGGGAACTATTTACCGCAGGTAACACCGTGTGTCGCAGCTAGTATTGCATAAACCCCGCCACCTTTATGGCCCAACCACAGTTTTATATGCTCTCCCGTGTTTCCTTTATAAGAGGGCGGGCAAAGGCTCCGTTCTTATTTCCGGTTCGGTGGGTGTGACGTCACATCCGGAAACGAACAGCTCACCGAGACACTACGATAATGATATGCCTTTCTTTTCTTTTTCCTCGAAAGTTAAATTAAAAATTTTAATGTTTGCTTTGCTTTGCTTTGGATTGTGTAATTAGTTTTAGAGGGGTTTTTACTGTTGCTGTTAAAAATGAATTACTTAAGGGCTTTTTGGTAACAAAGGAAATTAAAAATTCACGATAAAAATTCATTACCTATATTTTCGGTGGTTGTTATCAAAATGTCGAGCAGAGAAACCATTGAAATAAAAAACATGAAAACATAAAATAAAAATCGTGTGTAATAAAATATAGGTAAAAAAAGTGTCTTTTTTTGGTATTTATATACCGAGTTGAGTATAAAGCCCGTCACACACGTAGCTATAATATAGTAATATAAATTATAGCAAGTCATATTACGATATATTTTCTATACAAATATTCAAGTGACCGCACACACAGCTATAATATATATTATAGCTGCGTGTGTATTTGTATAGATATAGCAAGGCATATTCATATATATTATAGCTAGGTGTGTGACGGGCTTAAAACTAGGTACAACAGTTGATTGACTGTTGTATAAGTACTTAACGGCGTAAAAGCCATTATTATAAAAAAGGCCATAACTACTTCCTACTATTTACAGTTTTGATTCTAATATACTTTGACTCAGGTAGTAGCACTGCCTTCCGTACTGTATGTAGGTCATGGGTTCGATGCTCACTTAGGACGACTACTTGGGTGATAAAAAACATGGTTGTTCATTCTGTAATATATATTTTTTCGTATTTATTTAATTTATCTGGTTTTTTTAGTGAAAATTTTGTTTAGATTTTGACAAGATGGTGCAGATTGAAACTAGTATCATGCAATGATAAACTTCTTACATTCGTTCGTTTGTATGAGCAAGTAGCCAACTTTAGTGACAGAGTTTTTAGGCCGCCTAAAGGCCTCCGTCATGGCTCCGTCGCTCCGTTACTTTAAACGCCGGGACCGACAATTTAACGTGCCCGAATTATCAGCTAAACGCTTCCGAAGCACGGAAGCGCTCAGCTGATAATGCCACTTGCGGTCACCCATCCAAATTGTGTTATCCATCTTACATTAATTACTAAACTATACCTATCCTAATTAAAACTATAAGATACGAAGTTAATGTATCGTAAATCAAATATGAACAGTTAGCAAAATCCGCTGGCTTACTCGATACTATATGGATAGAAACTATATCAAATGACTTGTTTCAAAGCAAATGTTTGCTTTCGGCAAGTTTTGACGTACGCACACTTACATACATCATCTTAGCACTAGTTCCAGTCTTTTTCGCTATAATATTATGTTCTATAGATAATTTTTGAAACGGAAAAATGTAAAGGGTTTGGCATTGGATGATGATAAGTGGTTAAACGTCATATCAGAGAGACGTTCTTAATAGATCGTCGAAGTTAAGCATCGTTCTGAGCAGTCACAACTTGGATGGGTGACCGTAAGTGGTTATCAGCTGAGCGCTTCCGTGCTTCGGAGGGCACGTTAAATTGTCAGTCCCGGCTTTTAAAGTCATTAAGCCATGAGGGAGACCTTTAGGCGGCCTAAAAACTCCGTCACCAGAGTTGGCCACTTGCTCATACGAACAAACGAACGAGTGGATTAGCGATGGTAGAAATAGAATCGATTCGAAATGGAATATGGCTACCAGCTCAGGGTGCGTAGACAAGTGACAAATGTTTTGTATCGATTCTCTTTCTATCATCGCTATACATGACTAGTGGGGCTGCTGCCCTAGATATGTTACATTTCTACAATCGCTTCAGAGTAGAAACTGAAAAAAATATATAGGAATTGACATTCGATGTTGAAAACTCGAGCGATCAGAAATGTCAAATCAAGGAAATAGCGATGACAGAGGCCCTAGCCATGTTACATTTCGACAATCGCTTTCGATTAGAAACTAAAAAAAATGTATAGGAATTGACATTCGATGACGAAAACTCGAGCGATCAGAAATGTCAAATCAAAGGTGTAGCCATGATAGAAATCGAATCACTTCATAGCGAATGCCGGTTGACTAGGCCCTCAGAAGAGAATAGAAACGAAGGGTTTGACACTTGGCTACAGCTATGAATAAGTATTTTTTTATTTGTTTTGATTATTTATTTTATGTTATTTGCATTGCGTTGTCGTTCATATTTACTTGTACTTTGAATTTGTTACAATAAAAATGTAACCAACTCTTGGAAAAGTGCTAAGGGTGTGTGCAAATATGTTTAGATTTTAGTTGAGCCGGGTTATTTCTATCTCGCTCATACTACATAGGAGTAAACGAGAGAATCCTTGTCGCTTGTCTCATTCATCTTAGTAACTCTGAAGCGTCTGTTTATATTTGTGACGTCACTTATTTCTGGCACGCCTTTGTTATAAAAGTTATTTCTTATAAAGTGGTTTAGTAGTTTTTGCTACTAGTTATTATCAGGCAATTTTAAACTCAGACATAATTTTACAATCCAAGACGCATTTTGAAAGACATAGCTCATTAATAGAACACAATCACTATTTTTTTCTGTAGCACGTTCTCACAATCACAGTTTAAGACCAACAGGAATAAAATGGCCACCATGCAATTCCTTCTTGAAACAATATTAATATTTCATTAAAATTAAAAATTAAATAATAATTTGCGAGAACCTTTTATTGTTCCTATAGATAATACATTGTTATTCTGATTAAAGAAAGCTGTTGGATCTCCAATAAATAAATAATAATAAATCTCTTTATTTCCTATTCTTCAGATGCAATATCCCAACCCCAACACTGCTCTTTATAATAATGTTTTCTTTGTTCCAGGTCTAGGTCCACTGTCAGGAGTGAACGTCCCGGAAGGGTCCCGTCCCGAGCGGCCGTACTTTGACGACGTGTCCCCAAGAAACGTGACATCAGTCGTCGGTCAAGTCGCCGTGCTGAGGTGCCGAGCGAAACACATAGGAAATAGAACCGTAAGTTTCAAGATATAGGACTGTAGGTCGATTGAGGATTTTAAACTGTACATACGCATTTTTGAAGTTTACAAAAGTCTTTACAACTAAAAACAAAGGTTATTCAAACAATAGGATACGTGGAAAGCTGTAAATTTAAACAGTGAATTGTATTTCTGCAGGTACGGTTTTGAGAGGCGCGAATTTTTTTTTTTTTTTTGGCTTCTCCTGTATCATCGATCGATGTTTCATACCTAATACGAAAGTTTGTATGGATGTTTGTTACTCTTTTACGCAAAAACTAACAAACGGATTTAATTGAAACTTGATATGGACAGGACATAGTCCATAACTTAACATTCAGTTGATAACCTGTGTAGTAAAACGTAGTCTACTTTTTATCCGAGCTTGTATCACGCGAGCGAAGCCACAAACGGAAGCTTGTTCATATAACGATTCAAGTCTTCAAAGTTACGATAAATTTTATCAAAGCGACAAATCAGGAGACACATGGAATAATCACGAAATCATAACAGTTTAATTTGAGTCGCAAATTCCTTGGCAAATTGAAATAATTCCCGGTTCAAAGGCAACTATTGTTCGGGTCACAGCCAAGTGCCAGGATAATTTATCTGCGCCATTCGGAGAATACCTCTGTGATAGGCTAGTGGATGGCACACGGGTATGCTGTCAACAGAGAGGAAGGTTAGTGATAATTAGCTTTGATGCAAACGTCGCGTCTTGTGTTGTTATGACGTGTCATCAGAAGAGTTTTCATCAAGTTACTTCCTGAAGTGGATGCTTTTTCTCAGTTTGTCAAATCAGAAATATAAACTTTCTCCTTTTACATTTAAAATGAAATCAATACGGTTTAGCCTTTATAGTAAAACTCAGAAGTATTGCTAATCGAAGTGATAATTATTAATCATACTATTATACACATTATTATAAAATTAAATGCAAAAGTTTGGATGGATAGATGGATGTATGGATGTTTGTTACTCCTTCACGCAAAAACTACTGAACGGATTTGGCTGAAACTTGGAATATACATAGTTTATGACCGAGAATAACACATAGGCTACTTTTGATCCCGGTATTCTCACGGAAACTATTCACCGCGGATAACACCGCGGTAATACATAAATACATATAACCATATATTTTTTTAAAAGCATAAAACGATGTAAATCTTTGTTGCTTGTTTTTACTTGGGTAATAGTAATACCCATAAAAAATATTTCAAGAATATCAGCTGCGTATGAAATTTGAATTTCGGATATTTTCAGCAGATTATTCTGTGATTTTCAATACCTTGGATATTTTATTTGAATAATGTGTAACATAGAAACTAAATGCGAGTCCGTTTATTTTATGAAATGAAATGAAATTATTTATTAAATTATTTATTTTATATTATAATATTTTCGTGTTTGATTTGTTTAGAACAGCTGCCCTAGCCATATTACTTTTCTACAATGAGAATTTACATTCGACGACGAAAACGCGAGCGATCAGAAATGTCAAATCAAAGCGATGATAGAAAGAGAATAGATACGAAACATTTGTCACTTGTCTACGCGCCCAGCTCTCTGTTAGATATTTACTAGTGTGCCGCAACGGCACAGAACGGCTATTCAATCATCGTAAGCCAGAGCATAAATTACTTATTATTGCGCAAGATAGCTTAGAAGCTGCGAAAATACACTTGCAAGTTATGACCTGCTAACTGCTTCGACATTAACTAAACGAAGTTAGTCTTAGTTAAACCAAAGACGATTAATATCTAGAAGACAGACAAAGGCCATACACAAAATCGTAACCCGATCCCGCAGTACCAGATAGCCTGAAAACTTTAAAACATCAATTTTATCCAAGAAATTTCAATACTTAGTAGTAGGTAGCAACAATATTCAATATTTAAACATTTTTAACTAGAAAGTAATTGAAATTTCTTGGATAGAATTGATGTTTTAGAGTTTTCAGGCTATTTTTTAGGGTTACGATTTTGTGTATGGCCTTTGTCTGTCTTCTAGATTATTAATCGTCTTTGGTTAAACCAAAATACGTAGATTGGTTTGGTTGGTATTTATACACCTTTGATTAAATAACAAGCAAGAGAAGATCTTTAGTCTTTCTTAAACTTTCGCGATCACAATATATATTTTTTTAATATATGGACACAGGATTCGCGTTATTTACCTTTTTATATCCCAACGTTTCGACTGAGTTAAATCGCTGGCTATTGTAAAACAGTCGAAACATCGGGAAAAAAAGTAAGCTAATAACGCGATAAAAAGGACTTTAGCTTCTAGGCCTATACAATAAGAGGTAATCTTATCTTATCTTATTTTTATCTCCCCTTACTCGTACACGGATCTTGCAAAGACGTAAACTAACCGCGAAACGGAATGTAGATTGCATTGAATATTCTTCGCTGCTTCGCGCGCTTTCCGCGCGTTATGCGCGTGTCGTTCCTGTTTTTTGTTGGTATTTTGTCCCATGAAAAAGGAACACGAACAATATTGACAAATCTCACTTCACTTCACTTCACTCCTTATATTTTGGCTTTCGCACGGCTTGTGCCACGCATTTAGCCACTACCATGTCATTGTAATAGTCAGTAAATTAGTCAAGGTCAAGTCAAAGTCTGAGTCAGTAAAGATGTGGGTCTTTACTGAAGCATTACACGGACTTTTTGAGAGAACTCGAAAAGCAATGACATCCAGTTTTGTTTCATTTGCCTACACTTATGTACACGAACACTCAACGGTTAATAATCCACCATTATTACACATTAAAATTCGCTAAAAAGTTTCGGAAAATAAAACAAAATGACAACATGTCTTCTCAAATTCCCGTCAAAAAGCCTGTCAAATCTCTGTGAGTTTGAATGGGCTATGGCGTAAACAGACTATGACATGCCTAAGTCACAAAACAACATTGTCACTTGGACAACCAGATTAACATCATTCAGGACTGGAATTCCAAGATGGCTGACTAATCAAGGTATTATCGTTAGCTGCAATAACAGAGCAATATCTGCCGGCACACATTTGTAATTGTAATGTGTTAAGGACTCCTAATTGAATAGATAATGGACTTGATAGAAAGATTTGCTTAATTGAGTTTATCTAGTGAATATTTTTTGTTCAACTGTCGGATTTTTTTATTTACCTACGAGTATGACCCTACTCTTTACAGAAACTCTATCTCACCCCAAATGTTTGATTTTTTTTTTCTTTGAAGAGAAGCTCTTTTTACCCTACATAAAAAAAAGGAGGAGGTTCTATGTTCCACTGTCTGAATTATTTTTTCAAATTATGTCATAAAAACCAGTTTAGGAGTATTCGTGCTAGTAAATAAACATTGTTTTTTCAAGTAATCCAGCAGAGATGTTATCGAAGCCACATACAATCACAATACTTTTCAATCAATCATTTATTTATTTTCTCTCACAAACAATACATACAGTTAATAAATATAAATACTTACAGGAAAATAAAAAATTTAATAAATAAATAAATGCAGTTAAAATTTAAAAAATAATCCTAAAATAAGTGTCGGTTCTAATTTATTACAAAGAAATGTTGTGAGAGACTTGAGCCTGAAATAGGTATAGAAAATAACCTATGTTACGGGTTAAACTTTACAATAATACAATTTATTTCACTGAATGCAGTTTTACTAGATAAGCTTTCCAAGCATATTATGACAGCTTGACACTCGGCCGATAAGAAAGAAAGAAAGAAAGAAAAATAATTTATTCTTGTAGGACCTCAAGGATCACTTAAGTATCGTTTTACATGCTAGGTGATTCTAATGCCTGTTCCAACGCGACTCCCTACACCAGGGAAAGAATCAGGCAAGAACCTGGTGGTGTGGGCCTAGCTTTTTTTTAAAAGCGATCCCTTAACAATCTAAATAATCTAAATAGTCAAGCTTCAGTGGGAAGCCAGTCAAACAAAGTAAGGCATGTCAAAAAAAAAGTAAAAGTAATTGTAAAGTTAACAAGATAACACCTCAACAAAATGTTGTCTGGCATCACACGCTACACTTGGCCGACTTAAGTGGTAGGTACCTACTTATCAAGGTAGTAAAGATATTGTATACCATCAACCGTCGAGGGGCAGAGCGACATCAGGCCACGTAATTTTATCATTAATAAAACCCTCAATGGAATAATACGCTTTCTCTACAAGAATATTCTTTATGTACGTTTTAAACCTTCGAGTCGGTAGGTTAGTTACGTTGATTGGGAGTTTATTGTAAAAACGTACAGTATTTCCCATAAAAGAACCGTTTACTTTTTCTAGTCTAAATTTAGGCACACATAGTTTATTTTTATTTCTAGTGTTAATTTTGTGCACATCATTTTTTTTCTTAAAGTTGTTTATATATTTGTGAGTGTGCAATAGGTTTACATAAATATATTGCGAAAAAACAGTAAGAATATTTATTTCTTTAAATCGCTCTCTTAAAGAGTCCCGACGTTTCATTTTGTAAATGGCACGGACAGCTCGCTTTTGTAAAACGAAAATAGTTTGAATATCTGCTGCTTTACCCCAAAGAAAAATACCATACGACATCACACTATGGAAGTAACTGAAATATACTAACTTAGCTGTTCCTTCGTCAGTAAGTTGCCTAATCGTACGCACTGCATAAGCCGCGGAGCTAAGCCTACCTGCAAGTGTTTCAATATGCGGACCCCACTGCACTTTGGAGTCAATTGTAAGACCTAAGAAAACAGTTGAATCAACAAGATTAAGTGCTTCCCCATTTAATTTAATTTTTGTAGGTCTCTGAACCACGTTAGGCAAAGTGAATTTAATACATTTAGTTTTTTTGGCATTAAGTAAGAGGTTATTAGCAGTGAACCAGTTTGAGACTTGGGATAAAGAGGCATTAACATCATCATAATTATCTTTAGACCTATCAACTTTAAAAAGTAAAGATGTATCATCAGCAAAAAGAACAATGTCACACATGTCTTTTACAAAAGAAGGAAGGTCGTTTATGTACACTAGAAACAGAAAAGGGCCTAGTATCGAGCCCTGTGGCACACCCATATCAATAACTGACCCTGAGGACTTTTCACCTCCTACTTCAACTTTAAGGAGTCTCTCAGAAAGATAAGATCGAATCAGGTTAATAGCTTGGTTTACGACACCATAGTACTTTAATTTGGAGATTAAAGTCGCATGACACACGCAGTCGAACGCTTTCGACAGATCGCAGAAAACTCCGACTACGTCTTGTGAGTTCTCAAAGGCATCATAAATGTGCTTTAGAAGCAATGTACCTGCATCGGTTGTTGATCTACCTCTCGTAAATCCAAATTGGTGCTGGTGTAAAAGTCCGTTAAGATTAAAGTGAGAGAGCAGTTGATTAAGAATTAGTTTTTCAAAAATTTTACTTAACGCAGGCAGAATCGATATTGGTCTATAATTAGCGGGGTCAGTTTCATTACCAGATTTGAATAAAGGAATAACTTTACTCATCTTCATTAGATTGGGAAAAACTCCCTCGTCAACGCAATTGTTAAAGATATAAGCTAAACAAGGAGCAATATCACCAACAATAGTAGCTAATATCTTAGTCGAAATTCCCCATAAATCTTCAGTGTTTTTAATATTCAGTGTTTTAAATATTTTGACAATATTGTCTGCGTTAACATAACTAAATCTGAATTCATTATTACCCTGAGCAACACTGCATTCCAAAAGGCCGTATGCTATAGTGGCGGATGAATTTAATGACTGGGTCACCACATGTGGTATATTAGAGAAAAAATTATCAAAAGCGTGAGCGACCTCATCGCTTTTAGTTAATAAATGATCATTGACTTTTAGATTTATCTGTTTGTGGCCACGTTTTGTCTTACCAGTCTCATTGTTGATCAATTTCCAAGTGGCTTTAATTTTGTTAGGTGCTGTTTCAATTTTATTTTTTAAAAACATTGATTTTGCTACCTGACATACTTTTTTGAATGTTTTAGAATAATTCTTAATGTAAAGGTTATGTGAAGGATCGTGGAGCATTAGTTCCCTTGTAGAATACAGATCATAAAGTTTATTTCTACTTCTATAAATACCAGGTGTTGCCCAGTCTGCAAAGCTTGCACTAGTTTTAGCTATACAAGTCTTTAATTTAAATATTTCCTTATGCTCCTCAGTAAATTAATTAGATAAACAGTTAAACAGCTCATTCGGGTCTTCTATACAAGGCAAAAGTGACATTTTAAGTTCTATGCAACCCTTAAACTTTGTAATACGACTCGCTGTGATAGGTCGGTAAGTGAATTTATGAGGTTCATTTAGTATGCAATTAGGAAATTTAACACTTTGACCATAATGATCTGATCCAAACTTTTTTATTAAGTTCTTACTAATTGGTTCACAACTACTAAAAATATTGTCTAGACATGTGGCTGTTGTTCTAGTTACCCTAGTTGGTTCATTGAAAAGATGCGTCAGATTAAAACATTTGAACAAGTTAATGAACCTTTCAGACAGAGAATCTAAAATAATGTCTATATTAAAATCCCCGCAGATTATTAAAACTTTACTACTAGTAAAAATCTTAAGCAAAACTTCTTCCATAGTGGACTCAAACCGCCCGTAATCCGCGTCAGGTGGACGGTAAACACTCACTATGATATGTCGCTCTAGCTCAACGCACGACAGCTCAATAGTCCTCTCAATAGAGAGATTAACAACATCTTTACGTTCCTTGCATTTTAAATGATTTTTCACAATAATAAGAGAACCGCCTCTAGTGGCGTTCTTACGTTTGTATGAACTTACTATATTAAATTGTTCAAAATAAGGGAGCAACTGATTATCTACAATCCAGTGTTCAGTCACACACATAATGTCTACATTACATCCCTTTAAAAATAACTCTAATGCTAGTAATTTGCTGGGGAGGCTTTGCATGTTCTGATGTACAACATGCAAAGTGCCTAGCTTACCCATTGTCGAAGCGGTCAGTTTAAATGCTGACCGGCAGTCCCTACTACATTAATAACCCTATTAGTACTACTACTAAATACAGGCTCGTCAGTTAAATATGTTATACTACTTATAACACCATCAAAAATATTATATGCTAACAATTTAGCAATTATCAATTTACTACAGCTACTATGGTACATTGTACCTCTACTTAAGCTAAAGTCGCTAATAAAATTATTAGTGTCAAAATACAAAACGTCACTATGACGACATGTCAAGTTGTAAAGTAATAAATTGATTTTATATAGTCTCTGGTTTTCAAGTTCACTCAGAGACTTGGAGTAAGGGAAGGCACAAATGATTAATTTGCTCAACCCTAGATTTACCTTCTCTAACAAAATGTCAACAAGGTTTATTATGTCTAAACGTTTTATGTTACTACTGTCACCTAAATGCAACACCATAGTGGTATTGCTGTCAAGTGATGTATCAGACTTGATACATCTTGTAAATTGGTTTATGGGGGCATTTGGGAAACAATTATTTACTACAGTTTGATTTAATTTACTTCCAAGTAGTAGACCCATTCCCATCCCTATTCTATCTGAGTATATAACAGTCCTCCGGGTCTGTCGACAGAATGTAGGCTGTCTAACTGTGGACTGTGTGTCCTGCCTTTTCTGTACTACAGGTGCACAGGACAAAGTTGGTACCGATGGAGGTGTGATTTCCAAAGGCAAATTTTCACAAATGGGTGGATCTGTCTGAGAACTACTGTTACATACTTGTACATATATACTGTCATTATTTACTACATCTACAATGTTGTCCATTTTTTTAAGGCTATCTAATACTTCCTGTTCTGCTTTTTTAAATTTACATGTCATGTCATGTAGTGATCTTTCTAGACCTATAATTTTGTCAGTCAAGTGATCCAACTCTAAGGAGTTGCGGCCTATCAAGTTATAGCAGGAATTTAACTCCTGTTTCAAATTACACTTATCCTTACAAAGTTTCGCATGGTCAAATACTTTCCTATGTTTTTTTAACTTTTTTTCTGATTTTTTAATGAAATTATTTAATTTTACATACTTCCTAATTTTGTTGCTCCCTTTTATTACAGAATTATTTTTGTAGTTTGGTGTAGTGAGATCTAACATTGAAAGGTTAGGCACACTATTTTGAAGCTCAGTCTGCAAATCTAGACTGCTGAAATTGTTTGGTAATGGCACTTGTTTGGCTTCTAAATTGTCTATTTTCAATCTACACTCGGATAACTCTTGTTGTAAGTCCTTGTTCAGCTGCAGAGCCGCTTCATATGTGTCGTGGCAGTGGTCCACCGACTGCAGTGATGACTTCAGGTGTTCCATCTCTTCCAGTACATCTTCTTTTGTATGAAGCTCGGCAAGTTGTTTCTTGAGAGTCTAATTCTGACCAAGGATCACCAGCATCTCGGACTCACTCTCCTCTTGCTCTTGTAGCAGCTGTCTTTGAATCTCCTTAGATTCCTTGAGCTCCGCTGTAGCCATCTTCAGTTTTGCTTCCAAATCGCATGCCTTCCGAGTCATAGTCATTTTGGTTGATCTGAAATGAACGTCCAGCAAGTGAGTATGGAGTAGAAGATTAAGGAAGGTGAGCAGATAGTAATTTAAGGAGAGAGTGAATAATTAGATGGAAATTGAGCTAGAGGTAGGCAGGTACAAGTTTTGGTAGAAAAATAAAATAAAAAAATAGGGGTGAATTAGTAACAATAGAAAACAAGAAGCAATAGCAATAGAACAATGTGGAAATGAAAATATAGGCTTGCTATTTCTAATTTCACAAATGTCAACTAATAAGTTTTAAAAACAATACTTATTTCTCACTATGTAGGCAGGTAAGTACTTATATTATTATTTCAATGTGATATTATACCTACTATGTAACTAAATAGATTACACAATAATTTAGGCCAATAGGAAACTTATTTACTTATTAAATTATATTACATTACCAGACAAACATAAAGATTTACATCTGCTGGTTAGCAAACAGCTATAAGGTTTGGTAGACAAGCAGGAAAACAGAGATTGTTTGTGTTGGTTGTGTTATTGAGGATTGTAAAGTGTTACTGTAGTTTTATTGTGTGTGAGGCAAATGTTTAGTACATCAATTCAAGCTTCCACTAATTGTCAAGCTGAAAGAGTTGAAAACGGTGCCTGTGAAGTTATGGAAGTGACTCATCGATGCCGACCGTTGAGCGTGTGAAAATGTTGTGTTCAGTTCGTACTTACGTTAGTACCTAGTTGATGTTAAAAAGAACATAAATACTCCCCGGGTTTATCGAAGATTTCCAATTCGTCAGCTTATGAGCAGTATAGAAGCCCTATTCCGCTTCGTGCAGTGGATTTATCGTCGCGTTTTCAAGTCTTCAAATTGTTTAAATTGTAGTGTCCGTTGGATAAACTTTTCGAGTCCAGATAGTCGAATAATGCACACAAATTACACACTTATCACTTTGACTTATTTAAATCACAAAGTTACACGATTTTATACAGTCATTATACGTTTTAAACATTAAAATTTAATTAAATAGTAAAATAAATCAGGAGCAGCTGATTTTTACGTCAGATCGCTAGTGTTGCCACAAGGCAAAAAAAAAAATATATTTCGAATGCATCGCAGAACTTGTCAGATCCCTATTTATTTTAGGGAATTCCCCGCAACCATTAATATGGCGATCAGCGGACCGCCAACGAAATGGGGTTCGATGGGACGTCGACAATGAAAAATTGCCTCTTAAGGTCGCCAGGTGGTCAAAGGGTTCTCGTTGTCAAGTTAAGATTGAGATTGATGGATTAGGTGCTTTTTAATGAGCTTTTATCGGTATATCGATAAAATTACCCTCCACTTTTAATTATTCATATCTCAATCACACGCCACGCCACGCCATAGAGCTCGCCGAGTGAAGTTCAGCCCGTCTTAAGATATCCAAGCATAATTAAATTTTATTATTTAAAGGTTGTAAACAGTCTGTGGACGTTCCATCTCGCTTAATTACAGAGGGCTTAGGCCAGCTTACTCTAATTACGTACAAAAACAAAGAGTGCCAGAAAAGCGGACGAAATTTATTTTGTAATTTCTGAGTCGCCATTGAGAATTTGAAACGTTTATTAATGGAGCTTCTGATCAAACGGCTACCTTAAATGAACCATATTGTTATTTAAATATCTGGTTGGAAAGGCTGAGTTCTGGCTTGTTTCTCCATTAAAAACTAAAAACTAGCTCACAAAGGCATGTAAAAACATTGAAAGAAAGAAAGAAAGAAAAGGTTTATTGACAACACACACAAAAATTGTACAAATCAAAAATACAAAGTTAGAGCTTAAGGCAACAAATATTAAAACAAAAACGTAGGTAACTAGAGTACCTATGGGCACTCTGCCTAAGGGCGTTGTCAAAAGGTCCAGAATCAGCTTTAAGCTAGCTTCACGAGGGGGTGCCAGTTGAAGGAAATTGAGACTTGACTTGCGCAAATGAATGGAGTCTTTTGAAACCGCAACATCACTATTTTAAAAATTTATAATTGTTATGAAGTTAGTTACGCAAACCTCTATTGTCTCTGATAAGATTATTATGCAAATCTGAGGATGATCAAATCAAAACTAATAATTGCCTACGAATTTACACATACCATAACTTAACTGCTATAATCAAACTATCACCTTAAGCTATGTATACACTGACGTGGCTAAACGACTGCAAAACATCATAGTGAAAATAAAAGTACCTACTGTCAACTATTTTGCATTAGACTAATTTACAAATTTTTGTGTCTAGGTTTACTTTCCGGGATAATTAAATAAATAAATAAATATCCTTGGACATTCCAAACAGCGTCATCTAGTCCCAAGCTAAGCAATTGCATGCTTGTGTTATGGTAACCAGATGACTGATGACTGATGATACTACATAAATACATTGTTTTTTTGTAAATACATACTAATTATACATAGAAAACACCCAGACTCGAGACGAATATTTGCAGATCATACAAACATAATGACCCGCGGCGGGAATTGAACCCGCAACCTCTGCGTCTCAGGCAGGCTTTCACCCACTGCGCCACAGAGGTCGTGAATGGACTGTAAATACGTATTAATAATTTACTTATCATAATAAAACCGCGTCAGTGAGAGAATAGTTTTAACCTTGAAAATTAATGAACACAGAACTTAAACAAGTATACGACCTTGAACAAATGGATCCATTCTTGGGTATGATGAGTGTTTGGTAATGGATTGAACTTGTCTAATTGAAAACTTCAGTTTAGGCATTAATGCGTAAGTTCAAATGACAAACTTAATAATTAACTATGAATGGAAATTATAGACAAGATAACTTTATCTACGGAAATTAAACTAGATAACTAAACAAAAGTAATTATTGGCCTCTCGAAAGGCTTTTCACAAAGATTATTATTTTTATTATTTTAACAAATGTTTTTTTCTTGTTACTCTTATGGTAATGAAAAGAGACAGCAACGGATTTAACAGTTTTAGCTAAAATAAGTTTACTAGTACAATATGAATAACAGAGAAGCTTGACTTCGTTTTATACATCATGTTTCATAGTAACAGTGTTAATTTATTATAGTGTTTTTTAATGTATCAATGCAGTTTTTCTTGTTACTAAAATTTACAACATGGTCCCTGAGAAAATATCTTCGTATGTCCTATAGTTTCAGACTTTCTTATACTGACCGATCTAAATATACTGGAAAATAATTAGAAAAGCTATGCTCTATAATGTTAATTGAATTCATATTATATCAAAATTAATTAAATTGAAATAGTAAATCGATTATATTATCTTAGGCCATTAGTACCCTGCTTGCTTCTGTGTAAAGACTTTACTTATTCTTTCGAGGCTTCAAGATTCTCAAAAATACAAGAAACACAATTTACTTTGTTCGAGCAACCTTTTCCTAACCAATGGCATACTAACAAAATACATGTCATCTCTTTTCGTTCTACAGGTATCGTGGATGAGGAAGCGGGACCTCCACATCCTGACCTCCCATATCTTCACATACACCGGGGACGCCAGGTTCAGCGTTCTCCACCCTGAACCTTCGGACGATTGGGATCTGAAGATAGACTACGTCCAGCCGAGAGATGCTGGGGTCTACGAATGCCAGATCAACACAGAGCCAAAAATAAATATGGCTGTTATATTGTCCGTTGAAGGTAATCCATCTAATTATAAACTTGTATTCTATTCTATTACTCTATAACACCATATATTTAGTTTGATTGCACCCACATCTAGGAAGTCGCGTTGGAACAGGCAATAGAATCACCTAGCATTTAAGACGATTCGATGTGATCCTTGAAAGTCCTATAGAAATACATTATTTTTCTTTCTTTCTTTCTATTTTCAGATTTCCCTCTATCATGCCACTCCGACCAGTCTTGCAATATTCTCTTACATATCCAAATTTTTTACCGATTTTTTAAAAAAGGAAGAGTTCTATGTTCCATTGTATAAAGGGTTTTTTTCAGGATATCTTCATCGATGATTCCGTCAATAGTGAATCGATTTATTTAATTATATTTTTTGTTTAAAAAAGTAAATTCCTGATCCTGTTTCATAACAATGAAAATAAAGACTTTGCTAGATTCTCGTAAGTCAATACGAACTCACTATTGAATAAATATAACGAATTTATACTCCCCGCATATTTAATTTGCCTTATTTAGTCTCCCTCAAGTTCATAATCATAAAATATAATTATATACTTTTAATTGTCATTATGTAATCATTTGGTAATTGTAATGATTACAAAATCATGAATGACATAACGGCAGAACAATGAATAATCTAATGATGAGCATATCCTTGCTTGTAGGCCCGAGGGCTGCAAACAATAATTATGAATACATTATCTAAACATACAGGTAGCAGAATATTGTAGCAAGCCCCAATACTCTAACATTACTCCAAAACCAGATAACATTCAGACTAACCTATTTCTGTAACATAAAGCATAATTACATCTCGCGTTAAAGCGAAATTGGGTCATTCTGAGATAATGTCTTTATGATTTCATCAACCCCTACTAAAATTTGGGGTCCTTAATTCACCCCTCATAATACATGCACGGACAATTTCAATTTTTCATTATACATTCTGTTTTGGCGACGCTCTGTTGATTCAAAATTAAAATAATACAAAAATTCATCAAGTATTTTCATAAGGAATATTCATGACCTTCGCCTTTGCCAGGCGTTGTTTTACAAACAAATTAAGTAAATATTTTAGTTGGTTATCAACGATTTTGTTTTATTCATTACATTGACAGAACTTTGTTCTTGAAACTTGTCTCAAAAATTAGGGTTATATTTATGTAATTTTGATTAACTTGGCACCTGATAATGTTACGAAAGAGATGTGTATGAATTATAACCAGCTAATATAAAACATACACAAGAACCATAAAACCCAGTGCAACTTCCGACATTCCAGAAAAGTAACCCCATCTTGAGTAAACAGCCATGTTTCACATCCATCGGCCGTGCGTGCCCCGCTCTCATGTGACGCACCAGACTAATCCCGCATTCGTCACGTGTCATATTACGGGCTCGGCTAATACTGCTATACAAAGTGTTTGCTATCGCTCACGGTGCGAACTGGGCTCAAGCCAACATACTGGGAAAAATGTACATTCACATAGATTTATTATATAGAACCAAGATTAGCTGCAACAAAGTATAATAGATGTGATAAAAATATTAGAATAGTTTAGGTATAGTAAAGTAAGTAAGTTCGTATGAGCAAATGGCTATCTCTGGTGACGAAGTTTTTAGGCCGCCTTAAGGCCTCCGTCAAGGCTTAACGACTTTAAAAGCCGGGACCGACAATTTAGGTATAGTTAACACGTATGAAGGTATATAATGAGAGGATGCACAATAACAATGAGGAGTACTTACTTAAGAACAATTATTTAACAATGACCTTTTTGAAAACATATTTTTGGTTTAGATTAAATAAGCGCAGGGGTACTAGATTCTGATATTCTGAAATTTTCAATACCTACGAGTAAGTACATTCATTTTGTACCAGTAATTTTTTACAACCTCCTTTTTCATGAGACCACAAAACTACTAGTAGGTTTCTTTGATCATCCATTCTACGTATACCCTATCAAAAAGATGAATCGAAAATTGAGACCATTTGTCAAGAGAATAAAACCGCACAATGATAGGCTCGACAATGGCCCGCTTAATCAAAAATGTACGCAGCTTTTTCGGAGAATATTAAAAGTTTGTAAGGGTACCGATGGCTTATAAATAAATAATTGGACGCCTCAATTCTTTGATCTTTGGAGCTCAGTGTGGGATGAGACTATTTGACTGTTTTAAATTATACACGTTTTTCAATTATTATAAAATAGTGAACTCGCATGCGGCTTCGCTAGCGTGGTACTTGGATAAAAAGTAATTATGTATTATTCCAGGTCACAAACTATGTATAATCAAAGTTTCAGCCACATCTGTAGTTTTCGCGTGGAAAAGCAACCATCATCCACATATCCATACATACTTTCTTGTTTATAATTTAGTAGCTAGGATAGGATTGTTAAGTGCGATAGATATATTTTTTACAGTTTTTGAGGCATATTTAGAAAGACCAAAGACGATTAATATCTAGAAGACAGACAAAGGCCATACACAAAATCGTAACCCTAAAAAATAGCCTGAAAACTCTAAAACATCAATTTTATCCAAGAAATTTCAATTACTTTCTAGTTAAAAATGTTTAAATATTGAATATTGTTGCTACCTACTACTAAGTATTGAAATTTCCTGGTACCTACTGCGGGAACGGGTTACGATTTTGTGTATGGCCTTTGTCTGTCTTCTAGATATTAATCGTCTTTGGAAAGACGAAAGACGAAACTGAAGTAATCCTTAAGGTCCTACCAAAATAAACGATGTTTCTTTCTTTCTTTCTTTAGATCCTAAGGATAATTAAATTAAGTCTAATAAGTTAGTCAGAGTCCAAACTCATTGTATGAGGTCATACCTATAGAATAGACGTAGATTATTATTTAATTTTATGCTCTAGTTTTTCAGTAAGTTTTTCAAGTAAAGTATACGGGTAAAAGTAATTAATATATACCAAGAAACAAAGCAATAATATAACGAATTTGATTAATTCTGCAAAGTTAGAACAAAGTTGCTGTAAGTATTCGGGGCCTCTGTTATTCTAGAAACCGAAAATTTTGGAAAGTATCTGAGAAGCGTGAAAAGTATTTATAATATGATAAGAAAACGAAGTATTTGCGAAACAAATATTATTGAAAGCAGCTAGAATGGTTGGTTAAGTTTGGTATTCTCGACTTTCGATTCGAAGATAGGGTTAAGGAACAAAACACAGAATAATATTTTTATTTTTTTTTAATCTTATTTGTCCTACTGCTGGGCAAAGGTCTACGGCCAACCATCCTTCATCGAAGTTGACCTTCGAAAGTGACCTTCGTCAAATTCGAATAATCATTATTCTTTATAATACTATGGGTGAGTTTGTTTAGGGCTACTGAGGGGAAGTTTGAAATAATTCATTTTAATAAATTAATAAGTTCTACATTCAAAAAATATACAATATTTATAGCTTTTGGGAGGTAAGTCTGTATTTGTATTGTAAGATAGACTTATTCTTTCCGATCTTTCAGATCCTTTAAAGATGTCTATGAGAGCAGATGTGTAGATGTATGTTCAATATTTCAAATACCAAGCACACGTCTTACCAAGCTTCATTGGTACTTCTACATTTCTTCATTCACGAGCGCTTCATTGGTATATTCGATACATGTTCTCAAACTATTTGCTTACATCAAATACAAAAGCAAACCTGTTAAAACTAGTACCTTCCGTTCATTTATCAGGCTGATATATAGATCATGTGAGCTCCTCAAATTCGGAGCCAATTACTGCGCTTGTTACACTGAAAAATGCCCTGTGATGATTCACGTCCGTCCGACGGGTATTTGAGCTGGGCTGCTTGGTATCGGCTCGAATCACGGTGCTGCTCATATGAAATCACAATCGTTTGATGCGTAAGGCTGCGTTTCCATTGACGCGGAGCTGTGCGGAGATGAGCGGAGAATAGCGGTGAAAAGTGGTGAGTGTTTCCACTGAAGCGGAGCGGAGCGGAACGGAGCCGCTTCGCTCTCCTAGCTACCCTCCGCAACGCACCGCCCCGCTGTCCTCCGCTCCGCATCACCTCGCTTTCTATGAATTTTATATGAATATCCGTTCAGCTCTGCCCCGCTCCGCTCGTGCTGTTTCCATTGAAGCGGAGCAGAGATTTCCAGCATAGTGATTGGTCAATTCATGCACCGCTAAGCACCGCTCCGCACAGCTCCGCGTCAATGGAAACGCAGCCTAAATGTATCTTAAATCAGTACATCAATCAACTCTAACGACAAAGACTTACACGAGAAGAGTAAATGCTGTGAAATGAGACGTTGCGTAGTATGTGTGTAATTTTGAAAGATAAATAAATACATACATACATACATACATAAAATCACGCCTCTTTCCCATGGGGGTAGACAGAGACCACGGATCTCCACTTGCTACGATCCTGACACACTTCTTTCGCCTCATTCACTCTCATTACATTCTTCATACACGCTCTCCGGTTTAGGGTGCTTCGGACCTATAATAGCCTTTCTCCAAAATGTCACCAATTATATATCCTTGGACATTCCACACAGCGCCATCTATTGCCAAGCTAAGCAACTTAATGCTAGTATTATGGTAACCAAATGACTATACTTACATTTATAAATATAAAAACACCCAGACCAGGAACAAAATGGTCTGCAGATCTAGGACTTTCTTCGGTACGGAAAAATACTATAATACGTGCTATCTTAGCCAAGTGTTTAAAGAAAATCATAAAAAAAGTGTTTATGTGTTCCCTGGCGATAAAGCCAATTTAGCTTTGGATGAAATATCAATTTGTATTATGGGGATGAGTTAGGTTGTATTCAATAAAAATTTAAACTGGTTTCTAATTTTGCCTAACTCAATACTTTTATTATGGTGATGATGATTATATAAGTTATTTTAATAAAATATAGAAATGCATAGCTGATCTTTAGCCATTCCGCAACAATTTACATTAAACGTTACAGCGTTTGATAAAACCATAAAGGCCCTAGCCATGTTACATTTCGACAATCGCTTTCGATTAGAAACTAAAAAAGATGTATAGGAATTGACATTCGATGACGCAAACTCGAGCGATCAGAAATGTCAAATCAAAGGTGTAGCGATGATAGAAATCGAATCGCTTCATAGCGAATGCCGGTTGGCTAGGCCCTGACTCGTAACAACTTCGGGTGACTGAGGCGTAGGTGGCGTGGGATCGATAGAGGACATTTGTTTGTATGATCTGCAGGTAATTGAGTCTTGGTACTATAGTAACATGGTTCAAAGTTATTCCACGACTCAGAGTATCTTGCGGAGTTCAATTTTACGACTATTTTCTATCTAACTTGAGTAATGAATTGTTTTTTGAGATACGATTCACGTTTGAAGACTGGATAGCCTTAGAGTAGCATCAAGACTGTAAAATTTAAATTCGTATTCTAAAATAATTTATTGCTTAGAACCTCAAGGATCGCAAAAAACGTCTTACCAGCAAGTTGATTCTACTGCCTGTTCATTCTGCTAGGTGATTCTGTTTGTAACAGTTGCGTTAGGTTTACCACAACATTTTGTTAAAAAAACCATGTCCACAAAGCTATACATTGGGCATGAGCGATACGCAATTTCACACTTGCCTCTGACTAACCCCAAAACACTATAAAAAGTATTTAAGATATATGCGTCCACATAATATTATGTGTAATGTCCCCAAAGATAAATTAACTTTTACTTAGAACCCCATCTCTTTATCCACCTAAACCCATCTAACCTTAATCAATTAGTCAATATTTCAACACGGCATTCAAATACCATACTTTAGATCAATTTATATTCTCCTCACCCCTTCCTAAGCTGTTGTCTTCTGAATTCCAGATGAATCCCACACCCCTGCGACCTCGGCCTCGCCCCGCTCCTCAGGTACCCCACCTTATCTTATCTTATCTTATCATTGTGTTCTTGCTGCATTTCGATTCACCCATGCTGGGTATGATCCATTTTCAATCCCGCTTTTTGTGTTTTATTTCTGTATATGGTATTGAATAACAACAGTCATCTATTGCGTATTTTGTTAATGATTTCCTGTCTAATTAGTTGTACAAAGACTGACTCGTAAAGTGATAATGTACAAAACTGTTTTGTTGTAGAACAATCGACTTTATGTGATAATATTATGATATTTTTATGGTTCAAAATGCTTTGTTCCGGAACTAAGAACTTCATAAAACAAATTATCAATCATAGCATTGTCTGATGTCGGTTAACTATGTTTTTAATAAGATAGATATTTAAGAACGTGTGCCGCGATTTGTCTTACGATTGTCTTTTTTAAACTTTCGCGATCAGACCACATTATAAAACATTATGCAAACGGGTACAACGGGTATGAATATTAAAGGTAAAATTCGTGATAAATACCCGTTTGCATAATGTTTTATAATTGTCTTACGATATTTTATTTCATCGCGCATATACATTTTACGCGTTTTTTGTTTTTTTTTATCAAGAACCATGAAGGAAAGCTTGTTCTCATGAATCACTTAGTTCATGATAATATCTTCGCAGTCTTGGCAAATTTGTCAGTCCGCATGTGCATTGCATGATTACATTCCGCATGACCCACGCTCCATATATTGTGTGCATAAAGATAAGTACTGGAGAAATTAAGTCAAAAACTTGGCAAGCGCGCCAACGCCATCCTCAAACTCCTGTGAAAAATACTATCTTCTAGCTATCTTCATTGACATCACAGCAGTTAAAATAAACGGTTGTCGCATTGCTACTAATAGTTCTGGAATATTTAGTTTTTGGAACTGGCTAAGAGACACCATCACGTTTATCGATACAAATGCGTGGCGAACGAAATGTAGGCGGCAAGCTGTGACCGTGCACACTAACCTCGCGTTTGTAAAACGCGCTGCGATATAGCAGGTGATGTGCTACACAAAATGCGCCTAATTACTGCTCGTTCGAACAAGTGGCAAAATTAAAAAAATATATTAGACCGTCTTCAATTTCGTAAGAAGAAAGCTGTACTCAAAATTTCATGCACTCTCGACTCGAGGTACATTTCTGTTCATAACTCCGATCCTCATCAGATCCTCAATTTAATTGGACCATCTCGGGATAGTCTTTCAAACAAAAAAAGAATTTTCAAAACCGGTCCACTTTTGACGGAGTAATCATAAAAAACTACATTCAACCTTAGAGCTCCTCCTTTTTTGAAGTCGGTTAAAAACGTAGAGTGTTGAGGCTCTAAGATCGTTAGCTCGCTCCATTAAACTAAGATCAATGATTTAAATAATGTGATTTAAGTCATATGTATTCATGATATTTGCATAATCTAGTTTTGAGTGGATCAATTTCAGATGTTTGAGTTCACGCTCTATAAAGCTCACAAGTTTATCACAGTCGTCTAGGTTTCCATTTATTTGAGCTGAAATAATCCTCAGGATTTCAATAAACCCAGTTCTTTTGCTCTCTATTTGACATTTGAAAGATGGAATGGAATGATTTGTTTTATTCCGTTGAAAAATTGTTCATCTAAGTGCTTTGCCACACTAGACCGAAATTCCGTCGCCGAACTTCGGCGGCGGAACGCTAATACATGTTAGCGGAAGATCGGTCGTTCCGTGTAGTGTGCCCGTTATTTGTATTTTATATGCATTATCATGTATTGGCGTTCCGCCGCCGAAGTTCGGCAACGGAATTTCGGTCTAGTGTGGCAAAGCACTAAGTTTTTTTTATACGACTGAAGATAAGAAAATTTGGTACAAAAAATATTAATAATGATTAAAACTGCTACGTTGCTTTAAAACCCATAAAGGCAAAAAGCTAATACGTTGTTTGTACAATCATCACTTAAAAACTTCGCCACAAGAGTACAACATGAAGTTTGCACTCCCGCAAAATGTGGTGTCGATTGCCCAAAAGCAATGGAAATAGAGCACCACTACATTTTTCTAATTAAAATCCGTTGATGCAGTATTAATCAAACATTATTTTTAGTGTGAGTTGTGATGAGAAAAATATCAATAAGCTATCACTCTTAAAATAAAACATTGTGTATATAAGAGTAATCGTTAACTTATATATGGACGAACCTTACAAACTGTGAATCCCAATAATGCTCAAAATTCACAATACGTCAATCTAAACAATTCACGGATTGACTGCATTACATACACATTCACTTCCTATCGGCTCGAGCGTGCCTAAACCGAGTCCAAACAAACATTCCTCACTGTATAATGACTCTTATGTATTAGTAATAAGGTCGTGTTTGTTGCAGCGGCCGCGGCCAGCATATGGGGATCGCAGGACGTGTATGTGAAGAAAGGAAGTACGATATCGCTCACTTGTTCTGTAAACGTGCACTCGTCGCCACCATCCAGTGCTTCTGTGCTATGGTAAGCAGCTGGTTCACTACATGTGTTTCTACAAGTTCATATTCATCTCCATATTCTTATGTCACGAAATTGTCGACAGACATGATATTATTTTATCTCCAATTACTCGAACGACCTTACCGAAGTCAACAAGGAACCCTTATAGTCCATCCGTCCGTCCGTCCGTCTGTCCGTGTTTCCGATCTAGAACCTTTCAATGAGCGTGGCCCGACAAGCACTTGGGCAGTTATTTAGTATGTTTAACTGTTATTTCACTTACTGTAGATATTAAGACAGTAGCTCCAATAAAACATACAATTATATTACCACAGTAAATAAAATATAGCAGGTACTAACTCAATAGCTAACTATATACACCTGATAAAAAAAACAAAACAACACAGTTTCGCAAAAAAATCACATCGTCACATGCCGAATTAAATAAATAAATATCCTTGGACATTCCACACAGCGTCATCTAGTCCCAAGCTAAGCAATTTAATGCTTGTGTTATAGTAACCAGATGATTGATAAACTACATAGATACATATTTTTTTTGTGAATACATACATATTATACATAGAAAACACCCAGACACGAAACAAACATTTGCAGATCATGCAAACATTTGTCCCGCAGCGGTGATCGAACCCGAAACCTCTGCGTCTCAGGTGGGCTTTCGCCCACTGTGCTACAGAGGTCGTCGTAAAATCAAACTACCCATCACATCGTTTATCGTCTGTGAACATATTCTCATATTTTCTAATTTGAAAGGACCATAATACATACTAGATTGTAAGAAGCGAGCTCATTCCAACATAATTATGGAGTGATAAAAACTCACGACGTGGAAAACGTTGAGTTACCGCCTTATAACTTTTAAGCTCTGACTCTGGGCGATATTTTTATAATATTATGCGTGCATGGTTTAATTAAACTGTTAGTTTTATCTTCGTATATTATTTTTTTATTCGTTATCACTAAGTAAAGTTTCTGTAGTCTAAAAAAAAAATAATGTTTAAAAGGGCTTAAATTACTTATAGTATTGTTTTAAAAACTGTCCGCCTTATGCATATTGGTTTAATAAAATTACTTTAGCTAAAACGGATATTAAATCTGTTATCTTTATGAATAAGACCACTTATAAAGTTAAAAGGTGATGTCTACACAAAATCATTCAACTACCACTCATATATTTTGTGATTGCTGAACAAGTCAATCTACACATTTTGTATGATACAATCATCACGACGCAAGATTCTTGCCTGTTGCACACAATTAAATTGACTGTCATCATGACTTGCATTGTTGCCAACCAGTTGCCTACAATTATTGAACGCGAGTTTTTGCTCTGGTACGTACTATAAAATGGCATTAAATAAATGATACTTTAAGGCCTTTTGATTTTCAATTAAGTGCACCTGTCAAATTTTATAAATAAACACCCTGTAATTTAATTTATCAAGACAGATAGAAGGTTAGCTTTGTGTTATAATAGACTTTAATATCTAGGAAACAAGATCGAGACCATTTAACTTTTATAAAATATGTTTTAGATGGAAATTATATTAAATGTTATGTAGTGGACTAGCTATCTCTAACTTTTTGTCAATTCTTTATGTAATACCGCTGCAAGTGTTGTCTTTAGATTCCGATTCTTCAAATATTTGAATATTGCGCCGCATTGTCTTGGCGTGCTTGCAATACTTTTACGGTTTTTAGTTTTTGCGATGTTTTTCGCAGCCAAATTGTGGATTTATGACATCGGCTCCACCTTGCTCTGTAATTTGCATTGGCACTGTCACAGAATAAAATACATCGGCGCAGTATTCCAATTTGCAAGTAAAAACAGAAAGCATATTTTTACAACACGATGAAAGGAATATTTTTATGAAAAACCTATGAATATACGTGTCCTTTTCATAACATTTTGTTGAAGTATTTTAAGGGTGCGTAATTCAATTTGGTCGTGAAACCGAAATTGATAAAAATTACTTGAAAGAATCGTTTTAAGCTAGCATTTTCAAAATGATAACCTTTTGGAATCTGAATTTAATGTTACTTGTTTTTTCTGATTGTTAATGAGAATTGTCTTGTATGTAATCAAGTAGTAGATGGATCTCCGAACGATATTTATAAATCTATATCAATATTCAATATTATAGAGTTGTCAAGTCTGGACTTATATATGTACTTTATGTACTTATAATATGACTGATGTATTTAAAAAGAAAAATGTAATGTAAACTACATTAGTCACGAGTATCAATCACAAGCATTAAGTTGTTTAACTTGGAACAAGATGACACTGTGTGAATGTGGAAGGATATTTATCTATTTACCTCTAAAAAAACTTATTTCAAAATTAAATTCATTTTTACATTATTCCAAACAGAATCGTTAAGATTTCGTAAAAACCCATATAAAAAAAATAACATTAAGAATAGAATAGAATAGAATTCATTTATTTGCCAGGTAGGTACATCAATCAATCAATCAATCAATCAATCAATCAATCAATCAATCAATCATTTATTTATTTTCTCTCACAAACAATACATACAGTTAAATAAGTATAAATACAGGAAAATAAAATGAATTAAAAATAAATACCTAAATAAATGCAGTTAAAAATAATCCAAAAATAAGGTGTCGGTTCTAACTTATTGACAAAGAAAGGTACATGGTGGTATACATCATACAAAGTAGTATACAAGATCTTAAAATAGGATTATATCATTTTATCTGTAAGTATTTGCACGCTGAGAGCAAACATCGTGTATTTATTTAAGTCTACCCTTGAACTTAATTCTAGGTTAGTTCTAGGATACCTAGATATTTACGACAGCCTAAAATCGAGTCCTCAGGTCGTGACCTTAAGGCTCGGTCACACATAGATGAGAATTAATGGAGAGGTGGCAGTGAATGACACGGGTTTTCGATTATCGTGTTTAAAACATTTTGTGATAACTCACATGCTGGTGAACATGCTTAATTGTGTGAAAAAGCCTAAGAAAATGAAATATAATACTTAAATATATTAGACATCGATTATTATTAAAGTGATAAATTAAATATGAAATCCAACCTTTTTTATTAGTTTTACCGTCTTTGGTTTTACCAAAGACGATTAATATCTAGAAGACAGACAAAGGCCATACACAAAATCGTAACCCTAAAAAATAGCCTGAAAACTCTAAAACATCAATTTTATCCAAGAAATTTCAATTACTTTCTAGTTAAAAATGTTTAAATATTGAATATTGTTGCTACCTACTACTAAGTATTAAAATTTCTTGGATAAAATTGATGTTTTAAAGTTTTCAGGCTATCTGGTACTGCGGGATCGGGTTACGATTTTGTGTATGGCCTTTGTCTGTCTTCTAGATATTAATCGTCTTTGGTTTTACTAAAAAACGAGAATAGTAAAATGTACCAAATAAGTATTTGGGCCTCTGACTATCCCCTTAGACATCATCAAAAAGCTTAAAAAAATATATAAATGATCTGAAATAATACTAGTTTACAAAAAAAATATTTTTTTATAATACTCTTTCATACAAAATACTGGCTTTATAGCTTAAATAGTCTAAACTATACCTAAATAGGTATTATAATATTCTAAAATCTAAAATCATCGATCGGTGATACAGTGTACCTCTAAACTTTAGAGTTAGAAATCTTTGATTCAAAACAGTTTGGTTACGAAACGAGTGATATTCAGTTCAAGTCTATTTAGTGCCAAAGTCAAAGCTGAGTTTCTTTGAGCTGGATAATTAGCGGAATCCGTATCGTAAGCTCGACTTTGACTTCGTCAATAGCTGCCTCGTGTTTGTGTTCCTTAGTTATGGTGTTTGTACGGGGTGACTTTGAGACTTTTTTCGAGCGAATCTTGAAGGTTATTACGCAATTCGATTTCGATTACGAGATGTTGTTTCAAGTAGAAGAAAAATGTACGGAATAAATAAAATCGGAAAAATAAATAAATATCCTTGGACATTCCACACGGCGTCATCTAGTCCCAATAATCTAAATTTCACACATTTGAACACAACCGTTAACTAATGCTACTCTAGGGGTTGATTGTACTACTTATATAATATTATGTAGATGCAGCAAAACATCTAGACCCGGAAAAAATATCTGCAGAACATACAAACATTTGCCCAGTGGCGGGAACCGAAACTTTAACCTCCGCGTCTCAGGCGAACCTTTGCCCACCGCGCCACACAGGTCATCAAAATTACAATTTAATTTCTCTTCAGGTACCACGGCACTTCGGTGGTGGACTTCGACTCTCCTCGTGGCGGGATCAGCTTGGAGACGGAGAAGACGGAAGGCGGCACTACCAGCAAGCTGCTCGTCACCAAGGCCTCGCTCACAGACAGCGGCAACTACACGTGTGTGCCCAGCAACGCGCATCCTGCCTCCGTTTCTGTGCACGTGCTTAATGGTAAGGAGATGGAAGTTTAAATAATAATAAATAAATATCCTTGGACATTTCACACGGCGTCATCTAGTCCCAAGCTAAGCAATTTAATGCTTGTGTTATGGTAACCAGATGACTGATAAACTACATAGATACATTTTTTTTTTGTAAATACATACATATTATACATAGAAAACACCCAGACACGAAACAAATATTTGCAGATCATGCAAACATTTGTCCCGCAGCGGGGATCGAACCCGCAACCTCTGCGTCTCAGGCGGGCTTTCGCCCACTGCGCCACAGAGGTCGTCGTAACACAGAGTTTAATGGAAAAGTCTGTTTTTTTTACTAGAAGTGCTATGGAAACTGCTTGGTAAAGTGAGTAAGTTCGTATGAGCAAGTGGTTAACTCTGGTGACGGAGTTTTTAGGCCGCCTTAAAGCCTCCGTCATGATTTAATACTAATATTAAATTACTTTTAAACGACAAGTTATGAACTTAAATATACAGGATACTTTGGCAGTGGTAGCCAAGAAAAGTTGGACTTTGTATCCAAAAACATGCAAATAGACGTGAATTTCGTCGTCTTTCAAACGAGCTTCTTTGTCCTCAGGCGAACACCCAGCAGCAATGCAAACCAGCAACCGCGCGTCGTCATACCTGACGTCACAGCTGAGCTGCGCGCTGGTCACTTACCTCGTCTCCTCCATGGTCTGCAGGTGATCGCCTACAGGGGGCGTCGGTGGAGCTTTTATACTCCTTGTTTCTAGAAGAAAGTAGGATACAGCGTGTTTTATTACCGAGATTGCAGATAAATACAATTTCTTCATTGAACTTGCTTCTCGTTTTAAAGGTCAATCTTGTCAGTTTTCAATAAAAACGAACGAATGTTATAGACATGGTTTTAATGCAAGCATTGTTCAGGCACCAGTTCAATCATTTAGTGAAAATGATACCAATGAACAATGGTTTAATCAAAAGTGCGAATGTGTGTGAAATTATTAAACAAAATTACTTTATGTGCAATATTTAGTAAAATCTCAGTTACAGGTCAATATTAATATTGAACATCAGTATTTTTATGTTATCATAATTATGTTATTTAAAGTCAGTTATCATATTATTACTATTGCGCAGACTTGCTTCTTTAGTGGACAAATTGACTAAAAAAAAACGACATTGAGTAAGTGTGAAATGGTTGTGATGAAAGGAAAACTATGAAATTGTTTTTTTATAAGATATCTGACAATGCATTTTTAAGCAGCCTTAAAATCTAACAACTGATTACATTTATGAGCGAGTTTGCAAATAACTTGAACATGTAGGTATTATGTTTAATAGTCAAATTACAAATAATTATAAATAGATGACGTTGTTCTTTTTCCGTATTTTAAATTAACATAATTTTTATTGTAAATTCGATATTCATTAATCAGTTGAATTAGACGATAAGGCTGCAGATTGTTTGAGCTCAAACTACTTTAGAATGATCGTTTGAATGGTAACCTTAGATCCCCTAAGGGCCTATGGGACTACGAGTATAACAAGACAATTTTGAAATTTTGTACTCAGAATTGAAAGCAAAAGCTCCACCTGTATAACTAAAGTATTAAATTAATCAGTAATTTAGAAAATACTTAAATTAAGCGAACGTTAGAGATTGTTATAAAATAATGATTAAATTTTCGCAAACCTAAACCAGATTCGTGGTTGATAAAGGAAATAGGAATTTCTATGTTATGGTCATAACAGCACTATATCGTACCCTTACCTAATGACATAGAATAAAGAATGACTTCGCCCATAACATTTGTTACTTTGACACTCGAAAAATCTCTGGGCATTGTTTTGAATCAAAATGGCATGAATGGCACTGGAAGAATTGTGACAACACTAGTCACAGTAGCCACAAAGAAGAAGTGAAGAAGTGTAGTGAATCAAAATGGCGTTAGTAGATCATTTGATAATGGTATTAAATTGTCAAGTCTATAAAGTTTTTGTTTGAAATGCAGGCATTTGTATACCTAATTGGACTCTAAGTGAAGCTATGTTTTCTTAAATCAAAATAATAGTGGTTTCTTTATCATGTATTGTAAGCCAACTGACTGCGCGTTGATTTTATTTCTGGAATTGAAAAGTTTGTTTGATTGTAGTCAATTTTTTCAAAATCAGCCTTCAAACAAACAACTGCAATTTTCTTTCAAAAGTAAGGGTACGGTTTAGTGTGGGTTTACATACGCATCTTTTATTTCAATATCGAATAGTCAAGAGCTGTGATTTTATTTGATCTCAGGTAATGTAAATTGAATTTTTGTACATAACTGATTATACGTAACGTAGATTAAAGGTTTATATCAAATGTAAATATTTCGGGTTATTGTAAATATTATTGTAATCGAGTTTAAATATACATTTTATTATTATTACCGCCTGCCCTTAAATTTTTTTTCATGTGAGGGTAGATTGTAATGATATCAGCCGCCTGTTCTTACAAATCAAAACTGAAAAAGTCATACCAGCAACTGTAAAGAAAAGCAGCTTTATTTAACTTTTCGCCCTCAAGTGGATAAAGTTTGTAGGGGCAGACGGTCCTATATAAATTTTATTAGTTGTTCCACCATTTGCGTGGTGAAAAACTCTACTTTTGTTCTTAGAACGTTTTTGTTAGAATCGTTTTTATCAGAAACAACTTAACTTTAAATTACTAGCAATGTCAGGCGAATGTGTACAAGCTGAGTAAATTGGGTTCTTATACTTTTTATTGTTTCTGATAAAAATATAATAAACTTTGTAACTATTAGTAATATTGACAAATAAAATTGAAAAATCTATCGACTGTTTTATACTAAAACATTTACTGAAATCGCAAATAGATCAAACTTCTGTTATTCGTATTTCACACTGGCTGAGTTACATACAAATATTGCTATCCATTGCTTTGATCTCAGTGAAGTGGTTGATGTACGAGATTTAGGTTCGGAAGCGCTCGTGGCGAAGTTAAGCAACGTTCTGAGCGGTCACTACTAGGATGGGTGACCGCAAGTGGCATTTTCATCTGAGCGCTTCCGTGCTTCGGAGGGCACGTTAAATTGTCGGTCCCGGCTTTTAAAGTCTTTAGGCGGCCTAAAAACTCCGTCACCAGAGTTGACCACTTGCTCATACGAACGAACAAACGAAGTTTGACAGCCAGCGCTCTTTTTACATGGCGCGACCTAAACGCCAACTCACTGTCCTATTGTTAAGACGAAACACTCCAGAGGCCCTAGCCATGTTACATTTCGACAATCGCTTTCGATTAGAAACAAAAAAAAATGTATAGGAATTGACATTCGATGACGAAAACTCGAGCGATCAGAAATGTCAAATCAAAGGTGTAGCGATGATAGAAATCGAATCGCTTCATAGCGAATGCCGGTTGGCTAGGCCCTCTGATACATTTTCATACGAGAAAGCGAGAAGTCGGTATTGTGCTCTGTGTCACAGCGAGAATGTCAATCCTCAAAACCCGTATTGCTGCCAAAATAAAATAAATGTCCTACTGCGAAGGCCGATACTATGCAGCTAGTGACACTGACATCTGTCAATGGTTGGAAAAACGTTTATTTGCATCGACACGCTTCATCTGTCATTGTGAGCTACGTATTTCAACTGGAATGTGAATACTTGTGCTTCTTTCTTTTTAAATTTAATATTGTGTAGATTTCAATATTGTTTATTTTGTTTTTCTATTAGTATTTGGTATCTACAATATTTATAATAATAAAATGAAATAAAACATTATAGATTCTAGATTATATTCAAAAACAATGAAAAAGAGGCTATTTCAAAATAAAAGTATAGTTATTGGCGAAACTAACGTAACAACCTCTTAGAACCATTAAATTAAAAATCTATACAAACAAAATTAAATGTTTTGGTCCTCTATGAATTCCTAAACCACTGTTCAAATTGTGATAAATCTTTGTAAATATCTAAGGACACGATAAAAAAAGAAATAAAAATACCTAACTAAAATGTAAAGTTTGCTACATACATTGAATAAATCAATACACACAAATGGTAGTCGATCAAAGAGAGATTGAACACAATGTACTATGTGTTCAATCTCTCTTTGATCAGTACTTTGATTACTGAAGTAATACAGCAATTGTAAGCATAATGAGCTTTACAACCCTCTGATAACAACTTTATTTGTCAATGCTAATGAAACTATCAAAAAATTCAGTAATTGATTGCACCTGGTATTGATAAATATTAAACCTGCCGAAGTCAACTCGATTAATCATTAATCTTATCTCTCGATTAACCTTTTTTTTTGTTTGTTTTCACAAACAACTCAATTGAAATTCACTTTCAACTTTCGTGAGTTGTATTTGACATTATTATAACATACAGTTTAATTTACACACGTAATTGATACGTGTACGTATTGATACAAACAATTAGTACAACATTAAATAAAAATAAATAAATATCCTTAGACATTCCACACGGCGTCATCTAGTCCCAAGCTAAGCAATTTTATGCTTGTGTTATGGTAACCAGATGACTGATATACTACATAGATACATTTTTTTTTGTAAATACATACATATTATACATAGAAAACACCCAGACACGAAACAAATATTTGCAGATCATGCAAACATTTGTCCCGCAGCGGGGATCGAACCCGCAACCTCTGCGTCTCAGGCGGGCTTTCGCCCACTGCGCCACAGAGGTCGTCCTGACCATTATAAAAAAAATTATAAATTGTGGTAAATCATTAAATAAATAATAGACGTCTCCATCTAATTTTCAAAAAAACCTATGAACATGATCTTTGTGCAAATAATTGCCATTCATCATTTTTCCTAATATTGAAAATACGATGTGTTATTTTGTAAAATCCATTCTAATATACTACGAAATCACCTACAAATTATAGTTCAATTTTACTGACGTGTTTGTTCCAAACAACTAAACCGCGTTTGAACGCATGCTCAAGCACACGCTCATTGACAATGATTCTACTAATGAACGTCAAATTGACGATGTCATTTTCTATTATTCCCACTCAGACAGTGTGAAATTCGACGCTTCAATCTCTTCTTGTAATTATAACGTAGTTACTGAGTAGTACCGTAGCTATAAATAGGTATGTTCCTTAGTAGAATGTTACTGTATTATTTACGAAAGGGGTTTATGAATGTTCGTTTTTTACGTTCTATTGTATCGTTTTGTATAATATAATGTTTTGGGAGGAAGGAATATTAATAAATATTACTAAAAACAACTTTGTTTTACTTTATTTCTTTCTTGTAAAACCTTTAAAAATATAGAATAGAATAGAAAAAGTTTTTATTTTCCATCAACATAAACATGGGTAACACACAAATGAAAATACTTATTGACAATCGAGTGACAAGAAAATATAGTTATTCAGAGGTGTTTTTTTAGACAAGGTCAAATACAAACTTAAGTACCTTTTAAGCAATATAGCCTATTTAATTCCTGAAAGAGAGTTACAGGTAGTAATCAATCTTTTTAAACCTTTTCTTTATTTGAGTAATTAATTTTTCGGTAGTTAATTGCTATGTGCCATTGGATATTATAATCTATACTGTAGTTTTATGTGTCATTATCATTTGCACAATTAACTTAGAACTGTGTTTAACGAACCATTTGTCAAAGTCTCTGTTAATAGTGTGCTATTAATTATGATTACCATACACTGAAACAATCGTTAATTACTGATACTAATTACTCTGTAAAGAGCTGTTTAGCCCGGCATATATCAAACAAATTACATAATCAGTATACAAAATCATCACCATCTTTTTACCAAGTGGCATTATCAGCTGAGCGCTTCCGTGCTTCGGAGGGCACGTTAAATTGTCAGCCCCGGCTGTTAAAGTCGTTAAGCCATGACGGAGGCCTTTAGGCGGCCTTAAAACTCCGTCACCAGAGTTGGCCACTTGCTCATACGAACGAGTGAACAAAACAAAAATATAATTTTTAAAATCGGACCACTATTGACGAAATAATGGGTGAACATCCTCGATGGTGAACATACATTAAAAAATACATACAGTTGAACATAAAACCTCATCTTTTTTTGAAGTCATTTAAAAAGCACATCTATCGATGCACATAAACTTGTAACTGCAGAGTCCAGATTTAATAAAACTCTTTCAGAAGGGATATCATGTCCAAAAGGCTGCACTTGCTTTGATAGAAGTACCTACACTTGAGTACGAAACTCCTGAGTGGCCTTGGCGCTTTTAAAACGGTACAACTTCCCAGTAATAGGAAAACATTTTAAAAATGCAGTTCGTAGATTTTAAACTGCCTTAAAGCCATGTCGTCATGGCAAGTGGCCTAAAAGTAATTTAGTAATTTTTTTTTGTTTGTTAGAAAGAAACAAATGAATTGATTTAAGCAGAAATGCAAGTCAAGAGTGCAGAAAATGGCTTTCTCCTTGACGACCTCTGTGGCGCAGTGGGCGAAGGCCCGCCTGAGACGCGGAGATTGCGGGTTCGATCCCTGCCACGGGACAAATGTTTCAATCTTCTACAAATATTTATTCAGGGTCTGGATGTTTTTCTATCTATAGTAAGTCTAAAAAAATATCTATGGTAGTATATCAGTTACGATAACACAAGCATTAAGTTGCTTAGCTTGGGACTAGATGACGCCTTGTGGAATGTCCAAGGATATTTTTTTTTATTTAGTTAAATAACATTTTTATTTTGCAACTTTTGATATTCGTTATGGAATAAAATAGCAGGGCTTCATATACCGGTAAAATTTTCGTACCGTTACTTCCGCCCAACACTAGGTAACGTTACCAAAACAGGTAACGTTATTTTTTTTAACGTTACTTTTGTGGCATGATACCGGTAAATGAATATAGCGTTACTTTTACTTTTATCGGTAAAGTAAACGTTAATTAACGTTATATTATTATTGATACTAAACAGTTTTCTATCTCTTTCTTTGATTTTCGATGTTACAAGCAGTTGACTTGTTACCTTGAGTTGGTTTGATTGTATGTAACACGAGATATTTTGTGAAAAAATGGTAAGTACCTACCTAATTTTGTATACTAATTGTCAGTCAAGCTCTGTTAGTTGCAATTAATTTATGTACCTACATACTTCTTGCTAAAAAATGTAATTTTATTAAAATGTCATATTGAGCAATTTATTTCGTAGATCGAATGAGATCTACTTTTTCGATGACAGCTGTCAAACTTCAAACGCCCATATCTCGAGAACTACTCGTCCTAGACTTTCCGTTGTGAGCTCAAATTAAAGACCTTGATGAGATCTACTTTTTCGATGACAGCTGTCATACTTCAAACGCCAATATCTCGAGAACTACTCGTCCTAGACTTTCCGTTGTGAGCTCAAATGAAAGACCTTGATGAGATCTACTTTTTCGATGACAGCTGTCAAACTTCAAACGCCCATATCTCGAGAACTACTCGTCCTAGACTTTCCGTTGTGAGCTCAAATGAAAGACCTTGATGAGATCTACTTTTTCGATGACAGCTGTCAAACTTCAAACGCCAATATCTCGAGAACTACTCGTCCTAGACTTTCCGTTGTGAGCTCAAATGAAAGACCTTGATGAGATCTACTTTTTCGATGACAGCTGTCAAACTTCAAACGCCCATATCTCGAGAACTACTCGTCCTAGACTTTCCGTTGTGAGCTCAAATGAAAGACCTTGATGAGATCTACTTTTTCGATGACAGCTGTCAAACTTCAAACGCCCATATCTCGAGAACTACTCGTCCTAGACTTTCCGTTGTGAGCTCAAATGAAAGACCTTGATGAGATCTACTTTTTCGATGACAGCTGTCAAACTTAAAAAAAGTAGATCTCATCAAGGTCTTTCATTTGAGCTCACAACGGAAAGTCTAGGACGAGTAGTTCTCGAGATATGGGCGTTTGAAGTTTGACAGCTGTCATCGAAAAAGTAGATCTCATTAAGGTCTTTCATTTGAGCTCACAACGGAAAGTCTAGGAGGAGCACTTTTGAAGCAACATCTGCATGTTCGTCATGAGCACTGAACGCGTTAAGTCAGATTTTCATGTTTAACTATTTGTATTGTCATCGATCATTAATAAGTGCCAGTAGGTATGCAGTGACAATACAAAAAGTTAAACATGAAAATCTGTAAAAAAAAAAAATAAAAAAAAAAATAGAAAAAATAAAAATAAATAAAAAAAAAACATTTAGTTAGAAAAAAAAATTAAAATAAAAAATAATTATTTAAACGAAATTCGATTCGATTATTCGATAGTTTAAAATTCTTTTAAACTAAATCATCAAAAGATCACTTTTTAGTTAGTTTATGTAAAGCCTTTTATGTACAATATTAAACAAGCATATACCCTGCTTCCATAATGTCCAAAAAGAAAAAATGAAAAACAAACTTCTAAGCTTGAATAATGTTTTTAGTTCGGCGCGGCGAAGAAAAGCGCGAATCGTATGAGATTTTGTCATACTAAATTGAAACTAATCTGTGTCTCGAGACAAGTGACGTCACACGCGGAAATCTCAGCCTTTTGATTCTATTATTTTTAAGCCGCCGTAAAAGGAAACAGGATTAGGTGACTGCCCTTGTTCAAAAAATACGAAGGCGGTGGCATTTCGTTACCTTTTAAATAAAATTCCTGAGGAAGAGGTAGAAAACCTATGGAAAGAAGTTTTAGAAGTTTTTAAAAAATACAGTGAATAAAAATAAAATTCTAAAAAAGATTTTTGTAAGTTTTATTGAGATAAAAAATTATCAATCAAATCACCATTATTCATGTGTGCTGTAGACGCCTCGATAGCCAAAACGCAGCGACAAATGTCACGTGTTAGACACACGCACAGCGCGCCATCACCGCGCATGCACGTTCGTTGCCGCTCTGCTCGCCTAGAGCGGCAACATGCATTTTTAACGAAATGAAGTATCGGTATATTATGGGAATTACCTCTGTAGTTGTAACGTTATTATATTTTTCGTTACCTAGGTAACAATACTAACTAAATTACCGTTATATAGGTATCTATATGAAAGTAACGTTATTTACCGTTATTTTTATTGGGAAGTGGTAACGTTATAAAGCCCTTATTTTAAAAATAGTATATTTAGGGTGACCGCAAGTGGCATCATCAGCTGAGCGCTTCCGTGCTTCGGAGGGCAAGTTAAGTTGTCGGTCCCGGCTTTTAAAGTCGTTAAGCCATTTAAGCGGCCTTTAGGCGGCCTTAAAACTCCGTCACCAGAGTTGGCCACTTGCTCATACGAACGAACGAACGAAGTATATTTAATGCCGGGTTCCTATAGCCAACTAACGAATGACCGGTAGGTTGGTCGTCATAGCAACGTTGTTTATTCAACACAAAATGTATGAGACTTTTTGACAGATAACAACGTTGCTATGACGACCGACCTACGGACATCCGTTAGTTGGCTATAGGAACCCGGAATTAGGGTTCCGTACCACAAGAGGAAAAAACGGAACAGTAACAATACCTACCAAAACCGAAACAAATATCAGACGCAGCCGAAACATTCCGTCAATAATCCGTTCGGTCCGATTCACTCGATTTACTTGATACGTACAGTCAGCATCAGATTAATGTTAGTTCACAATAAAAAATAATCTATACCACTAATATCTATACTATATTATGTCTACCGTATCTTTCGGTATCAATGTTCCTCGTTGTTATTTGTTCCAAATAAACAAAAAATTATTGTTACACGCTTTTTTTAATTGATACGGTTGTTTAAACTGTTTTTGTACAAATTAATTAATCTACCTCACTAATAATTTAAACATAAAAGTTTTTAGGATTTACAGGTGGATGTTTGTTACTCTTGTTGTTTAATGAAGGGGTTTGATTGACACTATACATTATTAACAATGTATTTATAATCTGGAATAACACATGCTACTTTTTAATAGAGTTAGTACCACGCGAGCGAAGCCGCGGGCGGAACTTTGGTGAATTATTATTCACTATTATACTAACTCTTAAAAAATTACAAAGTGATCTTGATCTTCCTGAATAAATGATTTTGTTTTTTATTTTGAGAGCTTACCAAGCTGCGGGTTTTTAGTATATCTTTTCTTGTACCGTTCAAAGAAGACAATTTTATAAACGAAAAAATACCCGTAACAGTTTGATAAATGTGCGATATAGCGACAAACTATTCTATGATTTAACTCTGTCTCGCTCTTTAGTCTAAGAAATGCGTACTGCGCATCCTTGTCACTCGGTTCACCAATACATGTTACAATGTACTATCACCCAAAGCACCGCTTCACCACCTTAAGGGTGCTTTTTTCTGTGACGCACGCAACTAGCAGTTTACACCGCTTTGCAACATTCGAACACCAATAGCAACAAAGTATTTCGGTGCTTTGTTATAAAGTTTGAAGAACAAATAATAACAGTAAGTTTTTAACAATGGTAAAAGTCATCAAACAATTATTGCTTTTAGATGTTTATGACTCCGATTGGTCAAAATAATAAGGGATCAGCTAGCTAACATCTTGCAAGCTAAACTGTTTCAAAATTGGTAAAGCGACGCTTTTGGTGATAGTACATTAGGTTGAGTGTTCGAAACCTCTTTGGTACACGTCGGTACACGAAGCACTTTGGTCCAGCATGAGCCACTTTGTTACCATTTCGTCTTTGTGTGGATGCGGAAGGTATGTCTGCTGGGATAGATCATTCCAGATGCGATGCATGCCTTTGTTGGTCGGTGCTGGTAAATGGAGCGAAACGGTTGTAAACTATTGTTCTTCGAAAATATAAATTTTACTATCAATGCTTTCGATTCCATATTCAAACCCTCAATCGCAAAAATTAACCAATCAGGGTGCGTTTTGATCTTACGTCAAGTCAGTCAAACATAGGATGACGAACCCTGACTGGTCAATTATTGCCCCGCTTAGCGCCAATCCTCAGTGGAAACGCAATAAGTAATTGTAAAAAAAAATTTAAATAAATATTTTATACAAAAAAACAAATTAAGTAAATCAGCACTGAGACGTTTCAAAGTATTCTCAATACTTCAATTATAGACGAGTATTATAATCAAAGCCTGACATTTACTTTATCATTAAAATAAACTACCATATTATCGTAAAATTACGAACTTATCTCTATCCTCACGTAACCTAATTTTATTCCTTGAAAAATGCCAGCCTCCCGCAATTTATAAGGTCTTAATACGAAAATATGAATATTAAGAAAGGCCGCAAAGGCATAAACTCCGATAAACCATAGATTATGGAGTTGCAAAGCGCGGATGGAAAAGCTCGGCTACACTCGTTTTCGGCATAATCGCGTAATCCTACGACTTATTGCTACAGGACCGGATAAAGGTATAAATAATGCAGAATTCTCAAAAATGACCGGACCTTGTAGACGCTAATGACAATTTAAAAATGTTTTTAACTCGTTTCTTAGGACCGCACGATTTATGTAGAAAATACGAGTAGTGTTTGTTTATTTACCTCTGTGGCGCAGTGGGCGAAGGCTCGCCTGAGACGAGGAGGTTGCGGGTCGAATCCCGCTGCGGGACAAATGTTTGCAAGTTTTGCAGGCATTTGTTCCGGGTCTGGATGTTTTTCTATCTATAATTGTATGAATTTACAAAAAAAAATGTATCTAAGTACCTAGTATATCAGTCATCTGGTACAATAACACAAGCATTTAATATGTTAATAATAAGTTGCTTAGCTTAGGACAAGATGACGGAGTGAAAATGTCGAAAGATATTTATTTATATATTTTATTTACTTATTGGAATGTATTAGACATTCGATAAAAAGGTTGCAAGTTTGAATCTCAAATTGTAAATGAGTTTTTGTTTTGAAATATGATATGCACATAATACGAGCTCGTATTGCCTGCACATAATGTTTTTCGAACGAGCAGTCACTTCGCGATTTTGTTGTGCGCGTCACCTGCTAGTTCACAGCGCGTTTTATAAACGCGAGGATAGTGTGCACGGTCACAGCTTGCCGCCTGCATTTCGTTCGCTTTGCGTTTGTTTCGCGTATATTTGCGTTAGTCACAAGTAAGACCAACCCTTATACTGATGTACAGACGGAGGCCTTAAGGCGGTCTAAAAACTCCGTCACCAGAGTTGGCCACTTGCTCATACGAACTTACTTTTTTAATGATGTACGCAATAAAATATTTCTAGATCTTATTTCTAGATATGAGTAGTTTTTGCTGAAATTTGCTTATATGCGTTTTGGAAGATCTTTTAACATACCTATTTAGTATCCTGTAATAGTCTCCTTTTGAGGTGACTATTGCAGAAAACGTAGATGATTAGTAAATAGATTTTTTTATTATAAACCGTGTTGGCCAAGTGGATAAGTACATAGACTTTCGATCTAAAGGTCGTGAGTTCGAATCCGGCCGTGCATCAATGGACTTTTCGTGTCGAAAATTGTATATGCGCTTTAACACGAGCTTTAAACGGTGAAGGAAAACATCGTGAGGAAACCCGCGGCTAGTCAGCCCCACACGTATTGATCATTGTCTTTCCTGTGGATATGGCCGGCTAAGCTGAGAGGGATGGTTTAGGTGCTGGGCAAGCCTATTCCATCTCAACAATGTCCAAGGCACTACAGTGTCCCGTTAAGTGTAGGCAAAGCTTGCCTCCTGACTCTGTATAAATCATCTATTAAAGATGTAAGGCCTAAGTTTTTTTTTAAATTTTATTAAGTACCTATATTTTCGTTTAGTTTAGTTCGTTTAGTATCCTGTAAAAAAGAATCTTGATTCTATATACCCAAACAGTTTACAACAATACAAATTGACTTACTCATTGCACAATCATGAGTGTTTCGGTAATGCCTTTGGGTGACCTCGGATTATTGTAATGATGACCTGCTAGCATTAAGGGGTGAATTGTTTTGTAAAGACGGCTTAGGGAGGAAGCGAGCTGGCTTATTAACCGTCATTAGGGTATAACTGGGCATCAAGGAAACGGCCTGCTTAAGATTTGGGGGGAATTTAAATGGAAATGTGTCGATTGGTAGAGATTACATAACAGGGATAGAAAATTTAAATTTTGGAAAGGTTTATAGAATCTGAAGAAGTTCGTTGTTTACATAATTTTACAGTGTTAAACCACACTTGGGTATATTATTATAAATAAAATCTTACTAAAAGTTAAGAGCTTCGGCAGGATTAGATACAAGCGATCGCTCTTTAGCCGAGCTGCCTGACCGCTAGGCTACGGAACCTGTACGCCGAGAGCTGAAACTATTACTAAGATGATTTTTCGGTTAATTGGATTTGTTGTGTTCTGTCTAGAATTTAGTCTCCTTCTGTTTTTTTTGTGTCTTGATGATTTGTTGTTGAAAATAAGTTATTCAAAATCGACTCTTTAAAATATAGGTAAGTACTATAGGTATAGGTATGTTTTTGTGAAAATAGAGAATACCCAACGAACCACGTCTATATTATTATCTTTGTTTTTTTTTTGCCCCCCCCCCTAGCAGTGACGATGTGACCGAAGATGGAGCTTGTACGTCTAGAAAACACCTATTCACTCTTGCCTTAAAGAGACGGATTATATTTTATATTCTGTTCCTTTATTTTTCTTACTTTTAGAAAACAGATTAAACATTTTAAATTTGGAATAATGTTTTAATAATTGATAATAGGTATGAGTTATGATGTTATTAGACAAAGGACTTATTAACCGGTTTGACTTCATTGTTCTCCAAATTCGAAATTTCTTTTATGCGATGGTTAAATCAGATAAGCTGCCCAATTTTTAATAAAAAATCGTGTAAATCTTTATTCTCAACTTTGATGGCTACAAATAGCTAAGTTTTGTTTCAATAAAATTATGAACAAAAAATTATTTGTAAGCTTTTGTCCAAAATAAATGATTATAGAACAATCTTTATTACAAAGTAGCGATTAACGTTACGTGTTTCAAATTTAAAAATATTAACCTTTACTGAACTGTTAAAATGTAGTATTTTTTTAAATCAATAAAAAGCCGTGTTGGTCAAGTGGAGTACTTCGACTTTCGATCCGAAGGTCGTGGGTTCGAATCCGGCCGTGCATCAATGAACATTTCGCATCGAAAAATTTATATGCGCTTTAATACGAGCTTATAACGGTGAAGGAAAACATCGTAAGGAAACCCGCGGCTAGTCAGCCCCACACGTATTGATCATTGTCTTTCCTGTGGATATGGCCGGCAGCTGAGAGGATGGTTTAGGTGCTGGGCAAGCCTATTCCATCTCAACAATGTCCCAGGCACTACAGTGTCCCGTTAAGTGCAGGCAAAGCTTGCCTCCTGACTCTGTATAAATCATCTATTAAAGATGTAAAGGCCAAGTTTATTTTTATTTTATAATATTTTTATTTATTTTTTATTTTTATTTTTTTATTTATTTTAACCAGTTAGCTCTCTAAAAGCGTCGATGGGCTTGCAACCTGTCACGTATGGAAAGTTAACTTCTGCAAGATGGGCATGTACCAAATAAGTATTTGGACATACGTCTGACTACCCCCTTAGACATCTAAGGATCTAAAAATTGCATTAAGATTTGAAAGAAACGTCTACCGCTCCCTGGGATACTGTCGTGATCATAATTATGTCATATTTTTTTTTTATTTAAATAAATTGTTAAATATCGGATCAGGTTATATCGATCGAGTTTCTTTACTTACTTACTCGTGTTTCGTAGCACGGTGGAGGCAGACGCAATCTTGAGGGTAGATCAAAATCGCTTACTGTATTACTATTATTGACGACCTCTGTGGCACAGTGGGCGAAGGCCCGCCTGAGACGCGGAGGTTCCGGGTTCGATCCCCGCCACGTGAAAGAGTAACAAACATCCATCCAGACATTCTTACAAACTAAAATATCCTTGCTCTCTAAAAATATAAATACCCTTGAACAGTGTCATTTCTTCCCAAGCTAAGCAACTGAATGCTTGTGTTATGTTACCCAGATGACTGGTATACTACCTATATATTTTTTTTGTAGCTACACAAATATTATATATAGAAAAACACCCAGACCCAGAACATACAAACATTTGTCCTGTTGTGAAGATCGAACGCGCAACCTCCGCGTTCTTCAACGGGCGATCTCCCACTGCGCCATAGAGGTTGTTTTACGAGTAAAGTCACGGGCTTCTCACAAGTTTCACATATTTATCTAATTTGGTACGAACGACTGCTTTTTACGAAAATTAATGTTTCAACTTCGTTTCCTATTAGGATTTTATATACTTGAATGCTTATGACAAAGATTAGATATTGAACGCTTTTTAATTTATGATCACGCTTCCGACTGGCAGTGACCTGAATCAAGTAAGCTATTTATAGATAGTTTGCAACGATCCTTAGATCGTTTTACTGATTCAATTTCTCAGTTTTTTTTTTAATTTTCAGTAAGGCTGATATTTTCTAAGTAAAACCATAGTTTTTTGTTCATTAACCTCGAAAATATAAAATACAGCAATCCTAGGCTTCAAAAACAAACAAATTATAAAAATAAAATTAAGTAGGTATTTATCGCTATTTACCTTTATTTAATTTTAATTTTATCCCGACGTTCTGATCGCGAAAGTTTAAAAAAGACTAAAATTAAGTAAGTAAATAAGTTCGTATAGCATGTCCAACTCTGGCGACAGCGTTTTTATGTAGTTTAATTTAACGCGCTTAAGAAACACCGAAGCGCTTAGCAGCAAATGCCACAATTAGAATAAGCACATAATTTCGGCATAACTGACCGAGGTGTCAAGAAATTATTCGTGTTGCCAGGAAAGCCAAACAACACGAACCGTCACGGAAACACCCACAGTGTCGCATGTTACCACAGTGGTATTCACGACTACATTTTGCACTACCATTATTCCGCAATATTAGTAACGAATTGTCTAGAAATTGATGACTGTAATTTAACGTTCGTAATACCACAAAATATCTTAGACATTCAGGGCTTTTGGGGCCTTTTCAGCTAAATCATAATAATGATAAAAATATATGAAATTTATCGTTTATGATTATTGTTTCATCTGACGGCCTTTTCAGCTGGCGAGACAATTTATCAATTAGTGAACTGTGGTCATTTTACATAGCATCATGTAGCCCCAAACTTAATGAACTACATCGGCAACTATGTACACTCTTTGTCCTCCGGCATAAAATGCATCAAGCTTAGGACAGGGCAATTGCGCTCATTACAAGAGGATGTCCAAGAGTGAACTGTAATATCCCGACCACCTTCACCGTATTTCTACGTCCATCATTTCCAAGGACGCCGAGGCCTAAGCTTGTAATAACGAGTAGGACAATAACGGCGACAGGACAATAACAGGCGGTTAGGTGACAAGTAATTACGATGGAAATACGAGATGGCGGGATTGCGTGACGGTTGAGCACTACGAGGCACAATAACTGCCTTCTAATGAGGTTTCAGTGACGTAGAATTGTAAGAACCTTGAAGACGAAAGTGGAGACTAATGAATAGATTGCTTAGTTGGCAACTGAGACTGAGAAAACATTCTTCTATCGCAATTAGTGGCATTATAATTGTCGGTTTTTATAGTCGTTAAGCTATGACGGAGGTCTTTAGGTGGCCTAAAAACTCCATCACCAGAGTTGGCCACTTCCTCAGACGAACGAACGAACTAATTTTTCGTCTTTGATGGCAGCTAGTAGCGAGTTCGTAACTGGTTACGAAGCTCCGGTTTCGTAGACGGCCGAAGCGTAGCGATCGTGCAACTAGTTGCCACCAAAGAAAAAAAATCTTCCATCGCAACTGGTCGCGAATCACAGTAGCGATGGCGGCCGAAGGGGGATGGCTTTGTTGAAAGAGGGCATGGGATAAAAAGCTTAAATATTATAGCTTAAGAAGATAGTGGCAGGAAGATGATGACATAACTAGACGACATCATTCTTAAAGCACAAAATTTTTAGACATTCATGTTGTTTTAGCTGAATCATAATTATGATAAATAATGTTTAAAATTAATCATTGAATCAGCTAAAACGTCCACAGATCTATAGTATTACAACAATACATTTATTACAAAATCTGGAGTCTTGACTTTTTTTTCATATTTGTCTTAATAAACGAAACCCAAAAATAATAATATGATTTATAGTTGATTCCTAAAAATAAATAAAATATGACACAAAAGCCAATTTATCAGCCTTACAGAGAAGTGGCCATTGGATTGCCATACAAAAACACAATCACCTATAACAGGACCCTAAAACCCCATAAAATTCATCCAGTCAGGAACTTGCGTAATCACTGCAATAACAGTAAATCCAACAAACGCCCTTACTACCGCGACATAAAGCTCATAATGCCAACACGTGACGTAATGCAATCATAATTCTAATATCACTTCTGAATAAAGAATTGGTATCAAATAAAAGTGGATAGGATTCCGTGGTTGGTGAATAATAAAAAGGACAAGCGGTTTTGAAACGAAACACGGTGTTACGATTTCGATTCATAGTGGAATATTTCTATAAGTGTTCAGTGTTCTAGCACGACTAGACAAGCTACTTCAAGATGTTGCAACAAGTGGCAAAATTACAAATTTTATAAAATAAAATTCAATTTTGTAAGAAGAGAGAAGTTTCCTGACTCTCGAGGTACATTTCTGTTAAATAATTCCGACGATCCTAATATAAATTAAAAATAAACTTATTAAAACAAAACAAAAGCAAGTGACTCTAGTGCAAACTAAAAGTAAGTATACATCTTTTTTAAACTTAAGATTACTTACAATTCAATATTTATTTATTTTTTATATTACAATACAACATGGACTGTTATTAGATGTTACATTGGAAATGGTCGCGTCGAATCAATTACATTTTTGACTATAAATACCAGTGTCAATAAACTTCATAGTTTTATTGGCTGAGCAGAAAATGATTTTTATTTTAAAATTTTATATGCAGAGCCGGCCGAGAAGGCGTTGGCGGGACGATCTTGACGTGTTTGAGAAGAAGTGGTGGGAGATCGCCAAATACAGGAGTCAGTGGAGGATTTTGGGGGAGATCTTTGCCCAGCAGTGGGACATAGGAGGTTATTAAAAAATTTTTATATGCAACGAGTAACTTTTAAAAGCGCGATCAACTGAAAGTCATGACAAGGGGTTATTTGTTTCATTTGAGCGTAGGGCGTTTTAACGAGCCTTCTTCAGAACTTGCCCATAACCATAATCTTTAAGCTGGCTTTTCAATTAACTTTAGACGTAGCCGATTAAACCCAAAGTTCACCACCGACTAGTTTAACTGAATATTTATTTTTACCTCCTTTTTACTTTATACAACAATGTAAAGCGGAAGACCTTGATTAAATAAGGGTAAATAGCGATAAAAACCCGTAAATGTAATGTTTTATCAAAGATCTTGATTGTTTTCTCTCTATGTCTATATAAATTAAACTTTTAGGTAAATCATTGAAAGCTTATTTATTCTAATTTTTAATTTAAGGTTATGGCTTGACTTCACATAAACATTACTTAATCTGCATTTAAAATCAATTTAAAATCATTACATAAATTTCAGCTTAATCGTGGTTAAACTGAAATTTTCACCTAAACGAGGTTTGGAATGTCCAGTACTGGAATGGCGATTACACTGGATTACTTCGCTCATAAAACATTACGATGATCCACTAATCTCGAGATATAAACCCACCTCAAACTTCGGTATACGCTCCACGTAAACACTTAAACGTCAGTGGAACGTCAAACATAAAGCTGACGCTGCGGAATGACCACTGCGTCACGCTGAAGGCAGCTAATTCACTCCATGTCGTACAGCCTATCCACATTTCGCGTTGCGGGTTGTTCGCGCGCGATCCGCGGGAGTGTGGAGAGGCTAATAAAAAACCACACAATAATGAGTCTGACTCCACATTGAGCTTCCCTCGCGTGGTAGTAACCCTTTTAAAAAGGAGCCTATCCGGTGAGTAGTTTTTGCTTGTCGTGTCGTGAATTGTCGTGATTATTAGTTTTATTTGTTGTTGTTTATATTTTTTCTTTACAATTGTTTTGTATATTTTATTATAGTGTTAAACCACACTTAGGCATTTTATTGTTATGTTATGAGCCTGTAATGTCCCACTGCAGGGCAAAGGCCTCCCTTCCTTCTCTCCATTTCATTTTATTGTAAAAGAAAAATCTTACTAAAAGTTTCGCACTCCCACCGGATTCGAACCGCGATGATACAAGCGATCGCCCTTTAGCCGGGCTGCCTTAAACCATTCGGCCACGGAACCGATCACGTCAAAGCTATTCACGACACGACATCGCTACGACTCACGATATCGTATCGTATAAACTCACGATGCACTCCTTCGTCGATGCAGTCATTTATTGTTAACTAATCTATCATTAGTATAATCAGAAATTAAAACTCTACTAGCGATATAGCTGCATTCAATTTAGTAGTGCCCTGGATAATGATAGACATGACGTCCATTAGAGGAAAATAAAAGTTTTGTTGACGGCTATCCGGCAGTTACTTCTGGAGTAGACGAATAAAATATTATTGTTTTAGTGCCGATAAATGAGAGTCGTAAAGATTGATCTTAAACACTTACAAAAGTTAGGCATTTTTATGTTTAACTGTACCAATACCATAACCGAGCGACCGTGTCCTAATTAATCTCTCATGTGTGGAATGTCCAAGGATATTAATTATTTTATCTATTTATTCGACAAATAATTTTATGAGTAGGTACTTGTCACAGTGCCTGATCCTGTGATTTCAATCTGGCTGTCTCCAGTATTTTTATAATTATATTTCCAATATAGAGTTTCCCAAGAAACTTCCAAATGCTTTCTTTTTAGTCGCAGAAAGCGCGTTCAAACAAACAAACAGAAATACAAGCTTTCGTTATATGCGTAGTGAATAAGCGATTGAATGAATGTTAAATTTACAAACAAATCCTCTCAAAACTACCCACAATGCTTCATTCAGTGTCTCGACAAGAGTATAAAAGTAACTTCAGTGTCACGTTGAGGAATCGACAATGCCGCTATCGGGCGTTCAGGGAAAACTTTGCTCGGAATGTCACAGTCGATGACGTCACATTTGTAAAAACATCACTGTCGTATAATGCGATAAGCTTTATATCTGAGGGTATTGTCTAAATTCGCTGGATATTTATATAGTTGAACTGTTTGTGTTTAAATCTAATTAAACTTTTTAGTTCATGCAAATTGAAAAATTTAATAATTTATCAAAGCTCGGTAAAGTTGTCTCAAAAACTTCGACAGTTTTTTAAAAATATCGAAAGAAGTTTGTCAATTACGACGAATAATACCATGACCTGACCGTGCCCAGATCGTAGCAGGCACAGTAAAATGTAACTATCTGACGACCTCTGTGGCGCAGGGTGAAGTCCTGTCTGAGACGAGGAGGTTGCGGGTTCGTTCCCTGCCATGGGACAAATGTTCTGCAGACTTGATCCACGTCTTGCTGTTTTTCTATTCTACTTATTTTAAAAAAATGTATACCTTTATAAGTATTTATCAGTCATCTGGTTACCCTATTACAAGCATAAGGTTGCCTAGCTTGGGGCTAGATGTAGAATGTCCAAAGATATTTATTAAGTTATAAACGATCTAATGTTGTCTCATATTAATCAATACAAATAACAGTTTTATTACCTGAGACGTTCCAATATTATATTATTAGGTACCTATCATGCTCATGGTTTAATTTAGCAAAGACCTTGGGGGTAACTTAACTAGTTAAAGTACCAGGAAGTCTAACTAAACAACTTGTATGGATATCATAGTTCTGAATTTCTCTATTTACAAGTGCCATAAGATCACCGACAGATGGCGCTTTGCAGCAGATTGCGGTAAACATGTAAATGCTAAAATAAACTGTTCAAAATATTGCACAAGTAATGCAAAGGTTGAATACAAGGGGTAATATTTATTATGAGATAACAAATAGTAAACGCGTACAGAGCTGAATTTTCTGTGTTAAAATTAACTTCTAAATATTCTAATAAAAGAGATAAATCTACATTTAGTTACATGTTTTTGACACCTTGATATCTATTTTTATTAACAGTCACTACTAGACCCATTCCAATTTTAAACCAATACATTTTTGTTTCACAAAGCATACTTAAAAATTGTACCTGTACACACCGAATGCCCAGCACAATAGACACAGTCAAATCAGCTCAATGAACTCACAGTTTAGAGTGAGTTACACATCTAAGTGGTGTGAATATTCTTTTACGTATTTACCTCAAGGGTGGGCCGAAAAAACAATATTCTCGGTAATAAGACGATGTATTATGTTAATATAAGCAGGCCCGTTGCGGCCTGAGTGACGAAATGTTTTGATTAAAACTTATAAAAAACACTTGGAGCGAGACTGGAGCGGCAGCGGTACATTTGAATATTGCCAGAATATTTATGAAATAACAACTATAAGGAAGGTATTTTGCGTGATCTTGATTGTGATACTGATAACACGGCGGAGTTTATCAGTCATCTGGTTACCATAAACATAAATAGCTTGAGACTAGATGACGCCATGTAAAAATATTCATGGATATTTATTACCTTTTTATATAATCTATGTTTTCCCACGGCTGGGCAAAGGTCTACTCCAATTCTTCTTCTGTGTGTCTGTACTTTTGCCTTTACGTAACGGATTTAAATTTTGAGTTGTACCTATAATTACTCATAGTTATATCAGACAGGCAAAATTAAAAAATTATGAAACCGACCTCAATTTCGAATCGTATGAGAGCAATTTTCTGCACTTCTGAGGTGCTGTTTTGGTCATAACTCTTAAGGTCCTTAATTTTTTTGGGACCCCAGCGGAAGCACCAGCTTTCAAATAAAAAAAGAATCATCAAAATCGGTTAATCGAGTTCAAAGTTCTGAGGTAACACTACAGATCAGTGTTCCCACTACTACTACTAAGCATACTGTCCCATTGTTGGGCAAAGGCCTCCCCCCACTTTCGCCAGTCACACCGACCCAGTGCCTTCGTCCGCCAGTCCCTCTCAAAGGCGTCTAGTTCGTCCCGCCATCTCATTCGTGGTCGGCCGCGCTGCCGGGTCCCTGTGTCAGGGCTCCACGTAGTGGTCATTTTGACCGCATCCTTTTTTTTTGAAGTCGTTAAAAAATAAATACGTTTAATGTAAATATGACAGAGATTGTCACTTCCACCAAGCCCTGTCAGAGACAAGCGTAAACTTGTTAAAAATATATCAATTTAACTTTTCCTGCGGTATTTTGGGTTGCCCTTTGATAGGCCCTTCTCATTTCAAACTTTTATCTTGAACAATCTTTTCTTATTAAAATTTACTCGGTAATGTATGAATAATCGGTTCAGTACACTCTTAACCGTCGTCGAAGTTAAGCAACGTTCTGAGCGGCCACTTGGATGGCGGCCTAAAAACTCCGTTACTAGAGTTGGCCACTTGCTCAAACGAACGAACGAACATACGAGTAAGTAACCGCTGCCGGAGCTGTTAACTTTTAGTAAGATTTTTCATTTATAATACTCGTAATATACTCAATACCTAAATGTGGTTTAACACTGTAAAATAAATAAATAAATAAATAAATATCCTTGGACATTTCACACGGCGTCATCTAGTCCCAAGCTAAGCAATTTAATGCTTGTGTTATGGTAACCAGATGACTGATAAACTACATAGATACATTTTTTTTTTTTTGTAAATACATACATATTATACATAGAAAACACCCAGACACGAAACAAATATTTGCAGATCATGCAAACATTTGTCCCGCAGCGGGGATCGAACCCGCAACCTCTGCGTCTCAGGCGGGCTTTCGCCCACTGCGCGAAAATATATAAAGTAACCGCTGATTCTAATGAATCCATAACTATTTTTAAGCTATTGCATAGCTTCTATCGCGGGCCTTGAGCGTGGAGACCGAATCCAGAAATTCCGTAACGAAAATAACCTAACACCCCCCATGCAATAGCTTTACCGCGGCAGTCTCCGAGTGCCACACGTCTTTTTTTTATTTTATTATAGTGAAGCCTTCGCTCGCGGGTTACCCAGGAAAAAAGTAGCCTATAATGTTCAGCCAAATTCGACTAATAGTTTTTGCGTGAAAGATAAACTTACATCCACACATCCTTACAAACTTTTGCGTTTTAGTAGGATTTCTGTATATAACAAAAAGCCTGCAAAAACAGCTTAGAACAAAAACGCCTACATTATTTCCTACGCCTGAGCAAAACATAATTGGACCGTTTCATACATCAAAATGCTCAGTGGCAATAAAACAGAAACACTAAACGAGTACAGGACAATCAAAGCAAATTGTGCCGAAGACATAAATACTTTACGAGGCTCTTATAGACGTGTAATGTGTATGGAATTGACGAAATCGTCAACAAAAGTCTCTAAAGCTGCTTTCAGATGAGACTTTGTGCTAAGTTAGTACGGTTTATTTGTTGAAACTTCAAAATAATAGTTTTATAGCATTTTATTTTATAGTACGTTTCGTTTGAGCATCAATAGATTTTCGTTTCGAAACAAATATAAACTCATTAAAGCTCGAAACGGTCAAGATAACATCAGAAAGGAAGAAAGACCTGTCTCTTTCTCCGGTGTAGAGAGTTGCGTTGGAACGGGCAATAGAATCACCTAGCATGTAAGATGAAGTTGAAGTGATCCTTAAGGTCCTGAAAGAAAGTAAGAAAAATCATTTATTCTTGTAGGACCTCAAGGATCACTTAAGTTTCGTTTTACATGCTAGGTGATTCTAATGCCTGTTCCAACGCGACTCCCTACACCAGGGAAAGAATCAGGCAAGAACCTGGTGGTGTCCTACCAGAATAAATAATTTTTCTTTCTTTCGAGGATAGTTTAGACACTAGGCAAGCCTATTTCATCAAACTGACCAATGCACTACCATGAGTCACTTTAAGTGTACGCAAAGATTGACTTCTGACACTATATTAATCATCTAGTGAGGATGTAAAGCTTAATTAATTATGTATTTGATATTATATTCAGCTCTATCAGTTATCTAGTTCCGTCGAGTGTTCGAGTTTACCTATAGACAAGGTTTAAAAGAAAACCCGCAACTGAATTAGGACGCATAAATCGAAAATCAAGACAGTGTAAACACACCCCAACTCCTGTAATGTGTACTGATATAAAAATATTTTATGTGTAGAAGTAGTTTTGACGAATGAAATAAGTGAATAGGTTGGGTTATGACACTTCGGTCTTTTATGTAGGTACGTCAGCGAGAAAAATGGGTCCCTAACATAATTATTATCTTGAGTACATTTTATTATTCGTTCGTTCGAGCAAGTGGCCAACTCTGGTGACTATTACATATTATATTTTATTATTTAGTATTAGAAATAACAACTGGGTGCGTAGATAAGTGACAAATGTGTCGTATCTATTCTCTTTCTATTATCGCTACACCTTTGATTTGACGTTTCTGATCGCTGGAGTTTTCGTCATCGAATGTCAATTTCTATAAATTTTTTTTAGTTTCTAATCGAAAGCGATTGTCGAAATGTAACAAGGCTAGGGCAGCTGGTCCTTCTTGGTTCCTAAATGTAACGTTATCGTTGCGATTGTGGTGTCTTGTCACTAGTAGAAAATTGCGACACGGTAAATGACCAGTATTTATTTAAGTATTATGTTTAGTTCTGTTTCATGCTATGGCCACTTTAAGCAGTAAGCTGAAAAATCGTTAAACTTAATATTTTTTTCTAGTATTCTATGATCTAAGTTAAAGAAAGCTGGCAAATAAAAATAAACCAATTTTCTAAACTTAAAAAGGTAAGTTTAATCGCGTTCAGATTCTATGATGCACGTGCCGTAGTGCGAGCACACGTCCACGGTCCAATAATTCGGAGACCACCGTTAGTTGGGCCGAGAATGGATTTACTAATATAAATGACAATTAATATAAACACTGGTTATTGTTAAGTAAAAACAACGAGTGAGTGATATAGTCAAGAACGGTATAACTGAATAACTGAACCCATTTATACTTTCCACAAAATCAACATTTAACTAGAATAAGTTTATGAAATATCACCTAAAATCACATGCAATTTTGGACTCTATAGGGAACGAAACAATTCACAGTTCTCGTTAATTATTTAGTAAACAACAAAACCAACACCAATGTACAGTAAAACTAAATCGTGGTAACGAGGAGTTAGTTTAACTTCTAACAATAAAAACTGAAACCAGTTTTCATGAGACAAACGCCATTTTAAAATCAACACTGGATATCCGGAACTTTACTATTTTCCATAATTACAATTCATTACGTACCAACTTCGTTTTGGCATACCTACTCGTAAACGGGAGAAAGACGAGTTTATTTTTAAAAATAGAGGAGCAATGAAAGTGTCTATCGCACAGCGTGATGGAATCGTGATGATATTGGCGCTCGCGCGTCCATCAACTTTAAGTTGGTTTTCCACGGTACGAGATAGCTATAGGCGTGTCTTACTCCGCTGTAAGTAGAAAATTCCGGGCCACCGCAGGCGGTCGGGTGGCTTATGTCGTTGGTTTAAGGTTAGTTTAGACGAGTCGCTCGGAACCACGGCTCGGTAACGTGTCGCCGCGTCTAGTCGCCGCGCCTAGTCGCCGAGCTGTCGCCTGTTGCTTAGTGTGCGCTGCCGTTTATAGTGGACTAGCTGCGCCCCGCGGTGTTACATTAGCCTACTATTTAATCCAGGGTATAAGCAATCCTGGTACCAAATTTCATTCAAATCCATCCAGCCGTTTGAGCGTGCAAGAGTAACAAACACACTTACATACCTATACACACTTACACTTTTATAAATGAAATGATATTAAATTATGATCACGACTGTATCCCGGAGCGGTAGACATTTCTTTCAGATCATTAGGTAATTTTTTAAATCTTTTGGAAGATGACTATGGGGGTAGTCAGAGGTATGTCCAAATACATACATATTTGGTACATGCCCACTTTTATAATATTAGTGAATTACGTTTAAAGAATGAGATATAGCATGGTTTGACAATCGGCACGTGGCGCTTGTGCGAACTGAATTGCATCGATGCGTAGTAAGAGTCGCTATTTAATATTGCACATTGTACACTGGAAAACCAGCTTTAGACGACGACAATATCGTGTGATGGATGCTATGGAGCTGGCTAACTGCAGAAGCACTAAATTTGCTTGAAACGTTAAAGCTTACTACTACTATAGAAAGATTTTTTAAGAAGGCGTTGATTTGAACCTGTATTGATATACAAATTCGTTCTTCCAGTAGCGATAGATCAATAGGGATATGTGGAATTGCTGGTATCTTCCACTACGCCAACAAAGCTATATTCGCAGATTATCTTCTAACAATATCAATTACTTAGGCCTTTACATCTTTACTACCTAGATGATTTATACAGAGTCAGGAGGCAAGCTTTGCTACTTAACGGGACACTGTAGTGCCCGGGACATTGTTGAGATGAAATAGGCTTGCCTAGCACCTAAACCATCCTCTCAGCTGCCGGCCATATCCACAGGAAAGACAATGGTCAATACGTGTGGGGCTGACTAGCCGTGGGTTTCCTCACGATGTTTTCTTTTCCTTCACCGTTTAAAGCTCGTGTTAAAGTGCATATAAATTTTTCGACACGAATACATAGTCACGGCCGGATTCGAACTCATGACCTTCGGATCGAAGTACTTATCCACTTGGTCAACACGGCTTTACAATATCAATTAAACCTATAATAAATCCGTTTAAATCGCTCCATTAAGTAATCTAACGCCAAATTAATTATGCACCGAGGCGAGCGTTATTTACGGAAACTAATTATGTCGCGCTAATAGTCGGCTGACCACACCTCGTTGTGTTCAAACACTGACGTACAGGGTGTAATGGATCTACTAACTAAATTCGAACAGTGCATTTATAACTTGATTTTGACCAACAAATATATATTTTTTTTAGCCTATCATGTCCCACTGCTGGGCAAAGGTCTCCCTTAGACTTCCACTCTTTGCGCTCCAAACTACAACAAGTAAATTAGACTTAAAAAATATTGCGATGTAAATTCTTCGCAGTTAAAAGTACAAGAAACTTTTATGATTATAAATCACTCAATACGTCTCCAGCTTCAAGCAAGTAGGTGAACCAAATACTGAATCAAAGAATACAAAAAAAACAAAGACACATTATTTTTTATAACTATTTTGCGAGGGCTTTTACTCTACCTAGACTAGTAAAAACTTTCCTACTTTTCTTTAGATATTCTCTGACTCTACCTTAAGGTAATATACGAAGGTATTTTTCACATAGGTACGTTCCTTAGCTTCCCGTATCTCAGACGACAGACTTGGCAAGCAAGATATAATCCTTCCACTCGCATCTCTAAACCACTAAAAACAAACAAAGTCATGTCCGGCCCATAAATCACGCGCGCTATACATCACTCGCCACACAGCGGCGAGCTGCTAATGGCTAAGTAATACGCAGCAATGGACTTGCTTCATTTTCTAGTGATTTATTAGTGTATTTTTCGTTTGAAATAACAAATAGTGGTCGCGGTTGACGTGTACAAGTGCTGGGTGTATCATGAAACGATAAATCTATTTGTCGGATAACAATCACCAGTGATTTGAAAATCAAATGTGAAAATAAAATATTTTTATTCATAATATTTTATAACCAAATGTATTTGTAGTTGTCAGCTAATACGCGTTCTCTTAAAAACACGATGTTGTTTACTATTTACTTAAAGTTTTATGTACTTATTGACAGAAAAACTACTGTAGATTTCGTTTTGAAATAAGGCCGACTGTATAAATATGTCTCTGTACTGTGGAATTTACTATAACATAATATATACTCGTATATAAAATAATACATAACTGTCTAAATTTTCAAAGATTTTTTTCTCTTTTCATAAGATGGCTCTACTGGTTCTTATTGTATTTTGTAAAGCTATGTAAATAATTATGTAGTTCAGTTTCTGTAAACAGATAACTTTATATTTCTACACTTTTAAATGGAAATCTCAATGACAGCGAAACAAAAATAGTTTCCAAGGTTTCCAACCATTTTTCTAAGCGCAGACGTCTCTTGTAAGTATTTAAAGCTAAGAATGGGCCATTAAGCCACGATACGGCTCAATACAGAGCGATACCGTATCGATATAAAATTTTAGTATTACACGTTAAGGTAAACGGGAAAAATAAAGGATATTTTAGGAAATAGCTTCTTTGGCTTACACGGAACATTAACTTGCACTTGAGTTTGAAGTTTTATTTTAATTTTATGTCTTTGTGTGAGTTTAAAGTTCTAGGATGGTATTTGTTTGTTATTTATATCCGTTTTATATAAGACTGATTTTTAGGTAACTATCCGGTTCGAAGGACCATTTGTACAGTCCTGTTAGACTGTACAGTAGAGATCACATTTAAGAGTTTATTAAAATACGACAATTAACGTAATTTTGCGGTAAACGATTCCGTCACACGTAATTGTATGGGCGATAAGTTAAGCACTGATTGCAAGGGCGTATATATACTTATCGAGTAAAATTAGACACATAATGCATTGTACGTCTTCGTACACCCTTTATGTGAGCCATCCTCTAGCAGAATTTACTTAGATGGAAACACTGTCATATTTTTCATAAAGTGTTTTGTTTGCTTTTGTCTTCAAAATAAAATAACAATTGTCTATGATCAAAACTTTCTAACTACAATGTATAAAATACAATGTATAAAATATCGTACCTCACCGTATAAAACGTCGTTCCAATAAGAAAATTCCTAAATACCTGTAAATCTAGAACATAATTATCTAGTGTTGCAAAAACTTCTGCCGTAAAAGTAGATAGAGATCACAAGCTAGTTATTTTATTTGTACAATCAAAAGCATTTTCAGAACTTTTAGGCTGTGTCCCCAGTAGGCAAACTGTTAGCGGCCGACTGAGTTTGATGCGGTTTAGTACGCCCTTCCATATATTTGAAATGTAGTGTCCACAGTTTGCTAGTTTGCGCTCACTTTACACAGTTTGCAGCGTTACGCACGCCGACTGTCTCAGTTAGTGGCCAACTCACAGCAAAACAAGTTCGAGTTTGCTTGCGACGCATGAAAATTGATCTGAGTTTGCAGCTAACTCAAATTCCAGTTCGCCACAAATTTGCGGCTCACTCAATCGGCCGCAAACAGTTTGCCTACTGGGGACACAGCCTTAGAAACGCGTATTACCTGAGCTGTCTTCAAGTCTAGATATTGGAGTATCTATCATACTTTACCGCGGCCAGTGCATGCCAACTTTATGTTTCCGCTCGGGGATATTCGATATTATTTATTTACAAACTTTTGTTGTAGCTCGCAAAACGTGAGAGGAATTGATCAGTGGTATTCTTTGTTTTTATTGATGTAATAGAGTTTTGCGATGCCTTAACTTTTGGTTTGAAGACTGTGGATTCTAGCGTCGATCCAAATGTGAAAGCTGCTTATGAAAAACGTCACAAGAAAAGATTCTAAAATTAACAAGAGGAATTGAACAAAACATGAACAATATCGTTCCATATCCATCCACATTTCGTCGAATAGCAACGCGAAGCCGTTAACAATCCACACTCACAAATATTTGACAATTTTGTTCGCGTTTGTTTCTCACAGGACAAACGAGAACGAGGCGCACCGCGCGCAAAGATTGAAGACAGCAATCTACACTCCTGTTGCGGGTTGTTCACGGCTTCGCGCGCGATCTACGGGCGAGTGAGGGGAGGCATTTTTGTACTACGAATTCCCTTTTTAAGTTCTGTGTAAATTTATGTTTTAGAAATTTTATAAAAAAAAATTTGTCTGAGAGCTTCATTAGACAAATTATTAAAAAAACATGAACTGCCCTAGTGCTAACTCCTTAAAAATGAATATACATTCATTAGCGAGCTATCTTTGCCAAGTAAGTTTTCCTAAAATTGTAAAAATAAATACTTAAATAAATAAGTGTATTAACTCGACATTTATTCCAAAGGTTGGAAACTACTTCTTGTATTAAACAAATTACATTCCTTTCGGCACTCGCACTCCATCGAATAACTTCTTAAAAGGAATGTCAGATCGTGAAATGCCACGAGGCGCCATTTCTGGCAGAAACAAGGCATTTGCAGATCGCATTTAACTTACCCCCAAAACCTACCTTCGGAATCCACGTCTAGGGATTATGACTAAAACACACATATTTGGGTATGAAATATGTGATTTATGCATAAGCAATAGAGGCTATTTTCGCTTGAGTGACTTCCGAATATGCGCACATAGAATTTTGAACTCTATGTTCGTAACCTTATGGTATGGTTTAGATTGAGGAGATGGTAATAATCTCAAAGGAACGATTTGAAACATGTTCAGACGGCAGCGGTGAAAGCTCTTGCAAGTTTTGTGTTTTATTTTTAAATTGTGAATTGTGTGCTAGTGATGCACGCGAATTCATTTAAAATTGTTGTAGCTTAAACATTAAACAGATCTTTTAAAAACAGAAATTATTATCAATATCAAAATAACATCACACAATTTAAATCGAATACCGTTTTACTTTATCTATCTTTATTTTCTAGAAATATAAATAGAAAATTGTTCAACTACTTTCTATTCAGTCAGTTAAGAACAACATAGTGATTTATATTTTTAAATTGCGATTTATTTTCTCTAGATGCGAGGTGCTCGCTGAGATTTCTTCATTTTGTACATTAAAGTTTATTAGAAACTTGGAAATGAAACATGAAAAGAGAGCTTAGAGATTAAAGTGGTACTTATGTGAGGAGATTTCAGCACGCGACTAAGTTGCGGAAAGATTTTCGTGAAATGTGTTTTTGAAGAAAGATATAATTAGTTCCTAAATTATCATCTTTTTTGGAACTTTTTAGATATTCAATAAAATATAATAGAATAGAATAGAAAAACATTTATTTAAGTACTTACCTACTTCACTTTCACACATTACAAAGAAGACCACCCAATGTAAAAATATACTTTAGATTTATATATTTTAGAAAGCAATTTCTTACAACATACGTAAAGAAATCCGAAAAATATCAAAAGTTGAAAATAATTTCAGAGTACGGAACCCTCTGTGCACGAGTTTGACTCGCATTTGAGCTGTTTTTTTCACTGAACTCTAAATTACAGCATGAAAGCAATCACTAGATACCCGAGCGAGAGGAATACCAATCGCACGGATTCAATTTCTAATGGCGTATGGAAATTCATTAATGTTCATTTCATTACTTCATTCGGATGTTTTTGCCTGCAGTGATAATAAAATGAAAAAAAAATGAAATAAAAAATGATGATATGAGAATGTTTATATACCAAATCCGTTTTTATTGCTTGTATTGAAGCGCTCGTGGCAAAGCAGACGTTCTTGATAGATCGTCGAAATTAAGCAACGTTCTGAGCGGTGGTACATGGGTGACCGCAAGTGGCATTTTCATCTGAGCGCTTCCGTGCTTCGGAGGGCACGTTAAATTGTCGGTCCCGGCTTTTAAAAAGCCGTTAAGCCATGACGGAGGCCTTTAGGCGGCCTAAAAACTCCGCCACCAGAGTTGGCCACTTGCTCATTCGAACGAACGAACGATTGCTTGTATAACCAATGAGCGTTCGTATTTCTATTATAACTCTACTCAGGACTCTCCAAAGATAGTGAGAGAGTCAATAGTGGTCAATTCTGGTGACGGAGTTTTTAGGCCGCCTAAAGACCTCTGTCACGGCATAACGACCTTTAAAAGCCGGGATCGACAATTTAACGTGCCCTCCAAAGCACGGAAGCGCTGAGCTGATAATACCTCTTGCGGTACCCATCGAAGTTGTGACCGCTCAGAACGTTGCTTAACTTCGCTTCGACGATCTATCATAAACGTCTGGGCAGGCTTCGCCATGAGCGCTTCGTAACCTATAGGTTTGCAACTAAACGTTTCTGTGATTCCATATTAAATTGTAAAGATCCTTTGAAAATTCGCTGAGCCCTGACAGTGGCTTTCTAAAACTTCATCATCGTAAATTAGTAACCTGTACGGACTTCAATTTAGTACCTTATGTAAGCTGGTTCTAACTTTGTTTTTTTGATCATTGAAATTAAAAAAAAAAGAAATATGATCACGACTGTATCCCAGGGAGCGGTAGACATTTCTTTCAGATCTTATTGCAATTTTTAGATCCTTTTGAAGATGTCTAAGGGGGTTTTTGATCATTATGCGTCGTATTTTCAGCTATATATTACTCTTACTGATACTTTGCAAGATATATTCTCAAGAACCACAATCTTATTCAAAACATTTGTTTCATTTTATCTACACATTGTAGATTTTTACCTAAATTCATAATATACTTAAAAGCACGGACCAACGACTTGTTGTTGCCAAAAGCAATCCACTAAGCGATGGACCTAACTCGATAGTCGCTGAGATTTCAATGGACACGATTAGATTAGAAAACTTTACTTGAGATAAAACTCTTTCGATGATGTTTACGGCATTCAAAGTTATTTATTTACGACATACCGAATTTTATGTCATTAAATTCTTGATGACATAAAATTCGGTTATGAACCGATTATATAGGTATACAAGAAGTCTCATAGGGTTCCGTGGTTGAATTGGTTAAGCACTGCGGCTTGACGTGGATCGTTTAATCAATTCTGATCAGTCCTTTACATCTTTACTAGATGATTTATACAGAGTCAGGAGGCAAGCTTTGCCTACACTTACGGGTCACTGTAGTGCCTGGGACATTGTTAAAATGGAATAGGCTTGCCCAGCGCCTAAACTATCCTCTCAGCTTAGCCGGCCATATCCACAGGAAAGACAATGGTCAATGCGTGGGGCTGATTAGCCGCGGGTTTCCTCACGATGTTTTCCTTCAACGTTCAAAGTTCGTGTGAAATCAATTCTAAGCGGTCACAATTTAGGTGTTGTTGTTCCCGGCTTTTAAGTTCTTTTAGTGACGGAGGCCTTCAGGCGGCCTAAAACTCCGTCACCAGGGTTGGCCACTTGCTCATACATACTAGAAACTTGCGCTAGATGTACTATGAAGATGGTTAGTAAGTAATCCCGTAAAAGATATTTGCAAGAAAGTAAGTCACATTTAAACGCTAAATCGTATGTTAGTAAAGAGATGTGTTTGTAAGAGTAGCGCCTACGTAATGCAACTTCACGGCACGTCTCTGCCTGGACGCGAGCCAGCAGGCTAGAACAGGAGCTGGTGGTAGAAATGATGCAGGATTATTTGTTAGGACTAAACTACGTTGAACATTTTAAAACGTTAATTTGAAAAAAAAAAATTGCAAAGCATAATCATTCTTACTATTTTCTCTTCTCTTACTTTTTGTACCTACTGCTAGGCAAAGGTCTCAACTAAACTCTTCCAACCTTATCTATCTTTGGCTTCAGCCAAATTCAAGCGCTAAATCATCCCACATTACTATAATATCATTTAAAATTATTATATTGTTTTTTGCTTTTATTATTCATAATAATTTATTTTTAAAGAATATATTTTATTTGATTGTTTTTTAAATACACATTTATACACACAGAAAACAACCAAACTCGAGAAAAATATGTGCAGATCATACAAACATTTGCAGCGGGGATCGAACCCGCAACTTCTGCGACTCAGGCGAGCTTTCCACCCACTGCGCCACAGACGTCGGCGTCGTCAAAATAATTAATTAGGACATGTCGCACGATGTCGCTTCCTAATTATTAGACGTAATTAGTACGTGAATCCGTACGCTGATTCGTTATAATTATGTCGACGTGTACATTATGAAGAGTGTGTTGATGTAAAAGGTTGTATGTTTATCTTCCATAATATAATATAAATAAAACCTTTGATAAAACCAACAAAATTCTTATTTTACTATCTTGTTTTCATTAGAATGTTTTTCTTTTTCTTTACTTTTTTTCCAAGTAGGTTTTTAATTTAGATAAGAGACACCATGATAGTTATATTAAAGATAATTTATGATTTTAGTTCATGTCAGAAAGTAGTTTCTGATTTGCGAATCAAAGATAGAAAATGTCATGAATATCATGCTGTTGCGTTAAGGATAATTGTTTCCGCATTAAATAAATATTTTTGAAACAGAAAAGAATATATAACATTTAATTAACACACAAACAAATAATACAGAAGAAAAAACAAGGACGGTCTTAATAAGTATTTGTAAAAATCATCACAAGAATTGCCTCCTAAATTGATTACCTTTATATACCTTCAGAACCTTGAATGTCTCAAGATTTAAACGAGTCAAGAGCCTATTTATTCATTGATTTAATTAATTATTTAAATTAAACCAAAGATGCCCTTGTGTCAATGGCATTTACAGCATTCATCAATCTAAAGTATTGGAAAACAATTAAGTTTCGCAATGTGTTGTTTAGATTTTGAAACAAAATTAATGCAGAAAACTTAGCTTTTCAATTTTAATCAAAATAAACTAAATTTGTATTAACATTTAATTAAAAATGACTTTTTTAAGCAATGCAGCCGTTATGCCAAGATGGAGGTTGTAGGCGGCCTAAAAACTCCGTTACTAGAGTTGGCCACTTGATCATACAAACATACTTTCAGCAAAGAAAGTACAAAAGAACTTAAATAAATGGTGAATAAATGAATACTGAATACTGAAAATAAAAGAAGTACAAAATTATCGGTAGTATAATGTCAATAATGGTCACCCACTCATTTTTTAACAGCAATAAAGATTGCTTATCCTCGTTCACACAACTCATCAAGTTTTATAAATATTGACAAGCGAATGAAAAAATTAATAGTCCAGACAGATACAAAAATAGATTTTTCTGTTTGCCAAACAAACAGAATAGAAATTGGTCAGTTTTATATTGAAAGGATTTTTGTTTTATTGTGGTTGTTTGCGAAAAATACGTCTATTTTCTATAACTGCAAACTTTTATTTACAAATAAAAAACTTTGATATCTATTATTAAAAAATAAATAACATGATGTAATTTACTTTGACACGTCTTATAAGCTATAATATTCAGCTCCTAAAATTAAGAAAAAACAGAGCAACAAAAACCTTATTGTGACGTTTTTTAAACCTATGCTGAAAATAATGCCACAAATAGAACAAAAAAATACCCATTCTTGAGAAAAAATATAGGTAGGTAATGCTTATAGGCCTGTGCTGAGGTGGGTGAGTCAAAAGGGACCAGTAAAAATAGTATTACCGTGAGAAAGTTGGCACCAGCTCTCCGTCTACTCCTTTCGTCCGGAGAAGCGTTCCGTCACCGTCTTCGTCTCCGATTTAATAACATTTCCTGCGCATCGCGAGCGCAAACTTTATTAGCCGGTATAAAACGCTGGGCCAAGGCGGGTTTTAGGACCGCTACTGTTTATTTTGGTCCACGTCGTTTATATACAGACATTTCTTGAATGAATGAAGACTCTTTATGGTATGCATAATAATCTTATAAATAAAGAACAATTTTTGTTATAACGCCTCAAAACCTATTAAATCAATTTGGTGGAATAAATGCTTTTTTTTAGAATGTAATGTATCACATCATAGAGTACCTACACGTTATATTATTATACAGTAAATGAAGATTTTAACTTTAGAAAAGTTCATTTAACTATAGTTTAATTGTATTTACAATAAAACAAATAATTCTAGCTAGTCGTAGTTCTGTTAAAGTCACAAATTTATTGTTTAAGGATCACAAACAACCTCTTTCAATACAACCCCTTTGAAAGCCAACAGCAAAACGAATGCCAAGAATTGTCTAGGCGACTATTCCGCTCCTTAATTCTCCCTATCGTTAAAAATGCAGTTAACCATTCTCGCTTCGAGCGCGTCGATATTTTAAACCGAATTATCTCGCGCCAAAAAAAAGAGGTCCGTGAAAAATTCCGTTCGAAAACCCATCCGCGACCGCTTCCGGGTTCTGCTCAAAAAGTTTGTTTGAACTGCGCGAAATTCGTTTGAACAAATATTCATTTTTTTTCGTACGGTTGGTACTACGCATTGTTTTTGAACCGGATGTTCTGTTTACTTTTGTTCGCTGTGGTTTTATCGCCGTGTTTATTAGGTACCGTGCGCGCTTTGTCCCACACTTTGCTGTTTAGACTAAGGAGATTTATCGGTTGTTTTGTTTATTGTAAGGGTTCATGACACGTTCCACACGACGTCACATCCATGTGACATTTGCTACATTATCTGCGACATCCGAACCCCATGACATTTATGACATCCTATCTACATAGTAGAAGGAAGACGAGGAAGAGAAAGACCGAGAATTAATTACATATTCAGATAAATGAGAAGGTCGCTGTCATGTCGTATTGAAAAGAAGTACATGGAGAAAATTGCATCATTACACCGACAAGAGCTGAACTCTTAAGGCTTCGGAGCTGTACGAGTGCCCCATACAAACGTAATACCATAACCATTTGAAATTTGTGCATATCTTCAGCATAGTATGGTATTATTCGTATTAGGATAGCATTTATCTAGGTCTCTGCCAAAAGCTTTTTTCAAAATACTTAGCTAAAGTGAAATTAAACCGAATCGCATTTTGCATATTTTTACATCATAGAAGACATGTTTTCTTTATATTTATTTAGTATTAAACACTAGAATATTTTAAGTTTCCTTCTGTTAGAAACATAGCTTATATGGTCTAGTAACAGAAAAACAACACTGTGTGAAGAATAAAAACAATTTTCAGTCATAATTTTTGGGACTACGGGAGACAACCAAATTTCTTGCAAAATAGCTATGACAACCAGTCTGGCGAATGTACTATTCAAACAGACGATATATGAAACGCCCCGGAGTTTTAATGGCTGCTACAACCACAGAACATATATACTCTGACGAGGCTTCAACCCGTTCGAATAACGAAGAGCACTGACAACTCTGTAGAGCTATACTAAAATAGGACACTCCGACATAGACGGATTATAGTAAGAATGAACGAACGAGCGTAAGAACGAAGAAGAAGAAGAAGTACACCATCATCCATCATTAGTCTGTGGCTACATCAAGGAAGATGTATTTTCTCTATGGGCTACATTCTACATTCTCTTTGGTCTGTCCACTGTCTGTGGTGTCATGTCAATTCACGAAGTCTTTCGAATTTTAGTTTGTTGACAATTTGACAATTATTTATTTGTTACAGAAAATTTAATCTAAGGCGTGAAATCATAAATAAAGATACGTGTAAAACATTGTTATTCAATAGTTTTCTATAGTGTAATAGTGTGTTTAAGTAATATGAGTAAAATCAATGTGAAATTTGCAAAAACATGCCGCGAAGGAGTGCAAAAACGCATTTTTATGGCTCAATTTCCTCTATATGTAGATCGGTAAGCAATTTTATGCCATTTATTTCCAAAATTTGGTAAAATAATGATACAATTCGTAAAAGTTTTTGCAAGAAAATTTTCTCATACCGTATGTAGGTAAACAATTATAGTGCTTGACTATCAACCTAGATTTATCGATATCGATAGTTTGTTTTACGAAACTGGAATGATTAATTTGTTTGTTTGCTATGTTTATAAAGTTTTATTTTGTTTGGATTACCATAATTTATATGTAACTTAGTTTTTATTTTATACCTATTAGGTTTTTAATTGAATCATGTACATTTTTAGGAGTAGGTAAACATGGATGTCACTACTTGGATGGGTGATCGCAAGTGGCACTATTACCATTATGTTTAGGTATAATATATTTTATATTGTTTTATTGTATAATAATACAACAATATTTGTTGCAGACAACCTACCAGAAAATCGAAGCAGCATGACGAAGCATAAACAAAAGCTTGATGATCATCGTCACTATATGAAAGTACCTGCACGTCTAATCTGCAAAACGAAAAACGAAGTTTCGTGACAATTTTCGGGTTCTAATTATGTTGGTGAAATTATTAATTATAGTGCTTGACTATCAACCTAGATTTATCGATATCGATAGTTTGTTTTACGAAACTGGAATGATTAATTTGTTTGTTTGCTATGTTTATAAAGTTTTATTTTGTTTGGATTACCATAATTTATATGTAACTTAGTTTTTATTTTATACCTATTAGGTTTTTAATTGAATCATGTACATTTTTAGGAGTAGGTAAACATGGATGTCACTACTTGGATGGGTGATCGCAAGTGGCACTATTACCATTATGTTTAGGTATAATATATTTTATATTGTTTTATTGTATAATAATACAACAATATTTGTTGCAGACAACCTACCAGAAAATCGAAGCAGCATGACGAAGCATAAACAAAAGCTTGATGATCATCGTCACTATATGAAAGTACCTGCACGTCTAATCTGCAAAACGAAAAACGAAGTTTCGTGACAATTTTCGGGTTCTAATTATGTTGGTGAACTATTACGAATTTAGTATCCACCAACATAAGCTGACTCCGAAAATTGTCACGAAACTTCGTTTTTCGTTGTTCCGGAGTAAGGGCCCTGGACGGCAAACATTACATGAAAACACGGATATAAACGTCATTTTCTAAAAATTAATCCTAGCAAGATCGATTTATCGCCCCCAAAACACCCTATGTAGATGTTCAAATAAATGTATACTTACTTAAATTAATTATTAATTCTTTTATTTATGAAAAAAAAAACCTACTAATAATTTAATGGAATCCAAAAATCCTAGCTACTGCTGATAGGTATCGATATCGATAAATTTTCGATAGTCACTAGGTACATCCCTAGATACTGCCAACATAGAGAATATAACATTTTTAAAAGACGCTGGCGTGACGACATAGATGCCTTCCATGAGGAGTGGTGGGAGGCGGCTGGTGATCGAAAGAAGTGGAAAGAGATGGGGGAGACCTTTGCCCAGCAGTGGGACACATTATAGGTTATTAAAAAAAAAAAAAAAAATGTTGGCAGTATGTCGTGGTCAATATGTTCTGTGGTCGTGGTTTGGTTTTGTTACGTTGGTCTTATTGTTCACTGGGTGATTAATACATCGTCTAGTGTTCGTTTTGTTTGTATGGCACTTCCGTCTCTTACTATTACACGCTCTTTGGAACGCGCGGCGGATTGACTTTGCCGAGCCACGTCACCGAATTCTTAAGTTTTATATATATCTACACTACATATAAATAACAATTTACATGTTTGATAAATAACAATTTACATGTTTGATTGTTTGTTTACATGTTTGAAAACCCATCAGTAATCACAGATTTCTCTGTATTTTTGTTTTGTTTGAATTAAAGATTAGGGCATGGTCTGCATTGAAAAAACTTTAGCAAATCGTCCAGAATTTTAATCATCATCTCTAGTATCATAAAATAATCGATCAAACTAAAAAACTCTCTATGAATAGCAGCATTATGTTGCACATTGTATAACAATAACCGTTCGTACATGTGTGTTATTGTCATTCCTAACATAACGCAGTAATTGTCTGTCATAATGACACAAGTGTGGAAAGACCCTTGCGACACGTGGCATACCAGATTATATTTATACGCAATTTGAAGTCGTAAAGTTAAAATAACAGAGTTGGCACTGTTTACTGTGCACCTTTAATAAAGTAAAAAGGTTTACGTTGAAACATTTTGAAAAATCATACCGATCCTTTGAAATGCAAGAGAGTAAACGTAAACGTACCAACGAATATCTTATTCTAAACAAGAGCAGCAATAACAATGTCCACAGGGAATATTCTATTTGATCTATTGTGCAATTTAGAAGTACAAGGAACTTCTTGAAACAAAACACAATAACGAATGTATCTTTAGTAAACACAAGGTGCGGTAGATGAGATGATAGATGAGTGGGGTCGGCACAACATATACACATATAAGTATACTAGTTGTGCCCCGCGGTAGTTCCCGTTCCCGTGGGAATACCGGTATCTAAAGTAGCCTGTTTTTTAATCCAGATATGCAATCCTGGTATCAAATTTTATTCAAATCCGTCCTGCCGTTTGAGCGTAAAAGAGTAACAAACACACTTACACACAAACTTTCACCTTTAAAATTTAGTAGGAATAATGAATAAATGAAATGAAATGAAAAGGATAGGATAGGATTGGGATAGGATTATTTTTCCATTTCCCTCTATCAGTCGTTATCTCAGCATTCACTCCTTTCTTACTTATATCATACCTTTTTTAAACTTTCGCGATCAGAACACATTATAAAACATATGCAAACGGGTAGGTATACCTCACACAATTCAACCATCGAAAAAATTCGAGCTATAAAATGTTAAATCTATATATTTTCTTCCAGGAACAGGTATAAACTTGTCTTCTTCTTCTTCTTCTTCCTGCCCTTATCCCACTATGTGGGGTTGGCACAACATGTATTCTTCTTCCATTTCCCTCTATCTCCGCACTCACTCCTTTCTTACTCATGTCATCCCTCACACAGTCCATCCATCTTTTCTTTGGCCTACCTCTACACCTATATCCATCCACACACTTATACTACAGGTATAAACTTGTATGCTACAGTTATTAGCATCGCATAATATCGTGAATACTCTCAGCTCGGTGTGTACGAGGGAAGCTCTGAGCGTTGGAAATTTTCCAAATAGTCTCTGGAATCACAGCAAATTATAGTACTTATTGATACAAGACTAAAGACATAATTATACAAAAGCCCTTTTCGCCTGCCAGTGACTACCTTTTACTGCTAGCAGAAACTTAAGTTGCCCTAAATCACGGTGCATGCAACTGTGCCGATATACAACGTGATTCATAATTGGTATGTTATCCCAAAAAGGGGTCATTCACCTCATCAGTGTGAACAACATTTGTTCTACGACTTTTTGAATTACGATGTTTTTCATTGAAGAAATGACTAGCAAAGTTTCCTTCAGAAATAAACACAGAGCAACCCTATCATAATCAGCTGATCCCTGAACTTCGCCGGTGACCCTAACCACTGGCTAGTGGTCCGTGTGACGTACGAGGGGGACGGGCGACGAAAATATTCAAACTTTTTTGTCAAAAGATTTACCAAAAAACAAGTTTTGCACCTACACAACTGTTCATTTTCATGGTCACAAAATCCCCCTTCCGGGATAACATACCAATTATGAATCACGTTGTATTGGAAAAGACATAAATCTACGACTCTTAACCTTTGGCTGACGACGTGGTCTAAACGTAACACTAACGCCGAGGTAACGTCTTACAGACGTCAAAAAATAAAACAATTATAAAACATATAAAAAGCATGCCAGCATGTTTCATAGCTATTACTATTGATAGATATATGTCTTAGGTTTTTAAATTAAAAATTATAAATTAAATACCACTTCAATTTTAAGAATAAACCACTTTTATTCATAGTATCAGAATAATTGCTTACTTAATTTTATGAACTTACTTCAGACTCATTTTTTTTCTAAATAACATAAAAATCAACAAATGAACTTAAAAAATCTTTTCTTAGTAAAATGACTATCAAAATAAAACAAAACTTATAACTCTTACTCCAAAATAAAAAAAACTGACATCACATATAAATTGCACATTTACGGGCGACTAGGACACATCGCACAGGTCTTTCGAGTACCTGGATCCGGGTTATTGGCAGTGTGGAAACCGAACTTTCACTAACCGGGGGTGTTTCCCGCTTCTTAGACGTCAATTTATTCTGCTTAGGCATTCTGTAAAATTAAATAAAACTATTAAACCGATGTCACGTCAATGAGACACTATAAGCCGACCTACGCAAACACTGAGGTGACGACCAAGAGACGTACAAGTTTTAGTACATAAACACCGTAAAAAAGACAATAAACACCGTACTTACGTCTGTGGGACGGCGACGGCTCCGTTACGGACATGTGTGCACTCGCCGCGCTCGCGGCGTCGACTAGCGGCAAGACGATGACGGAAGGGGAAGGTAGCGGGAGAAGTGACTTCGTGCGACGCGTATTTTAGAAAATATAATATTAGTAAAAATTTTGACGTCTGTGAGACGTATAGGTCGTCAGTTAAAGGTTAAGTACCATTTACACATGATTCCATTTTTTTGTACGTACCAGAGCAAATAATTAAATGCAAAAATTACGCGCACCTACTCGCGTTCAATAATTGTAGGCAACTGTTGTTTAGACCATGCAAGTCATGATGACAGTAAATTTAATTGTGTGTCAGCAAGAATCTTGCATCGTGTAAATGACTCATTATAATAATATACAATACACAATTTTCAAGCCAAACAACCGATAAAAACATAACACTATCCGTCTTCCGCCCGAAATTAATAATGTATCTTCAATCCGAGATTAAATTCAATCTTGGATTGCTGGGTATCTCCCGATCGATCTCCTATCCGCATGCCAATAACCTATCTGCTATCCCAATCTTTTTTTTTGGTGGCAGATTGCCGGCAATCCTTTCCCTCTTTAACGTTTCGTTTTATGTAAAATGTTTAATGGAACCACAATATTAATTTGGAACCACAATATTAATTTGAGTAATATAAAAACAAATAATAAATAAAATTAATTAACAAGTTGTAGATAGTAATATTTATAGTTCAAACAAATTGTTATTTGCCTAAAAACTTGCAGATTTAACAATCTCAATACTTATACACAAAATACTTTAACTGAAATGGAACGTTCAAGTTGACGAATGGTATTTGACAAAGAGAATATAACCAAATATAACCACTACTGTACAGTTATTTGTTGCGAAAATTAGGTAAATAAAACAGATGTGTGTTGTGTGATCATTTCATCAGCATTACTTCTAATGATGGATTCAGAAATCGTAAGTTACCTACCTACCTACCTACTGGTTTTTATGGAAGTTGTAGAGATGACGCCTACGGCCTAACTTAGCAAAAGCACACCAGGTTCTTGCCTGCTCAGGGAAATTCTGAGCTTGCCTGTTTCTTTCCCTGGTGTAGGAAGCTAAAGCTACGAATAGCCCTCGCACATGATCCATTTTAAAGGCAGCAGATGCGTTTAAAATGGGAAAATTTAAAGAAAAATGCACGTATGTTCATTCCCTATTAATCTCATATTTTCTGTTTTTCAGTAAAAAAGAAATTGAAACCTGATGAAGGGAAAACAGCCAGAAATAATGCAAAAGCAGAACATTTTGCTACTAAAAAACGATGTCTGGACGCTAATATAAATAATACAATCTAGAAAATAATAATTTCGAATTAAAAAAACACAGCTTACTTTGAATAACTTAGAATTAGGATTACAGAAGTGGAAGGAGAGTTTGTAAGGTGTTTTGTTAAGTTTTTAAACCTTTTTGATTTATGTATTTAATTGTTTTAATTAAATATTATATCAACAAACATTTCATTTCATTTCAATTGTCCTACAAAACTGTATTTTGATGGTAACATCATTGTTCTGAGATATGAATAATCCTTTGACTTATTATTCCTAGTAGGTAGGTATTATTGTTGCTATAAGATAATGTAGGTAGGTACTAAGTTACATTCCTATCTCACATTTCCTACCACCTACTACAATTGCTTACCAAGGGTATTGATTAAAAAAAAAACTATTTTGTCATTTATTATAGTAGTTTTTATTATTAGCACTGTTTAAATCGTCTTGCTAGGTAAAAGCCTGTGTATATAAGTAACTAAAATAATAATTTATGAGAGCTGCCCATTCTGTAACATCTTGTTCTTCCGTAGGTATTATTCTCTAGATTCTAGAATAATATCTGCTGCTGGTAGCTATACTTCAGCCTAACCGAAATCTGAAGGTGAATAATTCTACATCCTCGAGGGTCTGCATAAAGTTCACCCTTCTGATTCTTCGTGAACTTCTAACTTCGGCGTTGGCGTCGATATCATCACTTTCCCAATCCGATAACTGAGCCAGAACCTCCAAATCACTATTATTATCACTATCATCACTATCACTTGAAAATTCCGACAGATTTATTAGGTACTTTTATAATAAATATAATAAATTTATCAAGATTACAAAATCGATCCTTTGGCAATCTCAATCTGTCAAGAAGAAATCCAACAAATTTCTCGGATTGCAATCTGCGATTGTTTTCACCTATCAAAGCAAACGTCAAATAGAAAGATTGGTTATTGGCAAGCTCAAACTGTCATTTTCGAACAGAGGCCAATCTTTAATCCGTGATCCGACCTCCCAAAGATAGCCTGGTTTTTTGGATTGCAAACTCAATCCAAAGATTGGTTATTGGCAAGCTTTTTCTAGAAAAAAGATTGAAATGTCAATCTCAATCTTCAAATTAAGGATTAGGATTGAATATTAATTTCGGCCGTTAGACAAACTTGTATATCACAAACTTTATAACCATGAAATCATTGTGCCGTCAATCTCGCGGTACCCCATGAGGGTAGTTTACAACCCCCGTCGCCCCTCCTAAGGCGTAGATACAAAGCTATTCAAATCACGCTCTCGAAAGGCGTAATATATTCTTCGGGAATATATAAAATATATTATTCAGTGGGAGCTAGTTTTTTAGAGTAATATTATCCTGGAATTTCAGTTATTAAGATTATATAAAAGTAATATGAAGATTAGTAATACTTCGATAGGTGTTATTCATTTTTTGAATAGTAATATGTTTAAGTGAATATAATTAAATCTAAAATAGGTTTCAGAAATAATCCCCTTCGGAGGTGATCATAGCAGGGCATTTCTGGACTAAGCCAGTATTTCAATCACACTCTGTTTATTGACAGAATGTCCCATTACATTATAGTATCAATTGGAAACGGAATACATACTTCAATTGTAGCTATATCATTAAGCCATGACGGAGGCCTTTAGGCCTAAAAACTCCGTCACCAGAGTTGGCCACTTGCTCATACGAACTTACTTAATTGTAGCTATTTTAGGAAGGTCGCTCGTTTCCTTAAAATTGGAAGGTGGATATATTTATATTCCCTTAATCTAAGTAATTTAAAAAGTTTTACCTTTTTCCCAACAAAACAAAGAAAACATCTACATAAATCCTTGAGTCCTTGAAAATTGAATCTAGAATCTGAACATTATTTTGCATATTTCTCAAATTAATCAAAATTCTGTAAACATTCGACCCACGACTTTAATCTGGCTCGAACAATCTCAAAAAGGCTGAATATTTTTTACCCCCGAGGGATTTGAGCAATATATTTATTTAAGCACATACCTATGAATCTTTGGAACGCTATATTTAACCGCGCACTTTTACGAGGTGTTGAGATAAAATAAAGTCACACTCCATGTGGAATATTAATAGTTAACTTCCTGTATTTGATTTTAACTTAATCTTTAAACTTAAATGTAGATTTGAATGTTTTTAAATTAAAATTTTATTAGTCTTTTATGGGGTTTCGCATGTCTATGATCAATGAATTGACGAGCATTCAACAGATACTCATACATTCAGTGAAAGTTTGTGTGTGTTTAAGTATGTAATTGTGTTTTTCGGTTCCGGCTTTTAAAGTCGTTAAACCATAACGGAGGCCTTTAAGCGGCCTAAAAACTTCATCACCAGAGTTGGCCACTTGCTCATACGAACGAACGAAGTGTGTTTGATTTGAATGACATTTGGCACCAGGATTTGTTATACCCTAGATTAGAAAATAAGCTTTTGATCCTGTTATTCCCACGGGAACGGGAACTATTCACCGCGGGTATCACCGCGGGGCGCAGCTAGTACTATATAAGCGTCGGGGTATACTTTCCCAGAGGGCCAACGCTGATTGAAAACGAAAACAGCTTCTGTCCGATTGATTCTTTGTGCCCTCGTCCTGTATATCTCTTATAGGTCAGGAGCTGAATTAGCATTTTTATGATCAACTGATGTTATTTGTTAGGGGCAAGGAAAATGTGACGGAGAGTAAGGAATAATACTGTGATGTTTAACTGTGCTGGTTTTCTTATACTTCTATACTAAAGGTATTTTACTAAAGGTCGGGCGAATATTAAAGGTGAAATTCGTGATATAGAGGTATACCCGTTTGTATAATATATTTTATAATAAATGATATTTCTCAACACAACATTATACTGTTCTTTATGAAAAGTAATACTCTAAAATGTAATCACTCTGAAACTAATAGATTATAAAAATATAATGTTTTTCAACTCATGCTCTCAATATATATTTTATGGATTCCAATCAAACTGATGCGAGTTATAAGTCCATCTTCGATTAAAGGTATTAGAAACATTTTCTCTATATTACAATTGTAATAAACATTTTGCGTCGGCGTCGGGGTCGGCCGAGAAAACGTTGGCGGGACCATCTCGCCACCTTCGATGAAGGATGGTGGGATGCAACTAAAGATCGAGATGATTGGAAGAGTTTGGGGGAGGAATGTAGGATGTTTTTTTTTATAAATATTTTTTATGCCATTGTTAAATGGACAGGTTAATTGCCTATGCACACGGCGCTTTTTTGCGGTGCGTTTCTATATCGATACAAACGCGCTACACAACTCTATATAGAAAATATATAATAAAACTACAATTTAATGTTAAGTAAATACAAATACTTTCATAAAGTAGACAAATTTAATAAACAATCGTATTAAACCAGTATTATCTAGCTTTGAACAATTTAATTTGCATCCCAGCATTAACCTGCTTTTCTCTCTTTGTTTCGAATATTCCGGATGGAATATCACCGTGAGCTCCTGCACTACGTTGGCTTAGCAAACAGTGTCCGTTCCGGTCTACTCGTTACTGTCGGAAGTAGAGCAGGAGTTATGAATGCAAAAACACACCGAATCGCCGGTCTTCTATAAAAACAGTGATGATAAACAAACATTAAATATATAGAATACAAATCACTTTGTTAATGTACCCTAGAATAATATTATGTACTTATTGTAAAGATAAAATAATAATAATAAGACTGGCAGGTGACTTGGATCAGTTGAGCTACCTGTAGATCGTTTATAACAATCCTTAAATGGCTCAACTGGTTCTAATTGTATTTTGTACAGTTATGTAAATTAGTAGTTTAGTTTCTGAGAATAAGAACTATTTACTTTTTAGTATTTTTAGTTATCTTCTTAAAGTGAATCTATCAAAAACATGAAAAATTAACCTGCAACACATTACACACGTACTCGGGTTCGATTCTCGCCGCGGGGCAAATATTGTTGTTTGTTCTGCAGATATTTGTTCCAGGTCTGGATGTTAATTATTTATTTTATTTTACTAACCAGAAACCTAATATATTACACTGGGTATAATTTTTGAGTAATTTAGGATTCAATAAAACTATACTCTGTGGCGCAGTGGGCGAAGGCCCGCCTGAGACGCGGAGGTTGCGGGTTCAATCCCCGCCACGGGACAAATGTTTGTATCTTCTACAGATATTTGTTCCGGGTCTGGATGTTTTTCTATCTATAGTATGGTGTGTACTTACAAAAAAAAAATAGTTGTATCTATGTAGTAAATCAGTCATCTGGTTACCATAACACAAGCATTAAGTTGCTTAGCTTGGGACTAGATGACGCCGTGTGGAATGTCCAAGGATATTTATTTATTTATTTACTCTGTTATTAAAACTGGTGTTTGTTTTGCCTTTACGTACGACGGAAGCATGCCCAAGACACTGTCAGCATTGCCGCGCTGAATGGAAATGCTGATCCTTTAAGCCAAATTTAGTACCAGCTTGGATCATGCATCGCTTCGACCAAACGCCTCGATAGAGTTTTGAAAACGCGCTGGGTCCCGGTACACCAATGGACCCAGGGTCTTACCCCAAAAGGTTCAAATAATCCCTATAGATATTTACAAACTAACGCCTCTTGAAACTCTCAGCCGTGTCGCGCCAGGCCTAACTGATGTCCCCGGAAGATGTGAATGTAGGTGTCAACGCAAGTTGCTTCTATCTATCATCTCCGGATGATAGATAGACGCAACTCACGATACGTACGTTTATATTTACGTAATAAATAAACTTCAGTACCTTTTCCAAAACTACTAAAGTCCAAGACGTCGGGGTTAGGGTTGCGAATCTAAAATGGAATTGGGCTGGACACTTGGCTAGACGAGGTGATGAAAGGTGGAGCAAAGTCCTGACCGAATGGTGGCCGAGGACCGGCCAAAGAAGTCGTGGTCGTCCATTGGTGCGGTGGGTCGACGACATAAGACAAGTCGCGGGCAATTCCTGGCTTGGCACAGCGCAGGACCGGATTATGTGGCGTTTACGAAGGGAGGCCTACACCCAGCAGTGGGTACCTATGGGCTGTGGATGATGATGATGATGACCTTTTCCAAGAACCTCTCTCAAATATACAGAATGAGTGTTGCAAATTCAGCAGTTGGTTTATACAACGTGATTCATAATTGGTATGTTATCCCGGCAGGGGGATTTTGTTACCATGAAAATGAACAATTGTGCAGGTGCAAATCTTGTGAATTCCAATTTTCAGTTTTTCATACAAAAACTTTTTTGGTAAATCTATCATCTATCAATATTTTCATCGCCCGCCCTCCTCACACACGGGCCACTGGCCAATGGTTAGGGTCACTGGCAAAGTTCATGGATCAGCTGATTATTATAGGGTTGCTCTGTGTTTATTTCTGAAGGAAACTTTGCTGGTCATTTCTTCAATGAAAAACATCGAAATTCAAAATGTCATAGAACAAATGTTGTTCACACTGATGAGGTGAATGACCCCTTTTCGGGATAACATACCAATTATGAATCATTGTGTATATTACACTGTCATTCATTATTTTGAAAACTTAATTTCAACTATATTAGCAACGATAAAACGACAGAACACATTATTTCGATATAAACTAATCAAAACAATTAACTTTGGGAATAAATTAGCCGCAACTAAATAGAATGCTGGAAACTGATTTGCTGAAATCATGACTATAAACTGCATTCTAAAACTACGGTCAATTAATTTTATGAAACTTTTTAAACTATCATGGTTTTGAACATTATATTCTATTCTATCTTCAAAAATGAATAATAAGAGCTGAAAGAATTTGTCTACCGCACCAACAGTCGTATTCATATTTCAATTTTTTTTTCTTAAGATACCTAAAAAACCCCACACAGCACTGTACATTTTGTTTTATCCCAGCTTACTTTTATACTGCAAACATAAATCGATATAACACTCGCAAAGTCCAATAAAGTGCTAACCGAATACAGAGAGACGCCAAACGAAACGGTAACGACATCAGAAGCCGAGCTCAAAACAAAGCAATACAAACAGCCAGCAAACGAACCATAATACCTAAATCCATAAAGATAAGGCAATTTTCAAAATGTTTTAATCCTAGCAAGTGGAAATCTAGTGTGATATCTGTTAACGAAAGGCGAGATTGTAATAGACACTATACCGTAGATACATATTTCCATTATTGTGTTTATGAGTTTTTTGTTGATGTCTCAAAATAAGGTAGTACATAAAATTAAAAACTTAGAATACAATACCCGTTTTACCTATAGGTATTTATTATAAAAGTTTATTTACTAAAGATTGAGAGATTATAAAAAAAATTTTGTTAGGTCTACATAAGAAAAACTGACACCGTTTTGATCTTCAGTAGGTATCATCTCTTCTTATTCTACTAGAATCTAGTATAATAACTACTATTATTACAAAGTAGTTATTACGAAGTAAGTTTCGCAAAAGCTAAACTTAACTAACCAAAAATGTTGCCGTCTCTTCATAGCGATGGGAATAAAAAGGATGGCATTAATTTTAGTTAGTTTAGTTTAGCTTTTGCGACACTCCGAATTGCCACATGGTTAACTCTGGTGATAGAGTTTATGACCGCCTAAGTGCAACCATCTTTTTTACCACCGATTTTTAAAGCCGGATCCGACAATTTAGTAATTATTGATTTTAGGTATTCCTAACTTTATGTATTCTGTTCTCGCTGAGCCATTCAGCGGCTCAATAAGACGGGGAAGACAAAAACTGAAACTGTAAACGTTTCATTGGGACATATAAAAGGGAACGCATCAAAATTCACTTTGCTTGCGGGGCGGGCCGTAAAAGAGGGTAGTGAGGGTAGTCGACGATAAATAAAATAAATGCCAGTCAATCTGGTTCGGACGGTGCTGTTTCTAGCGCGAGGTGTATTTTAATGAACTACGTTTTTACTAGTTGCTAAAGAAAAAGACTTCAAAACGCAGTAGACATTCCTTATGAGATGTTCGTTAAGTGTCTACTGCAAAATCTGAAGGCACAAGTTGTTTCTAGAATATCTTTTTATATTATTTTTCCATCAAAAGAAAGAAAATGAAGCAATTTAATGACTACTCCTATACAGGGTAGGGCATAATTTTGGGCCCTTAGGGAAGCTACCTTTTCGTTTAGAAGTTGTTCGAATCCTCTGTTTTATTTAAAAAAAATACTATTTTTTAGATTTTTGAAAAAGTACGGTTCGCCCAAAAAATTACATTTTGTCAAAAACAATAAGTTGATCTTAATCGACTCAATTACCCACCAGAAACACTTTTTCGAAAGTAACTTACCTAATCAAATCGTAATCATCATCCATGCATAAAATCACGCCTTCCCATAGAGGTTGGCAGAGACCACAGAGGCCCTAGCCATGTTACATTTCGACAATCGCTTTCGATTAGAAACTAAAAAAAATGTATAGGAATTGACATTCGATGACGAAAACTCAAGCGATCAGAAATGTCAAATCAAAGGTGTAGCGATGATAGAAATCGAATCGCTTCATAGCGAATGCCGGTTGGCTAGGCCCTCAGATCTCCAGTCGCTATCCTAACATACCTCTTTCGATACAATCGTTTAGAACATGACTACAACTATCCTTCCAAAATGTTTTTATTTGGGTCACGTTGCCCAAACACGGCCGTGGCTCGCTTCTGCCATTTGTCTTCATTCCTACAAAGCCTTCTTTATTCGTCTCACTTGCAAATACTCAATGAAATACGCATGGGCTCCATACTACTTTATTGTTTCCGCTTTTGCATTGGAAACACGTGAATGAAGAATAGAGAAAGAAAAATAGGCTTTCATTCACTAAAAAATATATTCGTACTCGGTTAACTCTAGTGCTGGTGTTTTAAGGGCGTCTATAGTCCTGGTTCTGGTGGTGATGGCCTCCGTATTGGTTTAACGACATTTTAAACCGAGACCATTTAACAGCTGTAAATGTCACTTTGTATGTTCGTTCGTTCATATGAGTAAGTGGCGTTGGCCACTGTTTTGTGACGGAGTTTTTAGGCCACCTAAAAAGGCCTCCGTCATTAAAAAAAGGAAATTTCACTTTCCAATTGTTATCAACGCTCAGAACGTCGCTTAATTTCTACGATCTGTGAAAACGTATTTGCGATCTACGAGCACTTCTAATTTTTACCATTTACCAAAGACGATTAATATTAATCGTCTTTGCATTTACTAAGTACATGGTAGATGGAAATTTTTGGATACACAAATGCCCTAAATGGATGGTCATATTTAAAAAAAATCGCAAGGTAAAGTTTGATCTCAAAAAGGCGAGCGACTTACTTCCGTACAAGCATCATAAGTTGGATGTGCCCCTGACTAACATAATTAGGCAGGTAAAAAACTACATTCTCAGAAGATTCCAGGAAAGTCCTTGCAATTAACCTTTGCACACAAATCATTTAAACAATTTATGAGAGGGTTTTAAATATTCAAAACAGTATACGCTTTGTTACAAAACATCAGGTAACATAATTAAGAAGCAGAAAAGTAAAGTTAACTTTAAATGAATAAATAAGGAAGTCTGAAAAATCCAATTAATTAAAGCAAAGATTATTAAATCATAATTATGCTGGAACTTCTTCAATAACATGCAAAGATATAAGGGTCTTCTAACGTTGATATAGATTATATGGATATGCTGTCTTTGATCTATTTTGGAGGACACCGTTGCGATAGTAGATTTAAAAAAAATGTGTTTATGTAATATATCAGTCATTTCGTTACTATAACACAAGTATAATTGACTTAGCTTGGAATTAGATGACGCTGTGTAAAATGTCCAAAGGATATTCATTATTTATTTATTTTTATTAGAATTTTTTTATGAGAATATGTTCTAGATAAATGGCAAAGAAAACTTCTTACATACCAAACGTCACAAAAACTGCAATTTCATAGGTGAACATATTTTAAACTTGCTTTTGAAAGCTCCACATTTTAAAAGGCAAAGTCAAAGTAGAGACCCATTTACTCAGACAAAAAACAGACGTTTTAGATTTAAATATTTCATAAAAAATATCATCTGTTATTATTATTACACTAGCACAGAAAAACAGTGGGTATAGGTTTCTTAAAGTTAATTTTAAGTTAGCTGAACCATTTCTAAAATTCTAAAGCTCAATTTTCGTAATTTAAATAAGTTGTAATAGTTAGTTATAATAATATTCAGATACTGATTTTATGATATTACAGTAAATTCTTAGCTTTTTAACTGAGTAATATAAAGGGCAAAGAAAATTAACTGTCATTTGAATAAAAAAACCCATCTCTTTCTTTATATCCACGGTCTTGAAACTCAATTGCAAAGTTCCGAACAACGGTCAAAAATTGCTTTAACTTTCTCCCGCTAAAATATCTAATGCTCTCGAATCTTCCGAAAAACAATCATGAGAATTCTTGAAAATATAAATTAAGATGTGAACTTCCAAAGGAGGTGGAAAAGCAGAAGTTAGATTGAATTCTCGGCACAAAGTTGGATCTGAAAAATGTTAAAGACAATAATAATAAGATGCACTTGGCCTAGCTCCGTACACCTTAGTTTTAATACCGGTTAAAAACCGAGGAGTAAAAGCTCTTAGCAATCCTACTAATATTATATTTACAGGTGAAAGTTTGTGTGTGTGTTGGTAAGTGTGTAAGTATGTAAGTGTGTTTGATACTCTTTCACGCCAGAACTACCAAACGGAATGGGCTGAAACTTGGAATATACATAGTTTATGACCGGGGAATATTATAAAGGTGAAAGTTTGTGTGTGTGTAGGTAAATGTGTAAGTATGTAAGTGTGTTTGTTACTCTTTCACGCCAGAACTACAAAACGGAATTGGCTGAAACTTGGAATATACATAGTTTACGACCGGGAATAACACATAGGCTACTTTTGATCCCGGTATTTCCACGGAAACAGGAACTAACGCGGGTAACACCGCGGGGTGCAGCTAGTAAATAATAATAATAAGCCCCTCAAAGCCCAACCCCTGTCCGTGCTTGACCACCTAAGCCACGTGAGGGGGGAAAAGCAACATCAGAATAAATAGAAAATGACAGCATCAAAATCCATTAGATCCAGAACCCCTTCAAAACCTCAAACAATACCCTTTCCATACACTCTAAACTAAAGTAAGTTTTTATTGGCAAAATTTCAATCCTGGCTGCAAGATATGGCACGTCAAATTTGGACAAACACCAATTCCACTCATGAATAAAACATTGGCTAAGTCCTCGATCCTTTCAGCATCGATGTACTTCAATGCCATTATATTCCTTGCATCCACCTTGAATCATATCTCGTTGATGTTTGAGTTGATTTTTGCTTGGTTGGAATTTTGATACAGACGCGTTGGATTTGCCTCAAGGTCACAGTAGTGTTCGGGTTATGATAATTTTTAGACCCTCATTCGGTTATTATAGGGAGCTATTAAATTTCGTTCTCGATTTAGATGTTTGTTTATATCTTTACGCGATTGCCTTTGTCGGGCAAGTTTCCTCAATAAAGGAAGAATAAGCGAGATTCTTCAGATAGGGGCGATTACTGTCGAAAAACTACTGAATATCGAGTTTATGAGAACCATTCTTTGTCGTTATGGGAACGGTGGGTACTTGGAAAAAATGTCGAGCCTTACATCAAATAGATACTCTTTATGCATGAAATATTCCATCCATTAGCCAAGTGATTGTCAATTCTCTGTTAGAATCAAAGCGTATTTTGACCAATTTTAGATATAAATGCTATTCTAGCCTCGATCAGATTATGCAGAATTTTATATTTACTGCAAATTTTACCGTACTAACCAAACCAATAACCTCTTAATGGCTTTTAGATATCCTACTGAGCATTTTCAGCTATCAAACATACTTCAATTTTATAAGACATATCTCTTCGTACACAGATAAGCTTGATATTATCTAACTAATGTCTGTAGTGCTATCAAAAGAATCTATCAAATATTTACTCTACAATCGTGATTTTCTTTAAGGAACCTTTACTCTAAATAAAAAAACTAAACCATTATAAAATCACTTATTTTCGCCTCTGAAGATGATTTTTCCGTATCATCACCGCGGATCAATCAGATCAATGTCCTATGTACTCGTATCAATGTCGAATCACCGATTTATTTCTCTATAAGAGAAAAATCCTAGACAATTTTCGTTATCAGCATTACAAATGCTAGTTTGCAGGGTACTGTAAACGGTGGAGTACTGCAGCCATTTGTCTGATGATATCGCTTTCGAACCAGCCCACTGCGCCTAATCACTGCATTTACCTGCTAAGCTTTTGTCTATTGAAACCACTACATTTGGCGCAGTTTTTGTTGTATTATGTTCATGTGGTTTGTAAGCAAACAACACATTTTTTACCATATTGGAAATTCCTTTTACTTATTATTTTTGCGGACAAACGATAGATCGGACTCCTTAATTAGCCTCCTCAATTATTTTATATCATGTTTGCTTTTTTTTTAAGGTGTGTAGTGTAAGTGTGTAAGTGCGTTTGTTACTCTTTCCCGCTCAAACGGCTGGACGTATTTTAATGAAAATTGGTACCAGAATTGCTTATTTTATTGCTTATTTTTATTTATTGCTATCAATGAGCAGGTGTTTCTAATTCCTCTAGAATACCTGTAGATGGCGCTCATCGGTGCTTTAACCGATAGTTTCGTCTTCGGCGTCAAGGGCTTCGTGGCCGAGTGGTAAGGCAGCCCGGCTAAAAGGTGATCGCTTGTATCTCGCGGGTTCGAATCCCGTCGAAGCCGTAAAACTTTTAGTAAGATTTTTTATTTAAAAATGAAATACCTAACTGTTTAACACAATAATCTAAAATATTTGTAGACTATCTTTTCAAAGCGCATTCTGTCACTTGCTAAACAAGTCGGGCCGGGTAAGCGGCATCTAATCAATGCACGAGCAGATAGCACTCACGGAACTGATCGTATCTAGCGCACGCCAACTGACGAGCCCGTTCCTTCAAGCTCGCACCAAACATGCGATGCGTTTAGATGCACCAATTGTAAGCAAAGGTATTAGTGGCAATTCGGAGTATCGCAAAAGCTAAACTTAATTAACCAAAAATGTTGCCGTCCCTTTCATAGCGATGGGATTAAACAGGATGGCATTAATTTTAGTTAGTGTAGTTTAGCTTTTGCGACACTCTGAATTGCCACTAGTATCGTACTAAAAAATATATCACTAATGTATCCCTTAATAACAGAAGTTTACTTTATTTATTTTGACATGTTATAGGAAATTCATAGTAAAGAAAATCCTTTGCCTAAAAAATAAGTTTGGGAGGCAAAGGTGTGTACCTCGATATTTATATTTATTTCACGACTTCTGTGGCGGGGCCTAAGATGCAGAGGTTGCGGGTTCAATCCCCGCTGCGGGTAAAAATGTTTTTGTTTCGTTCGTTCGTTCGTATGAGCATTTCGTTCGTTTAATTTTTAATTTTTTTATTTGTTTCGTTTAGATATCAACAATAACAAGATGATGAACGTGTTAAAAATTCACTTGTTTATATTCAATCCACCTTTTGATCGAAAATCGGGACATTATACTTTCCTACTCGGTCAACTCACTTAGCACATACTTACTCAAAATGCTAAACAAAAACTTCGTCAGAAATCCAGTGGCGCATAACCAGTTTTTCTCGCAGACCGAGTAGGCCGAAACAACCAACTTCAAACTAGACAAAATACACTTCATCGTTAAACTTAGTTGATCTTTGGAACAACGAGATAGCTTATTCCGGACTGTGTGGGAGTGGCTTTATGCATAAAGTTGTGTAAAACTGCATCGTCTATTATCCTTTCAGCAAATTGTTAAATAATTCCCACGGCTCGCTGTAGCGTTATTAGCTTCGCAATAAAATTAGTATTACTTCGCAGAGTAGTAAACTGTGGATAGATGTTGTTGTTTATTTCTGAAAGTATTACGATCACAATTTTAATTAAAAGAGTTAATAGAGTTATATTACAGGTTATATTACAGGTACTCAGTTCTCTAGACATAAAATAAGACAAAATATAGCAAAACACTGAAGAACATCGTAAGGAAACCAGAGGCATGTTACATTTCGACAATCGCTTTCGATTAGAAACTAAAAAAAATGTATAGGAATTGACATTCGATGACGAAAACTCGAGCGATCAGAAATGTCAAATCAAAGGTGTAGCGATGATAGAAATCGAATCGCTTCATAGCGAATGCCGGTTGGCTAGGCCCTCTGTTCGCTTTCTAGTAGCGTCGATGGGCTTGCAACCTTCTGTTAAAAGTGGGCATGTACCAAATATTGTATTTGGACCGTTGGAAATACCGACTGAAGCCATTTAAGAACGCATAATATCCAAAAAGTCATGTCCCATTTAAGGCTGTGTCCACATTAGGCAAACTGTGAGCGGCCGACTGAGTGAGCCGCTTTGTGGCAAACTGAAATTTGAGTTAGCTGCAAACTCAGATCAATTTTCGTAAGCAAACTGTTAGGAGTTAGCCGCTAACTGAGACAGTGTGAGACGACAGTCTTAACCTACAATTTTGATACAACCAGTTTTTAAAAAAAAAGTCATGAATGACTACTGAGGCACTCCGGATCAACGAAAACGAAGAAAGAAAGAAAGAAAAATCATTTATTCTTGTAGGACCTCAAGGATCACTTAAGTTTCGTTTTACATGCTAGGTGATCCTAATGCCTGTTCCAACGCGACTTCCTACACCTACTGAAGTTTCGTGACCATTTTCGGGGTCAGCTTATGTTGGTGGATACTGAATTCGTAATAGTTTACCAACATAATTAGAACCCGAAAATTGTCACGAAACTTCGTTTTCGTTGATCCAGAGTACGGCCCCTTGTGTCTTTAAACTTTCGTAATCAGAGTAAATGACCAGTTCATACCCCCTTAGTTCATGAACCCAGATGTTCATATCTACATGATTTTGTATAGTCGATATTACTCTCCGGCTATTCTACCGAGAAACACAGCGGGTGCAGTAAGAAGCCAAATTAATGTTCCAATGTTCTTTTAAGTGTTTGCGTAAGTTAATGCGCACTTTAACTTAATTCATGACGTGTGGGCTGTTCTGTAATATGCGTTTATTATTAATTATGTTAATAAATGGTTATTTAAGTCATAAAGAATGCAGCAAATTTAAAAAAAAATAACAGCCCAACAATCGTGCATGTGGAAAGCGTAGGTATATATAGTATAGTTATACCTGCTGCGGCTTATTCAGTTACAATAAATAAAAATACTTTATTGTGTGTGTCGTGACTTTAATTTTATAATCAGTTCACGTAAGTTCCATTTCACTGAACGATATTTTCTCTGTTTGCTAATAATTGACGTTTAATTCTGAAACTTTACATGCACATTTCATCATTAGGCGCGTGTACATTATAAAAAACACGCTAAGAACGAAATTTAGGTTCCGTCAACTGGTTCCGTACGTCAACAATCGCAAGCACAAGAAAAGGCTGGAAAACTCCTCTAGTTAAAACCACAATGCACCTAACAAGGCGCTGTAATGAGCGCGGAAATACTGAAATGCACGAAAACTTCATAATACCATTAATGTGTGCAATGGCACAATAAACCTAGTTTTTCGGGATTGTAAAACATTTTATCTAAAGTTTTATCTTTATTAAAATACTAGCAGTTTCCCGCGGCTTCCTACGCGTGAACAGGCATTAGAATCACCTAGCATGTAAAACGATACTTAAGTGATCCTTGAGGTCCTACAAGAATAAATGATTTTTCTTTCTTTCTTTCTTTCTTTCTTTGAAGCCCGAACAACATGTAGCCAATGTCCTATTCCAAAGTCTATATTTCATCAAAATTGGTTCAGTGGTTTAGTGTGACAGTCGAACAGACAGACAGGCAGATATAGTTACTTTCACAGTTGTAAAATCAGTAGGGAAGTAAGGATAACTCTGTCAAACCCGAGGCTACAACCTAACACCCAAAAAGGGATATGCGATATTTTATGCGAAATTGACGTAATATAATGGATGAAATTGATCATCATGACTACGAAAAGCTCGTTTGGTAGCTTAGCTTAGTCCATTACCTTATTCCTTCATCTTTACTCCTCCTCCTCTTCAATCGGTCCCTAATTGTCGACCTCTGTGGCGCGGTGGGCGAAGGCTCGCCTGAGACGCGGAGGTTGCGGGTTCGATTCCCGCCACGGGACAAATGTTTGTTTGGATATTTATTTATTTTTTTATTTATTTATTTATTTAATTGCTGAGTATCGTGACTCTGTCGACGTAGCATAGCCAGTATTGTCGATGTTACAGCGACAACATCGCCCTCTTGGACTTTTGCCTTCCACTGTGCCGATTACCACCAGTGTCTCTGAATTCGCGCGAACGAATGTCCAAGGTACAGGAAAACGGTGAAGATGACCTTTGTATTTCAAACAATTTTTAATAGAATTGCGGTCATGCCTTTTTGTCCGTCAGGCATCGCCACAATGCCACATTTCGTACTATATAAAATGTAGCTTGACCCCTAACATTTCAAAAACAGAACTGGTGAACATCCACATTATCGCATGACGTCACATTTCCCGCCAAAACGCGACGTGCGGCCACCCACCGCAAATCAACGAACGCTGATTCGTCCCCTATTACTGATGTTTAAATGTAAACGTTCAGTTTTGTATCTCTTCAAACGAGAGGCCATTGTTTGAGCCAGTGACTGACAGATAATAATTATTGTTCATTCAGTGTGGACTTATTTTAGTGCGGGAAGTACTTGCGCGTCAGCATTTAATGATTTCCAGAACAATTATGTTATTCTCATAACAATTAATTTTCAATACCACGAAACCTCCCGAGTAGATACATTAACTTCATTATGTAACACAATGAATATAATTATGATACGGGATTTTGTAATAAACAAATGTTATCACGTGTCTGTGTATCTCTTGCTGAATATATAAAATTGGGGAACCCATTTCGTCTCCGAAAATCGATTGTCCGTAAATCACAATCAATAACAAGTGTCTCCGAAACATAGGAATCCATAATATTATGGTCCCATAACTATAGTTTGTAATAAGGTATTGTTCATCCTTATGCTCCTAATCCATAAATTTATGTTACCTAATATTATAATCCCTAACTTTAATCGTTATAAACATATGTGTCATAATAATAAAGAATCATAATACTTCCACTTCCGATTAATAATGTTTTCGAACGTTTATAAATTATGTAAAACAGAAACAACTTCGGTTGTATTCACCCAGATCGAAATCAGTTGGTTAGGTTAGGTTTGAACAGTGACCACTAACGTGCGAGACGAGCGAGCGTACCGAGCGTGCCGCGGTAGCGGCCGCCGAAGCGCCAATAAAATGTGGAATAAAAGTAATCAGCCACCCAGATCGAAATCAGTTGGTTAGGTTAGGTTTGAACAGTGACCACTAACGCGCGAGGCGAGCGAGCGTAGCGAGCGTGCCGCGGTAGCGGCCGCCGAAGCGCCAATAAAATGTGGAATAAAAGTAATCAGCCACCCAGATCGAAATCAGTTGGTTAGGTTAGGTTTGAACAGTGACCACTAACGCGCGAGGCGAGCGAGCGTAGCGAGCGTGCCGCGGTAGCGGCCGCCGAAGCGCCAATAAAATGTGAAATAAAAGTAATCAGCCACCCAAATCGAAATTAGTTGGTTAGGTTAGGTTTGAACAGTGACCACTAACGCGCGAGGCGAGCAAGCGTAGCGAGCGTGCCGCGGTAGCGGCCGCCGAAGCGTCATTAAAATGTGGAATAAAAGAAATCAGCCACCCAGATCGAAATCAGTTGGTTAGGTTAGGTTTGAACAGTGACCACTAACACGCGAGGCGAGCGAGCGTAGCGAGCGTGCCGCGGTAGCGGCCGCCGAAGCGCCAATAAAATTTGGAATAAAAGTAATTAGCCACCCAAATCGAAATCAGTTACATTCCCTATGCTGCCTTGTGCTTGAGACACAATGCTCTTATGTTAAAATTATTCTCATAAACTATTATGAAAATAAAGTTATGAGTTATTTACATTATGGATTATATTATTTATTGAGAATGATTTTATGTATTTTAAACATTAGGGATGTTGATATTAGCCGTAACTATATTAGGGATCCTTATATTATAGATCCTGATTATACGGGCAATCGATGATTATGAAAACCCAATTTATAGATTTTTATTTTAGGGATATAAAATTTCGGAGACAAAATAGAGACCCATAAAATTGATTTTATTCCACCACGTCAGTTTTGATAAAATTTGAAATGGAGAAATTGAAACTGTGACAAGGGCTATTTTATTTATTTAATTATTTTTTATTATTTTTTTATTTATTTTTTTACAACAGATGCTCCAAGAACTGAGCACGGCAAGTCTTGAGGCTGGACTACAGATGAACCGGTCCAAAACGCAGATAATGTCTAACAGCACGAAACGTAGGGTCGAGGTAGACGGGCAAGAACTGCAATATGTCGATGAGTATATCTACTTGGGCCAGATAGCAAGCTTCGAAAACAGGCAAGACAAGGAAATCGATCGTCGTATCGAAAATGCCTGGAAGAGCAACTGGTCCTTGAAGGAGCACATGAAGGGCGACCTTCCAATGACACTAAAGCGCCAACTCATCGACATGTGCATCCTGCCTGTCCTAACCTACGGTGCGCAGACATGGTCGCTGACCGAGTTTCAGAAGTCTAGACTTAAGATTTGCCAGAGGGCAATGGAACGCAGCATTTTAGGTTTTAAACGAGTAGATCGGGTGCGTAATACAATGCTGCGTTCGATGACTGGCATTGCCGATGTTGGGAGCATAACAGCAAAGCTCAAGTGGGACTGGGCAGGTCATGTTAGCCGGATGCAACCCGAGAAGTGGACAAACACTGTTACTTCTTGGGTGCCCGAGAACGGTAGGCGACGACGAGGCCGGCCGAGAAGGCGTTGGCGGGACGATCTTGACGTGTTTGAGAAGGAGTGGTGGGAGATCGCCAAAGACAGGGGTCAGTGGAGGATTTTGGGGGAGACCTTTGCCCAGCAGTGGGACATAACAGGTTAATAAAAAAAAAAAAAAAAAAAAAAAATTTTTTGACGGAAATATAGTTACTATACATTTCAAGTTAAAGTTTTTTGTAGCTAACCGTGCTGATTCAATGTAGTCTAAACTAAAAAATACATAATTGTAATTTAATCATAATTTATGAGAAGTTCTGTTGAACAGCTCCTGACAATGAGATCAACTCATTAGGTAGGTACCATAAAATTGCATTGACATCGAAAAGATACTGTAACAAACAAATCAATCGAACATCATTAGCTGGTACAAAATTGAGTTGTTAGGTTTGATAAGATAACAGACAATGAAAAAAAAAAAAAATATGATCACGACTGTATCCTGGGAGCGGTAGACATTTCTTTCAGATCATTAGGTAATTTTTTAGATCTTTTCGAAGATGTCTAAGGGGGTAGTCAGAGGTATGTCCAAATACATACATATTTGGTACAAGCCCACTTTTAACTTTTAAGATAACAGTTTGTAAAAAATGACCCTTTTCCTTTGTACAATGCTTTAGAAAAATATATTTCTCCTGTACCAATACTAGCTCTTTCGGTTGTTGTGTCGGTGCTAAGTAGAGCGTAGCTCAGGTCAGGAGATAGAGATACATAAATCATTGCTCTATTTTGTATTTTGCTTCTAGATTGCAAGTTACAATACTCCTGAGTGAGTGAGTGAGCTGAAAAGATAACCAAGTGGCATTTGGTGTTGTATTGGTAATGTTGTACTTACAAATTTAAAATCTTGCTTTTTGAACTTTAAAATTTCATTATAAATGAAAAAATCTTACTAAAAGTTAAAGGCTCCGGCAGGATTCGAACCTGCGTAGATACAAGCGATCGCTCTTAAGCCGAGCCTGACCACTAGGCTACGGACCCTCTAAGACAAATTCATTTTCAAGCCCGTCCTCGTCAGTCAACTTTAAATGCGATGACATTAACAACCAAACAAATGCCGTAGTTGATAACAACGTAATTAAAATTAAGTTTAAACTTTCCCTTTGTGTAATTTAGATCTATTAATGGAACTACTGAAATAAATATGATAACATTGTTTTGATGTTTATTCATTAAAGCTTCATAACTTCACAAAAGCTGTCACTATCCTCAGTTTTGTTTTAATTAATTAATTTATACAATAAGGAATTTCCCAAAACATTGATGAGCAATAACTCGATGTGTTACACGTGTGTTGTGGTGAGCACCTGTTGTAGAGTTTACTTGCTTGTCTTTTATTAGTTTTACTTTTACAGATCTTTAGGCATTTTATGGTCCTTTAAAATGTCTATTCGGGTAGTCAGAGGTATAAATACAATTAATATCGTCGATGTTGAAAAGATCGCCCGCGAGGAGTGACTATACTTATACCCAGACAACAAATATTTTATAAGAAATCAGGAAAGTTTAGGGGAGACCTTTGTCCAGCAGTGAGACATAACAGGTTATTAAAAAAGATAAAGCAATTGATTTGACCCCTTAGAGGCTAAAAAATAAAACAATGAACCATGAAAATAATCACACAATGCATTTTTAAGAGGCAGGTGTGACATGACAATATTTAGAATTGAGTTCCTAGTAAAGATAAAGATAGTAATAGTTTCCAGTCCAGCTATTTTGTCAAAACAAAATAAAATCAGAAAACATAGGGCATGAATACTGACTAAACCCAGTTCTTTACCAAAGAAATAAAGAAAAAATCGAAAAGGCATCCCTCGAATTAAAAGCAGCATCGTTGTCCATTATTCATACCACGCGTATGAATTGAACGCTCGCGAACGAATGCTGATTCGAAATGTGGAAGCCCTGAATATCTTTGTGTTGTTTTAGGTTTAGCTAGGTCTTAACATTTACTAGATTTATTCTGCGTAAGGAGGTAGTCTTGCCTACGCCAAAGAGGCGACTACTATGGCATATAGATTTTAGTAACATTAGTTTATGCTTATTTTATTTATTTATTTAAGGAGGCAGTCTATACCTACCCTTTTTTCACAGCGTCATCTAGTCTCAAGCTAAGCAACTTGATGCTTGTTATGATAACCGGATGACAGATATACATAATGTACATTTTATATTAAAAAATATGAAAAATATATTTGTAATATTATGATAGAAAAACATCCAAACCCAGAACAAACATCTGCAGAATATACAAACATTTGTCCCGCGGCAGGATTGAACCCACGGATGTCATATTATTATCTGCGTTTTAGGTCCTTCACCAACTGCGCCACAGAGGTCGTCAAACACTTAGCGGGACAGAACTTAAACCGCTCAGCTTAATCCTTTGTCCTTGTCTCCAAAAAGACACGGTCAATAAGTGTGGAGATTAAGCCGCGGGTTTTCTGACGATGTTTTCCTTCTCAATTTAAATCTCGTGTCAAAGTGTATCTTTATCATTTTTTCGAAGCAAGCGAATTCGATAATTGAATCAAATCGATCGAAGGTTCTGTAGAAATCTACGCAATGAAACTATGAAACGTCGTTTGGTCTATAAATGTTCTGTCAGATGATCGTTATTTGACGAGACTTTAATGCTGCCGATCATTTTGATATCCAAATGATAAAAAGAAATAAGAAAAGAATGGCTCCTACAAAATAAATCGTTTGAAAAATTTCATAAATAGAACCCAAATTTTGAGCCAAGTTTCAGCAAAACACAGTATTATCTGACTTTATGAAGAACACTTTAAATAATGTATGTTAGCCGTAAAACGTAATGTACTGCGGGTGTCGTGAGAAAGTAAGTAGTTTTATTAATATTCTTTTGAAAGGACTTGGTGTATTTTGTTATTCATGAAAACCAGAGCACAGTTAACACCTCCCGAAGGAGTATTTTACATGAATGTGATTGAAAAAGAACACCGGGTCTTGATACTTAATAGCATTGCAAAAGATAAGTATGTTGCGGAAATGGGATGCGACTAGCAGGACCGTAGTGGATGGCATAAACTTAGGGAGGCCCATGCCCAGAAGTGGGTCAACTCAAGCTATGCACTCGTTCGTTCGTATGAGCATGTGGCCAACTCTGGTGACGGAGGCTTTTTAGGCTGCCTAAAAGCCTCCGTCATGGCTTTAAAAGCCAGGACCGACAATTTAACGTGCCCTCCGAAGCACGGAACCCATCCAAGTTGTGACTGCTCAGAACTTTGATAAACTTCAACCATCTATCAAGAACGTCTTAGCAAGCTTTGCCACGAGCGACACTGTGCACTGGTAACTGCTCTTTTTAAGGACATATCTTCCCACTCCTATCATTCTCGATTTCAATGAGAATAAAAATAGAGGGAATAATATAATAAGGTAATTACGCGATAAAGTCCTTATTTTAAATTATAAAATAGAGGGTTCGAATTTTTATCTCGAACGTTTAAGTTCAGCGTTTCCTTTGAAACACGTGCCTCAGCGCTGTCGTTTAGCTTCGAAAGGTCAAAGAAAGCTACTCTGCGAGGAGTAGCTTGCTCCAGCTTTTAAGGTGGGGCTTAAACAAACATTCTAAGTATTTAGAGACTTACTTAGTTTTTAATCTATTTAAAGTGTTAAATCACACTTAGGAATTCAATGCGGGTTCGAGTCCCGTCAAAATCGGAAATTTTGATAAGAGTTTTAATTTTGGGTAACTCCTTCATTTGTTAATGTAGCAAAATAATAACAATTAGCCTAAAGTGGCCGCTAAATTAAAAAATTTGCTGCCTCCTGGTACTAAAAAAGTATTTACTCCATGATGAATTTTCTACGAAGAGTTCAACTCAAAGTTAAATAAAGCAGTAAATTCTAAAGCTTATCCTCTCATCGGGTTCACGCGTCGACAAAGCCTTTTGCAGAATGTTAAAAAATTCTATTAAAAACCTCATTTTTGTTTTCATCAAGTTAAAAACTCTAGTCGCGGCTGTTCGAGGCCGAATGCTTGCGGTGGTGCAAGCTGCAAGACTCTACTTGTTTAATTAGAATAGGTTCTTCAGAATATCCAGAAAGGAATAAGTACTTTTAAGCTTTTATTTAGCAAAAAAGTATTATTTTCTAGATATTCTGAAATATTATTCTAAATGGTCTAAAATTGCATTTAGAACACTAAGTATTACCTAGTGGTTTTTGTGTGTGGAATGTCGAATAATGATTATTTATTTATTTATTCATAAAGAGTTGTCAATTTAATATAGATTTAAATAATGCTTTTTTCTTGTTACTCTTAAGGCAATTAAATGAGATAGCAACAGATTTAATATCCGTTTTAAAAAAGTAGATTGCTAAATAGGTTGTATCAACATACGTAAATCTTTCAATAATGTTTGATCTTTATTGTTTATTTCGCTACATTTAATGGTAAGAAATTTAGTTTTAACAATTTCTTACCATTAAAAGTAGGGCAAAAAAGTCAGTGCAATATTTATTTGTTTATATCTTTTTTTTTCCTAACAAAATCTGAGCAAACATGAGCTAGATTAATATCAAAATAATCTTATTTATTTAGACGTGCTTGGTGATAGAGTTTTCAGGCCGAATAGAGGAGAAAATAAGCCTATAAATTAGGCTACGAGCTTGGAGTGTATACTTAAAAAAGTATTTAGAGTTCCTTAAAACATACAAAAATCTCCAGGATATAGTGTAGTGTTAATCTCCACAGCCCCTCACTTACCCCCACCGGAACGCGGCGTAACCCGACTCTTTGACTTTGGAAACAAATAGTTAATTACCCAGAGAGCAGCTCGTTAGGCGCGGATTGTGTCGAACTTGGCTTGCTTTCCGTTTTTTCTGCCCCTCAAGCTCCAGGCACAGTAAGTGGTACTAAACCAGTATCACCAGTAATGTTTTGTTAACCTCTGTCCCACAAGCACAGTAATGAGCTTTGAACCAGTATTGCCAGTCAAGTTTCGTTAATGTGTTCACTGCCCATGATGCACGTGATCTAGTTGCAAGCGAACGGCATTTTCTAATTCGGAGAAGATCAAGAAACATTTTTTTTAAATCCACTCTCTATCATGTTTGGACCTTCAGTGAGTCTTATATCAGCTAGTGTAATAAAAGTTGAGGTACGGACGATCAACCATTAAATTAATCGACATAAGTTGTAGGTACAGCAATACGATAACATTTATTCAAGCTCGAAAACGTTATGCTAATAAAAGTGACACTCAACGCCAGCAAGCAAAACTTTAACAAAATATTTTAACGCTAATAGTCGTGGAACCTCCTTCGATAAATATAATTTAATGAGAGGTTTTTCGTTTGGGTATAAAAAAAAAATAGTATCCAAGAACTGGGTAGATGGCGTTGAACTGACTACGTTACTAGGGTTGGTATTAATCACAGATGAATTAATAAACATGGATACCGGACTAATAAAAGTCAAATATACGATTTACCATCCTAGTAACGTAGTCAACGCCATCTACAAAGTTCTTGGAAACTATGTTTTTTTTAATACTGAAAAAGAAAGAAAAAAAGCCGTGTTGGTCAAGTGGATTAGTACCTCGACTTTCGATCCGAAGGTCGTGGGTTCGAATCCGGCCGTGCATCAATGAACTTTTTGCATCGAAAAAATTATATGCACTTTAACACGAGCTTATAACGGTGAAGGAAAACATCGTGAGGAAACCAGTTAGCTCTCTAATAGCGTCGGTGGGCTTGCAACCTGTCACGTATGGAAAGTTAACTTCTGCAAAAAGTGGGCATGTACCAAATATGTATGTATTTGGACATACCTCTGACTACCCCCATAGACATCTTCGAAAAGATTTAAAAATTGCCTAATGATCTGAAAGAAATGTCTACCGCTCCCGGGATACAGTCGTGATCATATTTCATTTTTTTTTTCAAAAAGAAAACCTCTCATTCGCTATTTATTTCAAACCATTACTGTAGTATATCTACTGCCTAACTTATACTGTTTGAACTCCAGATTTTAAGCTCAAGAACTCGCTACTTAGTTATTTCTCCGCGGAAATGAAAAAGGTAACTGCAGTTATTATCATTACGGCATTGTTGTAACTTGGTAATGGTTGCGAATGGAATTAAAATGAATGGACATAATTGGTAATGTCGGGTTTAATGGGGGACTTGACTCAAATGGATTATGGAACTTAAAGATGGAATCAGAGGTGATATCTTTAAATTGCTGCGAGGTAATCATCATTAGATTATAATGAATTTATTAGTAGAAGAAGCGGTAAAGATTCGGTTTGGCACTGATTAAGTAGTAGAATAGACAATCTCGACCAAAGTTAACTGGGTTACAGGGTCCGTAGCCTAGTGTTCAGGTAGCTCGGCTTAAGAGCGATCGCTTGTATCTACGCAGGTTCGAATCCTGCCGCGCCTTTAACTTTTAGTAAGATTTTTCATTTCTAATGAAATTAACTGTTAATGATAACAAGAAAACGTAGCGCTTACAAAATATAACAGTAGGGTACTCATCATCACCATCATCATCTCAGCCATAGGATCGACTGCTGGACATAGGCTTCCCTCATAGATTTCCAGTTGTTTCGGTTGGAAGCAGCCTGCATTCACCGTAAAACTGCAAAGCCACAGGTGCTTTTACCAATTTGTATAATTGATTTTTCATTAATATTATTATTTTTATATCGTTGATGGCCGTGATCAAAAATATTAAGTATTTAATTTTAATTGATAATTTTAATTTTATAGATCGTTTGTTACGATCCTTAGGTGGCTCAACTGGTTTTAATTGTATTTTGTACAGTTATGTAAATATGTAGTAGTTTAGTTTCTGTAAATAAATTAATTTTTGTTTTAAATTATTTCTATATATTTTTATTTTCTATTCGTATTGTCTCGAATCCTTTCCTCACTGAAATAGCGTATAATAAAATGAAGCTATTCAGAAAACTGTTTACTAATAAGATGGTGGAATCGGAGCAGTTGTTAAATATTTAATACAGATTGAAAGTCGATCCTGAGCAGTAAAAGTTTTAAGGCGGTTGCTTTTATTTCTCAATTCGATTCAGATTTGTCCTGTTTTATATGAATTTGTCCCACTCCCTGTATTTTACTGAGTTTATACTTCATGGATAAAAATACTAGTTTATTTATACTTCAGTTCATTTTTTAGCTTTGTTATATCTGAAAGACGTAGGAGATGTTCTAGATAATCTTTTTCCACGAAGTGTGATTCATTCTAGCTTATTTCGGGCCTATTATAAGTATAACCGATTATTTACGCAGTGTCATGGCAGTCACAGTGACACGGCAGACACAGCGGCTTTAGAAGTCGAATAATCATAGTTCATTAGTCATTTCGTGTGAAATGGCCGAGAGGATTGTGAAAATCCTTGCCAGCTTCCACTGTGCTCGCCGAAGATGAGAGCTGTGCTAAAGGACTATTAGACCACGTGCGTCATGGACAGTGAACAGGATAGTGTCGGCGACAAACCCGTTCTCTAAACGGCGCACCTGCACCGCTACACGGAGGGAGTCGACCCCAGCCGACGAGCGCCGAGCATCCCCACGTCGCGCGTCGCGGACCTCGCCCATACACACACTTCTTCTACATCTCTCCAGCCGCGAACACTAAACGATATACGCACCTCTGTTCTACGAATACAGCACCTGAGTCATACAGTCCACTAAGTCTTTTCCATAATGATGGTCTTCTTCCAATACTTAGTGTATAAAGTACCTACCTACTCCCTCACCGAGAGTATTCGCCTGTTTTTTACTTTCGCGATCGAACACATGATAAAATATATAATTACGGGTATTTATCGCTATTTAGCTTTATTATGACGAATGTGAGTGCCCACACAAACCCTGGGGGTTTTTAGAGCACAATATTTAAGTGTTTCTGTATATTTTTGAATAATGTTTAAATAAAAAAAAAAAAAAAAAAAAACATTAATTTTATCCCGAAGTTTCGACTGGATTGCATCACTGGACTAGATTATTAAATAAAGGTAAATAGCGATAAATTAACGTAAATACCTAATGTTTTATCAAACATTCGCCTATAATAATTTCGATAAAGTCATTCTGTTAGTAGGGGAGGCCTTTAGGCTGTCTAAAATCTCCTACACCACAACTACAATGCATTTTGCTATAGTGGCGAGGTCAAAATACGAAATTATAAGCTCAAAACTACCGCGCTCTCCAATTTGCTTAATGATTATCATGAATAGCATCATAAATTTACAGATTTGGAAATATTATGCGCAAGCACTAAAACTCAATAAACAGAATGTAAAAGCAGATTCGAGAGAGTACGTGTATAAACATTTGGAGGGTCATAAAACGAAATCACAGTTGGATGTCGGAATACTGAATGGGACAGAGAAAAGGCTGCGCACAGAAGTGTCACTTCAAACGGTTTCTTAGATTATGCATGACTAGCTGCGCCCTGCGGTGCTACCCGCGGTGAATAGTTCCCGTGTTCCCGTGGGAATATCGGTAAAACATCGATTTGACAAGGAATACCTAGAACAAGTGTTTTTAGACCTAGAAAAGGCTTTCAACCGCGTCCTTCGCACTGGTCGACCATTCGAAGGAAGACAGTTTAACTACGAAATTTAATGACCAGTGTTCTGGAGAACATAAGGATACTTAATTATACCTATAAAGACAACGCATTCGCCGCCGGTAGGTGAAAAAATACCGCCAAATTCAAAAATTAGCGCAAACAACCAGTTTTAAACTTTAAGTTAAGGGTGCATGAAGTACGATCGTTTATAGACCACTTTGACATGTCACGTCCTTAAAACTAGGGAATTCTACTGCCTGTCGCTTACTTTCAACTTGTACAGTCCAAATGAACCCATTTCTGGGCCATTTGAAATCAGTTAACTACGAATATAACTGCACTACCGGGATTGAACTGTGTTTGTCGCCCAGCTGCCCTAGCCATGTAACATTTCGACAATCGCTTTCGATTAGAAACTAAAAAAAATGTATAGGAATTGACATTCAATGACGAAAGCTCGAGCGATCAGAGGGGTAAATGTCAAATCAAAGGGGTAGCGTAGAAAGAGAATAGATACAAAACATTTGTCACTTGGCTACGCACCCTGGTTCTTCATGGTCGCAAAAGAGAAGGAGTAGAATCACCTAGCTCTTAAGACGATCCAAAGTGATCCTAAAATTCTGAATAATTACTTTGATTTTGACCACATTTATTAATTGCTGGCCCGTTTGAAGCAAAGTAAGTTTATAAATGGCCAACTTGAAGCCATTTTAATAGATTTTAAAATAAGAAGAGATTATAATGTTTCGCAGTATGTATTTTTTATGTAAGTATATTGTTAATAGATTATTCTGTCATTTGTAGACTGATTTAGATTTTTTTAAAGAGTATACTTCCGAGTTGGTCCTATAACAAAATTGGAGGATCTTCGAAACAGAAGCTAATACGAACAGAATCGCACTTCGAGAGTTAAGAAAATGGCTCTATTCTTACAAAATTAAAGTCGATTTTCGTTATTTAATTTTGCCAATTGTTAGTACAATGCCCAGGATTGGAACATTATGGTATAAAGTGGTGGTGACAGACCACAGACATTGGACCATCACAACTTTTAATACAATGCCCATTGTAAATACGTGCATAATTTCCGGAAACCAATTTGGTTATACATCAATCAGCGGGCCGTGCGGTGTTCGCAGTAAATTCTGCCAAATATTGTTAAATTTTCAATTAAACCAATGATGCTGATAAAAATAAATTATCGCTTTGGTTGTTTTCAATTTTGATTTTAATTGAGTTATTGTAAAATTGTGTTGAGAAATAATAACATAAGAATTTAAACTCGCCGTACCAAACATTGTTATTTAAACCGTTATTAAATTCTGTTCAAATTTTATTGTTACATTGTCACATTATTTTGAATTTTTATTATAGTGATTGTAAGCAAGCTATTGAAATTTCTCAAAAATGTTTGCACCATTTTAGCGGCACTGATTGGTCGAACCTGGGCCAATTACGGCTCGAAGTATCTGGGCCAAATAATAGCAAAAAAGCCGGATTTTAATGCCGGATGAGCAGAAATAAATTCACGAAGATTTTTCAGCGCACGCCGCGTGACTACGTAATTTGTTTGCGTACTTCGTTTTAGGGTACCGTGCGAAAACCGTGGGACCTTTTTCGGGAATGTGGCTAAATTAATTTATGTGTGTGGCATGAATTGAGAAAATGAGATTATGTTTTTATGTCACATTGCAGTTAAATGCGACGCTGAAAAAAATGTTTCCTGTGATACACGTACGAATATTTTTTACGTTTGACTAAAATAATGTTTGGTAAGTACCTATTTTTCAATCTTACACAGCGCTTAAAAATGCTATAAAATGTTATATTAATGCTTTTCATAAACTTTTTTCCAAATTATAGCTTAGATAAAATAGGGTTTAATTAAGAACTACATTACAAAATGATGAGATTGTAATCCATGTATCTGTGTATGTATCTATGTAATTATTACATAGTAAGCTTAAAAAATTACAATTTGAACTTAGTTCATTAGCTATATAACATCAATCTGGGATTTTTGGACTCCTGATTTTTTTATCATCACAAAAGTGGTGTAAGGCTGTAAAACAGTGCTGAATAAAACTAGAAGATAATTAGACGTAAGATCTGGGAATGGACTCCTTTTTTTGTAACACCACGTTCTCCTTACACCCAACTGGTAAAACAATTTAAAATAAAACTAAAAGATAATTATACGGAACACTCAAGTACGCTAAAACTATTACCAATTTATCATACGCGGGCAGGCCCATCACATTCCGGCTCAAGTATGGGGTTATTCTACTGTACTCGGATTTTGTTTCCGCATCACGAAGAGCTATTATGACTTTTAGAAGATTCTCATCCCAATTTTACTCATTTAGAACCGTGATGGACGAGAGGGTTAGTGCCACTACTTTCAATACGAAGGTCGTGGGTTCAAATCCAGCCATGCAACAATGGATTTTTTGTTTCGAAAAATATATAGGTATGCGCATTATCGCGACCTTTAAACGGTGTAGAAAAACATCGTGTGGAAACCAGTTAGCTTGCAAACAGCGTCGTTGGGCTTGCAACCTGTCACCTGCAAAATATGGGTATGTACCTAACAAAATGGCATGTAACATTTAGTACCTAGTATAGGTGTTTCTCGTAAAATACTGAGAAAGAGGGGTAGACCAGTTCGTCTGCAAGTGACTACCCGCAATCTCGCTAAAAACATCAGTTGACCGTGATCATGGCGCATGCAATCGTGCCAAAATATCGGGACACTTTTAAACCTACAAACCATTGTAAATAACCCATATTCAGTGCTTTAATGAGTTCAGTGCTTATATTCGTCATTATAATTGTAATTATATAAGTTTTGGAGTCATGTTGTAATTTTTTTTTTTAATATCCTACTACGAGTATGTCCCACTGTTGGGCAAAGGTCTCCCCCAAAATCCTCCACTGACCCTGTCTTTGGCGATCTCCCATCACTCCTCCTCAAACACGTAAAGATCGTCCCGCCAACGCCTTCTCGGCCGGCCACGTCGTCGTCATCGTCGTGTTGTACATAATTATAATTAAATTTCCACATCCTTATACAAGCTACCAAGTGCACCTAATTAAGCCTGTCGTAAAAGCGATGCATTTAAACCTGATAAAAGCCTCACCTAAAATAAAGCTAAATAAACGCCTACAATAAGGCTAAATAAGCGTCCACCCTCGTCCACCGGAAGTCCATTCTGGAGGCTCCACGCTCTAATTTCCGGCTGGAGCTCAGCGTGAATGGTAAGTGCTTTTTGTCTATTTTTTCTCGTATTTCGTTTAAGCTGTACCTTACATGGAAGATTTATAAAGATTTAAAACTCAAACTAAAGTTTAAAGAGTTGAGTAGGGCAGGTGTGTCAGCTACTTTTGATGTTATGAAAACGAATAGCGATATATAAATATGAATATTCACGAATATGATTCGAGTTAGAAAAGGTCATTTAGGTCCTTGTACTAATTACTCTGTTACTCATTACTCTGTGCTGATTTAGGACTAAAAAGTACAAAGATTGCTTCCTGACGCTGTATAAATCATCTAGTAAAGGCATACATATTTTTTAATTATGTTTTTTACTGGATTGACAACCAAATGATCCTATTATTGTTCTTCTGTTTTTTTTGCACATACTCCAAGAAGTCTTACAACGGAAAGACATGGATGCGAACGGCACAGGGCCTATAAAAGTGGCGTTTGAGGGAGAAGGCTCGTGCCCAGCAGTGGACTATAATTTGAGCTCCCAATGATGATGATGGTACTTCAAAAACCTTACCATAAGCTATTTTTCTAAGCAATTGTAAATTTTTGTGTATCAATGAACTTTTCGTGTCGAAAAATTTATATGCACTTTAACACAAGCTTTAAACGGTAAAGGAAAACATCGTGAGGAAACCCGCGGCTAGTCAGCCCTACACGTATTGACTATAGTCTTTCCTGTGGATATAGCCGGCTAAGCTGAGAGGATGGTTTAGGTACTGGGCAAGCCTATTCCATCTCAACAATGTCCCAAGCACTACATTGTCCCGTTAAGTGTAGGCAAAGCTTGCCTCCTGACTCTGTATAAATCATCTAGTAAAGATGTAAAGGCCTAAGTTTTGTAAATTTATTTTTGTTAAAGCAGCGATTGAAAGCCTTCAATATCGGACCGTTATCGACCGACTGGTCGTTATCGTAAACAACGGCACGTAGGCTGTGGTACTTACAGCCATTTGATTTAGGTAGTTCCTCCACTTAGGCGGACGGAAATCTGTCACATCCGCTTTAAGCCCGGCCCTTTTCATGGGCGCCTGAAGATACTAATTTCCGGTCCGTGGGCACTTCAACAAATTATGTTTTACTTGTTTTGCATGTCGCATTCGTTTTGATTAAACTAACGTTGTGTATTGTGTTGACATTTGCAATAAATAATGTCAACCCCTATTTTTCATGTTCGCTAATACCAAAAATTTCTCTTATTGATTTTCTGATAATTATTTTAATATCAAAGATGGTAAAAAAGCCGTGTTGGTCAAGTGGATTAGTACCTCGACTTTTGATACGAAGGTCGTGGGTTCGAATCTGGCCGTTCATTAATGGACTTTTCGCATCGACAAATGTATATGCGTTTTACCATGAGCTTATAACGGTGAAGGAAAACATCGTGAGGAAACCAGTTAGCTTTTTAATAGCGTCGATGGGCTTACAACCTGTCACGTATAGAAAGTTAACTTCTGCAAGATGTGGGCATGTAGACATGTTGACATGTTGGACATACCTCTGACTAGACATCTTCAAAAAGGATCTAAAAATTGCCTAAAAAGATCAGAATTAAATGTCTACCGCTCACTGGGATACTACTACATAATTTCATACTATACATATAATTATCTTTTTACTATAGGTATAATTTTTTTTCATTTCATTTCATTTCAAAGACGCGAGCTGGTCTGATGATGGATGGTCATATTCGTTCGTGCGTTCGTAATGAGCAAGTGGCCAACTCTGGTCATATTTAAACCTCAGTAAAACACAGTGAAAATTTTGAAATTTTCTAAATATTTCCTCAGAGTTGTATTACATTATTAATTCGAAGATTCACATATTATTTTACGCACAAAATAAAAAAAAAATCTCATAAAATTATTTCACTCAAAAACATCAAAGTTTAAAACTGAAGCCTTAAGTTACCTTTCTAGCTTTTAACATTTCGCATCTAATTTCACTCAATCTGCCATCAGCATCTTGCAAATTGGTTGTGACACACTTGCCGGCATGAAATAGGGTAAAAATCACCTTCTTTATCATTAAAGATGAGAAGATTGTACAAAATCAACGGAGTTTTATAAAATCACGTCACGGCTACGTGATAGTACTTTCATTATTTTTTGTACGGTTTTGCTGCCTATCAGAACTTTGATTGGAAAGTGTACACATTACTTGATTTTTTATAATACTTTTAGCGGATTCGGTAGGACGTTGACCTGCCTTGTCACAGCGCCTCTAGCGGATAGATAAAGTACCTACTAAAATGGTTCAATATAACATTTTCACTTTACGATAGCGCGCGTGGAAATGGGTAAGTCATGATAATGACACTGTTCGATGTTTTAGCTCATCGTACTTTGACACTTGTACCGTCAAAGTTTATTCATTGCTCGCTGTACAACGCTCGCTCCGCTGCGCTAAAACAAAACATCTTCTATTGCCGCACGGCAGTGTAGCAATGAGTTGCAATTAAATACTCTTAGTACTCGTTGCTTTGTTCGACTTCTTGTCTTCCAGTGAATGTAGTCTTACTATGAAAATTGCTATATTAATTTTGCAAATAACAAAGAACCAGTTCTTCGAAAGTATGCTTAGAAGTACAGAATGAAGAAGCTTCCTCCTTTGTACCTCAACTACCCCTAACATAATTCTCTAAAATGTCTTGAATTACTTCTGGTCAAAGAGATCGACTACCGCGCATTGGACATAGTAAGGTTGTGAATATATTGTATAATTTTCCTACACTTTTTATTCATAATCAAGATCTTGTCAAAATGTGTAAAAATATCCTCACATCTCAGAGAAAGCTACTTTGATCTGAAAAATTAAACCACACACAACACACGTTTATACGTCAATTCTGTAATAAACCAACCATTTTAAACATCACGCCGTACTCCTTAAAGGTTATCCCTTAGGACGTTTGACCTAATTAACGCTACTGACGTGAACACAACTGGACCCAACTGAACACCCTAGCCAAGTCTACAATCGCTTGAATAGAAATGAACAAAAATATATGACATTGGATAGGAGTTGACATTCGATGACAAAAACTTGAGCGATCAGAAACGTCAAATCAAAGGAATAGCGATGATAGAAATATTCAATACGAAGCGTTTGTCGCTTGTCTACAGGCTCTGGGCGTCTAATCTGCAAAACGAAAAACGAAGTTTCGGCATCAATTTCGTGCGGATCGGTACTCTATGGGCCTTTGTCTTTTTTTTTTTTGTCTTTTTTTTGTCTTGTCGACGATGTTTTCTGCATCATTAATGGAGGTAAAGAGGAAGTTGATCGACTGACAGAACATCTTAACTCCATACACCCGAAGATAAGGTTCACGTATGAAATGGAGGATAACAGATCTTTAGCCTTTTTAGATTTAAAAGTGATGGTTAAGTCCAATGGATCTTTGTCGCATACTGTGTACAGAAAACCGACACACACGGACAGATATCTGAATGCTGCCTCACATCACCATCCATTACATCTCCAGTCAGTAGTATCCTCACTTATGAACAGAGCCTACGACCTCTGTGACCCTGAACATCTACCCGGAGAGCTGGAACATGTTCAGGAGGTTCTAAAACGAAATGGTTACAAGACTAATGGATGGCATCCAGATAGCAGACGCAAACGCAACACAGTGATGTAACTAGACAGCCAGCGTTCATGCCTTATGTGAAGGGGGTTACGGACAAAATTGGGAACCTTTTCAAGAAGTTTTCAATAAAGTCGATTTATACTCCTTTTAACAAAGTGGCTAAGCGTCTGCGTACACCGAAGGATGTGGTACCTTTCCAAGTTCCTGGTGTTTATAAAATCGATTGCAGCTGCGGCCGTTCCTATATAGGCCAAACGAAGCGTACAGTCGCTGAACGTGTCAAGGAACATATAGCAGCGGTCAAAAATCGGCAAATAAACAAGTCTGCTATAGCGGAGCATATAGTAGACTCAGGACCCAATCACTGGATGGAATTGCACAATCCAAAAATCCTTGCCAACGAGAAGCATTATTACAAGAGAATGGTTCGGGAAGCGATTGAGATTAAGAAGTATCCTAATTTTAATCGTGAAGACGGCTTCAGACTCTCTTCCTCGTGGAATCCAGTGATTGCAAAGTGTACTCGTCATGTGAGATCAACTCAGTATGTGGACACTGTTAGTGTAGTGTGTTGTCCTAGTGTGAATCGGCCCTAATTGACATTTATGAAGATCAAGTGAGGGTAGTCGAATAAACGCTTTCGCTTTGCTGTGGCGGTACCTCCAATACTTCAGTCTTCCCGCGACCACGGCTGGTGCAATCCGGTCGAAACGTCGGGCGAATATTAAAGGTAAAATTCGTGATAAATACCCGTTTGCATATGTTCTATGGGCCTTCGTTCGACGCGAAGTTCGACGCGATGAAACGTCATCATCGTTTCGGATATCGTCGACGGATTCGGATTCGATTTGCAGGTTAGATGCCCTGGTCCTAACTGGTCCTGACTGGTCCCACTGGACTAAAGGGTTTGGATCTTAGATTGTAAGGATTATCTTAGGAATGGGATTGTAGAAGATTTATAGCGAATTCAAGTCACAATATTATAGGTTTAGAATGTATCTGACATAAGCCTTTACATTCATGTATGACGATTTATGGAGTTAGATAGTATGTACCATCTAGAGTAGAGTACTCATCATAGATTTTGCATTCTGAAAAAAATATAAGTATGTGCTTAACACAAGCTCTAAATAAACGGTGCAGGAAAACGTCGTGAGGAAACCAGTTGGCTTTCTAATAAGTAAGTTCGTATGAGTAAGTGGCCCACTCTAGTGACGGAGTTTTTAGGCCGCCTAAAGGCCTTCTTCATGGCTTAACGACTTTAAAAGCCGGGACCGACAATTTAACGTGCCCTCTGAGGCACGGAAGCGCTCAGCTGATACCGCTCAGAACGTTGCTTATCTTCAACGATCTATCTAACGTCTTAACAAGCTTCGCCACGAGCGCTTTCTAATAGCGTCGATGGGCTTGCAACCGTATGGAATGATAACTTCTGCATAATGTCTATCTAATTATTTTTTCAAATCCCTCTTATATTCTGAGACAGAAGGAAGATAATCGTATAATTATCGAAAACCCATAGTATCCTAGAATCAATCAACTTAACGCTCGCGAACCATGGGGTAAGGAAAAATTGGAAACCGATCTATTTCTATATAGAGGCGTCGCTAGTATCTATTATGATAATATTATAGAGGTTCTACGATGCCTGTGTCACTTTGAATCAATTTGAAGCGCTGTGGGTCGAACTTGACGAATGCGGAATAAATCCTTGGCGAAGCTTGCTAAAGACGTTCTTGATAGATCGTTGAAGTTAAACAACGTACTGAGCGGTCACTACTTGGATAAGTGACGACCGCAACTGCCATTAACAACTGAGCGCTTCCGTGCTTTGGAGGGCACGTTAATTGTCGGTCCCGGCTTTAAAAGTCGTTAAGCCATGACGGAAGCTTTAGGCGGCCTAAAAACTCCGTCGCCAGAGTTGGCCACTTGTTCATACGTGGCTTACTTACTTTAAGTGAAAGAAAGAAAGATCATAACCATCATGTTGTATGCTAATGATTTAACCAACTTTTCTCTGCTAGAGGTTCACACAAGGCTGGTTCTTTCAGTTCGTATTCACTGTAGTACTTCAGTATTGGTTTGAGTGGTATGTGATCCAGCAGTACCAACTACTACATAATCTATGGCCGATCAGATACCGTAGACCCACATTTATGTTCAATGTATATTTTTATTGGCGCTGTGACCCGTTTGTTGATGTTATGGGTATTGGGAGTGAAAATTATTGGTCGAAGCTCTTTGGTGTCACAATATTTTCAGTAAACAGGCCTAGGGGATGCGTAAATGTCTAAATTATTGCTGAGTTCGGATTTAAATTTCTAGAAATGTGTGACCGCTTTTGAACAGAACATGTTTCTAGATCACCTAGGTATGCTAGGCCCTGTTGTCTTACCTGATTCTTTTTCTTGGTTTGTCACGTTGAAGAAGGTAATAGAACACCTAGCATAATAGTAATCCTTGCTATTTAGGGAGATTCTATCTAGATTAGCACAAATGCCAATTGACACAAAATTTAATTCATTTTGTGAACTGTCATTATGACAGTTAAAAGTGAAGTTTGTAAAATATCATTTTCGTTGATTTCGGATTTTATATCACGTATCGTAATGATTGAATTGACTAGTTCATATTATATGTAATACGACATTTACAAAATGATAATGCATCAAGTAGAATGACCTATGCAATACATTTAATGGTACATGAGATTTGATGACGGCCGTCATTTAACTGAGATAGTTTTTGAAGATACACTAAGTCAGGTATTGTACGTGACACAATATTTTGGGTAAATAGACCTTATTACGATATAAAAACCTGAAAATAGCTTTGAATGTCCTATGAATTCTTATTTTTCATCAAAATTTCTTATAAAAATACCTAGAAATTTACACATTTTGGTATTTTTACTGAGTATTATTACTAGTGTATTTTATAATCTGTGGTATTATTGAAATAAAAAACTGAAATGTGTTATCATTATAAACATAGTCTATCCTAATAGGTCGATTTAGATGATTTGTCAAAGAGAAAATGCTTTTAAAAATAATAGCGGTTGCGTATTGAAATCATTGTATTTACCTGGACTTTTCGGATTTTACAGTTTAAAATGTTGTCAGTATGACAAAACAGGGCAAAAAGATCTTCTGTAAAATACTCAATAAAATCATCATCATCAACCTGTTCATAACGAATATAAACATTTATAATTCGTCATCTCTCTCACTCCTTACATCGCTCTCTCTTTACATCGCTGTAAAACACTATGTTCTTTATTACACGTATGTCCCAAATAGGTAAGGACGTACCTGACTACCATACTTAGACATTATACTTAGTACTTAGACATTGTCTAAGGCTCTTAACCCTAAATCTCCGAGAATACGTTTTAATTTAGTTCTTTGAAGATGCCTTTGTAAAGGTAAATTAAACTGGCCAGTAGAAGATTATACCCGGCCAATGTCAAGTCCGTAAATTCGGCCTGACCACAAGCGAAGGGGTCAAGTTTAATCAACATTATGGCCACATTGACCACGTCCAAACGTTTTTGATTAAGCACACTTTAATTAGTTTTTAGGGTCACTTGTCTAAGCTTTGTGATATCTTGTGGAGATTTGTAAAATTTGAAGAGACCTATTGAGTAGAATGAAGAATGTGATTTAGGAGCAATTTACTTTTATGGCTGGAAATAAAATTTAGATGTGTTAATAATGTGTAGTTTAGTTTCTTATTTTAATCCATAGATTTCCTTCTAAGCTTTCTTAAAGTTAGCTTGTGTCAAAATGTTTCTATGTATATTTACCAAAACGAAAAAATCATATCGGGTTTCTAAGGAAATTCGACGCGCTAAAATAGATTGAAAACTAAAATCAGTAATATTTTAATGTTACTACAACAAATGACAACAAAGTGTTCTAAAGATCTGTGTTAAACTTTTACAAAATACACAACACCAATGCTAATCCTACTAGAATTATAAACGCGAAAGTTTGTTACTTTAGTTAGATGGATGGATGTTTGTTACTCTTTTACGCGAAAACTACTGAAAGGATTTGGCTGAAAGAAAGAAATTAAGAAAGAAAAATCATTTATTCTTGTAGGACCTCAAGGATCACTTAAGTTTCGTTTTACATGCTAGGTGATTCGAAAGCTGAAACTTGGCATATACATAATATATTATGGCTGGGAATAACATATCGGCTACTTTTGATCCCGGTATTCCCACGGGAACGGGCACTACCGCGGGTAACACGGGGGGGCGCAGCTTGTACAAATATATTTACGATACGCGAGGCTGTAAACGGAAGTTGAGCAACACAGTCAAACGGCACTTCTTCCCAACTTCCCTCATGCATTCAAATAAAGTCCTTTGTCTGTCATTAGCGCTGTAATCGCTGCTTATAAATCTGTGAGAACTTTGCGCGATGATAAATAAGCCCACTGGGGACATAGAATATTGACTTGTATGTACAGAAAAGAACTTCAGTCAAAATTTAGATTTTGACTGAAGTTCTTTTAAAGTTTTTCTGAAGTTTTTCTAAGTGCCATGTAAACCAAATTGACAAATAAATATATCTTCCTGATAGGGCTTCGTGACCGAGTGGTAAGGCAGCCCGGCTTAAGGGTGATCGCTTGTATCTCGCGGGTTCGAATCCCGTCCCGTAAAACTTTTAGAAAGATTTTTCATTTGTAATAAAAAAATATAATAAAAAACAGCCGTTAAGGATAGGAATAGACTTTATAGGACTTTCCCGAAAATGATGCTGCGCCGTTTTTCTATTTTTAGACCCAACCTGTAACAAATTAAAGAAAACGACAACCAACTTGAATTTTGTAAGAAAGTCGAGGTGAATTTCTGTTCATAACTCGGAAGATCCTCGTCAGTTCCTCAATATTTTTATAGCACCAACTAGGGAGTATATTATAAAAAAAAACAGATCGGCCCATTACTGACGGAATAATCAGTTAACATACTTAATTAAACAATTGATAAAAATGAACCTACCTCACTCACTTCTCGAGACCGCGAGGAGTGACCACACTCATTCCCAGATGAAGATTCTCCGGAAGAATCGAAACATTGTCGGTATCTAAATCGACGATAATTTACGTGAGTAATTTCGCGTGTGCTATTATAATGTCTTATGTAACATGTCCATTCTGGCCTAACTTATCCATAACACACCAAGACGGATAACATTCCATACTGAGTACAATGCGCTGATTAATATTAAAAAGTTGCTAACTTTACTCATAACCGAGGATTAGTGAGTTCCGGCTTTACTGAAATGTTCGGCCTCTTGAGTTTCGAACCCGTTACAAATGAACTTGGTTTTGTGAATTTTGTACAAAGGGTGTATACTTGATTGTGTTTAAATAAAGGTTTTTTAAGTCTTCTTTAAGGGACTGTATTTATGAGTCGATTTAAGAACGAATATTATTGTAATCTATACTTCTATACGAATATAATTTATTTACAGAAACTAAACTACTACATATTTACATAACTGTACAAAATACAATTAGAACCAGTTAACTTAACTTCTATATTAATCTATACTAATATTATAAAGAGGTAATGTTGGTTTATTTGTTTGTTTGTATGTTTGGGGTAATCTTCGAAACTACTCATCCGATTTTAAAAATTCTTTCACCAATTTGTAGCTTAGGCTTTCCGAATGAACATAGGCTATATTTTATCAAGGTAGGTACCACGTGAGTGAAGCCACGGGCAAGTTGGCTAGTCTAATATAATTATGTTACTAAAGTTGTCAAGTATGATGTAAATAAATAAAAAAAAGTAGTAACACAGTCATCTAAAACCTACAGGGACTAGGTGAAGCTGTGTAAAAATGTCCAAGGATGTTTTTATTATTATTAAAACAGATACAGTTCACTGACCTTTAATAGACCAAGAAAGACCCATTAAAATGACAAACCGTTTCGCAAGAATCAATCAAGGAACTTGTTATAATCTACAAGTAGCAAACTGCCTGCAAGCGCCATTGTCGCTTTTTTATTTATTTCCAATTGCGAAGTAATTCCCGCTTCCGCAGCTGAAGCGTGCTTCTGTAGAAACGAGGACCGTCATTATGCTGAACGTTTTTTTTAAGTAAAAGCGGCACTGAGATGTTATGAACATAGTAATTAGTTACACATTTTAAACTTACACTTAAACACCTTTTATTTAGTATTATTTAGTACCGGAATAAAATAAAACTTTTTTTCATACGCGATTATGTCCCGAAAATATTTTAAAATTTGCAATACTTAAGCTGTACTTTCAAATTTTTTATTCTATATAAAAATAACGGAACAATAATACATTTTTATGGCGTGTATAAATTCACAACATAAACTATAATGGATCAGCATTATTTGTGGTTGGTAGTTATTTCATCATACATAAAACACCTGTTCAAGCTTTAGAAGATATATTACTAAAAATAAAGTTGAGTTAGGTACTATCGGGTTTGTTTGGTTGTTGTGTATAGTTCTTAACTGTATTTGATGCGTTAGAAAAGGAAATCAACTGGAGCTTAATACAATATAAAGTGATCTCAGAAGTGCTGTTGAAAAAATGCCTATATGACGTTTTAGTGTATCAACATTTTCTATTTTTAGCGGTGGCCGTTTCCCAAGAAATCATGGTTGTGCGATAAACAGAGGAATAAAAAGAACATGTCATTTTAAATTGAAATGCCAGTCCTCGTGATTTGCTATTGGTTGGGACTTGAGAATTATGAGTTATTTACGTATGAAGTTATGCTGATTATAAAATTGAAATTATAAAACAAGCTTCATACCACCAGTTTTTTTAATGCACGAACCATCCACGAACTATTAGAAAATTTTTTTTAAAAAACCTAACCTAACCTATATTGTCCCACTGCTGGGTAAAGGTTCCCATATCCCCCTTATCCCAAAGAACAAAAAAACATTTAAAAAAGAATTATCCAAATCAGTACAGCCATTCTCGAGCTATTGAGTAACAACGAAATAGGATTTATTTTTATATAAGGTATAGAAAGAGGGACTAGAAGTAAATTCTGAAAAATACATTAGGTACATGAGTACCTACTTGAATTTTTAAGCTAAGTTTAAAGTTAATTTTAAGTTTAAAAGTAAAAAGTATTGTATAGTTGAATTACGTTGTAATGGCTTAGCTGATTTTTATGAAATTTGTAAAATGTACATAACTGTAATTATTTTATTAACTACTAACCAGTCGATAAAAAAACTAGACGGAAACTTGTGAGATAGAAACAAATAGTATAAATGTGTGTATTGGAAAAGCAACACAATAAAATTACGATTTCATTAGCTAATAGTATGAAAATGAATGGATGCCCGTAAGGGACACCAATCAGTCGAGTTTACCCAACACTACCACAGGACATGGTAAATGTGTTATACAGTGAGACAACTTTATATATCGCGGATAATTATAAAGAACAAAAAAGTGAGAAGTATTTAATTGTTGAACTAAGAAAAAAAAATTTGGACATTTGACACAGCGACTCTCTAATAATAAAGTTATTCAGTTTTAAATAAATAAATAAATAAATATCCTTGGACATTTCACACGTTTGTTTGTTTTGAGCAATAATCATGAATAAAATTGTTTTCTTTTAATCAACAAATAATTATTTATCAAGAAGTGTATAATAAAATTATTATATCAATGCTAGCAATTAGAACATTGTCATTAGCATAAATTAGCAAGATTTCATGAATTTAGTATGACTTAATTATTTATGTTGCATAATTGGTTATGATCTTAATTGCCTGTAAATCTGAATTATTAGTATAATATCGTTCGATTGAGAATAAATTAATTTCCTTTTTCAATTTTATTTGTTGTAATAAAAAACAATGAAAAGTTAAAATCACATGAATAGTCACATTTAAGTTTGAGTCAAATCCGTTTAGTAGTTGCAACAGTTACAAATATCAATCCAAGCTTTTGAATTCATTGGTATGACTAGTTAAGGATAGAAACAACCATAGTAACAATATTTGACTCAAGTAACAATAGTTGCCAGAAAGAGCCAGATGACCCCACAAGAACGATGGGCTGATGAAATAAAGAATTTAGTGGACACTGGATTGAAAAGGCACAGGTCAGAGACACATGGAAAAGTATCGAGGAGGTTTTTACCCGAAAGAGTCCTCAAAACTTTGGAGAAAATAGGTAATAAATAAAATAATAGAGTGTAGTAGCACAGATTATATAATACACTAGGTAGTAGTAACTCATGTTCTTAAGGATAAGAAAATACAAGGCTTCTTATTTATTACTAGCTGACCCGGCGAAGAAGCAGGGGCAGACCATCAGCCCGGTGGGTGGACGATATAGAGGCCATAGAGGGAAAGGCATGGATGCGAACGGCACAGGGCCGATTAGAGTGGCGTTTGAGGGAGGAGGCTTATACCCAACAGTGGGCTATCATTTGAGCTGCCAATGATGATGATGATGATGACCCGGCGAACTTTGTACCGCCACAGTTTTTTTGCCATTAGTCTCACCGTTTAAATCATCCCTGAACTTCCACAAATGTTTCAAGATCAAAATTAGCCAAATCGATCCACCCTTTCTCGAGTTTTAGCGAGACAAACGAACATCAATTGATATAGTAAGATGTATTTAACAATAGTTGATTTACTGTAAGATCAAGTGACACGGTTGGATCAGCTTGATTAAAGGCCAAGTCCTTTGTATACCTACTGGGACAAACATTCCAAGATGTGGGACGCAGGATACGATGAATGGGGGATTTACGAGCTGAGGCCTTATCGATTTACATAGTGCCAATGGCTTTGAACTTACGGTTAAGTCAAACAAGGCTTGTTGAGGAAATCGATATTGAGGTGGCGACTTGAGGACAGTAGTTTTAAAGGAATAGTCGAGGCTGGTCAGGAAGTTATTAAGTTCGCTTTGAATAAATGTGCCTCAGAGGTTTGTAAGTGAAATAATACATAACATAACATTTTATTAATCAAAAATACAGGACATAATTACAGTAGGTGATTATAAGTATGTATGAAATAAATAGGTAGATAAAGTGAAACATTTAATTGTTATTCAAACCAAAAACAGATAGAAATAGGTAGACATACCTTTAAATTTTTTACCTTTAATAATGCTGCTGATGTTTATTTCTTCATTTTAAGTTACATGAAACCTCAAAGCCTTAAAACGCTAAGAATATTTTTGAGTACAATAACCCTGTTCAATAAATTCAGTTTCGAGTCATGACATTTGTTTTTCTATAGTTTTATTATAATAATTTAAAAGTTTGGATGGATTTTTGGATGTTTTTGCCCTGTCATGCGAAAACTACTAAACATATACCGGATGAAACTTTAATTGTACATAGTTTGTGACCTAGAATAACGAACCTTCTTTTTATTCAGGTACCACGCGAACGAAGCCACGTGTGAAGTAAGCTAATAAACAATAATGCGCAGTCTCAAGAGATTAACGTCAAGAGAAAATAGGGAAACATTTGTGGTTCTATTAAATAAATCAAAGTTTGTGCAAACAAATTCCATGATCCAAATTACTAAGTGATAGAATTACCAGCTATTTACATAACAGTATAAATTGTAGTAGTCCAATTGCGGTAATCTAGAAAATCTAGATGAATACAATAGCTAGCCATTAGTGGCGATTCGGAGTGTCGCAAAAGCTAAACAAAACTAACTAAAATTAATGCCATCCTTTTTATTCCCTATGAAAGGGACGGCAACATTTTTAGTTAGTTAAGTTTAGCTTTTGCGATACTCCGAATTGTCACTATTAAGGCCTTACAGGATGGTTAGTTAGTCCAACTGAATTTCAGACAAAATTCGTTTTACTTATCAAAAGCTGTTATGTTCTGACTGTTAAAATTGCATTGTATAGATTTAGCGCCCTTACTCTCAAAACCAAAAACGATATATCGTATCAATAGTCGCAGTTCAGCTTATGTTGGTAAATATATTATAACATAATATAGAGAGGAATTAGGAACGTATGTAAAATATCGTTGACTTTGTAAAATTATTTACTTTTAAACTATAAAATGAAAAAAAAAAAATATATATGATCACGACTGTATCCCGGGAGCGGTAGACATTTCTTTCAGATCATTAGTCATTTTTTAAATTTAAACTATAAGTACCTATTCTTTTTTAATATAGGTAATTAAATACTTAATGAACTTCCCACTGGGATTTTAAACTCCATAAACATTTGTAACTTCAACACAAATCTCACATCGCATCGTTTTAATTAGATCATAAACTAATTAAAAATAACTGCTTCATAATTTGCGATGCAACACCAGAAATTAGGTTTTACTGCACCAAATACCTACTTATATACATTTCTCTCACCATGCAAATTACATATTTGGCAGTTCTACTGGTACTAGTTACTAGCGCCAGTAGCTAGCGCTAGTGAACTAATTCATGCGATAAATAACACATTTCGTTTGTATTTGCATTCGGTGGTTTTGCGATTGAAATTGCTTGCGAAATCTCGACCTCAACGACAATGATGGAAGATGAGTTTATTGGATGTGGCATTCTTTGAACAAAACTTTTTAAACTATCGCGACTTGAAAACATATTTAAAAAATTAATCGGGACAGTGGTTACAAATTGTCATCAACGTGGGAACCAGTCATCAAATTGTGTACGCATCGTAAAAAATCGTCTAACACATCGCCGGACACTGTCAGTGTGGTGTGTCGCAACCCTAGTTTTAGTTTGTGTTGACTGATTGAGGGTAGTCTTAAACCTCGTCAGTTGAAGATGCGAGCGGATGCCGGCCGTCAGTCTACTCGTGACCACGGTGACTGTAATGTCATCGAAACGTCGAGGTAAATAAATAATATTGATTTCAATACGCGATTAAGTCCCGTTAATATTTTTTAAATATTCTTTGAACACTTTTATTATCCTTGGACATTTTTACACATCGTCAACTTGTCCTAAGCTAAGACTGATTTACTACTAACATCCGGAGAATCTTCATCTGGGTATGAGTGTGGTCACTCCTCGCGGTCGCGTCTCACACCAAAACATTCTTCTAAGTTTTCCGGAAGAATCGAAACATTGTCGGTATCTAAATTGACGATAATTTTACGTGAGTAATTTCCCGTGTGCTATTATAATGTCTACTACATACATACATACAATGTCTAATACAACTCACGATAGTTTTGATTTTTTTTTGTAAATACAATACATACATAATTAATAGATAGAAAAACATCTAGACTCGGAACAAATATTATGCAGACACAAACATTTTTCCGCGAGAATCGAACCCGCAACTTCCACGACTCAGGCGGGCCTTTGCCCACTGCGCAAAAGAGGTCGTCAAAAGCCACAATCTTGTCTATATAGCGACCTATTACAAGTCACAATACGTTGAACATCAAAAATGTAATGTAGTAAACATTATACTCTAAGGGAAAAAGCATTAACTTATTTTAGATTCACTTTCATGTGTTTCAAAGGCTCCACTCCAAAAGGCAAACAATTTATGAAGGAATTCATAATGATTCTTTTTTTTTCTTGGTTCTGTCAGTTTTTTTGTGATTGAACCCTAAACAGAAAGATACACTTTTGACATTTATTACTGTACTAAGTGCAAAAGTGCAAATCATAATAATAATACAATTAATAGAATCGGGGGCGTCAACCACAGGTGCGTCGACCACTGGGGGCCTAAGCCACGAACCCAGATGAAATTGCTGAAATGCCTAATATATTTGAAGCTTCTGAAGCTGCTAAAGTTATTTTTTGAAATCATCAATCATACTTTAGACATAGTTATTTGATGTACAGACATACAGAATAACATTGGTTCCTTAGGGATTTAAGATAATGGTATGGAACCCTAAAAAATTACACTAAATTTAAATTTATACTTGCGTAAATAATCTAGCGAACCGAAATAGCTTGATATTATAGTAGGTGCATAATCCTTAAAAGGAATGCTAAATTATAAATGAAAAATCTTACCTAAAGTGATACAAGTAAAATACAAGCGATCACCTCTTAGCCGGGTTGCCATTGACCACTCGGCTACGAAGCCTATGACGCCGAAGACTAAAATATCAGTAAGATGATATTTTGTACTTTTAAATAGTTTACAGGATTTTATCGCGTAATTTACCTTTTATTATTTCCCAACGTTTCGGCTGTGTTACAACAACCGTGGTCGCGGGCGAACTGCTATTATATGATATTTATGATATTATATGATATTTTGGTCTAGGTACAGGTATTCTAGAGGAACTAGAAATGCCTAAGTATGGTTTAACACTAAAATACAAGATATATAAAACTATGGATACTAAATTATTACCAGATTGGTGGATTGCCTCATCCTCACGGCAGAGCTCGGCTGCATTCCGAATGAGATGCAAATGCCGCGGCAGCAAGCGCCGGCTAGTTGCTCCGCGGAATGCAGGTACACCGTGACGTCATCGCAAACCACAGCTGGGGTTGTACGTCAACTTTCTAATGAGTTGGAACTATTGTTCACAAAGCTATTGTAGATCAGAACAACAAAGCTCAAGTGATCTTTCGGTGAGGTCAGGTACCAACTTGTTTATTTCGGTAGAGATAAAGATTCATTTAATTTAAAAACTGCATAATATTTAAAATATCAATAACATCAGTAATCACTAATATTATAAACGTGACAGTTTATATGGATGTGCGGAGTAAATACATAATAAATAAATAAATATTATTAGACATTTTACACGACGTCATAAACGAAACGACGAAAGAAAGAAAGAAAAATCATTTATTCTTGTAGGACCTCAAGGATCACTTAAGTTTCGTTTTACATGCTAGGTGATTCTAATGCCTGTTCCAACGCGACTCCCTACACCAGGGAAAGAATCAGGCAAGAGCCTGGTGGTGTGGGCCTAGCTTTTTTTTAAAAGCGATCCCTTAACAATCTAAAATAATCTAAATAGTCAAGCTTCAGTGGGAAGCCAGTCGAACAAAGTAAGGCATGTCAAAGAAAGTATAGTAACCAGATGACTGATATAATACATTTTTTTTTGTAAATACATACATATTAGAGATAGAAAACAGCCAGACCCGAAACAAATATTTGCAGAACATGCAAACATTAATTTGTCCCGTGGCGGGGATCGAACCCACAATAGTGTTGCATATAAATTCAACATATTTTTTTATGCGAATCATTATTTTCATTTTCCCTCGAACTCATCTCATTGCAAAAGACATCTAATCCAAGATATTTCAATCATGCGCGATTAAAACTTGGGTCCGACAATTTTCAGGACATTGTTGAAATTAAATTATCATTTCACCGTTTAAAGGGTTATTTTGGCGCTTCTTAGAAACTTCGGGACTTGGGTAGCGGTGTAAATAGGTTATTTAGTTTAATAATAAAATGGTGAGTGCTACTGACTACTTTGTTCTATATCACTTGTACAATATATTGTTGAGAATTTTATGATTCTCTAAATGAAAATGTCATTTAACAAAAGAAGCGAGATAACCTGAGGTCTTAAGATTTTAAAGCCAACTTTTAAACATCAAATAATGGTTTGAGCTTTATCTTTCTTTCTGAGGTTTTCCTTTTTCAAGACTATAAGTGATTGTGATGGCCTGTTCCTTGGCTGTGGGTCTAATAACTTAGCTGAAAACCATATATTTGTAGAGTAACGTAAAAAAAATGGTAAAGATTGTATTAAAGTGACTGTAAAAAAGGTATATATTTCATTTATGAATAAACGTTTAGTAAGTTCGTCGATATGTAAATAAGGTATAACACGTCAAGATATTACACTAAGGGCCTCGTTCACCATCCTCAAGTAAAGTGTTGATTAGTTACTTAACGAGTAACGTCATTCGTTCTATGCGCCAAATGTCAATATTGTCAATTACTCGACACTTTAATTGGTGACTAGCCTACTCGGAACTTACTTGAAGATCGTGAAAGAGGCACTTAGTGCCTCTTTCACTAACTTTAACTAATCAACACTTTACTTGAGGATGGTGAACGAGGCCCTAATAGTCGCATATCGTTGGTCGAACATACTATCATTTTAGTTTGCCTCTCGATGTGTGATTTCTGAACCGAACACAAACCTCAAAGTCGGCTTAATACCCAAATAATATCCAGTAGAGATATCCCTAAACTCATTTATTCCACTTTGCCAACAATGACCTTAGAGATTTAATTTAGATAGGCAATTACAAAATTAATTGTCGAACATCTCAGAATGGCGGTAAAAAAAATATGAAAAATTCACTATATTGTGGATCTTTGCGTTCTTTGTAATCTTACAATTAAATTGTATTTATTCTTTTAATTTGTTATGGTCTCGGCATGAGTTTTACTAAAACAACCTAGGGAAGTAGAAATTGTTTAAGTAGAATACTATTGAAAATGTGTTTAATTTGGAAAATATGTCATCCCTGAGACTGGGATTGACTTATAAACTTCCAAACAAAAACCTGCTAATTACTGATTGCCGAAAATAATAGAGTGCACCAATGAGACTATTCAAACTTATGTAGAAATAAACGGTAAACTTATTGGAATACTAAAAGAGACCTAAGCTACATAATCTTTTGGTTCAAATTAGCACATTAACTTTATGTCTCGATCAAGCTATGACGATTGTAACTAATACCCTTGGTATTCAAGTTGACATCAGATCTATCTTTGACGACCTCTGTGGCGCAGTGGGCGAAGGCCCGCCTGAGACGCGGAGGTTGCGGGTTCGATCCCCGCAATGGGACAAATGTTTGTATCTTCTACAGATATTTGTTCCGGGTCTGGATGTTTTTCTATCTATAGTATGTATGTATTTACAAAAAAAAATGTATCTATGTAGTATATCAGTCATCTGGTTACCATAACACAAGCATTAAGTTGCTTAGCTTGGGACTAGATGACGCCGTGTGGAATGTCCAAGGATATTTATTTATTTATCTCTGACATCGGTCATCGAGGTCGTATAATACACATCCTGATTGGCAGCTGTATTGATGAGCTGTAGACATTGAGATGTATTATAGAGCCACAATCAGACAAATAAAATGTAAACGCCAAAACTCGGCGCACGCTACGTAGTGCGCAGAGTTTTTCTTTTTTGCGTACAAGCGACATTAAACATTAAAACAAACGATGTAACGTCTACATTCAAATGTCAAATGTCATTGTAGAATATTGAATTTGCACGCACATTTTTGAGTGTTGTCAGCTATTAGATTGTGACTCTTTAATTCATCTCAATGGCTGTAGACAATTAACTGGTTAAACGGCTTGGTGACAATTATTGGGATTTGTAAAACAAGTATAAAGGCTGAAAAAACTTAACTTATTTTATTTTCGTTTATAATATTCTTATGAATATACTAACAAAATTAATATTTTGCAGTTACAAGACTTCCCAAAAATATTTTATAAACGCGAAAGTTTGGGGTGTTTGTTAATACTGAACGGACTTGATGTTTATGACCTAGAATACACATAAGCTACTATTTATCCGGGTAGTGTCACGTGAGCGAAGGCTGTTTGATTAATAATGGCTAAAAATATATACTAGTAAACTTTTATAAGAAACGAAGTTACTAATAATAATATTGATGATGGTAAAACAGAAAAAAACTTCCAGGCTGCTTTTGAGCGAAAAACTCGTATCTGAGTCAGACCATTTCCTTACCCCTTGTACAGCACCTTAAACTCATCTCTACACGTATCTTGGATATTTAATACCACCTTCGGGGCGTGTAAGTGGAGCTAGCAAATTACTCTATTGTGGCTTAATGGCTACCGTTAGCGTATCGTAGCTTTAACCAACTGTTTATAGCTTTTAACAGACTCTTTAGGAGTTTAAGACACAATCAAACTTTTTCTGATAAGTGAAAAGGGTCAATAGTAAACTCAAGCCGTATATCGTAATATTAGATTGTTAAGGGATCGCTTATAAAAAAAAGCTAGGCCCACACCACCAGGTTCTTGCCTGATTCTTTACCTGGTGTTGGGAATCGCGTTGGAACAGGCAGTAGAATCACCTAGCATGTAAAACGAAACTTAAGTGATCCTTGAGGTTCTACAAGAATAAATGATTTTTTCTTTCTTTCTTTCTTTCTTTCTATCGAGTCGATTTGTAAGACTAATCTACTGTAATAATTTCTAAGTTTGGCTAGGCTCAGAATACTAGCTACTACTATTATATTATTAGCGGTTTCACTCGCGTTTTACCTAACCGTATAAAAAATTGACTGATTTATTCCTTAAGCTATGTAAAGTTTTAGCCAAAAAAATGTTTAGTAGTTTTTGCGTGAAGGACTAACAAAATATCCATTTATAATAAACTTTAGCGATTATAATATTATCAGGATGAGCTAAAAAAAATGAAAAGAAAATAATATCCTGTATATGGGCGGCTAAGATGAGATGATAGTTTCGGCCTGTTCCATCTCAACAATGTTCCAGGCACTACAGTGTACCGTTAAGTGTAATCAAAAATTTACTCCTGACACTGTATAAATCATCTTGTAAAGATGTTAAGGCCAATGTTTTTAATCGAAGAATTGGACCAAACTTTAAACTACAAGTAAACAGATATGATGTCAGCCTCGGAAGTCAAAACTTGAGTCAGAATCAACAACTCCAGCAAATATTGATATTGAGTTGACACCATGCGTAATTGCTTGAGTCTTCAGCCTTCAGTTTGACTTTCAAATTCTTCGGCTTTGTACTTGTGTCGAGTTCAAAGCCTCTGGGTTTTGTAAGGGTGTAACTTTGTTTCAATCTTTGATTAGTTGCTGTACTGCTTTATAAGAAATAATTACTTTTACTCAAACGGGGTTGTAATGGACAATTGTCTATGCTGATTCGTATTTAGCATGCCAAATGAAGTGTTTTGAGTCGAATTCGTGTTATGACTGTTATTTTTAGCAATAATAATTATTTATCTATCTACTCAGCCGGTAACACCCACTGCTGGGTAAAGGCCTCTTCTCTATCACGCCACTCGCGCGTTGTGCCATTTTATTAGAATTGATGCAAATCGTTCAGTAGTTTTTGACAAAGGGACGTTTATTAATCTTTTTTAAACTTTCGCGATCAGATCACATGATTAAACATACATTTACGGGTATTTATCGCTATTTACCAGTATTCAGTCAGTACTCAGTACGGCTGGTGCAATCCAGTCGAAACGTCGGGATAAAATTAAAATTAAATAAAGGTAAATAGCGATAAATACCCGTAAATGTATGTTTTATCATGGGACGTTTATTTTACAACTTATTTCATCACTTATAATTATATGATTTGACTGTATAATAATAAATAAATAAATAAAAAAATAAATATCCTTGGACATTACACACAGCGTCATCTAATCCCAAACTAAGCAATTTAATGCTTGTAATATGGTAACCAGATGACTGATAAACTACATAGATACATTTTTTTTTTGTAAATACATACATATTATACATAGAAAACAATAATGATACAATGTAATGTACCTACAAACCATACTCGTACATTAAGTGACAATGCTGCCCGCTTTAGACACGATTCTACAGGCGTGGCTTATCACCATAATTATCTACAGATCAGTTACAACGATCCCCAGATTTATCAACTTGTTCTAATGTAGTTGTAACATAAGACAACTTTTTAAAATAATTGTTTCTAATATTATGATTTATTTCGCAACTGAAACGTTTGTTTACGACATGTTTCATGCCAGTGGCATTTTATGACCCTGTATGCTAATTAATGTGCCCAAACAGTCGTACAAGCGCAGCACAAAGGCAATCAGGTCGCCACTACGGTAACATAGACACTTACTAACCTCGGGGACTTGTGTGCGTACATACTACAGTGTATAAATATACAGGATGTTTTTTGAGGGCAATTGAGGGTAAGTATAAAACCGTAACCCCCTTATTAATAAACGAAGATTAACAAAGAACGTCAGTGAATGAACAAATTAGCACTTTATCGTGCACAGAATAAACATACAAATACAACTTAAAACTAATACCTACTTCGTTGATCTTTGTTTATTAATAAGAGGGTAAGTGTTATCGTAACCCCTGACAAGACTTTTTAAAATCACAATTTCAAATTACCCTTAGGTGTGCCTGTATAGCGCGCCTATTTTATTCCATTGTTCTATTGAACAAAGGTTTTTTTTTTAAATTGATTGTTCAGTTTCTGAAACCTATCATAAGCTTTAATACCTCTGTAATACTTATATTTTGTATAGTTTAGGAAGAGTAACGCATACAGGCACCATAAAAATGTTTAATACCATTTGTAATTTTATTTTAGAATATATTAATTACTGTTACGAAATACACAATAACATTAAATTCGGCAGTTTTAGAAAAAAACGGCAATATTAAACTGGGTCCGGTGGACACGATAGCGACTCCTAGCGTATCAAAACAGGGCGCGACTGCCCAAGTGTTAAACCTACAATAGAGAATATAAACCAGTGTGTACGTAAACTAGCTCATGAGAGGTTATTTGCAATGCTAATCATTGAACATTCGCGCGTTAGCGGTCCCGCCTCGCCTCGCCTCGCCTCGCCTCGCCTCGGTAACCTGACACTGACGTAATGTATTGTATTACTTAGCTTAACTCCATGGCTTATACGGCAGCCAACGCATAATTGGTGACCTGGTGATACAAACGAATGTAAAGTATTTAAACGGTTCTCTACGTAGGTCGAGAGACCGGATATAAATTATGAAGGGAGGACCGACAATTTAACACCGACAGCTGAACTGATAATGCCAATGGCGGTCCAAGTTGTGACCGCTCAGATCGTTGCTTAACTTCAATAGATCAAGAACGTCTTAACAAGCTTCGCCTCGAGCTAAACCACGTTAAAAAAATCTGATATAGAAACAAGAATTTCAATATTTATTGATCAAACAACAATATTTGGCTAAATTAATAAAGTTCATTGACCCTAACTTACCTACAAACAAAGAAAATGTAAGAAGTCTTCTTAAAAGCGCTACAAGAAGTCAAACAGGCCACAATACCATTTCTTCCGGAACTAAACGGACAATTTGACCACAATTTATTCGAAACTTCACAAGAACTCCAAATACCGACAAAACACGACGAGACTTATTTAAAAGCCTCTAAAGTCATTGAAAGAGTCCATTTTGCGGCCTTACAGTCGCTTTGACCGTACTTCGAATATTTAGTACAGAAATAGAAGTGAAACTCCTTAGAAGTTAAATTAAGAGTTTAAACGACTACAAAAATGATAAATGATCTATGTTTGAACTTGAAATATATTTTTGTTACTTACCAATTTACTAGTCTATAATAATTATGATAGAATTCCAGATGACTTAAAGGTTTTTTTTGTTGTTGAAAAAAATAAAAACTTTAAAACCGCTGTGCCATTATCATCTAATCAACTTACGCTAACTTATAAAATAATGTCCACGAAAAAAATACGATTAAATAATAGTGTGTTACAAAATTTAAAACCACTATCACCTCAATACATAGAAAAGATTCTAAAAGTACTCATGAGTAAAAATTTAAATGTTGTAAAAAGCTCTAATCTCATCTCTGTATATTTTATTCCCTGCACGACAAGGCATGTGGCAAAAGGAATCTCTTTAACAATTTCAGCGAGCGTAAGGAACGCTAGACTTACTGCACTTGTACTTGTATTCTTGTATTCCACCGAGTATTCGAGTGAATCTAATATTTTTATGTGATTTGTTTGTACTGAACTTTGCGGTACGGTCTCTCGGGGTTCCTATTCTATGTCTGCATTTTTTTTTTAATTTTTTTTTAATTTTATCATTGCTAAAGATTAGATGGACATATTAATAATAAAATTATGTATACTATAGAACAGTATTATTTTAGAAATAGAAATAGAAATATGATCACGACTGTATCCCAGGGAGTGGAAGACATTTCTTTCAGATCTTTTAGGCAATTTTTAGATCCTTTTTGAAGATGTCTAAGGGGGTAGTCAGAGGTATGTCCAAATACTTATTTGGTACATGCCCACATCTTGCAGAAGTTAACTTTCCATACGTGACAGGTTGCAAGCCCATCGACGTATTATTTTATCTGTGATTAAGGTAAGGTTTCTGAAATCTACACTTATAAAATGCTTTGTCATGAATGACTGACTGACGGTTCAACGTGCAGCCTAAACCACTGATCTTAAAAACCTGAAACTTGAAGAATATGTTCTTTGTATAACGTAGGCATTAATAAGAAAAGACTTTTCGAAATTATACCACTAAAGAATTAAAAAAATAGAGGTAAATTTTGTATGAAAAATATTATTCCTTGAACTTACCCCTGCCTGAAACTACCCCCGCCACGGGGTACAGGGGTGTTAATTTTATTTGACACTCGGTGTTTTTATTTGTCAATACCATTGAGATGTATTAAAGAGTCACAATCTAATAGCTGACAACACTCAAAAAATGTGCGTGCAAATTCAGTATTCTACAATGACATTTGACATTTGAATGTAGACGTTATGTCGTTTGTTTTAATGTTCAATGTCGCTTTTGTACGCAAAAAAGAAAAGCTCTGCGCACTACGTAGCGTGCGCCGAGTTTTGGCGTTTACATTTTATTTGTCTGATTGTGGCTCTATAATACATCTCAATGGTCAATACAAATAAAATAAATCTGTGTAATAATTTTCTAAAAACTATCCATTACAGAAGGTTGTTTTATTCACCACAATATTAGTTCCATACCGTGTTGGCTGAGTGGTAAGTGCTTTAAATGACTTTTGATCCGAAGGTAGTGGGATCAAATTCGGCCGTGCCGTGGATTTGACTTCATCACAACTATGACGATACCAAAAATTATAACTTGAAAATTAAGTCCGTCACACACCTAGCTATAATATATATTAATATACCTTGCTATATATATACAAATACACACAAAATAAAAGTTCCATAAATACACACGCAGCTATAATATATATTATAGCTGCGTGTGCAGTCACTTGAATATTTGTATAGAAAATATATCGTAATGCCTTGCTATAATTTATATTACTATATATTATAGCTACGTGTGTGACGGGCTTTAGTTAGTTACAAACCACATGAGTTCAAAATAGCCATGTTAATATTTCGCGATTTAAACGTTACGTCTCAAAGCGGGCGGTTAATAAAAATTCCACACTAGAAGTTATTTTGCAAGAGGCCTCCGGGGACGGCCAGGCGCTAGCGTAAAACGTGAGCGCCAACGTGATGCGTGCCACAAGTTGGGAAATGTCACTTGTCTCTTTTTAATGTAGTCAATGGTCAATAGTCCATAGCCACCCAGATCATGCATGATATTGCTTCACCGCGAGAATCGTAACTCCATCCCAGCTACTATAAATAAATAAAATAAATAAATAAATATCCTTGGACATTCAACACGGCGTCATCTAGTCCCAAGCTAAACAATTTAATGCTAGTGTTATGGTAACAAGATGACTGATATACTACATATATACATTTTTTTTAAATATATTCATAATTATACATAGAAAAACAACCAGACCCCGGAACAAAATATCTGCAGAACGTGCAAACATTTGTCCCGCAGCGGGGATCGAACCCTTTGCGTCTCAGGCGGGCTTTCGCCCACTGCGCCACAGAGGTCGTCAAATCACTCACTTATATTATAAAGGGCATCACCATGAATAAATGAGTTGAGTTTTAGACAAAGTTTCTTGTGCAAGCGCACTCAGAAAATGCACTAAAAAAATGCTTCAGAAGCTTCGGAGTACACAATAAATCGTCGATCCCGACTTTTAAACTCGTTAAGCCATGACGGAGGCCTTTAGGCGGTTTAAAAACTCCGTCACCAGAGTTGGCCACTTGCTCATACGAACGAACGACGACTGTATCCCAGGGAGCGGTAGACATTTCTTTCAGATCTTTAAGCAATTTTTAGATCCTTTTATGATGTCTAAGGTAGTCAAAGGTATGTCCAAATACAATAGTACATGCCCACATTTATAAAATAAACTAATCTGTTTTAGTCGCTTCCGCGTCGTCTCTCACTCCACGCCCCGGCATCTCTATGAAATACCGTTGCCTAGTAGGTGAGAATATGTTTGAGAGTGTAAAATTTCCCCAGCTGACAGCCGTTAGGCGTGTAACTATGTCGGTGTAATACGGACCCTGGGATTTCACCTGCGCACGGGAAGTCTAAGTTCTCGTCTTATGTTCGTATCATTCACACAGAGACAAATAGATATTTATACTTCGCCGACTCACATCATAAATTCAAGTTCAAAAATCATTTATCCGGGAAAGCCATTTTTTCGTTGATCTATCTGCTTAAAAAAAAAAGCCGTCAGCCCTACACGTATTGACCATTGTCTTTCCTGTGGATGTAGCCAACTTAGCTGAGAGGATGATTAGGTGCTGGGCAAGCCTATTCCATCTCAACAATATCCAAGGAACTTCAGTGTCACGTTAAGTGTATGCAAGGTTTGCCTTTTGACTCTGTATATAAATTATCTAGTAAAAGATGTAGAGGCCTCTAATTTTTTTATCTACTTAAAACTTATCATATCAATGACAGTACCATAACCATATCAGAAAGAAAAACATATTTTATTTTGTGTAGGTCGGTGAAGCAACAACTTAAAGTTATTCAATACACAAATATTTTCATCAATTTTATATCTCGTATCAATCGCATTAACGTTGTTTTTCATAGGATTCAGGTAGCAATGCCTAAAGTGAACTAGTTTTTAAAGACTGGAGTTCTAGAAACATCGAATCACTCTTGGCACGTTTCGTATTTGGTTGCAAGAGAACACGATCTGTATCTGTATGTGGGTCAAATAAATGGAATTTTAAATCTGCAAGTAAAAAGATTCATGCGTAGAACTTTGGAAGGATTTATTCAATGGGACCGAAATAAGGTTTTTATTCTAGTCTTGTTCTGCCTAGAATATAAATAACGGCATAAAATCACGCCTACTTCTTATAAGGGTAGGCAGAAAAACGGACTTTATATTGGTAAGTTTAAGGTACCTTTACTTGTAAACCACATTCGAGGTTATGAGAAAGTAGAACATTTTCAACAGCAATAAAGATGCAAGGCGTTTTTAAAATTTAAAGTAAGCACTTTATTGATAAGATTTCTTTTTCTAAACTCGTTTATATTATTGTGTACTAAGAATCCATTTGTAAATCAAACACTAATAATTGAACTCGCTTCAAACGTTTAAAACAAAAGTGTCTTATCTCGAAATTAACATAAAGTTTTTTGAATATAAATCATGAAATAACAACGCAAAAATTAAATTAATTTGACAGCACTGATGCCATCCTTTTTATTTCGATCGTTATAAAAATGACGGCAACATTTTTAGTGCTGTTAAATTAGTTTAGTTTAGTTTTGGCGACATCATTACACTTTGAATATAAATTTTAATCATGAAATGACGTGAACAATGTACTTTGAATAGAAGAAATGAATAAAATATTTTTTTAAAGTTAATTAGGTAATACTAACTTCAACTAGTAGCAAAAGAAAGTACCAGGCGTACAGAGTCTATAAGGAGGTATGAAAATGTTCTGTTAGGTTTGTCACACGGATGGCGATGACGTCAGAAACAATCCTTTTAGAGTGGGTGTGGGAGCTTCGCCAGAGTGTGATTGCTTTGGCACCAGCTCATTGCTACACTGTTGTGTGTTTGCATTCCTATTAATACTGACCACAAACCAAAAATGCACATAAACACTGAGAACCCAATCCAATCTAGTTTTTCATAAAACTCTTATGGATGGGAACATTATGTGAGTAATGTAAAGCTTTCATTATGGCTCTTACACATAAACACGATGCAACATTGAAATCTAAGGGTTATTGTTTTGTTATTGTTACAATAATAATATGTTAGTACAGAATGGGGACTACATTTCTTAAACCTTTTCTTTTGTTTTGTAGTTAGTAAGTTTTGATGTAGGACAATCGTTGTTTTATTTTTGAATAAAACAATATTTAGCATTTTTTAATTTTGTAAAGTTAGCTCAAAAAAATAATTTGTCAAAAAAAAGACAAGTCGATTTTATTTCTCACTAGTACACTTCTTACAAAACTAAGTAACTTTTAGCAATAATAAAAAAAAAGAACCCCATACATTTGTCACTTATTAGACTTCTACTTCACTTCAATAGTTAGTGATTACTTAAAATAAAATAACTTTGAGTAGGTAACAAAGATTATTTTACTTAATTTTTATAGCAAAAAGAACGATAGTTTTTCTAAAGTCCGAAGTAGTAAGTTGTCTGCCAACATAATCACGTTTTGGCGGAACGCCCGAACTAAACTGATTCTCTTGGTTTGTACACAAGTTTTATTTAACCGAATCTCTGATACTTGGCGAGAATAAAGATTTTTCACTCCTTTAGAGTTTTGACCAAAGCTTTTAGTAGCGACACCCGAAATCTAATCTTAGTAAATAGATAGATAGATAGATTAGGCGCGGACCGGCACGGAGAGGCTACGCACGCGCGTCGTTAAGATTTTGAACAGTACGAGTATGTTTTCATTTCGCGTCGCACACTGCACCTACCTTCTTATAATGATCAAACTTAAACGTCAGTGATCTATGTGACAACTGTTATGTATTAAATTTAAAAACCATTGATAATAGTACCAACATAACAAGCTACATTAATATTAACCCACGCCATCTGCGAATCCAAATTCGTTGAAAAGCAAGCCATTTAAGACGCAAAGCAGTAGGTTCGTGATAAGCATCCGTTCTTCGTCCTTCCTACGAATTTATTAGGCAGTTTGCAGTATTGGCTGAGATAAGGCGCGCGGACACTGGGTGCAAATGTGAAGGTATTTATGATCGTGGAATCTTAGCAATTGTAGATAGGAATAGATTCTGCAGTAACTTTAGTAGAACTCAAGTTACTGCGACGTGATTGCTTGAACTAAGGTGTAATAGAGATAGGAGAAGAATTTAATTTTCAGTTACATTTACTTTGCAATCGCAAAGAGCTATATGTAGCTTTAAGTCATTTGAAGACAACAATGATTTATTATAATATTTTTATTTTTGAGTATCTTAAGCAAAGAATCATAGCTGAATGTGAGTTCGATTTTTATTTCAGAAGAAATTTTTCAAGGGTCTGTTAATACTATTTCATTTCTAGTCTGAGACGACGAAGTTTGAAAGTGGTATTGTATCAGAAATTTTGGTTAGCGCAGTAAATAAAGTGGTGGTTATACAGAGTCGGGCAACATTGTGGGCCTTGAGGGTCTTAATTAGAAACATACATACATATAAAATCACATCATGGGCATTTGTTTCGGGTCTTGGTGTTTTTCTATCTATCACCTATGTGTATGTATTTACAAAAAAAAACATATTTAAGTAATATAATGAGTCACCTGGTTACCACAACACAACCATTAAGTTGCTTAGCTTGGGACTAGATGAAGCTGTGTGAAACGTCCAAGGATATTTTGAGATGAAGAAAAAATTGATAAAACCCAGTGAACATTTCCCTTCAAGGGCCTACAGGACTCGCTGTACTTTTTACGTCGTCCCTTTAAACAAGTCAATGATGTCTACAGGGACGATTGCCGATACACCGTGCTCGTGTTTTATAAATGCGGGGAGGTATTAATTATTTATTTAAGCGATAAAATGTGGTAACACTGAGCTTCAGCCAAATATATATTTGAATATGACTTTGAATGCACCAAAAATCAAAATCAAAATACACGTTAGGCATATATATGCCAAAGGTGTATTTTGATTTTCAAGCGATCAATTTACTATATTAGTATATACAAATCAAACATGCTAAAAAGTATCTGAGCTAAAAAGTATGCGGTACTCGATTTTATTTATATGTATAAAGGTGAAACTAAAATACTATAATTATTGTGTTAGCGTCATTCTTCAATACATAAATTTTAGTTTGAACTGATCATTTAAAAGTTGGCATTCCAACGCAACCCGACACCGAAATGCCTCCCAAAAAATCCAATCATCGCATTCAATTTACCTAAATGCCATAAAGTATTTAGCTCAAAAAGCACGGTTGGAGTGCGCCGAGCAATCACACACGATTGTGATGCAAATGTACCAAATTGCACCGTCCGGCCTCGTGTACGCCCCGGACTCGGCCCGTCCCGGACCGCGCTCGCCGCAACTAAAACAATTGTCGTGTTTTAGGAACCCGCGGTTTCGAACATAGTGTAGAGAGATTAGTAGGGTACTAACGTTGTTATGCCCAGTTTCCATATCTAACGAATCATTGTAGGTTGATCGCTATAGCCTCTTTGTTTATATAACAAAAAAATATGATACTTTTGACAGATAGAAAACGGACATTAGATGTCACCATAGAAGAATTTGCTTATAATTTAGCCCCATTTCTCACACTGCTGGGTACATGCTTTTGCCATTTTTCCCTGTTCTACGCTTGCCCTGATTCATTTTCAAGATATAACCACAATTGAACTAAAAAATTAAAAATACTTAACATTAAGTTAGAATTTCAAGCACTTCAAACCCTAAAAAGATAATTCATAAAGTAGTGAAAGGTATATTCTGTCAACATTTTCCATTTAAAATAAAAACAATTTAGTGTATCGTCACTATAAGAGCTTATATACTTCCATTCAAGTATTTATAAGCTTTAGTTTACCACAAAGGTTTCCTTCTTCTTTAATTACTCTGTGGATTGGCTGTTCAACTATCTTCATCAATGAGAATTATACCTATAGTTTAATGGGTGAAAACTCAATGGCACAAACAACTCAATTTTATACGTAAAATTTTTGAGTTTCCTTAACAATTTCGGCTTATATTCCGATGATATTGTACTAAATACCAAGAAATCCATGAGATTATTGATGATTCATAATGTATTAAACAAGTAATAAGTAAGTAAGTAATAAATAATAAGTAAGTAACTAAGTAGTTAATAGTGGCAATTCTGAGTGTTGCAAAAGCTAAACTAAGCTAACTAAAATTGTTGCCGTCCCTTTCATAGCGATGGGAATAAAAAGGATGGCAATAATTTTAGTTAGCTTAGTTTAGCTTTTGCGACACTCAGAATCGCCCCCATTATGTAAGTAACTTACTAACTTAAACAAGTAATAACGTACCTACTCATTGTTTTCTGTATTAACTCAGAGTACTGAGTTTCGCAATTAACTGCTATAAAAATACATTATAATTAATATTAAATAATATGTTCATAAATAGAAAATAATATGTTTATATTATTCATGAAAATTGTACAGTTACGAGATTTTGTCGCTAAATAGGAAAACGACAAAACGTTGACAAAGAACAAACAAAGAACAAAAACTACTTATTATTATTACACAAATCTTGAATTAACTATTTCTCCGTCTGCAATTAATTAACAGCGAAAATAAAAATAAACAAGTAGCTACTTTGTTAAATCTTTTCTACAAAGCCAGAAATAGATTCCACTTCTCAAAAAGACGGTAACCGGTTTATTTTGTGCGACATCTTAAATGCAATTTTGACTCCGCAATACGTTTACCTTTAAATTACGAAAGCTGGAAAGAAGTACTTCTTTGGTCTCTTCTGTCATATATAATTATATAAGACACAATTCACACGTGAATTTTCATTGTGAATGCTTTTAATGTCGCATCTGCAACGTGTTACTATCATACTTTCAAAACTATCGTGAGTTGTATTAGACATTATAATAATAGCACACGGGAAATTACTCATGTAAAATTATCGTCGATTTAGATACCGACAATGTTTCGATTCTTCCGGAGAATCTTCATCTGGGTATGAGTGTGGTCACTCCTCGCGGTCGCGTCTCACATGTGACTTCTCAAAAAGACGGTAACCGGTTTATCTTGTGCCACATCTTAAATGCAATTTTGACTCCGCAATACATGTCCCGCAATACGTCTCACACGTGAGACGCGACCGCGAGGAGTGACCACACTCATACCCAGATGAAGATTCTACGGAAGAATCGAAACATTGTTGGTATCTAAATCGACGATAACTTTACGTGAGTAATTTCCCGTGTGCTATTATTATAGTGTTACTATCATTCTGAATATACATCGCGCATCACATTAGCAACGCCTTGCAACATCATAATATACCGTCTCGCCGTCGTTTCCAAGACTAGCTTAAGGACACTGGAAGCTCACACCTAATTGGCTGGCACTCGATCCGCTTACGTCCAATCTAAGGAGATTATAATGCACATCGCCAGAAAATACCTTTTGCACACGTTTTAGATTTTAGTAGGTTGTGAGATTTATTTTCAAAAGTATTATTAGTTTATCCTTTGATGCACATTGTGGACTTGTGCAATGCTCTGAAATTAGATAGATGGAATGGCAGTGAACTGATTATAAACAAGAAATAATACATAATAAAAACATGTTTATTATTATTATTATTAAGCCTTTATTTCCTCGACAATACGTTACATAAATAAAATTTAATTAGGTTTTTATCTTAAAAAAATTTAACCATAATTTATATAAATCTAAAACAAAAATAAAAATAAAATAAAATAAACTTTTCAATTAAATTGTCAGGCCCCATTTCGGGTATAGGCCTCCTCCATCTGTCTCCATTCGTCTCTTTCTCTTGCTTTTTCCATCCAGTCTCCATCGACTGCTCTTGTTAGTTCATCCGCCCAGCGTTCTTTTGGACGACCTCTAGTCCTTTTTCCACCGGGGCCCGCCCACTCCGTGACTTTTTTTGTCCATCTTTCATCTGTATTACGAGCTACGTGACCGGCCCATTTCCACTTCAGCCGCTGCGCATGTTGAAGGGCATCTAGTACATTTGTTTTTTCTCTGATACTTATGCTGCTCTGTTTTTGACTTAATTTGATGCCCAAGATGCTTCTCTCCATCGCGCGTTGGCATGATTGTATTTTGGCCCTGGTGAAGTTGTTAAAAATCCAGGTTTGTGCTCCGTATGACAGGCATGGTAGTAGGCAGGAATCCATTACTTTTTTCTTTAATTTTATAGGAAGTTTTGATTTTAGTACTTCTTTAAAGCTCCAGTATTTTTTCCAGGTTGTATTTATTCTGCGGTCTAGTTCGTCCTTATGCCTAGAGCTCTTAAAAGATATCTGTTTGCCAAGGTAGATGTAGTCGTCCACGTATTCAATTGGTGTACTATTTACAGTAATCGTTGTTTTAATGCTGTTCGTGGAGACTTTTGTCTTGGAGGTGTTTAGTTTTAAGCCGATATTTTCGCTAGCAGTGTTTAGTTCTCTTATCATTGTTTCAAGCTGTTTAGGTGTATTTGAGAAAAGTACTATATCGTCCGCAAATCTTAGGTTACTTAGATATTCTTCACCTATTTTAATTCCTTTTTCCGACCAGTTCAGATCTTTCATAATATTCTGTAGCACAGAAATAAATATTTTCGGTGATAATGGATCCCCTTGTTTCACACCCCTTCGAATGTCGAATTTAGGGCCAAGTCTATCCAGCTTAACCCTACTCGTACTTTTACTATATATATTTTTTATTATATTTATATAGATATCTGGAATCTCTTGATGTCTCATTGCCTGCCATATACTTTCGTGTGATATTGAATCAAACGCCTTTTCGTAGTCAATATAGGCGAGATAAATAGGTTTCTGAAATTCCTGAAACTTTTCCACTATCTGCTCTAGAGTGTGAATATGGTCGATAGTACAGAATCCGTGGCGGAAGCCAGCTTGTTCCACTGGTTGAGCCTTCTCGATATATTTCATTATTCTTTTCTCCATACAGGAAGCAAAAAGTTTATATAAGGTTGGAAGTAGACTGATCGGGCGGTAATTGTTAATATCTGACGAGTTTCCTTTTTTGTATAGTAGAGTTATTCTTGATTCTGCCCAGGTATTAGGAATTTCTTGTTTTTCCAGTATCATATTAAATAAAATGGTAAGAGGGCCGCTCAAGAGATACCTTCCTATTTTTATGGCTTCGTTTGGGATATTATCGTGTCCGGGGCTTTTACATGTTTTCAGGTTTTCAATACTTTTAAATATTTCGTTATTGTCAAATGGCGTGACTGTTGAAGTAGTGTCCGAACCTAAAGTTTGTTTTTCGTACATACTTGAATGTGTCTGTTTTGTCTTTTCGTGGTAGAGGTTTCTATAAAATTCCGTGGCAGTATCTACGAGTTCTTTTCGTGTTTGTAATATTTTTGCGGTTTTTACAGTTTGCAGTGTAGCTATCCATGGTTTTTCTGTATTCAGCTGCCTGTAAGCTCTCTTTTGACTTCCTGTATTGTTTAGGTTTTTTTCGATAATTTTCATCCTATAGTTTTCGTAATCTTTTTTTAAGAGCTTATTTGTTGTTTTATAAAGCTTTGATAGTTCTTGTTTTTCCTCTTTGTTTCTTGATGGTTTGTGTTGTAGTTCGAAGCGAAGTTGTACTAAATGTTTAGTGTTTTCAGAAAGTATATCTTCTTTTACTTTATATGGTGTTATTTCGCTCAAGCTCTGCTGTATAGCTGTCTCTATCTTGTTGTAATATGACTCTATGTCTTCGTTGTCTTTCCAGTGTAACATACGTTTTGTTTTTTCTTTTAGAGTAGTTAAATACAATTTCTGATTTTTTTCACAGGATAGTAGGTTTTCAGTTTTTTTTGAAAGTAGCTCTACATTTCATTGGTCTCTCCAATTTAATTGTTCCTCTTATAAGTCTGTGGTCACTGGGAAATATCAATTTGTTTAGAACTTCCATATTAGTAAAATATTTTTGGAAATTGCTTAGAATGTAGTCTATTTGATTTTTGTGCTGTTTATCGGGTGTTATCCATGTCCAGAGAGTTTTCTTACTTTTTTTGAAGATTGTGTTCATAATTGTGAGTTTATTTTGTTGTGCGTACTGTATTAATTTTTCGCCTCTGTGATTCCTATTTCCGTAGCAGTATGGACCTATTACTGCGCTCTCTTCGGGCTTTCGTTGTCCAATTTTTGCATTTAGATCTCCCATCACTATAAGATTTTTATAAGCTAGGTTTCGTGCTTTTTCCAATTGATCATAAAATGTGTTGATCTCTTCTACTGGCGCTTCCAGGGTAGGCGCGTATACTTGTATAATCGATAGGCTTATTACTTCGAAATTAAGGTTCAATAAACACACTCTCTCAGATATTCCTATATAATTTTCTATGTTGTTTTTGTACTTTTTTTTAATCAGAAAGCCGACTCCGTGGGAACCTTGTGTTTCTCCTGTGTAACAAAATATGTGGTCTTGGTCTTCTAAAATATTACTTCCATTTCTTCTTACTTCTGCGAGCCCTATTATATCATATTTGACTTTCGACAGAGCGTATTTTAGTAATATCATTCTTTGTGGTGATAGTAATGATCTTACATTGTATGTACAAATGTAGAGTTTTTGACTTGATAGAGGGTTGTAGGGTTGTAGTTGTAGTAGTAGTGTTATAAACAAGAAATAATACATAATAAAAACATGTATGAATAAGATAATTACTTCATATTCTCGTAGGTATGTTACAAAATTATCTTAAGAAAATTTCACTTCCCTAGGGAAGTTAAAACTAGTTTTTAAGGATTGACTTTTGGTAGTAAATTGATTATTCTTTGACTTAGGTAACTTAAGAAGCTTGAGAAAAGAAAATCACAAGAAAGTGAAACAAAAGTTAAAACATTGAAACACAAATAGTACGATTAACTAACATTTTTTTATTTATTTTTATTCATTTATAATGAAATACCTAAGTCTGGTTTAACACTATAAAATATAAAAAACTATAGACCAAGAACATGTTTGAACACACAAGCATTAGAATCACCTAGCATGTAAAACGAAACTTAAGTGATCCTTGAGGTCCTACAAGAATAAATGATTTTTTTTTCTTTCTTGATCCTTGAGGTCCTACAAGAATAAATGATTTTTTTTTCTTTCTTTCTTTATTTCTTGCTTTGAAATCACAAATCTCCTTTTAAATATTTTCGCAAATAGTACAAACAGCCTCATTCACATCGAAACAGCCCAACTAGAAACAGCGCTCATTAAAGCAAGTTATCAAGTGCCGACAAAGAAACCGAGTTAACAAAGAGTGTAGCGAAACGTAAACTCAAATATAATTTGGCGAGTTTATTCCATTATTAAATTGGTCGTGAACGAGATAACCCGGGCTTCTTTAAGTTGGCGCGAGGCTTTCCACGTTGAGTACAAGTTTACTAGGAGCGGAAAAAATTATAGTCGTAAGTAAGTTCGTATGAGTAAATGGCCAACTCTGGTGACGGAGTTTTTAGGCCGCCTTAAGGCCTCATGGCTTAACGACTTTAAAAGCCGGGACCGACAATTTAACGTGCCCTCCGAAGCACGGAAGCGCTCAGATATTAATGCCACTTGCGGTCACCCATCCAAGTAGTAACCGCTCAGAACGTTGCTTTACTTTGAAGATCTATCAAGAACGTCTTAGCAAGCTTCGCCACGAGCGCTTGCTAAGACGTTATGACCTGGGTCAAAAGTTGACGTTTCTTTATTCAACAAGAACATACTAGACCACTTTGAATCGACTTAAAACTACAGGCACCAAGGAAGTCAAAGAAATACTACAAATTATTAATTCATAATTTAAAGTATTTTTTAAATTATGAATTTATAATTTGTTTGTTTGTTTGTTTTGTTGAATTTATTACTACAAATTATTAATTCATAATTAAAGTATTTTTTAAATTATGAATTTATAATTTGTAGCAGTTTTTGATCATGGTTGTGACTTAACGTCCGAATACTGAAACTCTACTTAAATATTTAAGAACGTATTAACTACTTGAAACGTTATAAAACATATGCAAACGGGTATTTATCACGAATTTTACCTTTAATATTCATTATTTATAATGTGTTCTGATCGCGAAAGTTTAAAAAGACAATTACTTGAAACGTTCTTACTTGTCAGATTTGTATAGATAGACTTTCAAATAGTGTCAATTAAGCACCACTTACTTATAATAATTAGCGTTTCGGCATTCGAGCGTTATTATATCAAAGATAATGATTAAATTTACATAACGATATCAAACTCACGGATGAAAGTCACACAATAAATTACTAATACTCTGATCTGACTTTACACATAAAGCGCTACGGAATGCTACGCAGTGCTACGGTGCTACAGCCTCTACGACAGTCGTAGCCATTATGTTTACAATCGAAAAGAGACATTAACACGAACTTCATAAGTTAAATCGTTAAACCAAAGTTCCAAATAAATCTCAAATCACAGAGACAATAGAACCATGAATTTTTATAGCAAAGCAGCCATTTAAATGTACATTTACAAAACAGTCACAATAAACACGTAGGACGTAATAAATCGGCAAATAGCCTCTCGACAGGGTGATATTAAATTTTATTGCCGAAAAGAGATCGTAAAAATTCGACAGTGTAGGTACCTGTGTTGTTGGAACGGTCAATTACAGTTGTAACTCCAAATACCCGATTAGAAAGTAGCAATATGTCTCGAACATTGAGTGTTTAAAATTATAAATATCTTTATTAGCGCCAAGTGTCAATGAATTTAAAAATTTGATATTCCACTATCATTATTTCGTTTTTTTCTGAAATATCACGTTGATCATAATCACGTTTGATTAATTTACATTGAGCATTACCGACAATTTTTACCCCAAATAAACATCAGTTTTACATCAATAAACATTTTTATCCTAAACATAACAAAATGATCTCAATCTCACCATCATCATCATCAGTCCTTCTCATCCTACTGCTGGGCAAAGGCCTCTCATCGCTTCCGCCCCTCGACAATCACAGATCCCAATCTAATTCGTTCTAATTCCGATCCAGTTAGAATACGTCTTTAAATGACAAAGTTCACTTCTAAATTCAACAACACATAAACTTCGAACTAAATAAAATGTAAATAAATCGTCTAGTCACTGACCGGTGACCACTATTCGTATCATAAATTATTTTTTATTATTCATAAATTTGTTCGTATATTTAAGAACAACATTAATAATAAAGAAACATTTGACAAACTCTTTTGAATTTCAGAATTCTATTATTTTAAGTATGAACGCGAAGTTGCCAATCAACAGTAAAAAAAAAATATTTTTGTCATCGAGATTTTAAAGAAATAAAAAAACACATAAACAAATAAGGAAATTAGGCAGCTTAAAAGCCTTTGTCGTGTAGGTAAATAATTACTTCTTAGTAGTATCAGATGAGAAATAATTATATTTCAAGGCTACTTTCTAATGATGTTGAAGTTTGTTGTAAGTACAGACCGTGTTATTTTTTTTAGTTTTAGTAACATTGTCATTTGAATATTACATTTATAATTGAGCATAATTATTATGATGTTCTTGCAATCGCCAGATCAACATGGTATGGTCATGAATGAAAGAAAAATAATTTATTCTGGTAGGACCTCAAGGATCGCATCAGTATCGTCTTACATGCTAGGTGATTCTAATGCCTGTTCCAACGCGACATGACGTAATGAGTAGGGAGGAAGAGAGTTATAAGTATGAATGTGGATGGGTATACAAGTAGAGGAAGGCTGAAGAAGAAGTGGATAGATTGCGTGAAAGAGACGAGTGAAAGAGGAGAGTGGAAGAGAAAAACATGTTGTGCCGAACTCCCGACCCCACTTAGCGTGGGATAAGGGCAGGAGAATGATGATGTCGCCGAAGGAATGTCCCGAATCTGCGGCATCACTAACCAGCGCTGTAGTTGCTGCTTCAGCTTCTACAGCGAATGCTAAGTGGTGACCGATTTGCTTCACTCATATTTCCTACATGAAATATTTTAATTGTACCTGTACTGTAATGTGTGTGAGTGATGTAAATAAATGTTTTTCTATTCTATTCTATTCTAATTAAAGCATGACAAGAGCCACGCCCGACACCCATAGGGCGTTTGTCCACCGCCGTCACCGGGATGTCAACGAGAACGAGATTATTTCGGGTAGAGTTTAAGATGACGTGACGGCCTTGCGGTGGACACGCGGCTATAGTTAGTCTTTGTATCAGTACTTCGGCGCCGGCATCTCGTTCTCGTTGACGTCCCGGTGACGGCGGCGGTGGACAAACGGCCATAGGCTATCAAGTTACGTAATCGGTTCCCGGTGACATAACCTTGTCGCGACGTATCTAATATTAGATTAATCGCCCATCACGCCAGTCTATTACTGGGCGGAAATGGGCCCGCGCCGTCGACTCACCATTACTCACTGAATGGACTTGACTGGTTATTGGGAGGGGTTAATTTGTGTCGTGCTTCGCTTTGATGGTGTTTGAACACACCGTAGTTATGATCAATGATCTGATGGATGGTAAGACAAGCTTTTGGTCAAGTCAAAGTAAAAAATAAATAAATAAATATCCTTGGACATTCCACACAGTTTCATCTAGTCCCAAGCTAAGCAATTTAATGTTTGTGTTATGGTAACCAGATGACTGATAAACTACATAGATACATATTTTTTTTTGTAAATCTTCTAGTACTTAAGATTGCTTTCTAAAAATACAGGTAATGAAAAACGATAAGAAAGAGTTACATTACTGACCATCTTTAACTCTGATATTTTATAATATGTAGGTAATTTTATTCCTACATATCCAAAACCAAACCCCTTACATCTAGGCATTTAGAAAATTATTTCATTCCTAAAATCTTATTTATACTAACTCAATTTTTCATCTATAAATTATTCCGACAGGCATTATGAAAAACTGTGTATTTTATTTACACACATCTTCTAAGGTTCAATCTGAAGCAATGATTAATAGCATTCTGGTGATACCTTGGAGAAATCACTCGTAGTCGCTTCCTGAATATTTAAGAGAACCGGGTCAAGAGTGAGTCGGCCGCGGTTTGACTGACAGCTTTGAAATTGAGCTGGAAATTGGTGGTTCTTCGTGCACGCTGAAAAGGTTGTTTGTTGAGATGCATTTAAAAAGTCACTGTCACAATACTGAAATCACTATACGGGGTGTAAAAAGACTACTACCGAAAACTGATGGGTTGCAATCAGACCATAGTACTGAACATAATAAGCGAAAATTTTTTTTTTTTTTTTTTACCTTAAATATTTTTTTTTTTTTTTTTAGTCACATACACATCGTACAACATAATAAGTCCATTTCCACCTAATTAGATCATTTAATAAAGGAAATAAACAAGTAAATTAAAGAAACAGCAATATTACGCATAGCATATTACTCTCGTACGACAGCGAACAGCTGATCTCGCCCGCAGTCATCGACCGCCCGCGGTCTTTTTTCAGACAACTAATGTTTCTTTAGATGTCTTTTGGGGTGCTGTACCACCCCGTTTCGTTTTCGGTAGACGTCTTTTTACACCCTGTATTATTTCACTACCCTCCTGAACGTTTACGAAACTAGCATTACACGGACACTGGCAGAATTGTGGCAATCAAAGTCGCAGTAGCCATAAAAGAAGAAGTGAAGTGAAATGGTCTTGAAAATTTGATACACTAGGATATGGACTTTAAATAAAGATATGGGTTTGAATCTTGACTCGTTTAAAAATCAATATAATTTAGTCATTTAGTAGTGAAGTGGGTTTATGCGACATTTTATATCTCAAACGTGCCGCTAATTAAACTATTTATATTCAAAGTTTTTCAGTAATCCGTTCAGTAGTTTTTGTGTGAAGGAGTAAAAAACTTCCATCCATCCATCCTTACTTATTTATTTATTGAGATATTGGGGGCAATTCGGAGTGTCGCAAAAGCTAAACTAACCTAACTAAAACTATTGCCATCCTTTTTATTCCCATCGCTATGAAAGGGACGGCAACAATTTTAGTTAGCTTAGTTTAGCTTTTGCGACACTCAGAATTGCCACTATTAGTGGGATAGGTTTAGTAGAATTAAGCCATAAATAATGTTATGTAAGTATTATAAAGAGGTAGAGTTGGTTTGTTTGTATGTTTGGGGTAATCTCCGAAACTACTCATCCGATTTAAAAAAATATTTTACTGATGTGTAGCATGGACTTTCCGAATAGGCTATATTTTATCAAGGTAGGTACAACGCGATCAAAACCGCGGGCGAGTAAGCTAGTGTTTTATAAATTGTTCCAAAAAAAACCTTTTCAAATGTAATCAAATTGAGATAAACAGTGAAAAACGATGAGAATGGTTTTGCAAATTAAATTGGAAACTTTGCAATTTCAGCCACAAGTAAATCAAAAGTACAATAGATTATGTTACCTTGTGCTATTGAAAATAAAGTTGAGAATACAATGGTTGAAGGCGTTAAAAATATCCACTAAGAAAATTTGTGTCGTATCGGATTTTAATTTCTCTTCGATGGAATTAATGAGTTTGCCGTTCCTGTTTTCATCGATTTATGGGTTAAAGCCATTAGAATAATATAGATCTAGTAAAACACGCCTAAGGCGTATATTATGTTTAATGTATAACACGTTCACTGCCACTCCTGTGACTTTCTACTATATATAAACTTAAACTACCACTGACTCACTCACTGACTGACAGAATTGTTCTCCCTGTTGGTGGATGGGGAGGTAGGTATATTTTGACGGATTCGTATAGAGGTAGGTCTGGTGAGTTGGGGAAAAATCGCAAACCCCCCCTTTTTGCCCCCCTTCCCCCCCCCTTATTGAGGATCTCGGAAACTAAGAGACTTGGAACAATTTTTTTTGCGGAATCGGATAGAGGAGGCTCGGGGAAGTAAAAATTGTTTTTCAGTGTTGCTCCCTTTGCCCCCCCTCTCCCCCCCTTTTGCGGATCTCGAAAGCCTTAAGACTTGGAACAAATTTTTTTTCAGATTCTTGTAAAGGGGAACTTAATTAGTCAGAATATTTTTTCAAAACTCACCCCTCCCCCCTCCCCAACCTCCCCTAAAATTGAAAGAGCTGTAACTTCACAACGGTTGGAGATATCCATTAGGTGTTTGAACAAATATTATAGTGGGTAGGCGTCGGAGGTCCTGAGTGGAGCGAACCTACGAGACCTGAGTGGAGCGGAGGGGGGAGGAGGCGAGCGAAGCGAGCCGCCGACCCCCGTAGCGTAACGAAGGTCGAGTGGGTGAGCGTAACTCAGGGCCGACGACTTGGTAAATTTTTTTCTTTTTTTTTTTTTCTTAATGGCTAAGGGCTCCTAAAGGGTTTTCATACTGATTTAGGGCTTCCCATAGCGGTTTATAAAATATTTTAAATCTCCTATGGATTCTCAAAATTTTTAAAGGGTAGCTACCACCTGTCAGAAACATGGCAAAAGAAAACCGCGTGCTGCTTGCAGCACGCGCACCACGCAAACTAGTTCATTTATATAGGTTATTGAGAGGCACGTGTTCATACAATGTTCATGCAAATAAATGTTCATATTTTAAACAATAGCCTAATTGATAAGGTGCCTGTATGGGTGAAACTAGCGCCACCGCCTATTTTATTTTATTATTACGTTGAACAAAGGATTTTTTAAAAACTGAATGTACAGTTTGTGAAACCTATCATACATTACAAGCTTCCGCCTGCGGCTTCGCTCGGGTGGTACTTACACGGATAAAAAGTAGCCTATGAGTTATTTCAGGTTGAAAACTATGTACATTCCAATTTTCAGCCAAATCTGTTTAGTTGTTTTTGCGTGAAAGAGCAACAAACATCCATACAAACTTTCTCGTTTATAGCAAAGACGATTAATATCTAGAAGACAGACAAAGGCCATACACAAAATCGTAACCCGTACCAGATAGCCTGGAAACTTTAAAACATCAATTTTATCCAAGAAATTTCAATTACTTTCTAGTTAAAATTACCTAAAAAAAAATTTATATTGAATATTGTTGCTATCTACTACTAAGTATTGAAATTTCTTGGATAAAATTGATGTTTTAAAGTTTCCAGGCTATCTGGTACTGCGGGATCAGGGTTACGATTTTGTGTATGGCCTTTGTCTGTCTTCTAGATATTAATCGTCTTTGTTTATAGTAAAGAATATAGTGGGTTTTACAATTCTCGAAAGTTCCATCAAAGATAACTAAATAAAGCAACGTTCAAACTGACATGATCAATGCGACTTTGTTTATACTCAGCACAAAATAACAAACTCATAAATTCCCGGGGCAAAATCAAATCCAAGTTCTACATTTAAAATCCAACATTCTGACATGTTAAAGCAAGTACCGTTTTAGATTCTCGAAATTTCTAAGTGACATCCATACCTTTGGGATTTGAGTCGATGTGCAGCGAGCTCGAGGAAGGATGAAACAATTCTGCATATTTGTACGTTGTGAACGTGAGTTATGTAAGGGTGACCGTGATTTAGTGGAGTATACGGATTTTAATGATTTGAACGACCTTGACTAGGGAATCGCGTTGGAACAGGCATTAGAATGACCTAGCATGTAAAACGAAACTTAAGTGATCCTTGAGGTCCTACAAGAATAAATGATTTTTCTTTCTTTCTTTCTTTCTTTTCACACTAGTCCACACTGTCTGTTGTCGTAGTTCTACATGGTATTTATTGGTCACGAAGAAATAGGAATACTCACTTATTTTAAAAAAATAATCCGTGTATGGCGGCGCGATTACTTAAACACCCACTGCTGGGTAAAGGCCTCTTCTCTATCACGCCACTCTTGGCGGTGTTGTGCCAGCCGGATCCACTGTTCTCCTACCGCCCTCGCAATGTCGTCTAACCATGGCCGCTGGTCTGCCTCGACGCTTTGACTTTAATTTGTCAATATTTGTACAATACCCTAAGCATGACAAAGCCATGGTCACACCATACACTCGTGCATAAAAATGATATCAGAGCGCACATGTGTAGCCGATGCAAATGTATGTGGCCCGGCATCTGCGTCATGTCTACGCGATGTCTACACGGAATCTGCGTCAGTTGCTAAATGCTTTTATTTGAATGTATTTTCTACTATACTATAGGTCGCGCCACGTAAAAAGAGCGCTGGCTGTCAAACTGCGCAGTGGTTGATGATTGGTGGAGAGGTGTTGCGGCGCACTTCATACCATTGATGTAGCGACTGCTATTGGTTCGTCAGCGAGTGAACACAGGCGCAAACATACCGCCGCTACTTCCTCTCAGCGTTCTTTTTACGTGGCATGACCTACCTTTTAGCTTTAGTATTTTTTTTCTCAAGACGTAGTAGTCACTTTCCGAGCTATTTTCTCTATTGATATTACGATATTATTTGTATGACAAAGTCTTTTTTTTATATTAAAGTCTTGACATCGTTACTATGAATAAAATTGATTTGTACGTATCAATACAATAATCGACCTTATTTATTACTACAATTTGCACTTTTTCAAACACTTTTTACAATAGTTTGCTTTAATTTATCGGTGTGTTTATAGTTCGTTTCCAACGAAACGGCTCAACTGATATAAATAAAAATTTTCGCCAGGACGTTGTGTTTCCTTTACTCTGTGGAGGGTCGTTTGCTTTGTTCGTTAGTAGGTTGAGAGGGTGGTATTAGTGCTGGGCAAATTCAATCTAAAACAATGTATGCACTACAGCTACCCGTTAATTAGCCATTACCTGTCGGGTAAATTATCAAGAATGAAGATGTATGTAAAGTTATACTTACATTATTATTTATCAATAATATTATAAGTATTAGATACTCCTACTATTATAATTGGACATATGTTTTACTCTGTACACATTAAACAGCCAGATGTGTCGAGAAAGTCTTCGCGGTAAAGATTAAAAGCCAAAACATGAAATTGGCGACTTTCTAAAAAAAAATCCATAATTATTTATTGACAACATTTCAAAAACAAAACCAATGAAAAAACTATGAGAAATGAAAAAACATTTTTAATGTTGCAAAACCAAAAGTTTTTAAGATAATTCCGTTGCCACACTCGTCACTAATGTATCTAAACTTTGATATCCAAAAACAGATTATATTCTCAAGAGATAAGGCATATTTTTCTAGGCTTTGGAGTATTGGACGTTACCTGCAAGTTACTTGTCCCATCGACTTTTTCACCAACGAACAGTTTCGGGACACCTTTTGTCGTGGACTTTGGGAAATGAATGAAAAAATTCTAGAGAAAATCCGTTGGTAAGTTAGTGTTCATTATCTGCATAAAAGTTGGATATTTTCTACAGTTTCTTCTTTACACTATCGGGCATTGGAAATTGAGTTTATCCAAATAGAAAGATAATGTTTTAGCTCGTATCTACACATATGTATGGTTACAGAATCAATTACATATTAACTTACGAGCAGGTATACTACTTCAAAGTATACAATGTAACTTATTATTAGTGTTTCTATTTTTATTCAAAGCTTATATTATTTAACTTGTACTGTACGTATAACGAGTACCTATGTAACTATTTTTGTACTTTGTTTGGGTGGAATCTTACAGTTTAATTTCAAAGCAGATATAACTTCAACCGATTGAGCTGAAATTTTATATACACGTTTATAAATAGTTTGGATGACAATGCAATAGCTATGTGACGTCACTCTAAATCTAAAATGGCGGAAAACCCAAGATGACGGACTAAATATTTTCAATGCTTTCCTCCAATATGGGTATTAAATAATGTAAGGGCTTGTTGAGAATAACTCGAAAAATAAAGTGACGTCACTCAAATAAAAGCTTGTTTTAAAAAATATTTTTTATATTTTTAAATAAATCTTACAATTTAGTACCTAACCCTAACCCTTGCTAAAACTCCTAAAATATGTCATAGATTGATATTTCGGTAATAGCAAATAAAAACAGATAACTACAGGCAAATACATCTTTGTATTTTAAAGTAAGATAATACAAAAACCAATTTCACAACCACAAAATCACACTTTGGCTACAAAAAACATATCTCATTTGAATATCATATGGAATTCAATACATTTAAATATAATTTTATCTAACTAAATCACACTCTCATTTCAAAAAACTGTAGAAAAACCTCACATCTATATTGAAATCTAAGCTAGAACTATTCATGAGAGATCCAAATAGTCCATTTAGAATCAAAATCTCAGCTGTATGCAGAACTTTTATAGTAATCTCTATACCGTATCAGAGGAATTTAAACTGTGTTGTTTGTGTGATACAGTTGTGTTTGTTGTGAAGTCAGTGCCTCGGGGGATACTGCAGTGCTGCAGTCAAAGGGACCAGTAGACTTGTTAGAGAATACCCGTTTTTGTTGACGTTACAAACTCTGTCCCACATGCGGTCTGTCGAGTTACTTTGTATTTAAATATACGCTTTGTTTCGCTAGTGCGTGTCATAGCTAAATGTATATATGGCATTACTTGTTTTTGTCGACTATGTTGCTTACGTGACTGATACACAAACTTAAGGTGCCTGTATGGGTGAAACTAGCGCCACCGCCGATTTTATTTTATTATTACGTTGAACAAAGGAATTTTAAAAAACTGAATGTACAGTTTGTGAAACCTATCATAAGCTTTTTTTTAATACCTTTGTATAGTTTAGGAGGAATAGCGAAAACAGAGTTTGGTGGCCACCAAGTGCAACTTCGCTATATCTCCTAAACTATGCAAAATGAAAAAAAAGCTTATGATAGGTTTCACAAACTGTACATTCAGTTTTTTAAAATTCCTATGTTCAACGTAATAATAAAATAAAATAGGCGGAGGCGCTAGTTTCACCCATACAGGCACCATAATTGAAAACATAGATTTTTAACGTGGTAAGGAATCATAATAATAATGATTCCTTTCTCGAATTGCACTTCGAGAGTGCAAGAAAATTGCTCTCTTACGAAGTTAAAGTAAATTTTATAATTCTTTTAATTAAGCTTTTAGTTTATTTTATGCAATTACAAATATTTATTATATTACAATTTTGTAGTCAGTTTTAGTGTTGTACAACGCTAGTCCAGCTTTAGTGTGCTCTTGGTATATTAGGGCGTCCGCTCGTGAATTTTATTGAGCCAGATGATCCCTTCATGACGCCACGTGTGGACGCCCTGTTGAATATTTGAATGTTAACGTGTCACTTATGAGGCGTTCAACCTTTGCTTCTTTTTTGCTAGAATTACATTTATTAGATTTCATTCTGAAATCTTAGCTTAACTTTCAAATGAAATTAAATTATCACGACTGTATTCCCAAGATACGGTAGACTTTTAGATCTTTTTTAAGCATTTTTAGATCCCTTAAAGATTTTGTTGAGGTAGTCAGAGGTACACGTGGTTTTTTAATTTATATAATATTTTTTTTTTCTGGCCAGAGTAATAAAAAACCATCTGTACGTCCATACAATCTTTCGAATTTATAATATTAGTGAGCATGTCAGTTAAAGGGCTTCGCTATCACCATTGCTAAGAAACATAACCAGCTGTAATTTAAACTAGCATAGTAAGTAACTAATCAAAAAATTGTATGATTGTGAAAATAGACAAAATTTCATGCATCACACTATATAAATATGACTTTTCTAATTCCTATCATCAATTATTTTATCGAACTTTAAATCGAACAAAAACCATTTCCAACTAACACGTTTCTGGTCGCGGCCAACACGTAGAGCTACGTAGCATCACGTAGCGGTGCTACGGCGTAGCCCCGCGTAGCACCGCGTAGCAGCTGCTACAATTTGTGGCTTCGCAAATGTAGTCAAAATTATAGTAATAGTTTGAGATACTTATCATAGTATCGGACTGAACTCTACCTAGGATTTATTTGACTGAGATTAGAATACAACTCGTGTTTGAGTAGGATAGCCCATTGATCCGAAGATCGTGGGTTTGAATCCCGATCGTAGATCATGAGTACAAGCAGCGAAGGAAAAGAATGTGAAGTAAACAAATTGAATTTAATGCTACAAGGAACTTGCAACTTTAACATCATTCAATGGTTAAAACCGATAATAAATAAGGCATAATTTTTTTTTTCAATCATTTTATTGAAAGTTTAATAAACGTCATCTCTTAGTTTGCAAATATTTTTAAACAATTACATTTTAATGACAAATAATAAATTTAACTTCAGGACCTCTACCTCGTGGTCATCCATGAATATGCCTCTTAAATGCCATGAATAATATGTTTCGTAGTTTTGAGTCTCTTAAATAAAGTGATCTAGTATTGACATTTCGTTTGAAGTAGAAACCTCTCGATATCAATATCTCAGGATTCTGGGTTATTGCAACATCGTTGTCCAACTGAGTTGGGTCAATGATATAAAAGTAAGCAGCGGAAAGAGACGTGGGGTGGACACAAGGGAATAGTAGAAAAGAAAGAGAACATACTTTTTAACACTGGAAACTGTAGAGGTTAAAAATGTTCTGGTATTTTTATATGTAATGTCTAGTTAAATGGTTATGGAATCAAATAAATAATTATTGAATAAACTTAATTAATTATCATATCTATCAACGATTTTAATTGTTTTATATTATGCTTATTATTGTTATTAGTCCATTTTATTTGCTTTTAGTTTATAAGATAACATTCAAATACGATTGTGAAATTGTTTGTGAATAAATGAAATGAAATGAATGAAATGAAATGATTTGAGTATTGAATATTATCAGCTAAGCGCTTCCGTGCTTCTGAGGGTACGTTAAATTGTCGGTCCCGGCTTTTAAAGTCGTTAAACCATGACGGAGGCCTTTAGGCGGCCTAAAAATTCCGTCACCAGAGTTGGCCACTTGCGAACGAACGAACGAACGAACGAGTATTGAACATTGAGACTTTACTCGACTTAAATCTAAAAAATAAAACTTGGAAAGCTTATGTATGAAGACGTAGTTTTCTATACAAAATAGCTAATTAATATACTTTGATACTGGTTTTTTAATACCATGCTACCTTACCTGCCTCCAACATTAAATATTCCATCTGACAGCTCAATAAATTCTGCGATGATCCCCAAAATTGGACTATCCGATAAAATCCAATTGAGAAAATTTCATTTAAAGTCGACCCTTGAAAAAACCTGAAAATCCCTCCGAAAACATGTCCAGTAAAATACGATATTAACCCTAGCTGTTACATTTACACGGTCATAAGTTTTGGATTAAAAAAGGGGGTGAGGGGTGAATGGAAAGGCATCGCGTTGGATGAGTAGGGTTGCTATTGTGTGTACGTATTACCTCGGGGCACGTACAGATATGGATGCTTTAAAGATTGGAGGTGATTAGTTAAACGAATAAAATGTAGACAATTCATGTATTAGTTTTCAAGAGTTTTGGCATAACAATGCTGGTCGTTTTTCAATTACAGCTAGGCGATTACGATGAATAGAAATAGTTTTATTTTATAGTGTTAACTCCACCTTAAACTTTTATCCAGACTTTATCCCCCTTATTAATAAACAAAGATTAACGAAGAACGTCAGCGAATGAACGAATTAGCACTTTATTGTACACAGAATAACATACTAATACAACTTAAAATTAATACTTCGTTGATCTTTGTTCATTAATAAGAGGGTAGGTATAAGGATCGAATAGAACAAAAAAATATATAATCACGGCTGTACTAAGATTAAGAAGGTTAGACCTCAAGCATTACATAGAAAACTTCTTACATGCTAGGTAATTCTATTGCCAGTATCAACCACGACACATCAAGAAAAGAACCAGGCAAGGACACACAAGGTATGAACCTAGCATTTTTGATAGTTATCCCAAACAATTTAAATAGTCAAGTAGTAATGTAGGTCTAGGTACATCCTGTGAAAAATCCTGTAGTTTGTTTTTTATGTATCGATTATTCCGTCAATAAAGGACCGACATTTTGAGGAGTTATGAACAGAAATTTGCCTCGAGTTTTCAGAAAAATATATCTTCATAAGAAATCGTACTTATTGAAGTCGGTTTAATTAAGATTTTAAGTTTTTCCACTGTAGAGTTTAAGTAAGATTAAAGTTGCAAAAGACAACGAGCAAGTTGGAAATTAAACATCAGAACAAACATCATGTTCAGGAACCGAGGATGCAGAAAGTTGTACCTGTAAATGAAGTTAAAGCGACAGAGCTTGAAACTAAATAGAAACGATCCCAATGGTATTCTTTAGCTACTGTGGAACTATGATTACAGAATACATGGATTAAACTCCTTTTTGTGGGGAAGGCTGTAACTTTGAGGTCTAAATAAATAAATAAATAATCCTTGGACACTTTACACGGCGTCATCTAGTCCCAAGCTAAGCAACTTAATGCTTGTGTTATGGTAACCAGATGACTGATATAATACTTAGATAAAAATTTTTTTGTAAATCCATACATATTATAAGATAGAAAAACATCAGGACGTCTACTCTGCAAAACGTAAAACGAAGTTTCGTGACAATTTTCGGGTTCTAATTATGTTGGTGAACTATTACGAATTCAGTATCCACCAACATAAGCTGACCCCGAAAATTGTCACGAAACTTCGTTTTCGTTGTTCCGGAGTAAGGGCCCAGACCCGGAAGTCTTTCCCGGAATGTTTGTATGTTCTGCAGATATTTGCTGCAGAACATACAAACATTCGTCCCGCGCGGCGGGATTCGAACCCGCAACCTCCGCGTCTCAGGCGGGCCTTCGCCCACTGCACCACAGTCGTCTAGTCGGTTAATTTATTTTTTTATGTAAGATGATTTCATAATAAAAAAATAGCGTTAAAAAGAGGAGGCCTATTGCCCAGGATGTGGGCTGATTAGATAGATAGAAGATCAAAAAGCTTCCCGAAATTGCGGCAACGGCATCAACGACAAACTATGAACCCAGTGTCTCAACCCCAAAAGGTTCAAATAAGTACACCCTATCGAGATTTACATACTATTATATTTGTTATTATTGTAGGTACACGGGAAATTACTCACGTAGAATTATCGTCGATTTAGATACCGACAATGTTTCGATTCTTCCGGAGAATCTTCATCTTATGAGTGTGGTCACTCCTCGCGGTCGCGTCTCACACTGCATTACATTATATTTGTAGCACATTGGCACTTGTTTCTTTTTGTTCTTGCTCAAAAAACGCTGGTTTTTCTCATCCTCAAAGTGTCGTCTTGGTATGAACAGTGACGAACAATAATATTTAGACCCATGTTTTGCTGTCACATGTCATGCGAATGTTATTAGAGACGCTCACTATCCACTAACGTTTGCCGAACACGAATATTAAAGTACATTTGAAAAGACAGTATGAAGCGGATTTTAATGGGACATGACTTTTTGGGCCTTTTGTGATGGAAAAGTTGTTTATGCAGATAAACGCGATGGCAAGTGACCTTTGAACTCTATTTGGAAAATGTTAGTATCGAAAAGTACACATAGTGGAACAATCACCAAATCGTCTTAAGCTTTCGTGATCTAAAACGAATGAAATAAATTAAATAATAAATGTAATTAAATTAGTAAATAACAAATGAGAGCTTACCAAAGTTTTAGATTTCGACGGGATTCGAACCCACAATGATGCGATCGTCCTCAAACTGCCTTTAACCAACTCGGCCACGGAACCCCTGTTACGCCGGAATTAAATTATTAGTAAGATGATATTCATAACCTAAGTTTTACATTTGAAAATAAGTTCAGACCCTTTATAAATAAGAAAATAAGAACAACCGCTAGAATTCCTTTAAAGACACAAAGTCAAGCATCAAGCAGACACACCGGTCCCTAAGCCGGAGGAAGGAAGGAGGAAGTTTCCTTAAATTTCTAGCAAAGAGTCTGTTCGAGGATTTGCACCGCGAAAGTCCAGAGATGGAGTAAGGACTTTGTTTTAGAGTTCATTGTACCACATACATCCACTTCGTCAATGTGTAAAAAGTTGTGACGTCAATAAGTTGTGTAAAGTTGTGACGTCACTGGCATACTAAAGTGAAACGGCGGAAATGAATTATATTTAGGCCTGGCGTATGGCGTTGCAGGCATTTGTGGTAGAGATTAAAAATAATGAATTTTAAAATTGAATCATAAAACTGATATTGCATTTTTGAAAATAGAAATTAACATTTTTGTACATATGAGTACTTATATGTTTAAGATTGAATATGCTTTATGCAGTTTCTTAAACCTTAGTGCTTAACCACGTTGACTCGCGTGCGCGTTCACAAAATATCAAACATTATGACGAAATATCCCAGTTTTCACGTACACTAAGAATACCTAGTTTTGGCCCTGGCATCCCGCGATAAGCCCGACCGCGCGCCACAACATGCTTTGTTGATCCAATGCACGTGCTCTGCAAATATTCGTGGCTATACTTCACACATTTCTCGGGCTATCTTTACTCTACTGATATAACTAACATCTATGATTCTGTAAAAATAATAAATATTCTCAAGTTAAGTTAAAAAAAGCTACAAATTTACAAAAGATACGATTGTTCGTTGTGTTTTCTTTTTTTCTGTACTCTGCTTAGCCTGTAACTTTCAAAATAAAGTTTAGACCCACAAGCAAGCTCGTACGTGCAAAGAAAACCTTATGAAAACACGAGTAGTTTAATAGAACATTGTCAAACGGATCTCTATTGTAAATCAGGCTTCACTTCCGATACGAGCATTACATAATCGCAAACAATTTCAGATCAGCACACATCATACAATACGAGATGAAAACGATAGCTATTGTCAAACAGTGCCGGGTCGGGCATCGAACCGAAACTACCGTCAGAAAGCAATCACTGAACTAACGGGAATGATTCTGCAGCGCCGCGAGCCGGAACAAAAGGGAATCACTTTGATCTGTGTGTGCTGTGACCATGTTTACTGGTGTAATGAGGACAATAGGCATATTTTCTCAAAAAATATCATGTCATTAGTGGCATTTCTGGATGTCGCCAAAACTTAACTAAACCATTTTGACAGCACTAAAAATGTTGCCGTCCCTTTCATAACGATCAAAATAAAAAGAATGGCATCAATTTTAGTGCTGTCAAATTAGTTTGGTTAAGTTTTGGCGACATCCAGAATTGTCACTATTATCTTCGTCTATTATTTAGAAATTTTCAACATCTTTACGAGATGTTTAAATACAAAGTGGAGAGGCAATCTATACCTTCACCTTCTGAACTTGGAGCTTTAATAGACTTGTTCAGCACCTAAACCATCCTTTTAATCCAGTGTAATTGGACTTATCTACAGATATCGTTAATACATATGGGCAAACAAAAGTAAAGTCTCAGGTTACTTCACCGTTAAACTAAACAAGAACAACACAACTACATACGTAATTACCCTCATGCTCAGTAGATATTATTTTCTTAGACCTTTAGGCATCAAGGTTTTTCTTAGATATCTTTATACCTATACATATTTGGCCCATGACCATATTTTGCAGATCCAAATAAAAAATATGTAAACGACTTATTATAATAAATAAGTCGTTTACATATTTTTACTTAGGTACCTATAGTTGTCTGAAATAAAGATATAATAAAACTGAAAATAAATACTAAGTAATTGGTAGGTAATTGCATTATGATATTGTATAGTATTAGGTACTACATACTACTATTTCCTCAAACATTGTGGTGTCCCAACGGGGCTCTTGTTGCGGCCAAACCAAATTTTTAAGACCATTATGTATCAACTTGAAGCAATAAATGAATTGATTATGTAAATACTAAAAAAACCTTCATAATTCGACAAGATGGTGTCCCTACACGGAACATAGAAGCCGATAGCTTCAAACAATGAAATGAAACCGTCGATATTCCGATGCAGGCCGATTCATTATGATACGGCATCGCTCTCAGAACTTTTCACGTCTATTTGAAGCCGTGACGTTTATATTGAATCGCGTTATTGAATAACGAAACTGAGGCCATGTGTCAAGTGTATATGTCGTTTATCAGTCATCTGGTTACCATAACACAAGCATTTCTTAGCTTGGGACTAGATGACGCCGTGTGAAATGTCCAAGGATATTTATTTATTATAGACACGTGCCTCTTGAAGTCTTGATACTCGTTCTTTATCTTCTATTCTTTTAAAAAAAATATTTATAAAATAATTTTGAGTTCTAAAAGGTATTTAAACAAGCTTACTAGCTTCGCTCGAGTGGTAGGTACCTAACTGGATAAAAATGTGAATGTGTTGTTCCAGGTCAAACTATGTATTTTCTAAGTTTCAGCCAAAGCCGTTCACTAGTTTTGCGTGAAAGAGAAACAAGTATCCATAATCATCAATATTAGTGGAATAAATAAAGGCCATATTTTTTTAATATTTCTGATAACTAGCTCGCCATTATCCCACCCTGTATAAACCAGGACTAAGTAGGGTTAGTTTGTTGTTTAACTTATAAATTTATAATACATAATCAGGTGTTGCTTATTTTATGGGAACTGTAACTTTTTAATGACACTAGAAAACAATTCAAGTTATGCCAATTGTCCATTTAGTGTAGTGTAGGTAGTAAAATTTAATTAGTGGATAGGTCAGTTCGTTGGGAATACATCGTTGCATTTCAAAATGCCGGTCAACGCTGATGAATTTAACCATTCACGATAAATGTTTTAAACTATGATTGAAATAAATGACACGTAACAGGAAATACCAGATTCCTAATCAAACACTAAGATTTGGAGAAAATTTTTAGGGTTTTTAACAACTGATATTTTTTTTATTTATCACATCAAGTTATATCATGTTTCGGCCAAATCCGTTTAGTAGTTTTCGTAAAATGGTAACAAAAATCCATCCATACATTTATTTTGACGACCTCTGTGGCTCAGTGGGCGAAGGCCCGCCTGAGCCGCGGAGGTTGCGGGTTCGATCCCCGCCACGGGATAAATGTATGCATGTTCTGCAGATATTTGTTCCGGGTCTGGATGTTTTTCTCAGATGTGTAATATATCAGTCATCTGGTTACCATAAACACAAGCATTAAGTTGCTTAGCTTGGGACTAGATGACGCCGTGTGAAATGTCAAAGAATATTTATTTATTTATTATTTATTTATAAAAAGAACTTCCTTCTTTTTTAAAGTCAGTTATAAAAAATTGTAAAATAGAATGGAGTAGATGTGAATAAGTAATCAGTCTGGTCTATAAACGATCGTACTGTATAAAGACATTTTGAGTTTGATTTAAATAGTGCAGGAGCACGCCGTATAACTCCAAGTTCAAACATCAAAGTCCTAAAGTAGTCCGTCCGCTAAGTGAATAGTTACTAAGTTGTAAGTCCGCTAAGTAAAGCCGCTAGGGCCGCGGCTCCAATAATACGTGCCGATAAAGTCACCAGCTAATCCGTTTCGTTTTTTATGTATTGATTTAATTCGGTTGTGAGTGATTTTTCTTAACACTGAGTGTTATAACATAGGATAAGATAGGAATGATACCAACATGTTCTAAACTACTTTGGAGTTGACATTTAATTTTGAGCATTAAATGATCCTGTAATAAAGTACGCTGATCAAAATTAGCCTCTTACTCATACTAAGATAAATATATCTCTAGTTTTCTGCATGGAAACAATAATAAAACACTAATATTAAGTTTATGGTTAAAACAGTGATTTTTAAAATCAACTTCGAAACGTAGAATGTCAAAGCAAGTGTAGTCAATCACGTACGAAATAAAACTGACAAATCCCTCCGATGTTTCGTATCCAATCAAGAGCGTTGGAATCCGTCGAAACAACATCTATTTAGCCGCGGGAAATTAGTCCATTTGTCCAGCTTCGGATGTGCTTCTGTTACTGTGATTACGCTGTAGAGAAACATGAACTGTAAAATCTAGGTGTTTGGATGAAGTTTAGCGTGGCAAGAAGTTTGCTAGTCAACACCAATACGAGATGATGTCTATTTCAAAGCTGTTTTGTGAATTGATTTTGATTTTATTTATTTAGAAACAACAAACAACTACATTATAAAATTGTGTTGATTATAACTAATAAGTTAAAAACATGAAAATAATAATGTAGTTCACGGCGTTATTCACAGATTAATTTGGTGATGGTTTTTTGTAATTACCCAAAATACTACACTGTATTTGGGACTTGTTGAAATTGAGTATACTTGATCAACACCTACATCATTTTTATCAGTCTTCACCCATATTAAAAATAATATGATCAATTTATGTGATGCTAACCATGCTATCAGATCTCGCATCAAGATGCATATGATTTATACAAAGATCCATTGATAATGCCCATGACTTTTGGATCAATAAACAAAGCCACAACAAAATGTTTCAATTCAAAAAAGATAAGAAAAGGGTTAGTTATAGCCATTTAAATATGAATTCTGGATTTGAAACTATTTTAAATTTTTATTTTTTATTATATTATCGAATTAAATACTTAAATACGAAACTGATCTAAGGTGAATATTTTGTTCATTTTTGTTTACTCTTTGGTCTTGTACAATACGGGTCCACAATTCGTTGGCGTTATTTGAGTCCTATCACTGCAAGGGTGGTCGCACATAACATCATCGTCAAATTGACGTCACGTCAGAACGTCACTCGCGTCAGCAAAACGGCTATGTACGTTGTAAATGACAGCACTTGAGTACAGGGTGTCTGATGCAGTTTATGAGTAGTTTTGTTTGAAGCGCCAGAGCCGATACCAAATTTTTCAATGGAAATATTAAATAACATTGTCATGTAGGAAATCAATCAATCAATCATTTATTTATTTTCTCTCACAAACGATACATAAATATAAAAACAGGAAAATAAAATAAATTTAAAAATAAATAAATGCAGTTAAAATAAAAATAATCCAAAAATGAGTGTCGGTTCTAACTTATTACAAAGAAATGTTGTGAGAGACTGGTGCCTGAAATAGGTATAGAAAATAACCTGTGTTACGGGTCACCAGTGCAGTAAATATTTAAATTGTGAAGATTTCTGTTGTGACGGAGAAGTTAATTTAATATTAATTCTAACCATAGATATATTCATTCAATATTTTTCTGGATTATAGTTACAATCAGTCTACTTGTGACCTGTGACTGTCATCCAAAACGACTGCGTAAACATAGTAAAATAAAATATAAAAAGTAATTAAAGACCGGCCATACTCTAAAAAACTGATAGGATGCAAATAACTTTACTTACCACCTTTGCAATCACATGAAAGTAATAAAATGAGAGCCAACATTTTAGCTAGTAATTATGTAACCAGTCTACGCGATTGCTACAGAAGTGCTACGAAACGCTACGGAACTACGAGAACTTGCAGTAAATTTCAGCTTATCAGTTCGCCTCTACGAGAATTTTCATCAAATGAGAGTCCGATCTTATCAGCCAGTGGCCGAAATACCTGGTAGTAACTGCTGTTTATCTGCTCGCTGGTTTGCAGCTCGCTTCACAGATGGCGCTGCGTGCACAAAACAGGAATTAGACGTGTTAGTCTGATTAGACAATGAAAACCGTTCTAGGGTAGTGCTTTGACCAGGATTTGCTATGGCTCATTGTTTGGAGTGAAAATGGGACAATGGAGTGTGCACTGTGCGTGGAGTAGTTTTGTATTTTCATTTTTTTGTAATTGAACTTATAAGTACGTAATATTTTTTGAAATGCGCGTAAATCTCAAATACATATAAATCTCAGTAAGCGATCGTCCTTAAGCCGGACTGCCTAACCAACTCTTCCACGGAACCCCTGTTATGCCAGAGTCAAATTATTGGTAAAATGATTAACTGGTTAACATCACCTTTTGTTATGACATTTGTTTTTATCAGAGACTTCCTAGGTTCAAAATGCCCCCTGTATAGCCAGATCGCGGCAGACGCTAACCGCCAAAAGGAGGTAATTCCCGAGGTAATTATTCAAGCGCATGCAGTGCCCTTTGTTATTCAAATGACGCTGCCCTGTCACCTGCCACCTGCCTGCGAAGCGTCAAGTTATGCGCTAAGAAGTTGAGATCGTGATATGACACAGCTTTCTAGGTGATAAAATACGTGAAGTAAACTTTATAGAAACTGGTGGTAACCGGCACCGTGGAAGGCAAGAGACCAAGAGGACGTAGCCCTAAACGATGGGTCAACCAGGTGTCGGAATATTTGCAAATGCCGGTGAATGCAGCTCTCCAACAGGCAACCGACCGAAATTCCTGGAAAAAATACTAGCAATGCTACGTCGGCAGAGTCACGATCCTCAGCAATGAGGGACCGATTGAGGAGAAGGAAACTTTATAAGCATTTAAACTCTTTCATTCAAACAGTTCTTGATGTCGTGTTGAATATTTGTAGTGACAATTCAGTCGACTGTTTGTGGTACAGACTGAGATAAACCTATAATAAATAAATAGTAATAAATATCCTTGGACATTCCACACAGAATATGTACAGATATAAACGAATAAGTTTAAAAAATAGTTACTACAATAATACTATGAATGTTTGCAGTACCTGGATGACCAAGCTTTGCTTAGTTTTCATGTATGAATGAAGGAAAGCATGGATAAAACGACATTTTCTAAAAATGAAACATAGCTAGATCGATTTATCGCCCTGCAAACTCGTTGAAGGATATTAGTAGATAGATAGATAAATTGAACAGTATACGTTGTACAGATTTAATTTGTTATTTAAGTAGGCTTGCAAAACAATTGCTTATTGTATTTCAACTGCTTGAATATACTTGACAGTTTAACCTTTAACTGGTGACGTCGGGCCTCACAGGCCCGAGAGCACTAACAAAACGTTATTTCACCCCTTTCCCTGCGCGTCCCGGGTTTGTGCGTCTCAGTAGCTTCAAGTTTAGTTGCACCCAAGCCGTGACAGCGATAATAGTGTCGGCATGAGCAAATTCGGTGAGTTATGCGTATTTAAAGTTTTACTGAGGCCTCTCAGGCCCTACGTCACTTCTTACGTTACTTTTTTGTTAGTGTTATAAAATTGTTATTTGTGGTTTATCATAGCGTGTACCTGCAAACATAAAAGATGGATGATACAGAACCTTCTAGAAAATGACGTACAGTACTGGAGCAGAGAAATTCAGTTCCAAGTACCTTCTAGTAGACAGGTTTTATCGCGAACCAGTTAAAATGTCGTTCAATAAGAAGAATGGTTGTGGAGTGAAGACTCCAGTGGTTCTGAAGCTGATGATTTAGGAGAAAAGTACGTTCCAGAGAAAATCAGGAAGCTTGAAATGATTAACATATATTACAATTTTTGCAAGGGAGGATGGACGAGATTGATAAAAAATGTTCAATCTAAACCTGCAGTCACCGTACACGAAGATGGCCCATGGTGATCTTTTATCGCATGCTGGACATAAGTAGGTAGGTACCTACGGTGAACGTGCATGTTCTTGAAAAGAAAAGAAGCATTGAGAGAGGGGTTTTCATGAAATATTGGCCAGAGGAATGATTTTACAGCACATGAAAAGCAGAGTTTGTAACTCGCGAATGTCACTTGAAATAAGATTGAACATCTGACGAATTTTGGGTTCAGATTTGCCACCTGAGCCACAAATCACGCAGAAGACGCTAAAGTGATGTGCCACTTGTCTACCTAAGCTGGACCGGTAATCTTGTTACCATTGTTTTTTGTGTAAAAAGCATGTATGCCTGCAGTGCGCGAAACAATTGTATCCTGAGTGTCAATAAAAAATTGACAAGTTTACCCTTTGTCAGTTTTGTAATTATAAATTTTATAAGAGATTTATGTTATTTTATACGATGATTGAAGTCTATTCTATGATCTAAAAATATATTTTAAATAAGAATGTTGATTTTTGTTTTTTTATGACTAGATGTTGATCTCATGTCGTTTTTTTCTAAGAATGCGAGAGCAAATTTGAATATGTCTGTTCCTAAATATATGTAATAATTAGAAACACATAATCGTTTTATTTAATACCTTAATATCCAAATTAACACAAATAAATAAGTTAGTCACTAATATTTATGTACATCGCGAATTATACGTATATTCAACCGAGGCCTGTCAGGCCTAACGTCACCACTTACGTTACACAAATACCACGTCACCAGTTAAAGGTTAAAAACTATTTTCACAGAGACAGTTTGATAAACTTATTTAGCATCCAAATTTTGTGTTGTGCAAGACGCAATCAGTAAATAAATAAATAAATAAAATAAATATCCTTTGGACATTCCACACAGCGTCATCTAGTCCCAAGCTAAGCAATTTAATGCTTGTGTTATGGTAACCAGATGACTGATATACTACTTAAATACATTTTTTTTTGTAAATACATACATATTATACATAGAAAACACCCAGACTCGAGACAAATATTTGCAGATCATGCAAACATTTCTCCCGCGGCAGGAATCGAACCCGCAACCTCTGCGTCTCAGGCAAGCCTTCGCCCACTGTGCCACAGAGGTCGTTAAAAAAAAACCAGTAATGTAACAAGACGGTGGCCACTTTTCTAGAATTCTTAAGTAACGTTATGTTCCGCTGTTTTGATACTGTTTCTGGTTCGACTAGCTCAGACGTGACTACAGTCAATGTGGTAACCTGTACGGTCGAAATATCTCATCTGTACGATATTTGTTAAAGGTTGACTCGTCGTTGAAGTTCGACGAGAGATGGCATCGATCGATGGTTCAATGGGTTACACGATATCGATTGATAGTTTCTACCACAATAAAAAACTATCGGCGTCGACTAGTCCATTCTACAATAGATCAGCTGCCCTAGCCATGTTACATTTCGACAATCGCTTTCGATTAGAAACTAAAAAAAATGTATAGGAATTGACATTCGATGACGAAAACTCCAGCGATCAGAAATGTCACGCGCCCTGGGCGCTTAGACAAGTGACAAATGTTTCGTATCTATTCTCTTTCTATAATCGCTACACCTTTGATTTGACATTTCTGATCGCTCGAGTTTTCGTCATCGAATGTCAATTCCTATACATTTTTTTTAGTTTCTAATCGAAAGCGATTGTCGAAATGTAACATGGCTAGGGCAGCAGATGTCAAAAGTGCGTAAAATACTTGGTAGGTACCTTCACTCCCATTTAAAAGTTGATGAACGCACTTTCGTTTATTTTTGTATTCCATTGGTTATTGTCAACGGCTTGGTTTTATTCTTTCGAAATACTTTGTGCAAATCTATGGGTTTTCATTAGTTTAAAACATGATGACAAAAGTTGTCATCATGTTTAGAATTATTAAGGTTTTAGCTAAGTGTTATTTTCGTTTGTAATAGTAAGTTTGGAAAAACTTGGATCCCGGTAAAAAAATAATATAAATATTATGTAAATCATAATAACACAACAAATGTAACAAAACGTTCTACAATTGTTTATTCGTTATTCCGTACCTCAGTTTTAAACTAATTTAAACCTAAGCTCGATTTAATCAAAAGTTTCACGTAACCCATCTCACCTCCAAGCAAAATAAAACTTTTGCCGAAAATTAATTTATTTGTAACCATAGAATATTTCCCTCTTCAAAACAGTTTAGAATCGAATCAACTTCAAACTTGAACATTAAAATTAAGTGTTAATGCTAATTGTATTTTGTACAGTTATGTAAATATGTAGTAGTTTAGTTTCTGTAAATAAAAATTTTAGTGTTAATGCTTAAATATTATAAGTAAGTAAGTTCGTATGAGCAAGTGGCCAGCTCTGGTGACGGAGTTTTTAGGCCGCCTTAAGGCCTCCATCATGGCTTAACGACTTTAAAAGCCGGGACCGACAATTTAACGTGCCCTCCGAAGCACGGAAGCGCTCAGATGTTAATGCCACTTGCGGTCACCCATCCAAGTTGTGACCACTCAGAACGTTGCTTAACTTCGACGATCTATCAAGAAAGTCTTAGCAAGCTTCGCCACGAGCGCTTCAGCTTAAATATTATAAAACTTGAAAATCTCTTGTTTAAGCTGTGTTGGCCGATTGACGTAGCCCCTTGAATCTTGATCCAGAGGTGGGTTTGAAGCCCAATCGTGCATTCATGATTTTTTTCCTTTTGGTGAAAAAAAAAGATTGCGATTACCTACACAATAAATAATTTTTGATATTGGCTTTGACTTGGCAACTTCAGAGGATTTTAAATATTCAAACAAGAGTCAGAGTATGAAAATTCTCCAAAGCAGCATTAAGCTCATTATTAATGGCCTTATTGTTCTCTGTATCTCCAAAGTATTATTGCTTATTTCATGCCTATTGGACCCCTTGCAATTTCTGCTTGCAAGATAATAAGCAGTATCCCCATTAGGACCACACGGCCAGACCGCAAGTGTTTAACACTGATACCGGTCGATTTACTTGAGTTATGACAAGTCGTAAGGGATTCCGTGAGTTATAGCTATGTAGACTGCAGATTATCATTGTAGGCCGTACGGCTCGAGTGAGGACATGGCTTTATCATGAAAACTGACAGATGTCATTTTTATTTTGAGAGGAATTTTAACTATTGGAAACACTCGGGACTCAGTACATGTCTACGTCATGCATTGTGTGTAGTACCTACCGAGCTATGATTTGTTTATCTTAAATAAATATCAAATTGAATACAATTACAATCAAATCAATATTACTAAAACCTCTTGATGACCTCTGTGGCGCAGTGGGCGAAGGTCCGCTTGAGACGCGGAGGTTGCGGGTTCGATCCCCGCCACGGGACAAATGTTTGCATGTTCTGCAGATATTTGTGCCGGGTCTGGATGTTTTTCTATCTATAATAATGTATGTATTTACAAAAAAAATAATGTATCTATGTAGTAATCAGTCATCTAGTTACCATAACACAAGCATTAAGTTGCTTAGCTTGGGACTAGGTGACGCCGTGTGAAATGTCCAAGGATATTTATTTATATATCCAAGGATATTTAATTACAATTAAATTTATTGATATATTTACAAATGAACCTCTATTTCTCCTGGTCACGCTATAACTTGAGAACAGATGTACCGATTAGATCATCTTTTTTCAAAATGTTTTCTAATACTTCGTAGAAGGTGCTTACATTAAAAAAAGTAATAATAAAAAAGTAATAAAAATGCGCAGAATCTCAAAAAAAATTAAGAAAACTTAACACCGACCTATATTATAAACTTTTATGTAACCTTAGCCCGTTATATACTCTTTGCTAAGCACTTTTAAAATAACTGTCAGTTGTTTGACAGATTGAAATGACAGAACAACGTCTGTGAGGGGCTTTTTGGCGGGAATTTGAGAAGTCGTATAAAAAAAAAGAAAAATAAACGAAAAAGTAAAGAAAAAAAAACGTCTGTGAGATCAGCTAGAACAATATATTTCTAATTATATTTACAAAATGGCAAATTGTTTTTGAACTAGTTAGATAACGGTACCTAACCTATTCTGATTTTAATTAATTTCAAACTTCATTAAAATGGGATAGTTAACCATTAACAATTAGAAAGTTTCGTTTTCATTTGGATTTCATGCAAATATTAATTTAACATTGATTTGATCCATGAATTTTCTCTGTTTATCTAAATACGAATGCAAAATAGAAAATGAATATCCACACCACATTATAGACCCTTCTGAGAACCCGACATTGTACATTATTTACGTAAGTAAGCATATTTCTACATAGTAAACAATGTCATTTCCCGCTGTCTGTACGCTTAGATCTTTAAAACCACGCAAAGGATTTTGATGCGGTTTTCAGAAAAAAACAGAGTGATTCAAGAGGAAGGTACTTACCTACATGCAAATTATAGTAGAGAAAAACACCCGTGCGAAGTCGAGGCAGGTCGCTAGTAAAAGATAAGACTAATTTACAACTGTAGAAAGAACGGGCAGTGCGTGTTTTGGTAGCTTATCTCAACACAATCAAAGTACCTAATCCAAGCTCATTAAACTTTCAAAAGTTAGAACCCAGCTCAATAGCAATTCTTTCCATTTACGGCCTAATACTATTCAGCAAATGTGTTTTAAATGATACCTATTATTGGCCCATTTCCCCGCACTCTCTTCTCCCCCTTCACCCCCCTCTCAGCCCCCATTTAGGGCACATAATGGCGAAATACATCGTTAAATGCGATTCCCGTAATTACGTTGCAGAACCATTCATCAACTTCTTATTCATAAAAGTCGATAAGTTAACGGTTTCATTTTGTAAATTTAATTTCGATTCTGTGACACTTCACAGGCACAATAGGGATGGGTAAGTGGGGGGGAGGAATTAATAGGTTAAATTAAGTATTATTTACGCCACTGCCGACGAAAATGTTACTACGTTATAAGGCCACGTGTGACACGCTAGGCTAATTTAATGCCATAACACACGGGAAATGATTACCTACGTAAAAATATCATCGATTTAGATACCGATGATATTTCGATTCATCCTAAAATCTTTTAATTGGTAAGTGTATGGGATGGTGTTGTAAGTAAATCAAGTTTGTATGATGTGGTCAACTCTGGTGATGGAGTTTTGTGGCCACCTGCAAGTCTCCGTCATTATTTACGCACAATTTCTTCTTCTTTTCTTTATTTTGGCTTCGCACGGCTTGTGCCACGCATTTAGCCACAACCATGATACGCACAATTTAACGTACTCAACGATGCACGTAAGCACTCATTTGTTATTGTTAATAACCATCACCAATTTATGGTGTGAAGTTGTGTTTAGCTTTAACGATATGCACGTCTGACAAAAAAATATTAAATTAAATTACAACGAACGCGAAAACTACAGAACAGATTTGACTGAAACTTGAAATATTCATAGTTTATGACCTGGAATAAAACATTATGCTAATTTTTATCCAGTAGGTACTACAGGAGAGAGGCCGCGGCCGAGTAAGCCAGTTTATTATAACTCGTTTTTACGCCCTCCTTTTTATAAATTACGACCCAATACTTATACAAAGATTTCTCTGAAAAGAAGAAGGCAAACATTGTCCCCACTCTAGGGCGGCTGGGCGGCAATGGGCGGCAATGCGGCATCGTTAATCAGCGGCGAGCGTGTTAATATCGCAAATATTTATCTTTGGCTGGCGCAAATGAAAACATCCGAACCGCTCACCTGAAAACGGTTAATTGGAAATCTCTTCTAAAATTAATTACGTTTTGTATTGTATCTAAAGTTTTGGAACGTACACTGATTGTTAGGTTTTTATTAGGCGTACTTTATTTTTTCATATTCATATTCATATTCATTTATTGCTTCAAGTTGTTACATAAGGTCTTAAAAATTAGGTTTGGCCGCAACAAGAGCCCGTTGGGAACCCACAATGTTTGAGGAAATAGTAGTACGTATTTTATTTGATTATTGACGTTTCTATCTATAATAAGGTACTTATTTAATAAAATAACTTTTGGTTATTTTGCTTCGTTGTCTGAATAAATGTGAAAAGAAAGATTTATTTTTATTTAAGTAGGTTTTAGTAGGTCAACTTCGTCTTATATGCTAGGTGTTTCTATTACCTGTTCTTACGAGATTCCCGCGCGATTCCGTGGGCTTACAGTGAGTGGCTGACGGTTTGCCTCTAGTTATATAAATGAAGTGTTCTGAGAATACAGCGCGAAGGTACTGTACACAGTTTGGCGTTTCGCTTGCCAACTCATTCAGTGATGCCCGATTCCTATATCCAACGTACGGATGACCGTCGATCTATCTGTATAGAAACATTGTTTATACAACACAAGATGTATGACACTTTTTGACAGCTAACAACGTTGCTATGACGATCGATCTACGGTCATCCGTACGTACGAAATAGGATCCAGGCATGCTGGCTAAGTCATAGCCCCGCTTAGAATCAATCATCCGCTCACTGTGAAGACAACGCCTAAGATACGCACAGTGTATTTTCGGCAATAGCTATGATTTGATCCCACGCTCGATTTTATAAGACAAATGTCAGAAGTTAAAAGAAAAAAGAAGGCTAATAAGGCTCTCAAATAACAAAAGATAATTTAATTTCAACGAAAACACGAAGCGGAGCCGATTGACATTCTAATCAGAAAGAAATCTATTTTCACGGACAACTTTATTTAATAAATCATTCAAACTGTTATAATTTCTGTTAAATCTGATTATAGAAGGTGAAGGGAAGAACCTGAATTTACAAAGAGTAAATCAGTTAAGGCAGAAGGGCCATTTATAAAATTGTAATTCCTTTCCTCGCTTTGACTTTCATTTTATATTGAAAAAGATAAACAATAATTATGCAATTTAATAATCTAATTCGTTAATTTCAGAGCTTTACAATGAAATAGAAATAGCTTAATCGATTGAAAAACTTTAAACGAATTATGGTAAATATTCTGTATACGGTCTTTAACGCTTATAATGTTCAAAACCTAGATAGTTTCAAAAGTTCTATGAAAAAGGAAAAGTCAAATTTAGAATTAGTTTTCAAACTAGTTTTGAATAAATATAATTTACAGTGATGATGATGTGTCGATACAAATTACAATCATACGTTATTATTCCTTTTAAATCTGTTTCTTACAAAATTTACATAGTACCTAATGGCATAGCTTTTGCTCTCAAAGACTGAAATTATGGAGCGTGTAAGACATGTCTATCAAATACCAAGAAATTAGAGAATATTAGATACCTATCACAATTCTTTTTTGTAAATTCTCTTAGCATCACCTTGAGGTAATTGTGATATGACGTGACGTGGTTACGGCTTTTGAAGTCATTAAGCCATGACGACTCCGTCATGGCCTAAAAATGACAAAAGGATCGTGCGAGCTTTCTTTACTTAGCAGCAGAACCATTCGACAGTAGATCCCAATTATCCAATTTCCTACTCTTTGCCACCTCAGAATTAAATTTGCAAATGGATCCCAAGTTAACGGTGGAACTGAACAAGAAATTGATTAATGCTTTGCGCGAGATCAAACAATTATTGAATCGAATTATCTGAATTATGAATTCAGGGAAGTTAGATGTTTTTACTGAAGTACGCCGGCGAATACAGGCCGAGATTTGACGAATTATTTGTTTCTCAGATGTCATTTTTATTTTGAGAGGAATTTTAACTATTGGAAACACTCGGGACTCAGTACATGTCTACGTCATGCATTGTGTGTAGTACCTACCGAGCTATGATTTGTTTATCTTAAATAAATATCAAATTGAATACAATTACAATCAAATCAATATTACTAAAACCTCTTGATGACCTCTGTGGCGCAGTGGGCGAAGGTCCGCTTGAGACGCGGAGGTTGCGGGTTCGATCCCCGCCACGGGACAAATGTTTGCATGTTCTGCAGATATTTGTGCCGGGTCTGGATGTTTTTCTATCTATAATAATGTATGTATTTACAAAAAAAATAATGTATCTATGTAGTAATCAGTCATCTAGTTACCATAACACAAGCATTAAGTTGCTTAGCTTGGGACTAGGTGACGCCGTGTGAAATGTCCAAGGATATTTATTTATATATCCAAGGATATTTAATTACAATTAAATTTATTGATATATTTACAAATGAACCTCTATTTCTCCTGGTCACGCTATAACTTGAGAACAGATGTACCGATTAGATCATCTTTTTTCAAAATGTTTTCTAATACTTCGTAGAAGGTGCTTACATTAAAAAAAGTAATAATAAAAAAGTAATAAAAATGCGCAGAATCTCAAAAAAAATTAAGAAAACTTAACACCGACCTATATTATAAACTTTTATGTAACCTTAGCCCGTTATATACTCTTTGCTAAGCACTTTTAAAATAACTGTCAGTTGTTTGACAGATTGAAATGACAGAACAACGTCTGTGAGGGGCTTTTTGGCGGGAATTTGAGAAGTCGTATAAAAAAAAAGAAAAATAAACGAAAAAGTAAAGAAAAAAAAACGTCTGTGAGATCAGCTAGAACAATATATTTCTAATTATATTTACAAAATGGCAAATTGTTTTTGAACTAGTTAGATAACGGTAACCTATTCTGATTTTAATTAATTTCAAACTTCATTAAAATGGGATAGTTAACCATTAACAATTAGAAAGTTTCGTTTTCATTTGGATTTCATGCAAATATTAATTTAACATTGATTTGATCCATGAATTTTCTCTGTTTATCTAAATACGAATGCAAAATAGAAAATGAATATCCACACCACATTATAGACCCTTCTGAGAACCCGACATTGTACATTATTTACGTAAGTAAGCATATTTCTACATAGTAAACAATGTCATTTCCCGCTGTCTGTACGCTTAGATCTTTAAAACCACGCAAAGGATTTTGATGCGGTTTTCAGAAAAAAACAGAGTGATTCAAGAGGAAGGTACTTACATGCAAATTATAGTAGAGAAAAACACCCGTGCGAAGTCGAGGCAGGTCGCTAGTAAAAGATAAGACTAATTTACAACTGTAGAAAGAACGGGCAGTGCGTGTTTTGGTAGCTTATCTCAACACAATCAAAGTACCTAATCCAAGCTCATTAAACTTTCAAAAGTTAGAACCCAGCTCAATAGCAATTCTTTCCATTTACGGCCTAATACTATTCAGCAAATGTGTTTTAAATGATACCTATTATTGGCCCATTTCCCCGCACTCTCTTCTCCCCCTTCACCCCCCTCTCAGCCCCCATTTAGGGCACATAATGGCGAAATACATCGTTAAATGCGATTCCCGTAATTACGTTGCAGAACCATTCATCAACTTCTTATTCATAAAAGTCGATAAGTTAACGGTTTCATTTTGTAAATTTAATTTCGATTCTGTGACACTTCACAGGCACAATAGGGATGGGTAAGTGGGGGGGAGGAATTAATAGGTTAAATTAAGTATTATTTACGCCACTGCCGACGAAAATGTTACTACGTTATAAGGCCACGTGTGACACGCTAGGCTAATTTAATGCCATAACACACGGGAAATGATTACCTACGTAAAAATATCATCGATTTAGATACCGATGATATTTCGATTCATCCTAAAATCTTTTAATTGGTAAGTGTATGGGATGGTGTTGTAAGTAAATCAAGTTTGTATGATGTGGTCAACTCTGGTGATGGAGTTTTGTGGCCACCTGCAAGTCTCCGTCATTATTTACGCACAATTTCTTCTTCTTTTCTTTATTTTGGCTTCGCACGGCTTGTGCCACGCATTTAGCCACAACCATGATACGCACAATTTAACGTACTCAACGATGCACGTAAGCACTCATTTGTTATTGTTAATAACCATCACCAATTTATGGTGTGAAGTTGTGTTTAGCTTTAACGATATGCACGTCTGACAAAAAAATATTAAATTAAATTACAACGAACGCGAAAACTACAGAACAGATTTGACTGAAACTTGAAATATTCATAGTTTATGACCTGGAATAAAACATTATGCTAATTTTTATCCAGTAGGTACTACAGGAGAGAGGCCGCGGCCGAGTAAGCCAGTTTATTATAACTCGTTTTTACGCCCTCCTTTTTATAAATTACGACCCAATACTTATACAAAGATTTCTCTGAAAAGAAGAAGGCAAACATTGTCCCCACTCTAGGGCGGCTGGGCGGCAATGGGCGGCAATGCGGCATCGTTAATCAGCGGCGAGCGTGTTAATATCGCAAATATTTATCTTTGGCTGGCGCAAATGAAAACATCCGAACCGCTCACCTGAAAACGGTTAATTGGAAATCTCTTCTAAAATTAATTACGTTTTGTATTGTATCTAAAGTTTTGGAACGTACACTGATTGTTAGGTTTTTATTAGGCGTACTTTATTTTTTCATATTCATATTCATATTCATTTATTGCTTCAAGTTGTTACATAAGGTCTTAAAAATTAGGTTTGGCCGCAACAAGAGCCCGTTGGGAACCCACAATGTTTGAGGAAATAGTAGTACGTATTTTATTTGATTATTGACGTTTCTATCTATAATAAGGTACTTATTTAATAAAATAACTTTTGGTTATTTTGCTTCGTTGTCTGAATAAATGTGAAAAGAAAGATTTATTTTTATTTAAGTAGGTTTTAGTAGGTCAACTTCGTCTTATATGCTAGGTGTTTCTATTACCTGTTCTTACGAGATTCCCGCGCGATTCCGTGGGCTTACAGTGAGTGGCTGACGGTTTGCCTCTAGTTATATAAATGAAGTGTTCTGAGAATACAGCGCGAAGGTACTGTACACAGTTTGGCGTTTCGCTTGCCAACTCATTCAGTGATGCCCGATTCCTATATCCAACGTACGGATGACCGTCGATCTATCTGTATAGAAACATTGTTTATACAACACAAGATGTATGACACTTTTTGACAGCTAACAACGTTGCTATGACGATCGATCTACGGTCATCCGTACGTACGAAATAGGATCCAGGCATGCTGGCTAAGTCATAGCCCCGCTTAGAATCAATCATCCGCTCACTGTGAAGACAACGCCTAAGATACGCACAGTGTATTTTCGGCAATAGCTATGATTTGATCCCACGCTCGATTTTATAAGACAAATGTCAGAAGTTAAAAGAAAAAAGAAGGCTAATAAGGCTCTCAAATAACAAAAGATAATTTAATTTCAACGAAAACACGAAGCGGAGCCGATTGACATTCTAATCAGAAAGAAATCTATTTTCACGGACAACTTTATTTAATAAATCATTCAAACTGTTATAATTTCTGTTAAATCTGATTATAGAAGGTGAAGGGAAGAACCTGAATTTACAAAGAGTAAATCAGTTAAGGCAGAAGGGCCATTTATAAAATTGTAATTCCTTTCCTCGCTTTGACTTTCATTTTATATTGAAAAAGATAAACAATAATTATGCAATTTAATAATCTAATTCGTTAATTTCAGAGCTTTACAATGAAATAGAAATAGCTTAATCGATTGAAAAACTTTAAACGAATTATGGTAAATATTCTGTATACGGTCTTTAACGCTTATAATGTTCAAAACCTAGATAGTTTCAAAAGTTCTATGAAAAAGGAAAAGTCAAATTTAGAATTAGTTTTCAAACTAGTTTTGAATAAATATAATTTACAGTGATGATGATGTGTCGATACAAATTACAATCATACGTTATTATTCCTTTTAAATCTGTTTCTTACAAAATTTACATAGTACCTAATGGCATAGCTTTTGCTCTCAAAGACTGAAATTATGGAGCGTGTAAGACATGTCTATCAAATACCAAGAAATTAGAGAATATTAGATACCTATCACAATTCTTTTTTGTAAATTCTCTTAGCATCACCTTGAGGTAATTGTGATATGACGTGACGTGGTTACGGCTTTTGAAGTCATTAAGCCATGACGACTCCGTCATGGCCTAAAAATGACAAAAGGATCGTGCGAGCTTTCTTTACTTAGCAGCAGAACCATTCGACAGTAGATCCCAATTATCCAATTTCCTACTCTTTGCCACCTCAGAATTAAATTTGCAAATGGATCCCAAGTTAACGGTGGAACTGAACAAGAAATTGATTAATGCTTTGCGCGAGATCAAACAATTATTGAATCGAATTATCTGAATTATGAATTCAGGGAAGTTAGATGTTTTTACTGAAGTACGCCGGCGAATACAGGCCGAGATTTGACGAATTATTTGTTTCTCACTCACAAAAACGATTTGTTCTGGCTTGAAAATATGGTTTTTTCTTTTTTGACTTTTCAAAGCCTATCCTTACGCGCGTCGCGTGAAATTGTGAACAACTCGCGAAACAGGAGTGTAGATGCCATTCGCGTTTTCTTCACGGCTTCGCGTGCAATCCGCAAATCGTTCCTGTTTTTGTCTGTATTTTATCCCGCGACAAAGGAACACGAACAAAATTGTCAAATCTTGTGATCTGTGACTTGAAGTGTACCCGCGTGCTGACACGAGTAAGAAAGGAGTGAATGTTAAGATGGCGGCTGATAGAGGGAAATGGAAGAAGAATACATGTCATGTTGTGCCGACCCCACGTAATGTGGGATAAAGGCAAGGAAGAAGAAGAAGTTATAACCTTCGAATATAATAAAACTGTTAAAAGGAAAAGCTTTAGACCTTTCATAGAGGCAAGCCTTCACCAAGGCTGAACATTTTACATTTTACGAAACATTAATCTTTATTTGCGTGACGTCCCCAGTGACGTTGATGCGTACAAACGTGTTGACCCTACAGGTGAAATGGGTTGGCACAAGTAAATAATTGCCAACAAGAAAAGCTTCCAATTTTACATAAAACAATAAATAATTTCCTTGAATTATGAATCGAGTTTGAAGGGTAGCCGAAACAATGTAAGTAAGTTAATCAGTTTTTTCTGTTTTACATCAACAAAATCGCGGAAAAGCTAGTTCAAGAATAAGTATGGTAACATACTTGCCGCAGTAACCTTTCAAGTAAAGAGTAAAATTTTATGCACGAATTGTTTGACTAGCATTATTTCACATTTAGCATGTTTTTATAGCATGAATCTCTAAATATTAAACGATTTATGATCACCAGAAACGATAGTTTACTTTAGAGATATAAAAGTAGGTAAATAACGTAGGTCTTAGAAGTACAGTATAATGTAGTATACCACTCCAAACATTGGCATTAATACATTACTTTTACATTAATACATTGATTCCAGATTATTTAATAACATAATATTGTACATGTATTCGTCGCAATAAATGATACTTTGACTTTGACTTTTGGCAATATCTCAAAGCACAAAAACAGTATTTTATGAAAATGTCCAAAGGAATCGTTAAACTGGACAAACAAAGTCGGCAAACGTTATTTTTCCTGATCAAACGGGATGCAAGAGTCTGTTTAATTTATTTTGAAGACTTGATCACATTACGAATTTTATGATGTATTTTAAACTAGGTTGCCCGCCCGCGGCTTTGCCCCCATGATACTTACCTGGATAAAAGTCTTCGTGTTATTCCAAGTCATAAACTATGCATTTCCAAGTTCAGTAGTTTTTAACTGAAAGAGTAACAAACATCCGTAACATTCATTAAGTTTCTAATAATAGTTGCGTTTTTAATAAAGTAAGTTCGTATGAGCAAGTGGCCAACTCTGGTGACGGAGTTTTTAGGCCGCCTTAAGGCCTCATGGCTTAACGACTTTAAAAGCCGGGACCGACAATTTAACGTGCCCTCCGAAGCATGGAAGCGCTCAGATATAAATGCCACTTGCGGTCACCCATCCAAGTAGTGACCGCTTAGAACGTTGCTTAACTTCGACGATCTATCAAGAACGTCTTAGCAAGCTTCGCCACGAGCGCTTCGGATTATTATTATTATTTGCAGGATTAACATAATATTTATAATGGGCTTCGCTTGTTAAGGGTTCAAACAGGTGATAAACCTATCTCGTTTTATTGTGAGTGATAAAAAAAGTTAAGGGACATAATATCTTTTTTAAACTTTCACTATCAGAAACTATTATTGAATAGTTTTTCTTAAACTTTCGCGATATATAAGGAAACAAGGTAAATAACGTGATAAAACCCCGTGTACATGTATTTATAAACTATTATTGAACATAATGCAAACGCTGCTGCGTAAAATATTCAAGGGTATTTATTTTATTTATTTATAATAAACATACACTAAATATTTCTTAGTTATTTATGTCATATCCTTATCCAGACTAATAGAAGCTAATAAATACTTATCACTTAGCAAAAACGTTGATGATAATACTGTTTCTTTTTTATTATAAAACATTTAATATACAAACTGGTATTTACCGCGAAATTACCTCTATTAAGCCACGATTCGACCGCATTACCCGGTTCGCGGTATACCTATAATAATAATGTTTTGGTTGCGAAAGTTCAAAAAAGACAAATAAATCACAATAAAAAAAACCCGTGTAAAAACTTATATTATATATTTTATATCTATTAATTTTTATTAAACAAAAAATGTCGTCCCAGACCTACTAACTCAGTTACAATCTCAAAACTTTGTGAGCACTGAACACGTAGGAATATGAAAGCTGTTTTTTTGCTTGGGAAATTGAATGAGGCAGAGAAAGGAGGATTTTATTCGATGTAAAGTTTGCCTTACGTGGGGCGGGCTCGCCGGGAATGGTTTTGTAACAAACTGAGACATTCATATGACGACCGTTTAAAGACATAGACATAGACATATCATTTATTTGCTACTAAGCACACAAAATACACAACACTGAATTACAACAAAAGGTACAAAAATTGCCAGAAAGTTAAAATAAAAACACAGTTATAATTCTGGTATTTTTTTTTTAAGATTTATTGTACCAGAAAAAAATTTTGCTACTTCTGTTTTCCACAGTAAACATGCTAATTTGGCAACAACTAGTGTCATCAAATTATTACATTAAAGCTATTATTAACGAGCATTTTGATGATACCAAAGGTACAACCGATACGTCTATAGATCCCCTTTTAATGTCAATTGGATCTTAAAGATCAATTTGTGAAACATTCTAATAGCAATTTTTTTGGTTTTTATGCTTGTAAAGTAATTTTACATAATTTATTTAAAAAGTGAATGATACGGATAACGTACGTTTTTTGAAGGTCACCGCTTTTCAGAAAACATTTAGGTACATACGTGATAAACATGCTGCTGTGCTCGTGTGATCGAGTTTGTTGCGCTATGTGGGGAGTTCCAAATACTCTGAATTATATTCTATATTAGCTGTGTCCCGCGGTTTTACTCGTTGCTTAATGTGTTTTTACAAAAATTTCGTTTTATTAAGAAGCAGTGGTGGACATGAATAGTTTGGATTGTGGGTAGGTACCAAATGTACCAGACGAGCGAGGAGTGACGTATTAAGTTGGTACTGACCAACGTTACGAGGTGTAATGTAACATTCGCATCGAGCGTGTTACGCATCGAGTTACTCGCTGGTTTCCCCGTAACACGACGTACTGACTGCACGAATGCTCGCGGTGTAACACGTTACATTACGCCCCGTAACGCCGGTCAGTACCCACCTTTAGAGAAGAGGCCTACCACCCAAAAATGGGTAATAAGGAGATGATTATGATGATGATACCCGAATGTGCTAAATGCATTACCCTTTTTAAAAATCTTCAGAGAGTCGTGAATATCTAATGATCTACGAGAATGTACAACCAGGTACCGCGCCTGTTGTCTAAATGAACCTATACACACGACGTTTTTTGAACGAACAGTCACTGCGCGTTATTTGAGTGGCGCGTGACATGCTAGTTCGCAGCGCGTTTTACAAACACGAATATCTTGTGCATGGGTTACTTTTTTATTTTTCGGATTGATTTTTTTGTTAAGTGGTCTTCCGGACCTTTATAACTTCACCGGGCTTTACATGGGTTACAGCGTGCCGACTGAATTTTATACCGATACAAGCGCGCTTTGTTTGTTGTGAAGTATTGGACTAGGAGCAGCTCTTGCCCTATACTTCACAACAAACAGCTGGCTGTGTCTAAATGAGTGAGAAAGAAGATGGCTAGTGAAAGAGATAGAAACAATAATGTATTCGTGAAGTCATGAATGATGATCAGAAAAACCAACGACAAATCTGAACCAACTTTCCAATAACACGAATGACTCGGCAGCAAACGCAAGCACGTGACAATATTACCAAGGGACAGCTTAATTTTCACCTTTTTGTTGATAATTCACTTTTTCAAATCCATTATCCCATTTCTCGATTTCTAAATGTGTTTTGGAGGCGCTGAGATCGCGCGAGATTTCTTAAGATTATTTTTATCAATAATCTCTGTTTTGCTTAAACGTGACTGAGTTTTGGGGATTATTTTTGTAGCTTATATTTTTTTATCAAATACTGGTGTACTTACATCTTTACTTCCATTTTGGAAGATTTGATTTAAGAAGTGCGTAGGAGATAATTCATTCTAACATGTTTGATACGAGGAGGCTTGGCCGGTATATTTATAGGAGAGACATTTCAATTTTAGCATTTTTAAAATCTAATAATTCAATATAATGTAGGTATACATACATATAAATAATATAATAATGTGATACCTTTAAACGAGCAATTCTTGAATAGGTACATAAAATATTATATAGGTAATCTGAATTTTGGAATCGGCTTCAACGATTTTCATGAAGTTTAGTTTTAGGTTTCGGGGGCGATGAATCAATTAAGCTTTTTTAGAAATTGTCATAAAAAAATAACTATAATAATACAGGTTATCCAGGTACATCAGTTTCACTTGTACCTGACCACAAAAAAGATAGAGTTATGGTGGATAGATCGACTCAAAAATGCTAATAATGTATTCCATAATTTCTTTTACAGTTTAAAATAATAATAAGCAATTAAAAAACTGGAAATCAAATCTTAGACCAATGTTTACCTTCACGGCGTATTAACCTGTCCGTAACTGGTTCAATCTCGATTATTCCCGATTATTCCGCCCCACCCCGCCCCGCTCCGCCCCGCTCCGGCCCCGGCCCGGTCCGGTTATAAACACTCAGTCGAGACTAACGCGATTTAAGGCTCTCTGTCTCGGCGATTTGTCGTCTGCTCCGACTTACAAGCTTTTGTTCATGCAAATGTGACTTCTGGGATATTTTGGAAGCTGGATTTGCTACCATTCATAAAATATACGTAGGGAATGTGCCTTTATGCTTTTAAGTATCTCTTTCTAGATTCCATTTTAATATTTTCTGGAGGGATAGAAGTATAATTTATTGACACATTTTTCATTGATATTTCAAATGGGTTACCTTGTTTTTTTATAAAAACCGATTCCAATTATTTGTATGGTTCTAATTCTTCTAGAATCTCTGTAGATGGCGCTAATCGGTGCTATTACTGATAGTTTCTTCCTCGGCATTAAAAAGGTTTATAAATTAGAAAAAGGACCTGCGTGAAAAATCATATCTCTGTCCAAAACTACTGATAGATTGAAATTCATTAGAAATTATTTATTCAGTACCTAGGTGATTGATTCTACGATTGTTCTAACACAACCCTAGGAAAGAATCCGGCAACAGAGAAGGTGCACTTAAAAAATCTCAAACTGCAAATTTTAATCATCTTAGCCGTTAGTTCAAACAAATCGCTGACGGCCGTCCTTTAAACCACAACTACCTAAGCCCTTCGACTTAGACGCACTCCCTTGCTTAATTTCGCGGAATGAGCGCTTAGGCGCCCATCGTCTCAAGGGCCCTTGTCCGCTAGTGCGCACCTGGATAAAGGATTACTTTGTTTGTGAACATACTGGGCACATCTTACAAACAATTATAACTGGCTTTCTTTAAAGCTACTTGAATTTACATTTAGATTATTGTATCGTAAGGTTTTCTTAAACTAATGAATTACTTATAGTGATTTATCTTTGTCATGTAGATGCTAGCGCCACTCTAAAGATACTTGTTTTGTTGACGAATTGTAGCTGACCTATTGAAACAAAAAGCCTTGAAAAAAAAGTGAAAGATGACAGCTGCAATATAATTAAATATCATTAGACAACGCCATTTATCACAAAACTTGAAATCTGTTATTATTTTCATTAGTCATGATTTTTTATAAATCAATGACTGACAACTAATGGGTCAAATGAATGATAAACTTTTACTATTTTTACATAGAAATAATAATAGTTAAAAAAAATACAAAAAACAGTAACAGTCGTTTTAATCAGTGACATTTTGCACAATTCATTGCGTGCAGCGTGACAGTGACATGCGTGGTGGGGACGTGCGAGTGACGTCACTATAATTAAATCAAATTATTCCGGTATTGATGCCGCTCCGTGTCACTGTACTTACAGTGTAATGAGAAGTGTATTCATTCATTTTATCTTCCCTTTCCAATACTTACAAGTATTTATAAATTTAAAATATTTGGACCAAATTGTAGACATTTTGGAGAAAGGCCAGGTCCGAAGTACCCTAAACAGGAGAGCGTGTGTGAAGAATGCAATGAGAATGAATGAGGCGAAAGAGGTGTGTCAGGATCGTAGCAAGTGGAGATCCGTGGTCTCTGCCTACCCCCATGGGAAAAGGGCGTGATTTTATGTAAGTATGTATGTATGTATGGAATTTAAAATTACAAATAGCTCGCGACACGTAAACTCACTGTTTATTGAAGTAGGTACCTAAATCTATAAACACTCAGAAAATTTCCTGTTCATCCTTTTCTGGACATCATCAGACCCTGGAGTATTAATATCGTGGAAACCTAAAGCTTTGAGCTCAATCATTGAGCGAAGCCGCAAGTGGAAGCTTGTTCATTATAAAAAGAACTACATACAAACTTACATACCTACTCAATACTCAATTCGCTTAGTGAAAATTTGTTTGTGGTTGAACTCCGAAACTGCTGAAAAAAATAATGTTTCTAGATCTATTTGTTTGTATGTTTACGGTAATTTACAAAACTACCTACTTATCCGATTTCAAAAATTATTTCACTGGTGTGTAGCATGGACTTTCCGAATGAACATATTAGGCTATATTTTATCAAGGTAAGTACCACGCGAGCAAAGCCGCGAGCAAGTAAGCTAGTCTCCAATAAAAAACAGATCTAAGAAAACAAAACTGATTTATATTCATCACAAAACAAGTTATGAGTATGAATAGAGGCTTTAGAAACTCAAGGTAGAAAAAACCTTAAAAATAATCCCTAAAGGAGCAATGAAATACTCTCAAAAGTGCGTAGGCAGTCAGATTTTGTTTCAAAAGAAATAAACGGGAAATTTCTCCAATTCGCTTTCCCTGAAACCCCTAAAACAAGACTCGAAAGGTGATATTCTGAAATCGAGTGGAAAAGTCTTGAATTTACTGAATTTTTATAACACCGCTTCTATTTGGATAAATGCCAGCTTATTACTATAATAGTAATTTGTAATGAATTTACCTGAACCAATCTTAGTGCAAATAACCAGTAAAAATAGATGGTGGTGGGAAAATCTGAGTAAGCACAGTCACAGGCAAATAAGATGAACTTTTTACGAACTGCTATCATATTGGCTACGAAAAACTAAAAACCAAATTATTAATAGATAAGCGATTGTTAACCCTTTACCAACTTCGATTAAATTGAACATCTGCATGTTTATGTTCATACAGTATATGTTTTAATTTAAAAACTATAATTATTAATTTCCAGGAATAGTCAACCACGGATAACACGAAAAAAACACGAAATCGAAAAGTCATAATAAATTAAGATAATATACCAGAGTTGGACATAGGTACGAATGAACGATTAAGATAGTATTATTTTTCTAATGTTTTAGGATAACATCAAGAGTCTTACCACGGACGGAATACTGAAACGCTACTTAAATATTTAGGCTTGAATTATCCATTTAGGACGCTCTTACCTGTCATATTTGTATGGACAGACGTCAAATAATGTCATAGATAAGTACCACTTACATTAAGTATTGTTTCAGTATTCAGGCATTAGGCCTTTACATTTTTACTACACTGTGTCATGAGGCAATTTTTACACACTGAGATGGAATAGGCTTGCCCAGCACCTAGACCATCCTCTCAGCTTAGTCAGACATATCCACAGGAATACAATGGTCTTAGATACATACATATTATAAGCTGGCTAATCTACAAAGCCTCTTTATTAACTCACTTCACATTATTGTCGTATCCATAGCTCGCTGGAGAATAGTACATACATTCTTAGATAAACATCTTCAGACATCATAAACATACTAAACAGGCAAGATAAGTATTTGTCACGGTTTTTATAACTAACTAAGTAAGAAAAGAAATCTTTGAGTTCGATTGGATCATTATTATTTCTAACAAGATTATAGATTTGTGTTGACAATTTCCATGATGCTATTTTCTTTTTCGTAGTAGAGCAATAATTATAATTAAATGCAATAATTACGCGTAATTAATTGACGTTCAATAATAATTGTAAACAACTGTTTTAGACCATGCAAGACATGATGGCAGTCAATTGTATGCAACAGGCAAGAATCTTGCATCGTGAAGATAGTAAGTTCGTATGAGCAAGTGGCCAACTCTGGTAACGGAGTTTTTAGGCCGCCTAAAGGCCTCCGTCATGGCTTAACGACTTTAAAAGCCGGGACCGACAATTTAACGTGCCCTCCGAAGCACGGAAGCGCTCAGTTGATAATGCCACTTGCGGTCACCCATCCAAGAAGTGACCGCTCAGAACGTTGCTTAACTTCGACGATCTATCAAGAACGTCTTAGCAAGCTTCGCCACGAGCGCTTCGTGAAGATTGGACGGTTACATAGTTTTGTACGATCGAACTGGTGAGATTCTAAAGTGGACTACTCTTTGATAGATTTTTAATTAATTTCTTGTACATGTTTCAGTTACAGATGGAGAAAAACGTTTTATTATGAAAACAAAAAAATAAGTAGCCGAATATAAAACTATCTCAGAAATTATTTATTGTAATAACGGCTTTATCAAAACAAACATAATTATTAAACAAGATTATTTAATCATCAGTGAGATAATTTCATTCTCATTAATCAAAATTGATGTACTCTTCGTCTATTTGTATTAATTAGGTAGTGTTAAATCTTGTACATCAGTTCACCAACCACCAACTAGTTATTTTAGTTAGTAGAATATAATGGGGGCAATTCTGAGTGTTGCAAAAGCTAAACTAACCTAACTAAAATTATTGCCATCCTTTTTATTCCCATCGCTATGAAAGGGACGGCAACAATTTTAGTTAGCTTAGTTTAGCTTTTGCGACACTCAGAATTGCCACTATTGAAGAACTAAACCTAAAATTATCATATTCCAAACTTTCCCGCTGTTAACAGAGTCTACTCTATCTCACAGGAGTTACAGCGACGTCTACACGTGAATAGCATTAGCATCGCTAATTAGCTTTTAGCAATAAATAGCGGCGAAATGATTTAACTGTCGCATCTTCATTTCATCTGCGTACAAATGAAACTCGTAGGAACATCATGGCGTATTCATTTTGCGTGATGAATAATTCTAATTGGAATTTATGTCTTCAAGACTGAGGTGAGTAGGTATAACAAATAGTTTTTTTTTCTTTTTTTTTTGGCTTCGCACGGCTTGTGCATTTAGCCACTATCATGTCCTATTATAATTTATGTTATGAATTTTTCGGAACATCATCATAGATTAAACTGTAGCCAAGTGACAAACGTTTTGTGTCAATTATTTTAAGTATATCATCGCTATTCCTTTGATTTCACATGATAGAGTAGAAACAGGCTTTTTGACGGGAATTCGAGGTGCCATGTTGCCTTTTTTGTTTTATTTTCCAAAACTTGTGTTTTAGCGAATATTAATGTGTAATAATGGTGGATTATTAACTGTTAAGTGTTCGTGAACGTACATAAGTGTGGGCAAATGAAACAAAACTGGATATCGTTGCATTTCGAGTTCTCTCAAATAGTCCGTGAAAAGCTTTAGTAAAGATCCCACATCTTTACTGACGCTGACTATGACTTTGACTTGACCTTGTGACTAAACTTACTAACTAAAAACACATGGTAGTGGCTAAATGCGTGGCACAAGCCGTGCGAAAGCCAAAATAAAAGAAGTGAAGTGAAGTGAAGAGTAGAAACAATACAATATTTATAGGAATTGACATTCGATGATGAAAACTCAAGCGATCAGAAATGTCAAATCGAAGGTAAAGCGATGAAAGTAAGAGAATAGATACTTAACATTTGTCACTTGTCTAAGCGCGTGATCACTCGAGTTTTTAATGTTTCTATACATTTTTGTACGTTCCTATTCTAAAGATATGAGATAGTTGTGTTGGCCTAATGGGTTAGTACCTTGACTTTCGTTTCGTGGGTTCGAGTCCGGCCGTGCATCCATGGACTTTTGTTTCGAAACGTTTATATGCTCTTTAACACGAGCTATAAACGGTGAAGGAAACCTTCGTGAAGAAACCAGTTAGCGTTCTAATGTTACGTATGGAAAGTCCACTTTTACAAAATGTGGCCATGTACCAAAAATGTATTTAAATATAATACATTAAATGTATGGTTTGTATATACTTCTGGCCTGTTTCACAATCTAATTCTTTTTCTAATTATTTTAGTCACAGTGGAAAGTTATAGACAGTTATCAAAGAACAAATCATCAAAGGCAGGTTTCTATTTCTCAGTCTCGAAATTTACCTGTGACTCAGAAATTCTATTTTTGATTAAAACTTTACATCGCTAGGTCGACCGATTAATTTAACTTTTACCTCGTTTCGGTTATAGAGACGTCTTGTCGGAGGCCATGAAAAGCCAAACTAATTAAAAATGGTTTTAGAAAAAGCCGGACAAACGATACGTAACTTATTTTACAGAAGATCTTTAAAATTTAAAAACAACTTGTTCAGAGGGTTCGTTAAATTGTTAGTCCCAGCTTTTAATGTTACTAAGGCTCAACTCACACCAAAAGAGCATCGAAGAGCAGCGAAGCGAAGCCTAACAATTCCGTCATCAGAGTAAGCCACTAGGTACCTCAAAGCCACTAGGTTATTTTACAAAACGGACTTTACTAATTTTTATTTTATTTTGTTTGCATTACAGAGATAATATAATAAAAAAAATAGGAAACAATATAAATTTGTAATTTTCTGTGGAAATTGGCATATTCTACTTTAAAGTCTTGGGTCAGCTTGTTAGTTAATAAAAATGAAATTTGACTCCAAAACCGGATAAAAAAGCCGGTTTATCCCTTCCCTAACGGAGGCGTTTTGTCCTCTTTCCCGGTTCATCCATGTTCGGATACCCGCGAATTGTTTCACCATAAAAAGTAAAATGAAAGCCGACCCGTGCTCGTATTGTGCTCTAATTTACTAAACTCAATGTGAGAGAGCGTTTTGAAAAAGCCAAAAGTGTTTTTTATTGATAGAATATGAAATTGACGGTCATTTTTGTAGAATAAAGCATTTTTTTAAACGAAATAGCACTAGTGCGTTCAAGCGAATATAAGTAAAATTTTGAACAATTTTACCATTTTTACATTGTTGTCACAGTAGGCTGCGCTAAGATGTACTGGCGTTGAATATTAAATACCTACTCGTAAAAATACTCGTCTATAGGTTAAATAAATAAATATCCTTGGACATTCCACACAGCGTAGTCCCAAGTATAAGCAATTTAATTTGACATTTTAACCAAATGACTGATAAACTACATAAATATTTCTATAAATAGTTTTAGGCCCATCCATTGATAACCTGTTACTCCTCATTTCATTTCGGCATTTTGTGCACAAAGTTCGCATACATTTTCTACACACTTTAAACCGTATTACTTTAGAGTAGTTCAAATAGCAGCTTCATAGATTTCACAAGTCGGTAGTAAAAGTTCCCCTGCACCTGCTAATACTGCGAACTGAAATACAGTAATCGGCAGCGCATTTACTGCAATTTTAAACTTCGCGAATCGAAAATCATTGCTAACTTGTACTCGCCAACTTTCTCGAGAACTATGAAAGACTTTTTCTTATGACGGGATGGTCACGACTTCTTATTTAAATGGGATCTTTTAAATGTTTAGCGAAAATAAAGAATTTTAATTAATTACTATATTCTGATATATCGATAAGACTTGTGGATAATGCTCTATTAAGTAAATAAGTTTAGTAAGTTCGTGCAAGTGGCCAACTCTGGTGAAGTAGTTTTAGGCCGCTTAAAGGCCCTTAATTTATTACCCTTTAACGATAATATAATCGTAAATAGACAACACTGTTCGCCGTTACTCGATGATGGTTTAGGTGCTGGGCAAGCCTATTCCTAAACCCTGTTTATAATTATCATCTAGTAAAAAAATTAAAGAACTGTGTCTTTTATCGTATGTGCATGTTCTCAATAAATGTATTCTCTCTCTCTCTCTCACTTCTGTGCCTAGCACGATGAGACACAAGTTCACCATTGCACAAGATTAGCTAATGCTTCCGTTCCTTCAGATTCAGTCTCGCATCAAACTAAAGAATCCTTTATAATTTTATATCGAGTATTTTATTTATTCCTCGCCTCGCAACCGCTTTGAATTTCAATTTCGCGATGAGCAAATAGTTTCTTTAACAATTCAAGCTCTTTATTTTCTGGGAACTTGTTTTGCTGTCGTGTTTATCGTGTTACTGGGTCTTTTGTGGGCACTACGCAATTATACGGAGAAATTAAATGGAGGTATGCTCTGAGCAGAGTGGATGAAGAAAACCTTCTGTCCCCCTCATAAAAGTAGGATAAGGGCAAGAAGATGATGATGATATTAGAGGTCTACCAACAGTAGTGTTCCACTATTCCACTACAAGATGTTAATCCCCTTGAAAAAAATATTTTTCTAGATCTTATAACAATGCCATCGACCTTTACATAGGCACAGACAAAATTGTACTATTATAAAGACTATTTGTACTATTATCAGAATAAGCCGAAAAGGGGCTGTTTTTATTACCTAACTTTAGATATGTTTGTGCTATGTTTTTATGTAAGATTGGTAAAAATATAAACAACAAGTTTCCGCCCACGGCTTCGCTTGCGTGTTACTAACCTGGATAATCGATCTGTTAACAGGAAAGAGGTCAAACACTTAATAAATTGACCCAAACGAAAAATAAATTAACAAATAACAAACAGGTCAAGATAAATAAAACCGATTAAGTATTTGCGATCATAAAGTATATACTCCAAGTTTTAATCCAATCCGTTAATAGTTCTTGCGTGAAAGAGTAACAAACATACATTCATAGCAACTTTTAACTACGAAGTGCTTAGGAGGGCATGCTATATAGTAAGTCCCGGCTGTTTAGTCCTTCGGGCAGCCTTAAAACTCCTTCACCAGAGAAACTAACACTAACAAATGAACAGATGGAACTACTTGTTTTTGGCATGAAATAAAGTATTTTCTATCCACTTTGAGCGTACCCATTGCAGACCTAGATTTGAAAGCACGAACAACATTGTTCCTGAATACGTTGGATAATTTCTCATTTCAATATCATTGCTATTTTAAAGCCAAACTCGGTAGTACAAGGCTCATTTTCCTTTCCTTTTAAGTTAAGCTACACAGTTGCTACCAATCTAAACCCGAAAGGATTCGATAACCAGCGTCGAAATACTTCACCCCAGATAGTAAACCTAGGACAGAGGAGATAAAACGTAAAATTTATTTGGGTTGTTATAAATAGGGGTGTTTCAAGCCGTGGGTATTACATGGAATGGTTCGGGTTCGATTTTAGGTTTTGTGATACTTTTTTGAACACTGGCATAAAATTTTATCGGTCAGCCATTTCTGACTATTCAATTTTAATAAACTTTCGAGTCTATAAATTGTAAATTACTTGTTTAGTTTGGGTCGACACTGGTTTAATTATTTGAAGAATAATTGATTAATTTTATGAAAATTTTTACTCAATAGTAAATACCTGCTTTTTAGGGCATTTGAAGGACATGAGCATACCTACCGTACATTGTGGCTTATCATAAAAAAACAGTCCGTTCAAAATTTTTTTTTTTATTAAAAAAAATATATAGAGATGGCTACTACACACTTGGAAGTGTTTCGGTACTATCTTTGCTCCGGCTATTTTTATGCATAGGCCTTTTGTGCGCCCCATTTCCGATCTGCATCAACAATACCTATAGCTTCAAATACTCGAACAACAATGGCGACCAATGCCACAGAATCCACTCCCTGCTCTGGATAATCCAGCAGACCAGCCCTCTAGCCAAGTTACACTTACAATCTACACTAAAACGCTATTGCAATATTTGGGAACGTATTAACCATTTAGGCCGCCCTTGTCAGATTTATATAGACAAACGTCAAATAAAGTCATTGATAAGCAACACTTTCAGTATTTGGGAGTACATCTACAATCACTTTAGAATAGAAACGATAAAAATGTGAAACAATTGACTTTCGATGACGTAGCTGAGCATTCAGAAATGTCAAATGAATAGCGGTGATAGAAGTGGAAACGAACCGTCTTACTTAAAAACGCCTCTCAAAAGTTGAACACTTGTTCAACGACTGATCAGCTAAAATTCTTACCTATAAACGCATCTCAAAGTTGAGACATGCTTGAACACTCTCAAATAGTTAAACAACGTCGGGACCTTGTTTAAAAAGTTGAGAGAGCCTTGAGACGCAAAATGGCGAACATTTCAAACAGCTGATGTTTGTATTTGTTTGACATAACCTTAGGTAAAGTTGTTTTGTTTTTTTTGTTTTGTTTTTAGGTAAAGATAAGTTTGAGTACTCTCAAGCCCTTGATCAGTGTTCAGTTGAGAGGTCGTTGAGAGCTGAATCAGCTTGGTTTTTTTAAGTAAGACTGGAAGAGTTTGTCGCGTAGCTACAGGCCCTTACTACATCTCTGCCAACGGATCCGGCAACAAATCCTTGCAAACGTCGTAAAATCGCCGATTCAATCGAGCCCGGGGATAAATATTTACATCGTCCTGATTCACGTATACAGGGTGTAAACTGTTAACGTTACTGTAGTACATTTAGGCTGATGGAGTAACACAATTATTAACTGTACTGCCCCGAGCCATGGTAATTTCTACATTCGCTTCAGAGTAGATAACGAAAAAACTGTATGGAAGTTGACATTTTTACAAAAAGTCGAGCGATCAGAAATGTTAAATCTATCAATTCCTATACATTATTGTTGGTTTCTATTCTAAAGCGATGGTAGATGTAGTTTGAAAATGTAACTTAGCAATATTAATTCTCCGAAACAATTAAACCACACTTACGCCTAATAACTAAAAAAATGTAGTCTATCGTTTGCGACTAGTTTTTGAAACATCCTGTATATTCTCGTGGTTTTAATCCAAACACGTGGTTGGAAAAACATGTTCTGTCCAAACACTCGGTTTTGTAATGAAAATAGTGTTTATTTTACTGATTGGTTACCGATTTGTTTATGGTTTCAACCAAACGAATAGATTAGTTATGAAAATATCAATAAAAAATCGATAAAAAATTCTAAAAAATAACTCTCGAATCAATGCCTGTTCGTCTATTCTGACATCAGACCCTGTACCATAACGGGAACTAGTAGTTCACCTCGAACGCGCACCGTCTCGGTTAGAGACTTATTTTTTACCTATTTACGATTTATTCAAGGCAATTATCAATTTAATTCAAAAATCTATTCAAAAATGCTTATTTATTTCTCGATTGAATTAGATATGAGTACTTAAGCTAAAGATAAGCTTAGCTCAAGGTGTACATGTCGAGTAACTTTAAATTGTCGTATTCGTTCGTTCGTAAGAGCAAGTGGGCAACTCTGGTGACGGAGTTAACAGGCCACCCTTCCCGCGACCCTTCCCGTGACCACGGCTGGTGCACCGGTCGAAACGTCGGGTGAATATTAAAGGTAAAATTCGTGATAAATACCCGTTTGCATATTATGTTTTATAATGTGTTCTGATCGCAAAAGTTTAAAAAAGAGTTTACAGGCCGCCTAAAAGTCCTCCGTCATGGCTTAACGACGCTTAACTTTGAAAGCCGGGACCGACAATTTAGCTGTTAATCGTCATATAATTAACAACTTGCTCTTTATTATTTGAAGTATTCTCAGTGACACTGAGAATACTTCTTACACTGAGTCAGTGTAAGAAGCATTTTATGCCCAAGATAAACCAAACATTTCAATGAATTCTCGATGAAACGTCTACAAATACGGGTGTTACTATGCCACTGCCAGAGGTCATTGGCTCACGAACCGTCCAAGTTGACCGTTCCGTGTGATCGTCATCACTATCCTCTCAATAAAATCGTATTACTTGACCTCTCGACCGGCACGTCCGAAGGTCGAGTTATAATTATTGGCCGCCATATTGAACGCTGGGTTTTTTCATTTTACCGAGCCTAGCCAAGAATTTGCAATGTCGGACGCGACTTTTGTACTAGGTACCAATAAACGAATAATTAGAATGATACTTCAATTTTTCTGCTATCCCACTGCTGGGCATTGGTCTCCACTTGAGTTTTTAAAATAATTCATTGATTAATATTGCCGAAATAATTCATTGATTAACCTGGCCGCTCTCTAAAAGGTACATAATTAATTTTTGTTTTGTTGTTTCTAAGTTCCATAAATCTTATATTTTCTTTAGCAATTTTTACTGGCTTGTGTTTATTTCTTTTTTTCTGTTGTACAATAAAGCATTATCTATCTATCTATCTCTTTCTGTTTTCCATACAAAGTATTGACTTATGATAGAACAGAGTTCAAGTCACCGACCGCTGGTAGAGTGCCCAAGAGGCTGACCGCGACTTTTGTGTGCGATAACCACCCATGTTTTGCAAATAACCAATCTGAATTTCAAATAGAATCCGAAATCAGCTATCGTCAATTGGCTAGCAACCTGTCCCGTCTGAAATGCTAATTTCTTAAAAATGTGGGCTTCTACCTAGTTATTATTAAGACATACTTTGACTTTTCTTCAAGATATCTCCAAATTAAAAATGTTTAAATATCTTTAAAAAATGTCTACAGCACCTTGAGAATATAATCGTGATCATCTTTAATTTTTTTTTAATTAAGATCAATGGTCAGTTTTTACATCATTACTAGATCATTTATACAGCGTTAAGAGGCAATGTATGCCTATGTTTAACAGAATACTGGAAGTGCCTATAGGACATTGTTGAGATGGAATAGGCTTTTGAACAAAAGTCGCTTAAGAAAGTCGCGTTCTCATTTTTTCCAGCTTCAGTCATATCGCAGATTAGATATCGGGATATTGGTATAACTGGCGTTTTCGGTTATCCGGGGCGAGTGTTTAGGGCGTTTATTGGGCGAGCTCGGCTTGGCTCGATCTAGTGTTTTGTTTGATGGATTTCCGATTCTTTGTGGGCATCAAATTATTTATCTTGACTTTTGGAGTATATTGATCAAGACGCTTTCTTTTATAGAGCTGAGTTATTTTGTAAGGGTTCATAGAGTAAGCTTATTTCCGCACCATTATTTTCCAAGTGTTTGTGTCTTTTCAACCATGTCTGGAACTACTCAGATTTGGAATTAATTCACATCACTTACTTTTATAACTTTTAAAATCTATTCATTATTTTTATGGTCTACCCTTATATCAATCCACATTCCTATTCCTATCTTATTTTATTTAATCTAAACAGCCCACTGGATCCCACTGCTGGGCAAAGGCCATTTCCATTCGCCTCGGTGTAGGGCTTCTGTCAGCCGGTGGAGAATTCCTATTCCTATACAAAAGTCAAAAAATAAATCATAAATCAACTGTACATTTTCTAGAGCTCAAATCCTTAGAACATGATCTTAAAGAACGTATGTAAAGCGAAGCGCAGCCGTACAGAAGGCTTATGCTTACAGGGACGCAATCGCACCGCGTGATTTACGAGCCGCGCCGCGTGTCGCGATACGATTACACCTTGTATGTGGTAGGGTGACTGTGAAAAGGAAGTAAAGCGGACATAACATGCATTATTAAAAATATCGTTTATTTACTTACAATTTTGCGATTTGACGCACGGACGCGTCCACATTAAGACAGTTAAATGCGTGAAAATACTGTCATCTTTAGACTTTGAAGATGTCTGACGTTGACTTGACTACCCCATGTCTTCGACTTGTCATTATAAATAGTGGCTATCCTGGTGACGGAGTTTTAGGTGATGATTTGATTGTGAGTGAACTGATCAACATCTGGCTCTTTTTCTTTCCTGTGGATATGACTGGCAGCTGAGAGGATAGTTTAGCTGCTGGGCAAGCCTCATCTCAACAAAGTCCCAGGCACTACAGTTTCCCGTTAAGCGTAGGCAAAGATAGCATCCTTTGTAAATTATCTGGTAAAAATGTAAACGCCTGAGTTTTTTTAGTTTTATCAACCCACTTCCAACAAAGATAGAAAAATTTTACGGTCAAAAATTAAAAGTCCTCATTTTCCTTAAAGCGCGGTCCCCCTACTTTGTCAGCGGCGGAAACTGTAAAATGTAAGGTGACACAAATTACTGTTTCTATTTAATAATTTAGCATCCCAGAGCGCTCTGAGCGTCTTACGTGCCTTAATTAGCTACACGTTACGACGCCATAATTTGTTTGTGCAGAATTCTTTATGAGCTGTTATTGTAGGCATAAGGAGATTGACACCTAATTTCATTGAGATGGTAAGTGTTTTGGTTACTTTGTGCTTTTTATTTATGTCCATACAAAACATACAATTTTGTGTTTTGATCTTGAGTTAGGTATATAAAATTGCACATTGTACTTTAAAAAAGTAAGCATGTAAATTGTGTGTGTTTGTGTATTTATTTTAAATCTAAAGCCTTGATATGTATAGCACATATTGTAGATGCCACAAATAATGTTTTTTTCTTTCTTTTCTTTAATGATAATGTCCTTTTGAATCTTTGTCAAAGGGTCTGAGGTAGTAGCCAGGTTCAAATCCAAACACAATTGATGCATGCTTATACTTTGCTTGCATGTAGCTATTGGCACCTTTTACTAATTTGTATCTTAACATGTTTCCTTTGAAGCTCGTATTAATGAGCTTACTTTTCAAAAAATTCAAAACCTTTGATACACGATCAGGAACAAACGACCTCAGTTACTAAAGCAGAAACACTGCACCACTCGACCAACACAACGGTTACCTCACTTGACTCAAAACGAATACATATTTACATATTTAATCAAAAGATGTATACCTACTTACTTAGTTTGCACTAGAGTCACTTGTATTTGTTTTGTTATAACTTTATTTTTATTTTTTCTTTGGTTTGTGGTCTGTGTCTGTGACGCGCTACATACTGCGGCATCACTGAAAACCAGCGCTGTAGTTGCTACCTCAGCTTCTACAGCAAATGCTGAGTGATGACCAATTTGCTTCACTCATATTTCCTACAAATAATTGTACCTGTACCTACTGTAATGTGTGTGAGTGAATGTAAATAAATATTTTTCTATTCTATTCTATTTCAAAGTTCCTGCGATTTAAAAGCAATGAAAACCCATTTCACGTATCTATTTAAAACCTGACCGAGAAGCCATTTAGGAGCACATAACGTAGCCGACATCCTCTACGTGTCGGATGCCACATATTTTACGTTTTCATTTCCGTGTGCTCTTGCACTACACCGTAGTTTGCTGTTACGTGACCGTCATTTGACGGACGTGGTTGATGGGGGTAATTGCTGTTTGGATTAAAAATCGCAAGTAGGTATATACTTTATTACAAACCGCTCGTGACGAAGCTTGCTAAGACGTTCTTGATAGAACGTCTTAGCAAGCTTGTCGAAGTTAAGCATCGTTCTGAGCGGTCACTACTTGGGTGACCGCAAGTGGCATTAATATCTGAGCGCTTCCGTGCTTCGGAGGGCACGTTAAATTGTCGGTGCCGGCTTTTTAAGCTATGATGGAGGCCTTAAGGCAGCCTTAAAACTCCGTCACCATAGTTGGCAACTTGCTTATACGAACTTACTTACTTACTACTTTATTATGAAACCGCCACTTAACCAAAAAAATTTAAATACAGGGTATTGATTTTTGCAGTTTTCCAATCCTTACCCAATAAATCTAGACAAGAGACACCCGAGATTAATATTTGTTTTAACTGTTGAGTTCATTTTAAACTAACCATGGGTGTTTTTGCACAGTATAATGGGTACCTATATTAGTAACCTAACTTAGTTCCTATTCCATCTCAACTATGTCCCAGGCACCTTGCCTCCTGACTCTGTATAAATCATCTAGTAAACATGTAAAGGCCTCAGTAATGTTAGTAAATACGTCCTTTGATATATTCTGACTTTATCTCTTTACGTCCATGGTCCCAAAAGCTTTAAACACAATTAATTACACTTTTCTACGCATCGATTTACAAACCAAAAATTAATAAACTCCGTATTAACCTGACTAAATACACGCTAGGGCCTCTACCGCAGCGCGTAAATATTTCGTAAAATGGGAAAATATCGCCTGCGTGAATTACAGCCCAATTCAAAGCCTTCAGCGGGCATTTGGGCCCTGTTTTATAACGCTGCACAGTCTGCAACTTAAAGCATTTTGGGTGTTGTTGATAATGTTTCGGGAAACAAAATATACAAAATATACCCCATCATGTACCTTGTAATTCTTTATTGTACACAAATGAAAAAACAATTACAAATAAGGCAATAAAAAAAGACATGTACAAAGGCGAGCTTAACCCTAAAAGAGTTTTCTACCAGCAAACCTTTAAGTTTAGAGAGAATTAAGCTTATAATAATGGTGGATGCATTGTGTACCATTTGATTAAATATATTTAAAATTACCTACACCTACCTACACTTTGATTCTAGATTTAAACTCTACCTTTGAATGCGAGTCTTTACTGCCGTACGAATACTACGAAAAAAAATGAATACCGTATTGTACTTAACCTTATCCTCGTAGAATATGGACTATATTATATTTAAGACTACTCGTATATTATTTTTTATTTTTTTTTGATAACCTATCATGTCCCACTGCTGGGCAAAGGTCTCCCCCTTCAACTTCCATACTCCAACATTACAACTCGTATATTTATTATATTTATATTCTAAGTACGCGCATTTAAAACGGATTATTAAATTCTAGTGATTTTATGATACTAGATGACGCTGTGTGTCCAGGGATATTTATTTATTTTTATTAATGTATTAATAAAACTTGTTTTTACGAACTTCTAAGTCTTTTTCCATTTAAAAATAGAGGATTTCAATTATTTTTTTCAATCAATAATTTAAAAGATACCATCGGATTGATAGTTTCATGAACAGGCCCCGAACTCCACAATAGAGGCTGATTGATGGCTGAATTTAAACGTCGTTTTCCGTAAGTCTGATTAATAGTGAGCGCTGGACACCGAACTACGGTTTCTTTATCTCATTAGTACGGATTTGTTACACTGCAGCTTGCAAAATGATTATTTACTCATTCAAATTAATATTCGTGGTCATTTCAAACACTACATTTTACCGTAAAAAAAAAAAAAAATATTCTTGAACATTCCACACAGCGTCATCTAGTCCCAAGCTAAGCAACTTAATGCTTGTGTTATGGTAACCAGATGACTGATACACTCGTACTACTTAGATAAATTTTTTTTTGTAAATACATACATATTATAGATAGAAAAACATCCAGACCCGGAACAAATATCTGTAGAACATTTACAAACATTTGTCCCGCGGCGGGGATCGAACCCGCGACCTCCGTATCTCAGTCGGGCCTTCACCCAACTGCGCCACAGAGGTCGTCAAGGTCGAGAGGTTGATCTTTTACGGAAATCAGTTGACTGATAAAATAAAAAATACTTTTCCAATTCATACTATATAGTTGAGTCTGGAACAAAAATCGACCAATAAATGTTCGGGTTCATCACACAAACATTAATTGAGTAAAGACCCACATCTTTACTGACGCTGACTCTGACTTTGACTTGACTTGACTAACTTGAATTTTAATCATATGGTAGTGGCTAAATGCATGGCAAAAGCCGGCGAAGCCAAAATAAAGAAGAAAAAGAAGAAGAAACATGAATTGTTCGTAATAGAAATTAAACTCACAACCTGCAGTATTCAAAGCTGAAGCCATATTATATCAATTCACAAAATAAAATACAAATGCTGTTGAATTTCAGTTTGCAACTTATAGATCCATCGCCTCCTCGCCCATTTCCATTTAAACTAGTTTATCCCTCTGATACTTTAGATTTCATTATAATTTCTACTCGCTAACCAACCATTAAAATGACTAGCGCATACAAAACATCGTATTTTTATTTATTTATTTATTATTCGGAAAACCAACAGCTAAAGTAGACAGAAATAGATACAATAATAGCTCTAGAAAGCCAACTACAGGTTCTCACTGATAGAAACATAACATTATATAATAAATGTGGGTATTATTATTATTGTAGGTAAGTGCCCTTTTTGTTGAACTCAAAAACATTTCTTGAAACTAGAACAATTTTACGGATCAAAGCATTATCAAGTAGGTACGATAACTAGACCTCGGTCCCTGGTTCAACAGTTTTGTAAAGGTGCAAATATTTGCGAGCCATACACATTTTCCGGTCGGAAATCGAAATGGTTAATGTCAACAGTGCCCGGCTACTGTTGACAACTACCGCGCTTCGGACCTTAGGGTATGTGCTGGGGTAAACGGTGACCGTCATATTCCGGCTGTAGGCAGAAAAAGTTAAAGAAGATGATTAGCCTTAGTCCTTTTTATACAGCATTTAAGTGTAATAAATAATCTTTACTTGTGTGATACAATAAAAAATTACATGAGAGTTAAGTCCTTTGTCTTACTATTTCTTTGTCTTATTATTTTTTTGGGCGTTTTGACGTTTTCTTCTTTAACTTTTAATAAGCTCAACTGCCTAACAACTATCCTAAAACACTATGTCTGCTTGTAAGTTGGTGATTTAACGAGTTTTGTAAAAGTTTGTAACATACATCTTAACACTACGGGAAAGTGGACAGAGTTTATGTAACAAAAGATTAATAAGTATGACTAGTGTTAAGTGGCTAAGTGATATTTAAAAATGAATAAATATGGGGGAGACCTTTGCCCAGCAGTGGGACACACTATAGGTTTCTAAAAAAAATAAAAAATATATATATTGCCTAGCAAATATAGACAAATGATCAAAATCTGTAAAACAAGAAAGTAAGAAAGAAAACGTTAATTTGACACATAATATACAAAGCACGCATAACATAGCAAAAATAACAAAGGAAAGTTAAAAACACATAATTAATAAATGACCCATAAAATTAATTACCAAGCAGAAAAGTTTCATCTACAAAAGCGACCGTCAAATTCCGTCCCCCGTTTATTGAAGTTCCCTCTACAGTACCAACCGAACAAACATAGTGAGGCATAAGCGGAAAATTCAAATAAGCTGGAATAAACGAAACGCCACAGTTATCGAGAGTTTGCCGAAGCGAAACGCATCACGGCAGATACACAAAGGGACAACGTTATTTTACTTACAACTTGTTGCCTATTTTGACGACATCGTTTGGACGGTTGGCAGAGGCAAATGTGGGTTAGAAACCGTGAACTATAAAAATATGGATGCATTATTTCATGTGAATGAAGTTACAGAGAACCCAAAAAAACATAGAGTTAAGTGTCGAATGAGTTCGGAAGATGGAACTCCAAGAAATATTCGGTTTTTTGTAAATAAATCAAGTTATTTTTTAGTTTTTATTTGAATAAAAATACTGAGCTAAAATACTGAAGCAATTTTGTTTTGCTGTTAAGCTTTTTACCACTTTACCAGCTACCAGTGACTTCATAAACAAAATGCTTGGTAAAGCTGCATCAATTTTAAAATGTATTCTTTACTTCAGAATAAAACGTGTTCATATCTACACAAAATAATAAAAACACGGCCAAAATATTACTTTTTTAATAAAAACTCTGTCATTACATTAGAGATGATCACTACCATCTCCATTGATAGAGTTTTGGTTTGACCATTTGAAAATCTCTGTCAAGGCATTTTTGGCAGTATTTTGCACTTTTTACATTAAAAAAAATAAAATAAATAAATATCCTTGGACATTCCACACAGCGTCATCTAGTCCCAAGCTAAGCAATTTAATGCTTGTGTTATGGTAACCAGATGACTGATATACTACATATAGATACATTTTTTTTTTTTTTTTTAAATACATACATATTGTAGGGTGGTTTCCCTAGGGAGGATAGGGATAACACAAAAGAAAAAGAACAAAATATAAAAATACAACAAACTTAATTTTATTTTAGAAAACTCCTATGTCTCATATTCCTAACAGTACAGGAAATGGGGTGTAGCTTCAATTATTACAATACAATTTATCATTACAAACCAGGCCTATTGCTACTGCCTATTACAAACTCTAAATAAACTAAAACTCACTTAGTTTCGACATTACATAATATATTCCGTGATACCACGCCTAAAGATGAAGGGAAATAGTAATAAATGGGTTGGTGACCTGCCTTGACCGCTTACTCGTTTACCAGATGAGAGAATTGAAAGGAGAAAGTAAGAATCTTGGTTTTTTTTCACCGCACCGGAGTCGAGCAAATGTCCACGTATAGTTAGGTTAAACTGGGTTAGGTTTAGAGGGGTCGGTTTCGAAACCGCCGAAATTTACGCGAGCACCGCTCAGTTACCTGATTTAACATACACAGTCTGGCCGCACTCACTCACAGTACCGAACAGGGGGGACACAGCGCATGGGACGGTTACGTTTCCGGCGTAGAACGGCGGGCAGAGGCCTTCGCAGCGGTTCTTGCCCGCGTCGGGCGAGCGGAAGCAGGAATGTGTGGCACGACACGCCACGTGCACGTCTCCAGCGGACAGAAAAACCTCTTTGTTCTGAAATTGACAGAACAACGTACAAGCAGATGCGAAAGACGGTGCGAAACCCATGCGAATCTTAGGGAAGGTTAGCGTTCAAGCCTCCATATACCTGGCTAGCACGCGGAAGCCTAAGCCTAGGGTCCGCAGGGTGAAACAAGGGTCACACGTGAGGATAAGTAGGTAGCAGGACAAAAGCATTCCTTACCAGAGGTATGATAAGCTCGTCCTGGATAAAACGCCTGATGTGTCGTCGCGCACAAATTCAGACAAATCGAATTCTCTGCAGAGCAGGAGAAAAATCTAAATGGATCGAATGCCGGACAGCCACGTCTTCTCCAAACGTCAATATCGATCTTTTGATAGATCAGTCACGTTCACAGTGACACTGACAGTTGGAACGAATCAACTGGTGTGTCCACCTCAGACTTGACAATTACCCCTGACACTGGCAAATATAAAAGTATGACAGCCGTACGTCTGTCTAATATAATATAACCTATCTCGCTGAAAGGAAAGTTTGAAATTTGACGTGGGAAAATTTGAAACATTAAAATTGTATAATCTTGAAAAAAACGAAGTTACAATATTATACATAGAAAACACCCAGACTCGAGACAAATATTTGCAGATAATGCAAACATTTGTCCCGTGGCGGAAATCGAACCCGCAACCTCCGCGTCTCAGGCGGGCCTTCGCCCGCTGCGCCACAGAGGTCGTCAAATTTAAATTTTGTATCCGAATTACGTCTTGAATCCATCCCCATTCCAGCTCGGTATAGAATAAGCAGTCCCTTAAGCAGGCCTGAAGGTAATTGATATAAAACGACTTAGAAACAAATAAGGCTGTCGGGCTGATATTACGCAGAAAACATTAAACATCCACCTGTTGCTGTCATTAATCATTGGCAAATATTAAAGCTTCGGCCAAACTGTAGCGGCCAGACAGCAATTAAATAGGTACTAAATAAGTATATTAATAGTTATATAATGAGTCAAAAATATATGATTATTATATTTAGATTTAAAGGTAAACTTCATATTAGGATCTAAAAATAGTTTTTAGAAAAACTTTTTCTTTTCGCGATCACAATTCATATTTATTAATCGCGACGTTTCGGCTGTTGCAATAGCCTTGGTCACGGGTGGACTGGACGTAAGTAACGTCAGGACGTAAATAAATAAGGTAAATAACGCGATAAAACCCCGTGTCCATGTATTTATAATTATGGATCTAAAAATGCCTAAAAGAACTGAAAAGAATATGTCTAACTACTGCATCCTGGGAATATTGGGTGTAATCAATTTATTTGTGGAAACTTTTAATTGGCCTTAGCAATTTATGCTATAATATTTTTTTTCATAAGCGTGTGTAATTATTATTATTTATATTATTATCATAGCTGTAAGGTTGTCAAAAATTTCAAAATAAAATAAATAAATCATATCGATATACCCATAAAAACGTCCTAAAAACACCATCATATGAACAATATCTTTTCAATCTTACAGTTAGTTGCAGGAAGCCATCTCAAATAGAGTTCCTGCAATATTGGTACTTGTTTGCACTATGACGTGACTGTTGCAGTAGATACAATGCAGTAGGTGTATTAAAACATGTAGTATACTATATAAATATAATTTATTTAGTACTCAATTAATTAGCCAGGCTCTTAGTACCTAGTTACAAACTTTTCTAATTTTTCTAATGTTCAATATTAGTAGGCTTGCCTAGTATCAAAACTAGACAGATCAATCAATCAACTGCAATGTCTGATGCTATCTAAGCCGCAGAATTCTCCACAATATTATACTTACTTTATTAATGAGCAGTCAGAACACGGACCCACAACAGGCATTAGAATCACCTAGCATGTAAAACGAAACTTAAGTGATCCTTGAGGTCCTAACAAGAATAAATTATTTTTCTTTCTTACAAACAGACATGAAGGTTTATATCGAAAATAGTTATTCTAACAGACTCATCAAACAAATTATAAAAACTATAAAGAAATTATTCTTAAGCTTATTTTTTACTAGCTACGCCCCGCGGTGTTACCCGCGTTGAAAAGTCCGGGTCTCGTACTCTAGTTTGAGTGACGATACCTCGATGTCTCTACCTCGACGGCACCTTTTATTCATGGTTTGTTACCTCGAAAGGTAATCGGTGGCGTAGTTCCTGGTAACACGGTGCCTGGTAACACTGAGATCGTTAATGACAACTTAGAATGATAGTCTTGATAGATAGATAGATATGTATATCATTTTATTGTAAACTGTTGAAATTTTTACAAAGGTGGTAGTTTGTGTTTAAATATAAGTGCAAACAGTTTGCCCTTTTCGGACGTATAACATATAAAAACTTAATAGTGGCAATTCTGAGTGTCGCAAAATCTAAACTAACCTAACTAAAATTGTTGCCGTCCCTTTCATAGCAATGGGAATAAAAAGGATGGCAATAATTTTAGTTAGTTTAGTTTAGCTTTTGCGACACTCCGAATTGCCCCCATTATCTACTTAGTGAAGCCACAGATAATATAATTCTATACTAGTAGTAAAGCTCACAATACCTTCAATCACTGAAAAATTCCTGCAGATCGTAATACACTTTAGGTATTTGTTATATTTTGTTATATTATATGACACAAAACAATAAGTATCTGATAATATTCACCATTCTAAAATCGCCTAGCCAAGTATTTGACCGAATAATTTTCTCCTGTGACACTTAATTCATTAATATATTTGCACTACTGATTACACTGTGGCCAGGTGCTAGAATTAGCATAGGTATTACGAGCTTAATAAATTCATAGTGCACTGAGCATGGTAATACTCGAATTATATTCTCTGTGACATATGCCTAATGAAAGCTGGGTCGTCTACAGCAAATGCAGGACAGCTATAGTCTTTCCAATCGTTTATTTAACTTTTGACAGATCATGCACATAAAGTTTTATAATAATTTTTGATACAATGTACTACAGGGAATACTGTACTGTCATGGACGGGATCCGCCCACTTAGAGATGTTTCATTCGTAATTAATGACAACTGGTTTTGAAATAAATCGATTATCGATTATATTAAAACATATAATAAAATTATTGTGATTATTTTTATATCAAATCACGTAAAAACCTTTATTATTTTGCATTAAAATGCCCTAAATGTCTCTGTTGTAATGCATAAATAATTTGCGTAATGAAAACAGTTCCATGGGATCGAATTTATTCGCTGAAAATTAATGAATCTAAAATAATCGTTTAGACTTACTGTAGTTGGTTCAAATAAAAAACTGTGAATGAACTGCGGTACCTACTTGTAATGAAAAGGTGCAAAATGTTGATATTCATAGTAAATAATGAGTGTGTTAAATCGATTAAAACTTCTTCATGAATAAAATCGATCGATAAAATAAATCGAATCGGTAACGGGTTAGGGTATCACTATTTGAGTCAGTATTACAGCTGTCAAAAGTTAAATAAACGGTTGGAACGAGTATAGTCTACTTTTTTTATTGCTTGTCAATGTAACATTTACAGAAACTAAACTACTTATATACATATTTACAAAACTGTACCATTCCATTGAAAATTATGTAAACTGATAATGCTGTCTGATTCTCGGGCATATTTCCGACTAGCAGTTATCTGGATTCGTTGGGCAATTTTTGTAACATTTAAACGGTACTTTGTAAGGAGAGGTTAGTAGATCCATTGTAGGTATAATTTAAGATCAGTTTCAGCAAAATAAAGATCTGTCTATGTTGTTGTTTGGTAACGATCCTGAGATATTTAAAGTATTCGATTAGATGACTTAATATATGAATATAATAAAAAAATGGTAAAAATATACTAGGAGAACAGAATGTGCGGGAGATAAAGTCACAAGTTGTTGATTGGAATGTGTTGAGGCTATGGCAGACGTCTTGCGTTATTTCGTACATGTGAACCCAATTTAACTTCTCAGAATTCGCAACTAATTTACAAATTTCAGTAACTATTGTTGAAATCTGCTTTGAAAAGATGTTGACTTGTTTCAAATTGTGTCTTTCAACAAGTTTTTGATTTAATTAAGTAATCTGAAGTTACAAGTTTAGTTTATTAGATTTTAAGTAACTGTTTTGACATCACAACTGATTTACGCATAAAAGGAGCTTATTTAATAAGGCTGCAACTACACGGGGATATTTACCGCGTGACAACATATCACATAACACACGCCTTGCCTAACTACGCGCTCGCTAGCGTGTAGTTGAATATTTTTTGGAGTTGACTGTGACAATTTTTTATAAATTATCTGTCAAATAACTATACGTTAGAATCAAAGACGATTAATATCTAGAAGACAGACAAAGGCCATACACAAAATCGTAACCCTAAAAAATAGCCTGAAAACTCTAAAACATCAATTTTATCCAAGAAATTTCAATTACTTTCTAGTTAAAAATGTTTAAATATTGAATATTGTTGCTACCTACTACTAAGTATTGAAATTTCTTGGATAAAATTGATGTTTTAAAGTTTTCAGGCTATCTGGTACTGCGGGATCGGGTTACGATTTTGTGTATGGCCTTTGTCTGTCTTCTAGATATTAATTGTCTTTGGTTAGAATGTACAGATTGATTGTGTTTATGATAATTGCTCAGTTAGCAATATGTAAGTATTAATTGGCCAATAGTTTCCATCTATACTCATCTAACGCGACTCACAGCTCAAAATATTACGCCTATTTTGCCTCAACCTTAATGTTTACAATTAAAGTAAAGACAGCATGTAATAATAGGCTTTAGAGTGAATAACACCTTAGCGCAAATAAATTAGACTTATTGATTATTATTTAGAAGGTGCAAGACCACGAACCCACAACCCCAGAATTGTTGATTGAAAATCTACGTACATTCCACTCCGCTGAGACACCTAAATAAATATTTTTCAATAACCCTATTGTTCCACCTGTTGCCAACAACGATTTATCATCCGAGAATTATATTCCTCTATAATAAATTATTATTTTGCTTGAGCGAATTAAATACTGCTTTATTTTGATATTAAGACGTTTCTGTAATTTGAAATGTTTATTGGTTTTATTTCTAATCTTGTAAGACAATGATGGATCATTAATTGATAAATAAGTTTATTAATTTATCAAAAGAAGTCGATGGCTGTTGAGAATCCATAGTATTTGTGAAGATTTTTGTGTTTTTTCATTTACTTTTGTTTAAAAAGGTAATATTCGATAAAAACCTATGATTATCAAACACTGACGGTAGCCTCATATACTTTATTCGGCTGATTTTTTTTAAATGACATTATTTACTCTTCAAACACACACTTAATTCAGACCACAATTTGAAAGGCAATGTGCCGAGAAAAAATGTATTTTAATGATTTATATTCTTTACCATGAACTCTCGTTCTCTAAATATTAAGTTTGTAATTCAACAACTGTGTTTTTTATTATTTGTAATCAATAACCATAGCAATACAGGCCAAGGTAGTGTATCTAGACAATAAAACTGGCAAAACAGCATTCAAATCAGTGAACTACTACGGTACCACACACGATGTAGCGGTCAAACTTATAAAATCTTTGTGTGGTCGATTGTTAAAAAATCTAAATACTTACTCATGTTCCTCTTTTTAGGAATTTTTTTAAATATGATTTGTTGCTTATTGTACAAGCAGTGAAAATCACTGTATTTTCATTTATCATTTCCCGGAATATTATTTTTCATCAACCATTATTATTTGAAGCGATAACCTGCCTGTTTACAAGTTTCCGAACGAATTGAATTAGCCGACTTTGATAAATGTGAGACGTCTTCGTAACTTTTGGCAGTTCGGTGGCTGCCTCCGAGAAGTTGTAAAGCTATGAATAAAAATATTTCTCTTGATGAAAAGCTTTGAAATTCAGTGCGGAATAATTTTAGTTTTGTATACTCGTATATAAAGGTTACCAACGAGGAAGTATTGAACAGAGTTAAAGAGCAAAGATTGTTAATGAATACCATCAAGAATAGAAGAGGAAAAATGATTGGTCATCTTATACGACATGACAGCTTTATAAGGAACATCATAGAAGGAAAAGTAGAAGGAAGGCGAGGAAGGGGAAGACCAAGAATTAATTACATAAGTCAGATAAAAGAGAAGGTCGCTGTCATGTCGTATCAAGAAGTAAAAGAGATCGCATTGGAAAGAAGTATATGGAGGAAATTGCATCATTACACCGACAAGAGCTGAGCTCTTAAGTTTTATGTATGTATGTATACTCGTATCTATGTATAGACTTATTGATAGCCATACTTTGTGTATAAGTTCTTTTATTCATGTTGTGTTTTTGACGTTAATGCCAAGTTGAGCCATGTTGGCCGAGTGGAATGTTCTTTGACTTTCGATTCGGAGTAACATCCAACAAATAGTAACAAGTAGCCACTAAAGTTAGATATTGTTAATAAATGTTACCGTGTTGAAAAGTGTTGAAAGAAAACAAAATGAGGAAACCCGCAGCCTAGTTAGCCCTACCAATTGACCCTTGTATTTACTATGGATGTGGAGGATGGTTGAAGTGGTTGAAGTGTCGAAGCCTTTTCCATAAGATTATAAATCATCTTGTAAAACATGCATAGGTTAATGTTTAATACTGATGTTACTTAATACATTTTTCAACAAACTTCGTGATGGATCAACACTTATCACCGTTCAGTGATTATGAATTAGCAAAACTTAAAAAATAAGTTTTTTAAAATTCCTTTGTTCAACGTAATAATAAAATAAAATAGGCGGTGGCGCTAGTTTCACCCATACAGGCACCTTAAGACACGTTTTTCTCAAAGCCCCACTTCGATGACAAAATAGTAAATAGATACTTCCTAAAATTCCTGTGATCGGTTCAGAGTTCAGTAAAGGTCAGTACTCACATACAGTATTACTCGATAGTTTTACTCGAAGTCGAGTAAATATCAACGTGTGGACCGCAAAACTCACAGCTCGAAGGCTCGCACCGAGCCGGCTCGATGGCTCGAACGGTTCGGTGAATACTGAACGGCGCGCCTCACTCGATAGATCAATGCTCAATGTGTGGACGAAAGCCCATGCCATGGGTTTTACTCGTCAGTTTAGCTCGATCGAGTAATACCGTATGTGAGTACCGACCTTAAGCGTGAGTCACTGGCACGAGTATAAAGCGCTCCAGGTAACTCTATGATATTGCATCTAGTTGAAGTACTCATTTCCTCCTTAGAGGTTCAGTGGCTCAGGTTTATGAGTGAGTAACTTTTCATCGTCTCATAACCTTCTATACTTACCTAGTGTAGTTGTTGTGTACTTACTTTCTTTGTTGTATCTAGGAGCTGAGGATTTTCAATCTTTTGAAGAAAAGAAATATTCTAGAATATTTTTTAAATTTCTAAGCTATTTTACATCACATCTCAGTGTACCCGTAACATTCCCAATCAACCTATCTGGTACATTGTAATAAAACTGAACATAGCCACCGAGTCACGTCTGGACAACTCAACTTTAAAACATCATAATTCTTGCTTACCATCATATTTCTAGGGCAAGTGGGCTGTAAACATAGTGTCAGGTAGATGCAATGGGGTACACTCGACCACTGAAAGTTCTAGTTCGTTCATTCGTATGAGCAAGTGGCTAACTCTGGTGACGGAGTTTTTAGGCCGCCTAAGTTCCTAGTTCTAGTTAAACATAAACTTAATACTGACATAACGTAACTAAACGCTTTGTAGTTAATTTCACATAATTATTTGGAATAGTATAAAACTGTTCTATGATATTGACCATAATAAGAAACTCGGCAATCGTGAAACATATAAAAACATAGTCTTTTTTAAACTTTCGCGATCAGAACACATGATTAAACATATATTTACGGGTATTTATCGCTATTTACTAAATACTAAATAGCGATAAATACCCGTAAATATATGTTTAATCATATATAAAAACATTATCATAATTGGTCATAATCCTACATAAATGTTTGATATAAAAAAAAACAATAAAAAATAATGAGAGACTGAATCACTTATATACTTATGTCGATCCAAATTACAAGTTATTAGCCATGATGAAGACTTTAAATTTCCGCCACGAGTAAATCACTGTTACAAACATACTTCTAAAAATGTGAACTAGATATTTTCCAAGCTGACAGTACCATAAAGCCGCATGCTCGTAAAGCGTCGGGATCGCTTATTCATTGGCACATCAGAGACCCTTGTTAAAATTCTATTCGCTTGCATTATGATGTGTATGTACTTATATGCCTTAGTTTTGACAAAGCGTCAATGGTAGTACTGAGTAATGATTTTAGAGACGTAACCAAGTGGGAAAGCACCGATTTTAGACTCTAAAGGATTTTTCATGTGGTATGGTAACATCGAGGTAGTATTATAGATCCACAAACAGACAAATAAAATGTAAACTCCAAAACTCGGCGCACGCTACGTAGTGCGCAGAGTTTTCCTTTTTTGCGTACAAGCGACATTGAATAAACATGTTTTCTCTCTTTCTTTCTAACATTAAAACAAACGATATAACGTCTACATTCAAATGTCAAATGTCATTGTAGAACATTGAATTTGCACGCACATTTTTTGAGTGTTGTCAGCTATTAGATTGTGACTCTTTAATACTACCTCGATGTGTGGAAAAAAACATAACCTCTTTATCACTTTGTTATACACTCTAAAGGATAACATCGTAAAGGCATAGTCTTTTTTTAATTTACGTGATCAGAACGCATAATCAAAATACAAAGGTAAATAGCGATAAATACCCGTAAATATACGTTTTATCACCGTAAAGCCATTTTCCAATGGCTGGCGATAGGCTTGCAGTAAGTACATAAAATAATTACGATGGGCATATTAAGTAGTTATATTTAATCGGGCCTCTAAAGGTTATTTTTGGGAAACTTCAATCATTTAGAAAAGTATTAAGATAACTTTATGATCATGCAAACATTCATCCCTCTTCAAATGCGATGCGAATTTTGATGGGCTCTACCTGATACAAATTTTAATTTAAGTAATTTAATTTTGTCTATTTTGTGTAATTTTATATAAATTTATCATTTAAATGTAATATTATGAGCTTTAATTTGTATAAATTTTGTGTCTAATGTAATTTAAATGTCTATGTGTAATTTAAAATGTGTCTATGGATTGATTGTATGATCTAAAATAAATGACTAATAATAAAAAAGCAAACCTGTGTCTTTTACAACTTATTTATCAAACCACAAACGTCATCATTTCTTACAAGAGATAGGAAACAAAAAATCACTTCCACGAAATAAACCGTTACTTTAAACAACTCAAAACGTTTCGTTTCCGTTCCAAATATCCTTCGAAATAGAACGTTAGTTCAAGAGACAAAGCCACGCTGTATACATTATGTTCTATGTACCTACTCGCACAAAGATTTTGCGGAGGTTTCGGAATAGGTTATGTAAATGCAAAGAATATAAGTTCATATCAACCGATGCACGTCGTTTTTTAGGCGACACACAGGCGTCTAATCTGGACGGTGTGTTTCCATCAAAAATATGTGAAAAATACGAGTGACACACTGCGCTGAAGGGGCTGGGAAAATTATGTTTTATTGGAATTAACAAATTCACGACCCATTTTTAGAACAACAGTTCAGTAGTCGAACTAGATTTTTTTTCCCTATTTCCGTAACTTTTTTCGTACCTAAATAAATTATTACTCGCATATTCTACGCGGACGTTGCATTAGGACCGTTCCTAGAATCGCTCTGTTTCAGCATTCTCTTTTTCATACTCGAAATAATACGACAACCTCTTTGCGGAGTGGGTGAAAGTGATCTGCAAATATTTGTCTCGAGTCTGGGTGTTTTCAAAGAAAAAATTATCTATGTAATCAGTCATCTAGTTACCAAATCACAAGCTTTAAATTGCTTAGCTTGGGAATAGATGGCGCTGCGTGGAATGTCCAACGATTTTTATTGGCACTACTACAAAGTTGTCAGTGTCGTTCCAAAATGCTGTGAAGAAGGCGAAAGAAATGCAAAGTTGACGGCTGTATAATAGAGCGTGTTCATCCACAATAGTGTCCCGTATCGCACCCACTCATACCGCATCGTCGTTGGCAAGGCACCGCGTCGCTCCAATTGTGATTTATTCGCGACAAATGCCTAAATAAAGCCGCGATATTGCCCCGACCCCGTGTACAAGTACTCTTATTTACATCAATGCGTATAGTGAGGCAGTGCCTTTATACGGCCTTATTGAAGACTCAGAGGCCGTACTCGAGATCAACAAAAACGAAGTTTCGTGTCAATTTTCGGGGTCAGCTTATGTTAGTGGATACTAAATTCGTAATAGTTTACCAACATAATTGGAACCCGAAAATTGTCACGAAACTTCGTTTTCGTTGATCCCGAGTAAGCTAGGCCCTTAACCTTTTTTGGTGCTAGCATGTGCTAGTAATAAAACGGTGGCTTTGGAAAGAAATTTTGTAAAAAAAAGTTAATTGAAAAACCACAGGTATCAAGTACAGCTACCCAATTAATGGATTATTCCATAAACCACATTGGCTTTCCACATTAATGGCGATTTGTGGCATATGCATAACCCATTAACTTACAATTGAGCTAATTTTGGAAATTTATGGAAATAACCTCGAAAAACACAGCCTTTTTTTATAAACTGTAGAATGAAAATTATTATTTAAACAAGCTGCGCCTCGCAGTGTTATCAGCGGTGAATAGTTCCCGTTCCCGTGGGAATACTGTGATCAAAAGTAGCCTATATTATTAATCCAGGGTAAGCAATCCTAATACCAAATTTCATTCAAATCTGTCCAGCATTTAGAAGGTGTAACAAACATTCACACTTACATACTTACACACATACACTTTCAGAAATAATTTTAAAATCATTTAGGTATTGTTTCTACGTAGATTTTATCTAGGGTTTGGTTTGTTTGTATGTTTGGGGTAACCTCAGAAAATACTCATCCGATTTCAAAAATTGTTTCATCGATGTGTGGCATAGACTTTCCGAATAAACAAAGGCCATTATCAAGGTACCACGCGAGTGAAGCCGCGGGCTTGTAGGCTAGTTTATCAACAAAGCTAATATTTCTCATACATTATAGAGCAAGGTAATTAAGAGTACGTAAGTACATTAATCTCATATTTATTTCAGTGTTTACTTGCGACCAGGATTACCTTAATATCTGAGTGGGATCGGGGCCTAATTAACTGGCGATCCACTGCTGCTTTATTGAAACAGAAATTATAGGATCCTGTGATGTCCGTTTATGCATTAGTTAGTGGCAATTCAGAGTGTCGCAAAAGCTAAACTAAAATTAATGCCATCCTTTTTACTCCCATCGCTATGAAAGGGACGGCAACATTTTTGGTTAGTTTTTGTTTCATATATATTTTGTTGCCTTATGCTTTTTTGTAATTTGATTTGTACCATTTTTGTGTGTGTTGTCAGTAAACTTTTTCTTTCTTTTTTTCATTTATCTCGGGCCACATATTTTCTACGAGGTTTTATACGCTATTTGGCTAGGCTAGGTGGGCTAGGATGTAGATAAATACCCCATTACATAATTACTTACATAATTCATTACTTAGGTACATGTCATATTAATATAAAATTTTAATAATGATTTATTATTTTAATTATTACTAAGCACATCCCGCTATATTTATATGGTGCTAATATGTAAGATAAGCACCAATTTTTTTTTTTAAGCATTTTAAACGCATTATAAGTACCTACCTATTTTTAAGTAGATTGGTCAAAGTATTCTAAATGCATTATACCTTTTGAGTTGATTAGTTACCGCTACCGCTTCCGCTTCCGCTTAAACTTGTGGCTCCGAACCCGGCAGTCAATATCGGAAAACAGCCCGAGGAGCTGATTGTTAACTGCGACAACACAATTACCCGCATTACACACACACGCAAACACGCGGCGTAATCCGAAAGCATTCTATGTGTTTGGACGGAGCTTTATAGACGTAGTGCTTGTAAATCGATCTAGATGAGATAGATGAGCTGGATGCGCCTATATATCGATGTACTATCCACTCCTAAATTGGCTTATATAACCACATAAGGAAGTGCTTATCAGAAACAGACACAGCATCGTCTGAAATAGACGTAAAGGCCTATGATGATGATTACGATGATTTCGCTGTAAAATCTGTACAAAATATTAAAAAGAATGATCGAGAGTTGTAAAAAGGTTGTATAAAAGCGTGCAATGCGCTGTATGCGAGGCACGCTGCGATATTAGCCGACATGTTCTAAACAAAGGCGCAACTTCGTCACAATCCCGCTGAATTGAGCTGGACAGGTATGACGCGTGTTGCCTACGGACTTAGGCCTTTGTGTCTGGGTAAGTAAGAAAGTAAGTTCGTATGAGCAAGTGGCCAATTCTGGTGACGGAGTTTTTAAGCTATTACATAGCTTCTATCGCGGGCCTTGAGCGTGGAGACCGAATCCAGAAATTCCGTAACGAAAATAACCTAACACCCCCCATGCAATAGCTTTACCGCAGCAGTCTCCGAGTGCCAAACGTCTTTTTTCTTTAAGTTTTAAGTTTTGTGTCTGGGTAACCTCCACTGTGTCTGGGTCACAGTAGAATCACCTAGCTTGTGAGACGTTTCTATGTGATCATTGAGGTCCAACTGATTTAAATAGATTTTTAAATTATGTTTTCTGGTCCACATTTACGTACCTACTAAAAACACGTCATACTAGATGGTTGTATCCTTATTCGGTACACAATCTTTCAGATCTATCAAACAGGACAAAAACTATAAAAACTCAAACAGACATGGTCCATCTATAACACAAGTCATTCATTCATGAAAAATTTGCTTGTTACTCGTACCAAAGACGATTAATATCTAGAAGACAGACAAAGGCCATACACAAAATCGTAACCCTAAAAAATAGCCTGAAAACTCTAAAACATCAATTTTATCCAAGAAATTTCAATTACTTTCTAGTTAAAAATGTTTAAATATTGAAAATTGTTGCTACCTACTACTAAGTATTGAAATTTCTTGGATAAAATTGATGTTTTAAAGAATTCAGGCTATCTGGTACTGCGGGATCGGGTTACGATTTTGTGTATGGCCTTTGTCTGTCTTCTAGATATTAATCGTCTTTGCTCGTACTATGTCTTGTATTACTAATTATTTATTAGTATTCTTCATGATTAATAAGTCGATGTAAATTGTTTAGAAAATTACAATTTATTTCAAGAAAAAAAAACAAGTGATTGTTGATCTTTTGGATATTCACGACGTGTATTTTTCTTTTGTATGCAACACCCTTGTTCCGCACAGTTTTTCGTGCACTACCTATTTCCCAAGTCCAAGGCTTCTGTGGTCCCTATCCGAGCTGAATACCAAGCAGGCGACACACGGCAAGACGCACAATTAGATTAATCTGTGAACATGAATTATCATAACATAACTCTAATAACATAATCTCTCTCTCTCTCTTTTCAAAAACTTGAATATGAGCTAAATATTGATTGGGTAGTTCCTCTTTCTTACCCATTCGATTTTTAAAAGATCTTAAATAAACCTTGGACTCGGATTCGGAATTGGGAATCCGAAATTGAGAATTCGGAATTTGAACATATTTTTTTTTATTTGAACATAAAAAATAAGGTAAGTCAGTCTTCTCAATCTAAAATAGAAAGCTTAGGGGTCCTAAGTCCACAGATAATCAAAAACTCTGTAGGTACATTATAATGTCTGTAAATCGTTAATCGGGTGTCTGTTTCGTGTCAATTGGAATTTACGGTTTCTGGGTGGAAAAGTTATGGAATTTTCTCACAATTTACGATTATTTTTGATTTTTAGAAGTTTTTTTTAGTACCTACCTGTAAATGAACAATAAATTAAATTTACAACTAAAAGCAGCTTTCGGTTTCATTTGCATGCAGATTACTTTCTGGAATACAATACTGTACGTTTTTTATTAGTAAGTATATACCTACAACAACTGAACGAAAAACAAGCCTCTTGCATCGCAAATGAGCCAGTCCTGGATTAGTCAACAGGCCTTATAGGCCGTGGTCTAGGGCGGCTGCGTCCAAAGGGCGGCAGATTTCAGAGGCCGCTTACTCGATTCTAGACGGTCAAACAAATTCACTGGTTTTTTCATGGTTCATAAAAAATATAAATCCGTCACTCGTTCGTTCGTATGAGCAAGTGGATAACTCTAGCAATCACCCACTGCGCTACACCAGTCGTCGAGATAATTAAAGTTGAGACCTTTTCACTTCAAATAGATCAAAGCAATATAATAGAGAGTTTATGCTCCCATTTCCGATACAAACCACAATCCCACAGTATATCCCGAGTATACCCCGGGTATACCCCGAGTATACCCCGGGTATTAGATATAGAACCTGCGGGTCAAGTTAATGCCGTCATTGAATCTAAGTCAATAGTCCGCCATAACGTTCGTAACATTTCATATACTTCAACACAGAGAACCTATTTTTCTGGAATAGCCTCCAACTGCGACCCTAAACTTAGGCACTTACCTTGTTCCTCGTTTCTCTAGGCACATGAAATAATACTACGTACTAGGTAAGTACTTACCAAAGTTTAAAAGTGCTTTACTTCCAAGTTTGAATTTAGGGTAAATTTTATTTTTCATTTTAATTTGTTATTTTAGTTTTAATAATATTAGGGACATAAATGTTTGTGATCTGCAAATAGTCTGTGTGTATGTCAAATGGTTGTCTCGAGTATGGAAGTTTTCTATGTATACCTCCGTTACGTTCCTCCAAATATACATAGATATATTCAAAGGATCTGAAAAAGCCTAAATGATTGGATTGAATGTGGTCGACACATTCAATCAAATCATTTAGGCTACACCTTGGGAATACAGTTATGCTTTTAAATAGTTTGACGTAGCTGTGTTACAACTTGGCGGTCACAACTTGGGTGACCGCAAGTGGCATTATCAGCTGAGCGCTTCCGTGCTTCGGAGGGCACGTTAAATTGTCGGTCCCGGCTTTTAAAGTCGTTAAGCCATGACGGAGGCCTTTAGGCGGCCTAAAAACTCCGTCACCAGAGTTGGCCACTTGCTCATACGAACGAACGAAGCTGTGTTACAACACCGTGGTCGCGGGCGAACCTTATTGTGATCGCGAAAGTTTAAGAAAGACTAATACAGTCATGTTTTTTTTAATTTAATTTCTCGTACTAAAATTGTATTGGTTTGTTGTCTCTTCTATTTGTATAGCATCAGAGAGAGACATCGGATTCCCGTCACGCGCGCCGCTGACGGATTGGGCCGCGCGCCCGCATACCAATGCCTCGGATAGTTTTCATAACGATAACCGGGATTATGATATGTTGTGGTTATTGTGTACCGCCTAATTCTCTCCAATCGTTTTTTTGATGGAGTCTTTGAGGTAACGCTCTGGTTTTTTAAGAAATTGGGACGTTTGACAAACAAGATCATAATAAATTTCAATCCAAATGTCCTATAGTGTATTATATAATCTGTGCCTATACCCAACCACTCATATTGACACTAACCAGACCTAGGGATAAAGACTATCTGATTATGACTATAGCTTAGTCCAATATGCATCGCGCGATTTGATGCTCATCGGTTCAACCAGTGGTGCATCGATTATTTTAAAGTTTCGTAAAACAAGCGTAAATATCCCGATACCTAAATAAATAAATGAAAGATTAATAACGGGATCAGAGGAGACAGACCCGCAACACGTATCTAGTCAACGGTGAGTTTAAAGCCTCCTTCTACCGTGATAGGCCAGAAAAATAGAAGTCAGGTCCTAATAGTAAAGAAGCTTTGCAATGTAGATACGATTTATACTGACACAACATAATTTTGTATGCCTAAGGCTGTGTCCACAGTAGACAAACTGTTAGCGGCCGACTGAGTGAGCCGCAAATTTGTGGCAAACTAAAATTTGAGTTAGCTGCAAACTCAGATCAATTTTCGCCATATCAACCATATCGCCGCGACTGAGACAGTCGGTGCGCGTAACGCTGCAAACTGCGTAAAGGGAGCGCAAACTAGCAAACTGTGGACACTCCATTTTAAATATGGAAAGGCGTACTAAACCGATACGTCGCAAACTCGGTCGTTAACAGTTTGCCTACTGTAGACACCGCCTTAATCCGAATTTTTCGTAGCTCATTTTACATTGAAACTATGCATCTGGCAGACAGACGAGAACCAGCCGCCAGCCACGCAATAAAGCGCGGGCCCCATAAACCGCCTCAGCCAGCGCCATGTTTTTCTCCATTTTTCCAATTTTCTCGAGGCGTTCGAACCGCGGTATTTATTATTATTTGTTTTCAATTGCAAAGTAATCTGTGGAGTGTGCAGATGCCAAGATGGGATGGGGACCTCGCGCCGATTGCTTTTATTGGACACTCTTTATAGAGATTGCATGTTTGTACTACGCTCTTGTGTAACAGTTTTAATTATATTTTTTGGCGCTTATTTCGAATTTTCGTAAGACTAAAAAATAAAATATTTTTCTATTCAGCAATTACTTTTAAACTGTTAGTCGTGTACAAGGGTGTGTTTAATTACTACTAATAACTAAGATTTATATCAAAGAAAGATGATTATTAAATTAAAATAAAAGTCGACGTTTTACATCAATGAAATACTGTTTGAAGAATGTTTCTTGATAGAGTTAAGAATCCAATTTAATCTAGAAGTATTTCGCCTTTTCTGCTTGATTGTAAAAACTACAATAAGAATCTCAATACTCGTAACGTTAGCCGTTATACGAGTTAACTCAATTTAGAAGAATATTAAGACAAAGAAAATAAAATGTAATCACTGCGCCGCTCGACCTCTGAAAATGAACTCAGAAATTCGCAAATTTAAATCTCCAAAGTTAAATTTCACGAGCTGTTATTTATAAATTCGGAAAAAGTTTAGTTTTATAGTTTGAACTTCCTCTCTTAAATAAAGAATTAAGTATCAGAAACTAAACTATCACAAAATTAACTATAACTTTACATATACAATTAGAACCAGTTGAGCCATGTAAGGATCGTTGTAAACGATCTGTCTATAGGTAGCTCAACTGATCCAAGCCATTGCCAGACGGAAGAGTAGGGGAGAGGGGGGCACAGTGAATCACTTATTTTTTAAAGAGCAATAACTCTTTAAATATTAAGGTTGGCGCTAACTTTTTTTGTGTCAAACATAGGTTGTGGTTTTAGCTACAGTATTGTTCAATAATATCGTCAATATAACAAAACAGACGAAACTTAATGAGGTTTTGAAAAAAAAATGGAAAACTATCCACTGTGCCCCTCCATAGGGGCACACTGGATATTGACTAGGGGCACTGTGGATTGCATTGGGGTGCAGTGGATAGTTGCTTTCATTTTGTCAGTAAAATTTATAGGGGCACTATGAACCTACTAGTCAGTATTAAAAATAATATTAAAGTTCATATAGCTCAACCCTTTATTCTTAATAAACGAGTATTGAGAATTAATAATCTGTCTGTAAATTATTTGGACGTTTAGTTGCTTGTTTGGATTTTTTTTTTGTACTATATGGTGTAATGGATCATGATTCACTGCACCCCAGTCCAGAGTGCCCCATAAGGTGAATTTGGAACATTTTGTAAAAAAACCATAAGTTTTTAAGTGATACGTAATATTTGAACAACAATTTGCATAGGTAATAAAAACGTGGTTTATAAAAATTACATCCCATAGCAATATTTACATCGGGTTTTTTTTTAAAAGTTCGTTAAAATTACCAAAAAATAAGAAAATGTCACTAAAAGGTCACGTTAAAGCCACAGCGCCTTTTCTCGGCTTTGTAAGCCATCGGTCACTGGCTTGAGCTAAGGGTATTGGGTAAGCCATCGCCTGGCTTGTGTTAGCGTGTGTGTATGAGCCTTAGTAAATGAGATATAGGTGTCTATCCACTGTGCCCCTTGATCCACTGCGCCCCCTGTTCCCCTACCCAAGACAATGGCAGCATTTCGGTTAAGCGCCAAAAAATATTTTTTTAAACGCGATGAATCAGTGACAATAATAACTCTTCTTCAGAGGCACTCTGCCCTATAAATCTTCTTGTTGATTAAATATTTAACAAATAACAGTGGAATTGTTCAGAAATTTCGAAATAATTATTTGAGACTGGTATAACTTAGGATGGCAAACTATTTGTTAATTTCGGAATAGTTTCATTAAGGCATCTCAAAGTCTGCGTTAGATCAGGTAGATGCTCATTCCCGTTATAATCTGAAGAGTACCGAGGAACAGATCTTGACTCCATGATCAGACCATACAATGTAAATAGACTACTTTTGATCCCGGTATTACCCTGGGAACGGGAACTTTTCACCGCGGGGCGCAGCTAGTAAAAAAATAATGCAGCGATGGGCTTGCAACCTGTCACGTATGAAATGCTGACTTTTACAAAATGTGAACATGTTTCAAAATGTACTTTTAGACTAAGGACCTGTCTACCTCTTAAGCCGGGTTGCAATATTCAACTTACTAATAACCGTGGATCTGTCGCCATAGTAATATTGTTATCTGTCAAAAAGTGTCCTACATTTTTTGTTGTCTAAACAAAGTTGCTATGGCGATCAATCTACGATCATTCGTAAGTTTAATATTGAAACCGGCCATTAGACATCTTCAAAGGCACTTGAGAAAAGAACTGAGAGAATTCTCATCGTGTCGTGGGGATGACTGTGTATCCAGTATGTTTCATTTTTATAAAAATATAAAGTAGGTACTCATTAAGTTTTATTAGTATGTCAGCTGTTCTCTCTTGCCTTGTCCCACAAGTCAGCAATCTCGCTCCAAAATCAAGACGTCAATACAAGCAAGGAGGGGCGTGATCGCGTGATTAAAATGTGCCTCCCTGAGGTTAGGCATCAATAGCTGCCATTGTTGTTATATCTTTGAAGTTCCGACTAGTTTGTTGATTAGTTATAAAACTACATAAAATACAACAACTATAGGTTCCTACAAGTTTTATTCTTTGTTAAGAGCGGTCAACCCGGCTCACTTTTTATACAAACGCTCGTACGTGATTATGCCGTTGTAACAGATCTTTCTTTTAAACTTTTGGACTAATAGGTATCTTGTGCACTATATCTAGGTTTCTATCGAAACTAAAAATCAAAATTTTGAGAAACAAATTCAGTATAAGCTTCCAAAAACCTGCTTTTAGCATAAATTTTACCTTAACTTTGGCCGTTGTACTGTCTTACAAGAGGCAAAATTAAAAAAAAGTTATAATATAGGTATAATGTCATACAAAAAAACTAATTTCCAAATCGATCCACTAATTGACGACTATGACAATCCAATCTTATATTACTTATGTTATGTAGGTATTTAAATAACCTTACCAATACCTTTGCAAAATCCGAATAGTTAAACAAATAAACCGCTATTTTATATCCAAGAGCAATCAAAAATACCCGGAAACAATTCAGTTTTATTTTCCAATCGGAAGCCACAATTTCCTAAAAAATATATGGAACAGAAGCGATAAGAGCGCTGGGACCGCGCACCAGAAAATTGATTTCGGCAGGTGTTCCGCTGCAGTCTGTTTGTTGATAAGGCTCGTCCACGCTAAACGGTCCGACCACGGTGCGGTGAAAATCACGAGTAGATAATTGGACACAGCACAAACTAATTTTAGTAGCCCATTTTGAAGATTTAATGCTTAAGCTTTCAGTCCAAGACTCTATTGTTTAGTTTATATTGTCATATCTTTTTCATAGCAAGCCTTATAGAACTAGGTATCATCGCACAAATTGTTTGTTTCTAATTCTTCTCCTGTAAATAATGAATTGAAGTAGGTATGAGAATCTGCGCTCACCGTTGGTGGATGACAGATGACAGATGACAGATTACTTGGTTATATGGTTGAGCTGCAGGTTCACGGTGGATGCAGGCCGCTTCCAACCGAAACAATTGGAGATCTATGAAGGGTGGCATAAGTGCAGCAGTGGACGACTGGACGTATTAATACGTCCAGTCGTCCACTGCTGCTATAATTATAGTATGAGAATATAGATTTTATTATAATAGCACACGGGAAATTACTCACGTATAATTATCGCCAGCACCAACAGCAGCGCGCGCCCCCCCGCCACCTCCTTCGCGACCTTCGTCCCGCACCGAGCGATACTTCGCACGCAGTGTGAGACGCGACCGCGAGGAGTGACCACACTCATACCCAGATGAAGATTCTCCGGAAGAATCGAAACATTGTCGGTATCTAAATCGACGATAATTTTACGTGAGTAATTTCCCGTGTGCTATTATAATGTCTAATACAACTCACGATAGTTTTGAAAGTGAAATAGATTTTATTGACTACCTGGTGCCCTGTGGATTTCCTAAAGCATCTATCCAAACGCTCCGCAAGGTGTAGACGAAGCATGTACACAAGCGTACCGCTGTACATTGTTTCGCACGCCGTATCCACGCGACGGATCGCGGACGAAATTCTGTTTATGAAGGCAGGTGTACCGAGCAGCTTTCTTTTTGAGCTGCGGTGTTCATAGTTTTACATAGAAACGAATTTACGTGCTTCCTTTTGTGAATGCACTTTTTTAGAAAATGGGATTTGTAAAAGGTTTAATATTGGGTATACAAACTGTGATTTTTATAAAACTAGGAACCGTGGGTGAGACAGTCTCTTGTCTGCTCTCTGACATTAAACAAATCATTGCAAGTACTTTTTTAAGCGCCAATCCACATAACTTTTAAACAAGTTCATCTGTCAACTAAGTTTGGGCTTCTGTCCAATTGGCCTGAGTCTTTGGTTTATGACCGAGCGCCCGCGGTTCTACTTCTTACATTTTGTAAACTGTGGGAGCTAAGTATCGTTTCAACTTTCTTGGCTTACCATGGATATTTTGAGAAGCCATAGATAATCAAATTTTATTGGAAGTATTTATGTTCTTTTTATAGAGGTCATAATCATATCACACTAATATTATAAAGGTGAAAGTTTGTGTGTATGTAAGTATGTAAGTGTGTTTGTTACTCTTTCACGCTCAAACGGCTGGACCGATTTGAATGAAATTTAGTACCAGAATTTCTTATACCCTGGATTCAAAAGTAGGCTACTTTTGATCCCGGTATTTCCACGGGAACGGGAACTATTCACCGGTAACACCGTGGGGTGCAGCTAGTATGTAATAAAGATAAGTCAGCATGCCAATTACAGGAACTGAAATTGTCGTCAGTTTTACAGCGTTGGAAAAGGAGTGATAATATTGACTCTATATAATCACAAAATCTTATACCATCTCCTTATATATTAATGGTGGATTTTAAAATGTTTATAAGAGATGAACAAAACCCAAAATAATACTTACATTACCAAATGTGACTTTTGACGCTAAATCTACCACCTCAAAAGATAAATTGTCAGATCTGACAGAATTTGCGCCCAGGAGATCATTAATTATTTTTTTATGAAAATAATACGGCTTAAAGAATCTATCGAATATCGAATAAACAAGTCCTCAGTACACAAGTGTAGGTACAAACCTGGCGGCCAACGACCGATCATTAGCCCCTCAGCGCCAGCAAAAAGCTAAGCGGCGCCATATCTCTCTGACCGGCGCACGACGGTCGCTAATCGGTGGTATACCTCACTTGGACAATTCGCATTACCTAATACAAAGATCATTATGTCGCATTATCTACATACTAATATTTAATTAAAAAGCCGTGTTGGCCAAGTGGATAAATACTTCGACTTTCGATCCGAAGGTCGTGGGTTCGAATCCGGCCGTGCATCAATGGACTTTTCGTGTCGAAAAATTTATATGCACACACACGAGCTTTAAACGGTGAAGGAAAACATCGTAAGGAAACCCGCGGCTAGTCAGCCCCTCACACGTATTGATATCTTTCCTGTGGATATGGCCGATTAAGCTGAGAGGATGGTTTAGGACTTTAAGTGCTGGGCAAGCTTTTTCCATCTCAATAATCTCCCAGGCACTACCTACAGTGTCTCCTTAAGTGTAGGCAAAGATTGCCTTCTGACTCTGTATAAATCATGTAGTAAAGATGTAGAGGCCTAAGGTTTTTTTTAAATATTTAATTATTATAGATTTAATATGGGGACCCAACACAGGGTTACACTGTACATGCTGTATATTTGTAGTAAGTAGTTGCAGTATACTGTATATTTGACCAATTATTATCATTAGTCTAGTATCCACTATATTTAGGGGTAAACTTTAGGCGAAAATTATCTAGCTTGTAATCCATCCGAAATGTAATTATTTAGTAGTTTTATTTTCATAAAGTGTAAAGTTAAACTACCTACTTAATAAAGTAGGTACAAAGTGCTAGTCAGCTACACAAGCTTCCTGATGTTAGGTAGTTGTAAAAGTTTTAAAGTTATTTTAAACTCAAAACCGAGAAAAACGTCTGAAGAAGTAACTTTAGAGTTTTAATTTAAACCAATCGTCGGGTTAAACATTCATGTTCTACAAGAAACATTAATCATGCCAGTGTCTGTCAATTAGCTTCGAACTCTTCAAAGAGGAGAGACGAGTTATTCATATAATTGTACCAATTTAAACTCAATATTTCCATGAAGCACAAAATAATCTTGAAATTATTTATTTGTACTACTCAGTTCGAATTTTCATCCAAAACCGAATACATAAATAAGCGACTTTGTGACAAAGGTAAAGTGGAAGTAGGTAGTTTAATTTACCTTACAAGGAGCTAATAGGAGTCTAGAAGTAGGTAGCTAAGTAAGTTCATTCGCTTACTCGAGTACCTACCTACTTATAATTTAACATGTTTCCTGTCTTTTCCAGGTTTCAAACGGCTTATAAACTTTATTTCGTGTCAGAGTTTATCACTAGCTCAAATGAACTTAGGTACATCAATAACTAAGTTATCATGATTTTCTGCAATGCTGATATATATCTACATCTTTTGGGTTAATCACTTTCAATACATCTTCGTTTTTTCTTTTATTTATTGCTTTTATCATGACGTCGTTGAAACCAATGAGGACGACTGCATAAAATGTAACAGAAAAAAAGATACGCTCAGCCCCTCTAGCCATGTTACATTTTCTACAATCGCTTTAGAAAAGAAACGAAGAAAATGTTATAGGAATTGACATTAAAATTTGATGGCGAAAACTCGAGGGATCAGATATGTCAAATCAAAGAAATAACGATAATATAATAATAATATAGTATATAATAATATAGATAATATAGTAATAGAAACGAAGCGTGTGTCACTTGGCTACAGCCCCGGTCTGCTTTTACCAAATTTCAACTTTGTTTTTATTTGTTGCCAACAACATAACTGTCACAAATGTCAAACTCGTGTCTCCGTCCATCCCAGCTCGCCTTTCCTCTTAAACGCGGCAAAAACGCAGAGCTCACAAAGAGCAGAGTTTGTAAAAAGAAATGGCAAAAGTTCCCTCATTATATCAGCATTAGAGCGCCCACGGAGTCTGGCGGTTAGGCATTTCATTTTGTGTTATTACTATTTCTGAAGACTTCGTTTTTATGAGGAACATCGTCTTATAGCACGGGACGATTTTCAACCTTCGAGAATATGACGGACTTAAAAAAAGGTGAAGCGATCGTCACCACTATTATGTCTTACGAATAAGACTTAATGATTAGTACCTTTCTAGCATCTATTCGATCCGATCTATCCTAAAATGTATAGGTACTCTCGATGGGTTCTGTACCCATTCTGAGGCATAAATCGATGATCATTCACAAAGACCAAAAAAGAATATTCCTTGTGACTTTTAGTGTTTAATTAGATTATAACTTTCCTGGCCTTGACCAAGATTACGTAAAGGCACAACCTGTTCTTCTAACATTTCCCTAGCGTTTAAATGGTTAATTTATTCAAGCAATAAGTAGGTACCTACATTGTTTTGTTATGTGTTTGGGTTAGGTCGCCTCTGGACGCGGTATAACTCATCTAGTCGGTTAAAAAACTGACGACTTAACAGAACATTGCTTTTTCTAAACTATTGGAACGCTACTATTATCCCTCTTGATCATCTGACCACCATGAACTTGCCACCGGTTGTCAATTGAGACGGAAACCACCCCATTTTACCACTGGTAGTCAACTGGGAAAAACTTATTCCCAATTCACCACTAGTGATATATACATTTTGTACTTAATACTCTCTACTATATTTATTGAACATAGTCTAAACCTAAAAAAACTAGGGTTTTTGATTCAAAGCTTAATATTTCGAAAATAGTAAATAACAAAATAGCACTATTAACAACTAGAAATAAATGTATTGAATTCTAACCATTTTAGTTGAAATTCCTGTTTATGTTAAACAAGTACCGTCAAATAGCAACAGCCTGCATGTTTAACTCAACATAAGTAGAAGAAAAATAATTGTAAATGCAATTTATTACAATTTTAGTCGTTAAGCCATGACGGAGGCCTTCAGGCGGCCTAAAAACTCCGTCACCAGAGTTGGCCACTTGCTCATACGCACGAACGATTACTTACAATTTTCATCAATCACATAACTTGTGTGCATAATAAATCCCCTTTGGACACTTCAGATCATTATGAACATTAGTGATAAGAATTCTGTAATACTTTTAACTGTCTTTGTAGCTAATAATACCTAAACCTTCAGCTGCCTCCGTCAGCTGGGTTGAAAAATATATGTCTACCATTATTTTATATTTTATGTAAACCACGTAAGTATGTTACTCACGACAAAATACAAGAATGTAATAATTTATTCGGTAACATTGAAACGTTTTACTATAAAGGTGAATCAGAAAGAATCAGGGTAATAAACAAGATGGTACTACTTTACCAGATTACGGCTGCAATTGTACGGCAGCAGTTTATCCAAAGCTTCAGAAGCTACGAGCACCATCCGCAAAGAAAACGAATTAACTCCTATCTGCCGTTCAGCGACAACTAATTCCTGTCACTCCTATCTTCTTGGAAAAATAACTTTAAGTCCTTGATTAAGGCGGGCATTTGTCTCGTATTCAGGACTTAGGTTCTTTTAGATTTAGCGCTTTTGCACTGCACTGGAGACGAGGGAAGCGGTTTGTTGAAACTCGATTTACAAGAAGAATTCGATATCGTCGGAAACAAAAGGATATTAATAGTTTTGTTTAGTTAATTTATATTTAACATTAATAAAAAAAATGCCTTTAATTTCTACTGCTTCACAATTATTATTAACTATCTGTCTATCTAATCGTTTACGTTTTCTGCAATAGTAGCCTCGATGGCGTATGCCTCCCCTTCAAAATAAAAAAAAAATATCAAGAATAGATCACAAACAGAAACAATGTACTTAGGAACCATCAATGTGAATATCTGTTTAACATTAGATTAACATAATATTTTTAAGTAGGTAATAGTGGCAATTCTGGATGTCGCCAAAACTTAATTAAACCAATTTGACAGCACTCAAAAGGATGCCATCCTCTTTATTATCGAAATAAAGAGGATGGCAACATCTTTAGTGCTGTCAAATTAGGTTAGTTTGTCGCCAAAACTAAACTAAACTAACTTTTCAGCACTAAAACTGTTGCCGTCCCTTTCATAACGATTGAAATAAAAAGGATGGCATCAATTTTAGTGCTGTCAAATTAGGTTAGTTAAGTTTTGGCAACATCCCGAATAGCCACTATATAATACTATTTTCACCATTGAAAATTTAATAATTTTTGTAGAGATATTATGTTTTCCTTAAATCTCGAGCAAAAGATTCAGCTGCTTCAAATTGTTTAATTAATTTAGATAGGTACCTTTTTTATGTTAAGAGAAAAACTAATTAGGTAGATACAATGTTTACATTACTAAGAAACACGATTAATAATTTCACTTTACTTTGTTATACAAATAATTGCTTACTTTCCTAGGCAGTGTAGGTACTTGATAGGTACTTTACTAGACTGCCCCCTTGCCAAGTTACACTTATAAAATCGCTTATAATATATCTACTGACTTTGACTTTTAATAATGATTTGCCATTCAGCGCGGCAATGCTGTGTCTTGGGCACGCTTCCGTCTGGCAGTGGTTTGCTAATAGATTGTTTGTAACGATTCTTAGGTGGCTCAACGGGTTCATTGTATTTTGTACAGTTATGTAAATATGTAGTTTAGTTTCTGTAAATAAATTGTACATATTTCCACGATCGTATTGTTGCGCTCGCCGCATTTCAGAAAATCAGACTAGTATTACTAATGGATTAGGGTAGGTTCGGGTAAATATCGACTAATGCCGGGCCTGGGTTTGCTTGCACTAACACACAAATAAGCAATTGTGGCTGCCGTTTTGGGCTCTGATTCTCAGGGATCGAGCTGTTGTGGTCCCGCCGAGTTCGCTCAATGCTTGTTTCTGTGTATAATGGAAAAGGGTAAGGAAATTCAGATGCGAGAATTGACTGGGCTCTTATAGTTTGCTCCATCTTCTGCGCTGTAGGTTGAAATTTTATGCCTTTCCAGAATTAAATCGTGTTTTATATCTACCTATTTTATTTTATAATTACGTTACACATAGGAATTTTAATAAATTGATTGTTCCGTTTTTGAAACCTATCATATGCTTTTTTTTAATACCTCTGTAAAAGTTTTATTTTGTATAGTTTAGGAGGAGTACCGAAATTGCAGTTTGTGGCCACCAAACTCTGTTTTCGAATTAAAAATAAAATAGGCAGCGGCACTAGTTTCACGCATACGGATTTTGACCGTCTCGTTCCTTAGAAATTCAACCCCACTACACTTCTTAGAAATTAAATTGTCTAAAGTATCCCTTTTAAAAGGGTTTATTTTATAAATAAATAACTGAGAAGTAATTTAATCAAAAGTTGAGAAGGTCAGCCAACAAACCGAGTCCATAAGGTAGATCAGGTAGTGGGGGCAATTCGGAGTGTCGCAAAAGCTAAACTAACCTAACTAAAACTATTGCCATCCTTTTTATTCCCATCGCTATGAAAGGGACGGCAACAATTTTAGTTGGCTTAGTTTAGCTTTTGCGACACTCAGAATTGCCACTAGTATTTATATAAGAGTTAGTAATTGAAAAGGTTGGGTATGTAATGAGCACATCTATTTAGACAGGACGTCAGACAGTCGGTCTATTGAATTACTACTATGTATTTTCGACTTGACTTATCTATGGATACTATTTTTGCTTTAATGACGATTTCATGGATCCTTAGATCAGATGAAATGACTACCGTTCATCAATTGTTTATTTTTTCATTAAATTGTTTAGTACAATTTCCCCCGTATTCACAGAAGTTTTAAAATATTGTTCGCGTTACTAATGCAATCCCCAGTCCTGTGTCGCGGGGTTTTCACGGCTTTTTCGCGCGCATTCCGCAGGTGAGTGTGGATAGGCTACCTACTATTTTTACTTTTTATACAAATGTGAAAAATCATTATGCCCTCCAAAGCACAAAAACACTCAGCTGTTAATGCAACTAGTGGTCACCCATCCAAGTTGTGACCGCTCAGATCGTTGCTAACTTCATCGATCTATTAAGCACGTCTTAGCAAGCTTCGCTATGAGCGTGTCAGAAAAACAGGGCTCTACCTACTCATACAGACAACACTTACTGAGGATGGGATGGGCACAGTGACAAGAATCGAACCTGCACCACCCATCCGGATAACAAACACCTGCGCTATCCCTAACAGGCTAATTAACGGCTAAGTACTTTACCTATTAGGTTGGAAAGTAGGGACTGAGAATTTAAATTCGAGTATAAGTAGGTAAGTACAATATTTATTTATAACATAAAACATTTACACGGGTTTGAACATTGTTTTCTAGAAACACATTATGTTAGGACAGGCTAGACTAGACATGGTTTGTACTATGCAAAATTATAAGTAAGCTGTTGGTAAAAGTAAAGGGTAGCGAGAGATAATGAACATGAAACTTTAACGAGGTACAAACATAGCACAAGTAGTTTGGCAACCCAACCAAGATACATATATATACAACGTAAATAGTAACGAACAACTTTATACAACCAGGAATTCCAACTTACGCCCAATAGACATAGATCCACTGGGCGACAAAGCCAAAGTACCCAGGTACAATTTACTCGTCAATAGTTACTTGCAGATACGATGAATACACAGTATTATTACTAGTACACACACACAGAATAATTACACATAGGTATAACATAACACATAAGTAAACAGGTAGGTAGCAAGTACTTAACTTTGGACTGCTCGCGGATAATACTTTTCTGTCCCGTGACGAGCTTTGCCCTCCCTTTTATATCATTCTAACGGTATTACAATGTCGACCAATCACAAAACAGCCAGTCATATTTCTATAGATATCAACTTTAATTTGAGCACAGTATTCTAAAAAGATGTTGAAACTTATTTTATGACGAGTAAACATTGTCTTCCCGCTTTATATGATCCTAAAGGTTAGTAAATCACGTTTTACTGGGAACATGATATAGCCAATCACAGAATAGAAATTACAATCTTTGTTCATTTCCTTTATATTGCGAACGTAGTTTTATGACAATGTGTTAAAACTTTTTCTAAAATAAACTGGATTCATAGATTTGGTATTTATGTCCTAAAAAGTCAAATAGTGTTTAGAAGTAGTTTAACGTTTAGTTATCAACAATTCGTTTGGATACATCAATCCTTGTTACACAAAGTTTAATGTTATTTATATTTACATTTAAATACATAATTAATTAAAATAACATCTTTAACACAGCTTGGTAATTATTTAACACGTAATTATTACATTACTTTATTTACAAGTTTACGTTTGGATATCACTTAAATATCACTCCATCTGTGATTTCAGCTGAGAAACTATGCAAAAACATCTGTATTTCCAGTCCTAAACTAAAACAAATCAATTAAAGAGCCATCTGTAATTTTTCGTGTGAACTATTTCAACATTATACTGTCACGGCCATTCTGATAAGTACTTCGCTCTCGAAGTACCTACCCACATTATCAACAAAATAAGGAAATATAGGGCTTTTGCATTTTTATGTAGGTACCTACCTACCTACATTATTATTACAATATTTCTTAAACAAATATTATTAGCATTGATGCTGTCTTACTGTTTTGTCACCAGATGGGCAGTCATCAATGCTAAGTGCTGTACGGACAATCTTAAAAAAAAAAAAAAAACAACATGTTTTTTCTTTTTAGCATTGACGTCGTCTTACTGTTCATCACCAGATGGACAACATCAATGGTCTTTCTTAAAAACTATTACAATTATGCATTGATGCTGTCTTACCCGTAAGATGGACAGCACTGATGGTCGTCATTCAACACTTTCATTTTACATTTTTTTTATTAAGTAATTAGGAAATACTAAAGTCTTATACTAAGGTAGTTTAACCATTTTTGTTTAAAATGGTAGGTTAACCATCATTACTAATAAGTTCTTAGGAAGTAGATTTTTTATGTAATTACCTACATTTTTAACAATATTCCCCAAACAAAATTTACATTTAGCATTGATGCCGTCTTACTGTTTTACGAACAATCTTAAAAAAAAACAACATTATGTTTTTTTTTTTTTTAGCATTGACGCTGTCTTACTGTTTTATCACCAGATGGACAACATCAATGATTTTTCTTAATACGCATTGATGGTGTCTTACCCGCAGGATGGACAGCACCGATGATCCATCTCATTTCATTTCATCTCATTTTATTTCATCTCATTTTATTTCATCTCATTTTATTTCATCTCATTTTATTTCGTCTCTTTTTATTTCATCTCATTTTATTTCATCTCATTTTATTTCATCTCATTTCATCTCATCTCATTTCATCTCATCTCATTTCATCTCATCTCATTTCATCTAATCTTACTTTAATTTCTTTTTTTTTTATTTCACATTTTTCATTTCACATTTAAATAACTACTTAAGTAGGTACAAAATATTTTATTCATCTTATTTATAATAATAATATTAATAATAATACTATCGTTTTATTTTAATAACAATTTTTTTTAAATTTGTTTTACACCATTGACCACCATTTATATTTCATCATAAGTTCCATTGCAAAATGACTAACTCGTTAAATTGGTTTTATTGCCATGTTAGTCATTCACCAGGCCTTTTTTAACTAAGTAGGTAATTATTCTAAAAACCTAAACATCTATGTGAATAATATTACTTACTTACCTCACACAAATATAAATATTTTTACATCTTTAAGCTTAACTACATTTCGTAGGTTTAAGTAAGTATAAAATACCTGTTTTAAGAGATCTTCCGTTTTTTCAAAAAAAATATTGTATTATGTACAAACACAATAAAATAGGACGACTAAACAATGGATTTGTAAATTTAAAACAAAAAAAAAATACATTATGTTATGTATGTGCTTGGGCGGTGTGTTGCGTTATGTGTGAGGGTGTACTGTGTTGTGTGAAAGTGAGATTTAAAAATATTACGTAACATTTTAAATAGTTTTCCAACATTCTTTCTCCCAGTTATCTAAAGTTGCAATGATAGTCGGTTAAAGTTGTTTTTTTCATAATAATAGGTACCTACCTACATTTAAACTTTTATTAATAAGATAAAGCAAAGTCTGTTTTTTTTTTTGTTTTTAAATAATCGCAATAACTCAAGAATACTTCAAAAAATTATTTCACTTGTGGGGACCTCTTAATACTTTTATCTATTTTATGTACCTATTAATATTAATTTACAGTTTATTTATGTATTCATTATATATTCATTACATTACACATACATACAAACATTCACACAACGTTCATACTCATATCACATGTTCATACTACGGTTCATACTACCAGTTCATACTACAGTTCATACTTCGCACTATGTTCATTCTTATTACTCCAACATATTTACTTCATTATTTTGTACCGAACGTATGCCTACCCACATTATGGGATATGCCGACTGTTGGATAACTGACCGGCAGTTAGTATGGAATCTTCCGCGCACTATTTTTGTCTCTTACGATATCACCGTAAAATATTGTAATACGCGTCGCAATCTTATTTATATATACTTTCTTCTTCTATTCAAACTATCTATATCTACTCGTATCTATTGTGCCTTGTACTCCTATCTGTAAATTGTGTTTGTGAATTGTGGGACCGAATAAACTGAAGTGAAGTACCTACCTACATCTTTCTACTGAACCTGGACCCATCAACTTCTTTATACACCTACATCACTATACCCGTGCGAAGTCGGACGGGCAGCTAGTCTGTGATTAAAAAAATATCAAAAACACCTATCTTATTTTTTTTTGTTTCCTTTAAATCTTTAGTTTATGATCTCGATTTTACCTATTATCATTTAGCCCAAAAAGTATCTAGGTACTACCAACAATGACCTACATACACAAACATCTTCCCCTACATTTGATGTTTTGTTGAGAAATATTATGGCATGATTAAAAACTTGAAATATTTAAGCAACAGCCAATTAAAAGCCTTATTGGGTTAAAACCTTGAGATTTCTAGTAGTTGGGTAGCGGTATAAAATTAGCTACCTACTTAAATTAAACTATTAATAATTTTAGTGTACCTAGTTTCGTTTCTGTAAAACATGGATACCATAACACACTAATATTATAAAGGTGAAAGTAAGTGTGTGTGTAAGTGTGTAAGTGTGTTTGGTACTATTTCACGCTCAAACGGATGGACGGATTTGAATGAAATTTAATACTAGAATTGCAAATACCCTGGATTAAAAAAAATAGGGTACTTCGAACGGGAGCTATTCACCGCGGGGCGCAGCTAGTACTTTAAATAAACCGCTCGGCCAATCTGACAAGCTGTACCTATGACACCAAGAAACAAGCCTATTGAATACTATTGTGACGTATTGATCTACACGACCATTACCGTGTGTTCGTGGAAATCCCAAGGATTCCGATTTTTAATTAAGTATCTAGACAACGTTTTTACATGAATGTGGTTGAGTACCTAAGTACCTATTTTATATGTACCTACATAATAAAAAAAAGTGACCAAATGTTTAATTTTAAATTTTAACTCGCAACATTGAGGGTATACCTAAATATCATTGGACACAATAAAGAATTATAAATTATAATTAAAATTAAAATTCATACCCACGTTGTATAGAAAATGAAGTGGGTTTCAACTTGACAACAACAAACTAGGTAGTTTGGTTATTGTACAGAATGCTTCACTTGACCGGGTCGGATAGTCCAATGACCTTTTACTTCACGGAATTAATTTTTAAATAAAATAAATATGGAAAGTATGGGGCGATAATCTAGTGTTCAGAATTATGTACTTCAGGCATTTAAAAAAAACTTAAAAATCTTACTATTACTAAGCATCTATAGTTTTTGAATAAATATGTTGTTAGTTTAATACTGCACTTTGAGTAGAACATTATTTTATGCTGTAGGCAGGGTAAGTAGGTACATACCTACTGAGCAACAAAAATATCATGAACTTGGAACAGTGAATAGGCAGTGTTGCTTGGGAACAATACCTACTCGTATTATCAACCTAATAAAAAAAATCTTCAAAAAGCTATAAAATAAATGACTTGTTTTTATTTTTGTTAACCATGTTTACGTAAACGACATTGCACATTAAAGGTTAGGTAGTACCTATTCACCTATACAGATATTGGTATGCGTCATTAAATTGTAATTTCTTCCGATAATAAAACAGTAATTCAAAATGAATTGGTTCGATCTGAGGGTTCGATAATCAAGGCAAGACATACGTAGGTATGGGTATGAAATGGTAACTTAATCGTTTTGCAATGGATTCCTTTGTCATACATAATACTACCTTCGTCTATGCATTAAAGTCTGAATACACGTTTAACTTAAGTTAGTTTAATTTAGATATAACAAATCGTCTGACTTGGTATTTGACACACTTGGCAGCGGTCAAGTATTGTTAGCTTCAGCCCTTTTAAAGAAAAAAAATATACGGATCGGTCCTTTTAAAGGAAGCACAATAATATTTGGTTAAAAACCTTAGATGTTAATTGAACCAAATTATTTAATAATGGACAGAGATTTATCTAATATTTACCAATTTACTAAGACTAAACGTTAACAAACTTGGCCACTTAGCTAGGTAACTGCAATTCCTTGGAGTCTCGATGCTGGAGCACCAGCTTGTAGTCGTTTTCCCGGGGTAGGTAACTGCGGCAGCGTAGCATCGGTTTGGTGTGCTGTTGCAGCATTGTGGATCGTCTTATGGTGACCATCAGCATTTGATTTAGTGTCCACGCTGAAATAAATAAAACATTAGGAACTTGTAACTAAGGGCATGGTATCCCACTTCTGATGTCAGAAAAACAGGGCTCTACCTACTCATACAGACAACACTTACTGAGGATGGGATGGGCACAGTGACAAGAATCGAACCTGCACCACCCATCCGGATAACAAACACCTGCGCTATCCCTAACAGGCTAATTAACGGCTAAGTACTTTACCTATTAGGTTGGAAAGTAGGGACTGAGAATTTAAATTCGAGTATAAGTAGGTAAGTACAATATTTATTTATAACATAAAACATTTACACGGGTTTGAACATTGTTTTCTAGAAACACATTATGTTAGGACAGGCTAGACTAGACATGGTTTGTACTATGCAAAATTATAAGTAAGCTGTTGGTAAAAGTAAAGGGTAGCGAGAGATAATGAACATGAAACTTTAACGAGGTACAAACATAGCACAAGTAGTTTGGCAACCCAACCAAGATACATATATATACAACGTAAATAGTAACGAACAACTTTATACAACCAGGAATTCCAACTTACGCCCAATAGACATAGATCCACTGGGCGACAAAGCCAAAGTACCCAGGTACAATTTACTCGTCAATAGTTACTTGCAGATACGATGAATACACAGTATTATTACTAGTACACACACACAGAATAATTACACATAGGTATAACATAACACATAAGTAAACAGGTAGGTAGCAAGTACTTAACTTTGGACTGCTCGCGGATAATACTTTTCTGTCCCGTGACGAGCTTTGCCCTCCCTTTTATATCATTCTAACGGTATTACAATGTCGACCAATCACAAAACAGCCAGTCATATTTCTATAGATATCAACTTTAATTTGAGCACAGTAGGGTAAACCCAGGATAGATGCCTCGTTGGGATAGATGCCTCGTTTTCAAAAAACACAACTTCCCGAAGTCGCACATACTAATTAATAGGTTAAATAAGGAGCGTACGTGCCACACTTCTCAGGCCCAAAAGGCAGTTGAGCAGAGTATACTTGGTTTTCTTGTGTGTGCGATTATCTGCGCGGCGAACGCAGGATAACGCGTCAAAGTTTGAAACATGAGTATTCAGTGTTGCATAACTTTTAATGTGGTCATAAATTCTTTTAATTTTTTTTTTATTTTAATACTCTGGTACTTTGAGTACATACCTAGATGTCAATACCCACTCTATTGTATTTAGTTAAGTTTAAATTTAGAAAGGCACCTATCCGTATCAAAAAGGATAGTTGTCCCAATTTTTTAAGGGGATAGGTGCCCTTAGGAAAATCTATCCACTAATACTCTAAGCATGTGCAGTGTTTGTTGAAAAACATAATTATACGTCGGAAACATTTTTTTGTGTTAGTAGGTACATACATGTATAATTATACTTAAGTAATAATCTTATAATACATATTTGTATACAATACCTCATGTTTGTAGGTGAACCATGCCACGAAAGTACAAAAGAAAGGTAGGAGTAACTTTATGGACTTCAGAACAGCTGATACCTAATACAAAGTCAAATTCGACTGACAGAAACATTATTCTATAGGAATGCTCAAGTAAAAATTGTATTTTACTTATGTTGATTCTATAGGGCATCTATCCTCCTTAGCATTTTCATAGTGGGGCATCTATCCATATGGGTAGGCAACTATCCCCAAAAAAAAGGTTCTGCGAAAACTCAATTTCTGCACAATCAGTAATTATTAGGACTACAAAAACAACGCGTAATGCAAGATAAAATATTTAACTAGCTATATTCATAGGAGTTATTCATGGTAAATTAATAGTTTAAAAACTACGAGGCTCTTTCAAAAAGTGGGGCATCTATCCTGGGTTTACCCTATTCTAAAAAGATGTTGAAACTTATTTTATGACGAGTAAACATTGTCTTCCCGCTTTATATGATCCTAAAGGTTAGTAAATCACGTTTTACTGGGAACATGATATAGCCAATCACAGAATAGAAATTACAATCTTTGTTCATTTCCTTTATATTGCGAACGTAGTTTTATGACAATGTGTTAAAACTTTTTCTAAAATAAACTGGATTCATAGATTTGGTATTTATGTCCTAAAAAGTCAAATAGTGTTTAGAAGTAGTTTAACGTTTAGTTATCAACAATTCGTTTGGATACATCAATCCTTGTTACACAAAGTTTAATGTTATTTATATTTACATTTAAATACATAATTAATTAAAATAACATCTTTAACACAGCTTGGTAATTATTTAACACGTAATTATTACATTACTTTATTTACAAGTTTACGTTTGGATATCACTTAAATATCACTCCATCTGTGATTTCAGCTGAGAAACTATGCAAAAACATCTGTATTTCCAGTCCTAAACTAAAACAAATCAATTAAAGAGCCATCTGTAATTTTTCGTGTGAACTATTTCAACATTATACTGTCAAGCGCTTCCTGGTCATAACTTAAATGAAAACGCGATGTCGTCCGTAAATTCTTTACAATTCAAAAACTCTTTGAAATAAGCTATGAGATCACAGAGTAGGGGAGATGTAACTAAGTGGTGGCTTTCACGCACGGAGCGACACAATTAGGGCCCGAAGCCCGGCCGCGGCCGGCTGTGAGGCCGCGGCGTAATGTCACTCGTATGCAGATTGATCTATTTATTTATTTGAGTCTCCAACATTGTAAACACCAATACAAAAAAAATTAAAATAGACAAACAAAAGAAGCATGCCAAGTATCACAATAATTAGAGGAGACAGACAGCGTGTAAAAGAGATAAAAGCAAAAGCCAGTTAAAACAGTAAAAACAGAAACTAATTTAACAAAATAAAACATGAAAATTTAAAATAATCTTAAAAATATAGAAGTTAAATATTTACAAAAATAAAATAAATTAATCTACCACTAAGCTTGTATGTTAGTTACTCCATCTAGTACTACGGTTTGTAAAATCAGCCTATTTGATATTGACAACACAATAGTGACAATTCGGAGTATCGCAAAAGCTAAATTAAACTAACTAAAATTAATGCCATCCTTTTTAGTCCCATCGCTATGAAAGGGACGGCAATATTTTTAGTTACTTAAGTTTAGCTTTTGCGATACTCGGAATTGCCACTATTACGCGCAGGGCTTGGAACCGGTTTGAAATTTACCTGTTCGGAACCGGTAAAAACCGTTATTTCAATGAATTTCGTTCGGAACGCAAACGTTATCGCGAACTAATGAAAAACCTCAATGAACCGGTATATCCAAGTGTTTCTAAAACGCGTAGGTTTTCAAAGGTGGCAAATCTTGGCGGATAGGCGCGGCGCAGGCGTGGACGCTCGCTACGAGGGAAAGAACTAATCATTTTCGTTCTATACCGGTATTTCGAGCAAAAACCGCTTGGACAGTTCCGCTCGCATTAACCGCTACGATAGAGGTTACGTTAGAACGTTACCGTAATGAAAAGGTTGTAGGTATTTAAGGCCAAACCGGTTTGAAATTTTTACCGGTTTCCAAGCCCTGATTACGCGGCAATTCGCTATTATTTATAAATACGCGGCCGACTGGGTCGAATCTTAGAGGAAATTATTCTTTACAAGCTGACCCGGCGTACTTTCGTATCGCCAACGAACCATCTACGATCTATTAGAATACATCAAAAAAAAATATTCAAATCAGTCCAGCCATTTTTGAGTTATTGAGTGACAATTAAATAGGATTCATTTTTATATATTAGAGTTTATACAGTATAAAGACAAGCAGACGCCTGCGACTTCGTTCGCGTGAATTTCTTCGTAACCTAAAGAAGGCTGAAAAAAATGTACTTTTTACCCAATTTTTGGCGTTCTTTTTTAATTCCTAAAACTAGACCAACTATTTTGTATTTATTGGTCTATTGATTGTATTAAACAAGTGTTCTGTGATACTTGATGATGAAGTAGGTAGGTACCAAGTGCATTTTAAACAAATTGATCGAATTGTAAAAAACGACTTGAAGAAGCAAAAAATAATTTGATACAAAAACGGACTTCATGTTACTGAAAAGAAATAACTAGCCAAGTGCGTGTCAGACCATGCTTTTAACTTTAAAATTACATGAAAAATTTCATCTAAATAATTAGAAAAGTTCACTTTCTTTTCCAATTTAATTAAAATATAACCGAAAAGCGCAAATAAAAACGGAAATTCCTCCGGTTACAAGCCTGAAAAATTAAGGAAAAAATAACAAATACGCTCTTAAGCAATTTCCTTCGAGCGGAAGATTAACTTAAGGCGGGGAATTAATTATATAAAAACAAAACGTAGCCCTCTAAACAAGTATTTTGTCCATATACAAACACGGCATAAATGGAATTTAATCAAGAGGATAAAGTTAGGCTGGACCCGGCTTTAATTAAAAACACGAATCGCGATATTATGTTACACGCTATGAGAAATGTTTTTGAAATACGATTTTGTGTGATCAATTTAACGCGGGCCCACTTCACTTGCCACTAGTTTAACTTAACAGATATCGTCGGCTGCTAAGCCTCTGCGGTGCCCTCCAAAGGTGCCACCTATAAGTACTTTACTATTAGAATTAGTAGCACCTAACCTACTAAGTGAAAAGCCTTTTTTCTGGAAGCTATTTCGTTAGGAAGCCTCAATCATATAATTCAACTTTATTATTTTAACCAGAATTGTACCAGAATTGCTTATACCCTAGATTAAAAAATAGAGCTACTTTTGATCCCGGTATTTCCACGGGAACGGGTACTATTCACTGCAGGTAACACTGCGGGGCACAGCTAGTATTACATTACAGAACACCCAAGCAATAAATTGCTTAGCTTGGGACTAGATGACACTGTGTGGAATATATTTTTTTTTATTCCGAAGCGTGACTCCTTGATTGAATACGCTAACCTGAGACACAAAGATTTCCAAGAAAATGTTTTCTTTCATTTCTAAGGTCGGTGTCGCGATTGCGGGATGAGTTTGCTTTCATTATGAAAATCATTTCACACTTCGCTATTTAGGTCAAGGATCTAATTAGGAGCATAGCGAGTGCACGCTCCGGAAAGGTCGGTGCCGTGTTATGTTATGCCGCATTGAGACTCTCGCGAGGCGCCTCCTAGAGGCTCTCGACATGAGTCTTGGTGAGAGGAGGCGGCAGGAGTGTTAGCCATCCACACTCTCCATTTATTCAGTTGCCCGCCGTTGATTGTCTCGCCTCGCCCCCTCGCGTCCTTTGGCTCGCGCCCGAAAAACCAACACTAAGCGGAGCGACAGCGAGGCGAGGCGAGGGAAGACGAGGGGACACTGGCGCACCGTCCTCACTCTCGCACTCGCGTTCCCTCGTGGAGAGTCTGGGTGGGGCATTAGATTTTGATATTGTACTGTACTGTATGTACTGTACTGGTTCTTGGTACAGGCAGCAACGGAAAATATTAACAGTTGAACATCCGCCACGGAAAGTTTAATTGAAAACAGGCATTTTCACGTAGTAAAAAAACTAAAAAGGTGGTTAGATGCTCCTTAAGATCTTCAAGCACTTGGAGTTTTTTTTAAGTGTCTAAAGGCATGACAACTGTGGTAGTGAAGTCCAAAAAAAATCTTATTGACATGTAGTAAATAAAATAAGATAAAGGAATGTACGCGAAATCATTATTTTCACCAAAATTATGAATAAAAGCTTATTTGAATAGAACAAGTTTCACAACAACTTATTTTACTGACTATACTTTTGTAAAAGAAGAAGCTACATACAACCATCTCTATAATATCTACATTGTATTTTATTCAATCAATATTAGTTCAGAAATATCTGACCCCACACGAGATTAGGTATATTTAAATAGTTTCTCACATTTCTTTTATTAAACAAGTACCTACCTACGTTACATGCTTCTGACAGCTTTGTATTGTTTCCTCTGTATTTAGAAACTCCCAATGGTTTAATTCTCTCACACGTCACAACAAAACAAATAACAAAATGCCATTCTTCAAATGAGACGACATCAAACCAACAAGGTTCAGTAGTTCTCAACCTTTGATCAAATTTTGTAGAAAACACAGCCTTATCGTGAAGGAATAAGAGCGAGCAATTTGTAAATAGGTCAGCTGGTTTATTTGGTTATCCATTACAAAGGCCTAGTTTAAATTCAGTTTAAGTTAGATACATACAGTCGAAGTGTGTACCCAATTTGAAAGACCAACTAATATACGTTGCTGGAAGTTTATGGTTTCCAATTAAAGCTTGCTTATAATATTTTATTAAAAAAAAGACGTGTGGCACTCGGAGACTGCCGCGGTAAAGCTATTGCATAGCATTTTTTCGGAGTGGGGGTGTTAGGTTATTTTCGTTACGGAATTTCTGCATTCGGTCTCCACGCTCAAGGCCCGCGATAGAAGCTATGCAATAGCTTAAAAATATATTAAAAAACTCATCATCTTCCTGCCCTTATCCCACCTTACGTGGGGTCGGCACAACATGTATTCTTCTTCCATTTCCCTCTATCAGCCGCCATCTCAACATTCACCCCTTTCTTACTCATGTCAACTTTCACACAGTCCATCCATCTTTTCCTTGGTCTACCTCTACCCATATATCCATCCACATGCATATCAAGCACTCTTCTATTTAAATGCCATTCTTCTCTTCTCATAACATGGCCATACCATGCCAACCTGTTACTCCTCATTTTTTCATTTATTGGTGCCACTTTCAGACTTCCTCTTATATACTCATTCCTTATCTTGTCCATTCGCGTCACTCCACACATCCATCTCAGCATTCGCATCTCAGCCACATGTATCGTTCGTTCATCCCTCCCTTTTACTGCCCAACACTCAGATCCATACAGTACGACAGGTCTTACGATCGACTTGTAAATTTTCCCCTTCAACTTGAGGGGCATACGAGGATCGCATGTTGTTCCTGAGACCTGTCGCCATTTCATCCATCCAGCATTTATTCTGTTCCTCACATCCCTATCTATCTCACCATCATTCTGTACTACTGAACCAAGGTACCGAAAATCGGAGCAGACTGGTAGGGATACACCATCTAAGGCAATATGGGCAAAATTGGATGGACCACCGAAATCGCAGAACAGGTGTTCCGTTTTTGTCCTGCTTATTTTCAGTCCGACACTCTCCAATTTGCCCTGCCATTTTCCCAATCTGCTTTGTACCTCAGTTGCGTCTTCCCCTACAAGAACAATGTCGTCGGCGAACAGCATGCACCAGGGTGCCTCCTCCTGTATGTCTGATGTCAAGGCATCCATTACCAGGAGGAACAAATAAGGGCTTAAAGCCGATCCCTGATGCAAGCCTACAGCCACATTGAACTCGCCGGTGACGCCAGCTTCGGACCGAACATGCGTACAAGCTCGACTGTACATAGCCCTAGTAAGCTGCAGGTACTTCCCTGGCACCCCTTTCTTTTTCATTGCCCACCACAGAACCTTACGGGGAACCCTGTCGTATGCCTTCTCTAGGTCGATGAACACCATGTGCAAGTTCTTGTGCGCACGCCTGTACTTCTCGCACAGTTGGCGAATGGCAAATATGGCGTCTGTTGTTCCTCGCCCTGGCATAAATCCGAATTGGTTCTGTGATACCTCACTCTCTTCTCTTATTCTTCTCCCTATTACTTTTTCCCAAATCTTCATGCTGTGTGACATGAGCTTAATTCCTCTATAGTTATTGCAGTCCTGTACATCACCCTTGTTTTTGAAAATGGGCACCAGCGAACTGTTACACCATTCGTCTGGGATCGCCTCTTCTTGCAACAACTTATTAAAGAACAAGGTCAGCCACTTCCATCCATCTGCTTTTAAAAACTTCCATACTTCCACTGGTATATTATCTGGTCCTACTGCCTTGCCATTCTTCATATCTTGCACAGCTTTTTTAACTTCATTCACACAAATTCCATTCACAACACCTTTATTTACAGACACATTATCTAATACTCCACTCCACGTATTCTCCTCATTCATCAACTTTTCAAAGTAGCTCTTCCATCGATCTTTTATATCTTTATCATTCGTCAAAATTTTTCCTGCGTCATTTTTAATACATTTAACATGCACAACATCCCTTGCATTCTTTTCTCTTTCTTTCGCTATTCTGTACAAGTCTTTCTGTCCGGTGGGACTTTCAAGTGCGTGGTAAAGTTTATCTTGCACTTTGGCCCTTGAAACAGCGACTGCTTTTTTAGCTTTTCTTTTGCACTCCATGTATACATCTCTTTTTGCGTCTTTCACATCATCATCTCCATCCTCAACATTCTTCCATTCTTTAAATGCATTCTTCTTATCTTTCAGAGTTTTCTGGACTTCCTCATTCCACCACCACGTATCTTTATCTATCTTTCCTTTTCCTTTCGTTTCTCCAAACACACATTTTGCCACATTTCTAATACACGTCGCCATTTCATTCCAACATTCATTCACTGTCAAATCCTCCAAATTCTTCATTTCTATCATTCTATCAACCACATCTTTTTGAAATTTTCTAGCATACTCCGGGTTTTCCAACAAATGCCATCTGATTCTGGGAGGGGGCTTTGCCTTGTTATTAACCTGTTTTAATTTAAGTTGCAGTTCCAATACTAATAATCTATGTTGGGAGACCAAGCTTTCCCCAGGTATGACTTTACAGTCCTTCATTACTTTTACACTGTTCCTTCTAAGAAGGAAATAATCGATTTGTGTAGAGTGGTTCCCGCTCATATAGGATATGAGATGCTGGTCCTTTTTTTTGGAAAAATGTGTTTGCTATCGCCAAGTCAAATGCAGAAGCAGCTTGGAGCAAAGCTTCCCCATCTTTATTTCTTGTCCCGAAGCCCCATCCACCATGCACTCTTTCATACCCTCCATTCAAATGCCCAACATGCCCGTTGAAATCACCTCCAATGTAAATTTCTTCACTATCGGGTATTTCCATAAACATTTTGTCAAAATCCTCCCAAAACTTCTCTTTCACTATATCATCACATCCGCTCTGTGGTGCATACACACTTACCACATTGAGCACTAAATCATCTAACAATAATTTCAAAACTATAATTCTATCATTCATCCTCTTTACATCCGTCACACACTTTTTCAACTCCTTATCCAACACGATACCCACACCATTCCTCTTTCCATCACTTCCACAGTAATAAAACTTATAGCCCACTCCAATCTCTCTAGCTTTCGATCCCTTCCACTTCGTTTCTTGCAAACAAGCCACATTTATTCGTCTCCTTTCTAAAACATCCGCAAGCTCTCTTCCTCTTCCAGTCATCGTACCAACATTCCAACTTGCAATCCTCAGCTTTACATCACGGACTCGCGTCTTACGTTGCACCCGTCCCTGGTGCAACAACCCTTGTCCATTTCTCGCGGGCGCCGGGTGCTGCGCCTGCGCGTCGCCTCGGGGGTACGCCCTAACATTATCGCGCATTCTATTAAACCTTGAACTCAACATGTTGTTAAAGATATATAAATATATTAAAAAACTAAGGACAAATAAATGCAGCGCTGGCAGACCACCTTCAAGATGGCCTAAATGGGTGAAAGGCATTGTTAAGGTCGCCAACAAGACCTGTATGCGATCGGCTTAAAACCGGAAAGAGTGGCAAAGAATGGAGGCAACATACACCCAGCAGTCGGTTGATACGAGCTGAAAACGTTGATGATGAAAAAGTTCTAAGAATGCAACTGTAAAGAAACATATTAATGTTATTAGATATTTACATCCTTGTCATTTCCAAGTACTTTTCTCGTTAGAAAAACCCCGTGTATTCTGAATCAAAATCCATTTTTCTGATCAATTAGGCCAAGGTCTTCTCAGCGGATCCAACAGCATCTTTCCGTAATCACTTAAGGCCGTGTTTTCCAACTTGCATAAAAATTTATCTGCCATACAATAATAGCAAACACCTGGACCGTTCAAACTTCCAATTACAGTTTACTGTACAAATTGCTTCGGAACTGTGATGTTGTATTAGACGGATACGCTATTAATCATATTATTTTTTAAAGTGGTAAAGTTGGTTTGTTTGTTTGGAGTAAACTCCGATTTCAATTTCTTTCACCGATGTGTAGCATGAACTTTCCGAATGAACATAGGCTATATATCAAGGTAGGTACCACGCGAGCGAAGCCGCGGGCGAGTAAGCAATACTAGCTTACTCTAGATAAAATACAATAAAAGGTTCTTGAAATGTTTACCATGTTATTAATTATGGACCTTCATAAAGGCTTCATGTAAACGGCTTAATCTGGTATAAGCTGTTATAAACACTTAAAACGGGAAATTTACCATGATTAATGGATTTATGAGTTTCCCGATATTTCTGCACAAATGCGAGCGCCATGATTACGGTCAAGTTGCCCGGATCATGGCGTATTACGGATTTTCCATTATTGATTTCACTTCAAAACACGGTAAATGAGCATTAACCATACTTCAAAGATAAACAATGAATTTCCGTTCAGATCGTTTTAAGATGGTTTCATATCGCGCCACTTGAATTTCTGTAATGTCAACGAAGATAGCGCATCTGGTGTTTTATACCACAGTTTTAGAGCGACGTAACATCGGAATTATCATAAAACAACAGCCCACAGTAAACAGGCGAGCACGAGTGATGCTTCCGAAACTCGCTTCCCAGTTTCTACGTTTATTGTTTAACTTTTGCTGTTAAAATCTCGGCAGTACACCCCTCCAAACACAAGTCTAAACTAGACTCTTTGACTATCGTTATAAGGTGGATGAAAGCTCAGAGTTTTGAGGAGGACTGTGTTGTTCCAGGCTCCTCAAACATTACCTGATTCTTAAACGTGAATGTACTTTTACAAGATCTTGTTTAACTCCCGGCGGTTTGTACTCGTACTACTCAATTAGTTATGTGTCCGAGTTTCAGCGTTAAAAGGTGAAGATGTTCTTTAAACATATTTTTTTTGTAGTTTCGTTGACTTCACTCGCTATTATGTAGTTCAATTAATAGCAACAGTGTGGAGCTTCACTATTTCGAACCAATTTTGGAATCCAATCCAAAGCGGTAAAGTTACTAATATATTTAAATTAAAACGTTTACAGTTTGACGATTGTATGCCGAGATGAAGAAAACAGACGCTGAGATTTTCATTATAATGATTTATATACATTTAAATCAAATTAATTGTTAAATCAAGTTGCTGACACACAAAAATCAGGACAGTGATTTTGTATTGTTATGCAGCGATACTTGAGATTTGATTTAGGAACTTACCTTACCATTAGTAAGGTCCCAACTACCTAGTTTTTTTGAATAAGACCTTGTTTGGCTGAAAATCAATGAGATAACAAAATGTCTTCTCTTTCTTATGATAAACGCAGAACCGACCCATATATTATATCTCATCAGTTAGCGAGTTCTGTATATTCTCGCAATATAAATCCCTCGTCTGAATTAAATGCATCCGAAGTTTCCTCTGCAAACACGTGATGAATAGTTGGAACAATTTATTAAGTTTGCCCGTTTGCGCGCATCGCCGGGGATTCGATCACGATAGAATTCACTCGTAATATACTCTTATTTGCTAACTCATGGGAGTCCGTTTGAGGTGCATTATAATAAAAGACGTGTGGCACTCGGAGACTGCCGCGGTAAAGCTATTGCATGGGGGGTGTTAGGTTATTTTCGTTACGGAATTTCTGGATTCGGTCTCCACGCTCAAGGCCCGCGATATAAGCTATGCAATAGCTTAAAAGAAGACGTGTGGCACTCGGAGGCTGCCGCGGTAAAGCTATTGCATGGGGGTGTTAGGTTATTTTCGTTACGGAATTTCTGGATTCGGTCTCCACGCTCAAGACTCGCGATAGAAGCTATGCAATAGCTGAAAAATTATCTAACACACACAACGAGTTCGTTCGTTCGTTCGTATGAGCAAGTGGCCAACTCAACGAGTAAAGAGTAATTTAAGAGTAACAAGAAATATGAAGATTGCGTTTATTTATTTAAGTATAATGGCAGTTGCCCACATTTTATAACATTTAAATTATTATTATGTCATTTATTCCTGACGCAAAAAGATGGGTGCTACTAAAAGTAAAAACCAGAGACCATTCCATTTCTAAATATAAATCATGTCAGTTCTAGATGTGTTCGTTTTCGTGCGCCGCATAGCGCACCTAGTTTCCTCTGAGCTCGGCTCCGAGTGCGGACTGAATTTTATTTGCTTATAATGACTTCATGAAATATTATTTTATTACATTTGAATACGACTTGTTGTTGGAGTTTTGACATGTTTTATTAGCTTTAGGGCAAAAACTGTGCGACGTCGACGCGCCATGACTTTGTTTTAAAAAATTCGGGAACCCTTTAAATAATTAGGAAGGGCCTCGAGGTACTATCTATCTATCTATCTAGAGGTATATGTTGTGTCATTGATAGTATAAATATTGTACTTACCAGGAAACCCTGTAAGTACATACAAAAAAAACCTTTTCCACCCGTGGGAATTGATCTCACACCTTTTATATTCAAAACTAACTTATATAGACGAAAGAGGTAATTGCCCACTACGCCACCGAGGTTTTTAATTGGGGTTCGATTCGTAGTAAGTGTTTTTGGTTCATGTTGGCTCAGTCTGAGTCATTCTACGAGTATAATTTTAGTAGTTACGAGTATTTAATTTAGGCATGATTAAGGCTAAAAGCCCTAAGAGGTCGTTAAACCATAGACCTACTGGCGATATAAAAACTATTTACATAAAGTGGCCTTATTCATGAAGGTCAATTTAATATAGATTAATAAAAAAATCTTGTTACTCTTATGTCAATGAAAGAAAGAAAGAAAGAAAGAAAAAAATATTAATTCTTGTAGGACCTCAAGGATCACTTATTTTCGTTTTACATGCTAGGTGATTCTAATGCCTGTTCCAACGCGACTCCCTACACCAGGGAAAGAAAGAGATATCAACAGATTAAATATCCGTTTCAGCTAAAGTATTAATGCCCGGTTCCTATATCCAACGTACGGATGTCCGTAGGTAGGTTGTCATAGCAACGTTGTTATCTGTCAAAAAGTGACATACATTTTGTGTTGTATAAACAACGTTGCTATGACGACTGACCTACGGACATCCGTACGTTCGATATAGGAACCGGGGGTAAACCACATGAATACGGGGATACTCTTAAGGAATACAGTAGATAGTTATGTAATAATTTAATAATGTTTGACTATAACGGTGAGGAGAGATTAGTGAGTTGTCAATCACCCATTTTATTTTACCTATCTTGTGATTAGTTAAACGTTTACATAAAATTACAATCTTATATTGTAAATTAATGTGCCTCTTATGAGTACCTCTACGATTACACAGTCTGCTTCAATTTGAATAGACTCATATAATTTGAATATATTAGCCATTTTCACAAATTTCACGGCTGAAAGCAATCTCATCCATTAACACTCTGATTAATAACTATATATTAATAATTTATTTCCAGATAGTTGGGTACAATAGACGGGTAATGAATTTAGAATCCATTAAAGCACTTCAACTTAAGTTGTTCAGCTCATAGACATTCCAAACTGGGTCTTAAAACGATGGGCATAGAATGGGGTTTTCGTTGATAGATAATTGTAAATTTAAGTTCTCAGTAGGGAGTATCTTAAACAGGACAGTTTAAGCTAACACCTAGGCTTGGTCTAGATTTATGGCACGGTAAGTAGCGTCGGTGAAGCCGTTTTAGTTTTATTTAAATGGAACTAATTCTTAAATGGATATCACGTCATTCTTTTTGTTTGATATTTTGTTATTTCTTCTTAGGTGACATTTTCTTAGATTTTCATACAAAATTATTATGTGAAACCTACACAAGAACCAACAAAACTCTTATCGATTGTTTAAATAGGAAATCACTCATTATATTTGTATGACCTATAGTGTAATTTACACTGACTGTCACCATGCCTTGAATGGTCTAAACAACAGCTTACAATTATTATTGAACGTCAATTTTAAATTTCTTCAAAAAAAAAGTACCGAATAATATTTGGACCTAGAAATATTGTAAATGTATTTATATGGTGCGGGTAACCTTGAGAATACAGTTGGGATCTTATTTCATTTCATATCACATAAATAATTTCAATTGAACCATTTGATTATCCTAATGTACTCGTATTTCTAAGTAAAAATATATATATTGAAGGTTATTTTTACTCGCACTAATAATATCAAACAAATCTTGATCTTCTAGAGTACTAGTCTATAGCACAGACATAAAAAAAAGCTCAAACCGTAATAAATATACAAATAAATTAAATAAAATGGAAAAAAAATTAAATATGATCACGGCTGTATCCCGGGAGCGGTAGACATTTCTTTCAGATCATTAGGTAATTTTTTTAGATCTTTTCGAAGATGTCTAAGGGGGTAGTCAGAGGTATGTCCAAATACATTACATATTTGGTACATGCCAACTTTTTGCAGAAGTTAACTTTCCATACATGACAGGTTGCAAGCCCATCGACGCTATTAGAGAGCTAACTGGTTTCCTCACGATGTTTTCCTTCACCGTTAAAAGCTCGTGTTAAAGCGCATATAAATTTTTCGATGTCTATTTCTTTGATTTTTCATTGATGCACGGCCGGATTCGAACCCACGACCTTCGGAACGAAAGTCGAGGTACTACTCCAATTGACCAACACGACTCTGTATAAATATACAATTTTCAGAAAACATCCTCGGTCCAATTCCACGTTCTATTACCATCAGTCATTGTTCGCAATAACAAGAGATGCCGTCACGAAGAGAGCAATTCATTGAGGTGTTGGAGTAGCATCAAGAGTAGTGGCGAGGCGGTGTAGCGTGCTGTGATTAAATCTCAAGTGATGCAGAGGAATGGTCGGTGAAGCCTCGAGGGCTGCTCTCACACCGGAATGTAACAATCTTTTATTTGAAAGCATATAAAAACATAGCTAATACATTGTTATTCTGATTTAAGAAAGCTGTTGGATCTCCAATAAATAAATATTACGAAGATGGTCAAAATCAATCAAAATTCTGAGAGAGCTATGACATACTAGCCAAAATGTAGTCGCATGGTACTGACGAATGTGTTTAATATATGGTTTTTTAACGTATTTTCAGTCACCGATTATATCGTTATTAGTAGACCGATTTTGAAAATTATTTTTTTATTTTGTCCCGCGGCGGGATTCGAACCAGCAACCTACGCGTCTCAGGCGAGCCTTCGCCCACTGCGCCACAGAGGTCGTCAAATTGATTACAAAGTTATTTTTTTCATAAAAGTTAGCCAACCTAAGCAAGTGACCTAGATGTTACACGTCAGTGTGTGTGAGGTCGGTAGTGACGTTTAATCTGTACCTGCATGTAGCGGTGTCTGCGGCGACCGGACTCCGACAAGGACCTTCAGCTGGACCTGCCCCGGTACGTAGAGGCTTTGCTGGAAGACTGGGAACGCTATTTTTTAATCAGACAATAGTGGCGATTCGGAGTGTCGCAAATAAATAAATAAAATGAGCTTTATTTCCACTCTTAAATAACAGTTAAAAGAGAATAAAGTAAAAAAAGAATAATAATTTAGGTATAAATAGTAAAAAAATAAAATTGAAAGTAAAAGTGAATAAATCTTAGTTAAGTATGGGGCCGCCTTTGGCGGTAAAAAGCCTCCTCCAAGGAACTCCAATTCTGTCTGTCTTTAGCTGTTCTTGACCAGACTTTTCCAGCTATTTGTATGATATCATCGTCGCAAAAGCTAAACTTAACTAACTAAAATGAATGCCATCCTATTTATTCCCATCGCTATGAAAGGGACGGCAACATTTTTAGTTAGTTAAGTTTAGCTTTTGCGATACTCCGAATTGCCACTAGTAGAGTTTTATGATTAGACAAAAGGATACTGGATATAACACATTTCCTGCCTAGCTGGCGACTTAATGCATAATTCGCAGACAAAAGGATACGGGATATAACACATTACCTGCCCAGCTGGCGACTTTACACATAATCTGACTGCTGTAAGTATGTGAATAATTTATTTTGTAAACCTAAGAACAGTGCATTGTTCCTGAATGTTGAAATTTCTGAATGCAAGTAATTCAGTAATTTCAGTAATTCATTTATTTACCTAATTACATTTCCATTTGCAAGTTGGTTGACAATCATACACACTCAAACCTAGTATTCTTTTATCTGTGCTCTAACTCAAAATGTATTTATTCAGTACGATCGTTTATAGACCACTTTGACATAGCACGTCCTTAAAACTAGGGGATTCTACTGCCATCAAATTACGGTCGCCATTTCTTAAAGAACAGAGCTTTTAGGTAAAGCTCACCATGAGTTATGTCTGCAGTGTTTCGAAGATGGCATCCAGGGCTGTAAGATGGTAAGATTCAGGTAAGATTCGAGTAAGACCCGGCTTGAGGTCAAGGACCTAAGCCCCTTCAAGTGAGATCTACTTACGAGTACCTTGTTTCGTATAGAGTAGAACTTTCTTCGTTGTGGTGAAAAATGAAAATGAAATGAAATGAAATATTATCACGACTGTATCCCGGGAGCGGTAGACATTTCTTTCAGATCATTAGGCAATTTTTTGTTTTTTTTAAGATGTCTAAGGGGGTAGTCAGAGGTATGTCCAAATACATACATATTTGGTACATGCCCACTTTTTGTGGTAACTAAAAGATTTGGTAAAAGATTACTACTATAGTAGTAATCTTTACTTGAGGCATTTCATTAACATTATAAGCGCGCAAGTTTGTATGGCTGTTTGTTACTCTTTATCGCAAAAACTACTTAACATTCGAATGAAACTTGAAATATATATGGTTTTTGGCCTGGAATAACATAAATGCTATTTTTTATCCGGGTAAGTACCACGCGGACATATACCTACTGGTTTTAAATATTTAATGACCATCATTAGCATTAGCTTAATTAACTTCAAGAGGAAAATATAAGTACCTATATACAAACTCGCCATACAATTAGAATAAATAAATAGCTTAAATTAATAGGCTTCATGAGCTTGAGACCTCCTAATTGTTTTCTTATTTCTAAAAATACCTACTAACTTAATAAAGCGAAAACTAATTTATTTAAATACAATTACAAACTTGAAGCATTTTCAAAGTTAATAATATTTTTATCATAACAAAGTTTAATAACACCTAGAATAATTAAAATAAAATGTAAGTACACGTGTAGTATCGTGTATAACCGAACATTATCTTATCCAGATTTTACGTAAGGTTCCGTGGCTGAATTGGATAAGCACTCTGGCTTAATGATCGTTGAATCAAAACGTGTTCACCGTCGGAAAAAAAAAGACGTATGGCACTCGGAGACTGCCGCGGTAAAGCATAGCATTTTTTCGGAGTGGGGGGTGTTAGGTTATTTTCGTTACGGAATTTCTGGATTCGGTCTCCACGCTCAAGGCCCGCGATAGAAGCTATGCAATAGCTTAAAATCATCAGGTTTTATTTTCAAAAACAGAAAACGATTAAGTACTTAATGGAAAAGTGTAGGTAGAAGAGTTATTGAACAAACAAGGACTAGATTTCGGAGCTTCAGATCTCGTCCCAATAAAGTTAAACCTAAATTCACAAACAGATAAATTGTCCCGAAACTGTCGTCGGCGCCCATTCAAACGACAAACCTAAGAAACAAAACAATTTAACTTGAATCCGCTTCTATCACTCCGCGCAACTATTTATAAGAAAATATAGTTTTAGCCTGAAATAATAAGGTGGATTTCAGCTCGTGAGTTCATATCGTAATGTTCATAGGAAAAGCGAAAATAAATTTTTAAATAACCTTAAATTCTCTGTAGAGGCGAGTAAAATGATAATCTTTAAAGAAAGTTCGGAAACAATCTTACACTAATTTAATAAGATATTTTAGGCATATTCTATGCGAGGTCTATGATACATTTACAATTCTATATTTAAAATTTTTAGGCAAAGGAAAAACAAATTTCATTTATAAACAAACTTCAATGATACTTTTTATTATTTAAAAAAAACATTGGTCTAGCAGTGTATGATTGCGGTTGATTATAATGATGAATAACGTCTTAATAAAATAAAAAAATCAGTATTCATAAAACTTGTAAAAAATTAAATTATAATTGTTTATTTTAGCAATAAAAATATTAGAAGATAACAAATCTTCTTATATTTTTTAATTGTTACCTGTGTTTTTCGCAAATAAATTTTTGATTTGATTTGATTTGATTTGAAATCAAAATCAAATGCAGTAGGTACCTACATATAAGATGATAAGAAGTCCTACAAATAAAATTTCAAGTAAATTACATTACATAATAAACAAAATGGAATAAAAACAAACAGTTCTTTCCCCTTTAAACTACACTAACGTAAAACCAATTATTTAGCTTTTAATTTAGTTTAAGTGATTCTTGTTTACTCCTACTATTGTTACTTCTGCAGAACTCGCTTTGCAATCCAATAACCAAACTTCTTTGTCTACACGTTATCATCCGTCTCTCTCCGTCGCCCTACATAAGAAAGGGACGTATGTTAGAACATTCATCGTGGAAAGAAATTAAAGTCGCACAAAATCGAACGGTTTTATCTAGGTGTCGATAGCGGTCACAAATTATGTGCTTCCCTGACTTAAGGGGCGGTTTCTTGGAGACGATTAATGTATACCTATGTGTTTGTTTAACTTAGCCTGTTTATATGGCTTAGCAACCAATAGCGATCGAATGCACGCAACATTGCACGTGAAAATGTTGCATGGCAAAGCTTACAATCAGTAGCGCAATTTAATTGTAAGCCATACTCAACCGGCATTTTTAAACGGCCTATGCACTCCGCTCACTCCGGAACTCGTGCTTACATTATAATAATAATAATTTATTCAAAAAATTTCATTACACTAAAAGTTTACATGTTTATAGTCTTATTTAAGGGTACAGGTAAAAATATTACAAGAGCCTGAACTAGGTAATTCTGTGTTTCAGGCAAGAAGAACGCCAATAATTATTTCAAAAAAAAAAAAACCAACTGATTTACATCTAGATTCGGTATAGGTAATTTGTATTGTATAATCTAAATTAATATAGATTGATTAAATGAAAAACAATTTACTTCGAAGAAAAATATAAAAACATAGACTTATATAATTATTATGCAAATGCCCTAGCTCTCAAAGTTCTGAAATTAAATTAGTTTAAACATGAATGAACGCTATACGTGCCACTAAGCAGACGTGGGCGTTCACTATTAATTAATAACCAACTAGGTACTTATGTTTTACTTAACTTTCGAATCGAAAACGGAGATGGTTTCTGAGAGACTGCAATTTAATCTTGCCCTATTCTTGCAAGCTACAATTGAAACTGGACGTTGTTGCGTTGGTGTAAGGTTAAGTTTGGAGTGATCAGATGAATTTTCTTAAGGTTTGGTAAAGATAAATGAATTTCTACTCATTGACGATCAATCGAGAGTGTTATCTGTGTGTAGCGCTATCAGGCTGGTAGTAGCTGGTTTATCGCCGGCTGGTTCCTGCTCGGTAGAATAGAACGCCAGTCGCAGCCATAAATCTCGACTACGTAACCTTTGCATGATACTTTGCAGAGCTTTAAAACAGCTCTTAGGTCGGATGGTTTTTAAGACCCTAGTTTGAAGAGTCAAAGAAGTTCTGGGAAGTCAAAGTCAAAGTCAAAGTATCTTTTTTGCAAAAAATACATGTGTGTGTCTTAGGATATTGTTTAACAAAACTGTTCTTAATTTAGCAAAATTCACAGTTGGTTTCTGGATCAGAAAATAATTTCTATAAACTTATTCTGGTCTGCACAAGGATGTGTTGCCGGAGTAGGTCGCCCAAAACTTTACTCTAGGATTGAGTTTCTTTTTCCAGAATAAACCCGTCTGAGGTGAAGGAGCAACTGGTAGAACTTCTTATAACATTTTGTCTAGAATACACGTTTCTAAAGCTAAGTCTCTATTATGTTAAATATAATCAGAGTTCAATGTGAACGAAACTTTATCGTAACCGCGCTTGCTGCTTGTATCATAATAAACGAATGACATTTTACAAAAACAAATTCACGAGATTAATTAAAAATGCTGTAGCCTCAACGTTCTCTGGATATTAAAATATTTTAGCTGCAAATTGGATTTCAATCAAACAATATTGCATTGTTACAACTTTGCTTCGTTAACGCGAACGAAACTTTTTGATTTCATTCCAAATTCAAACTCATCGGTTTGAATTTTTGATTCGAATTGAAATGTGGTTATCGAATTAGTGACAATGAAACCGATAATTTTTTAGGCTGTATTCAGTGCTCAACCGACGGTCAACGTTCAGCATACCATACACGCTGATGGTACCTCGTATTAGCTGTACGCTCGTAAAATTCATTAACGCTGCACTGTAAGTACTCGTTCATTGATTTTCATTGATACAGCGAAATACCTAAACGCTCACCGTCGGTTGAGTAGGTACTAAATACAACCTTAAAGTTATTTTCTTAAATAATTCAAGGAAGCACTTACCCATTTAATTTGGTTGCCTTTTTCAAAGCGTAGGTACAACAAATAGACGCTTCCAAAGGGACTTCTCGTCCGACAAGGAAACGTCAATCTACCCGAGCGTAACTTTTCCGTCTTTATGAATGAATGAATGAAAATCCTTTATCGTATATTTTATTAACACGCATTAAGTTCACAGACAAACTAAACCACATCTAAGTACGGTTTTTATATCTATTCTAGGAGCGTAGGAAGATATAAGAAATTTAAAAAAAATGAGTTGTCTCGAGACGATTCGAGTAACCTGCAACTATGTATATTTAAATCAGACATGACCAAAAAATAAATTTTGATAAATAGGTATTAATTTAGTTCAAGTTTTTCAGTGTTTAAAAAAACCTAAGGGAAATAAATTATGTTTTTCATTAAGAAAACTATTTTAAATAATCTTAGGACTAGCTTTAAATTAATAATCAGTGTCAAGTTCATTTGCTATCTCTCAGCTATAATTCAACAGTAGCTCTAACAAGAATTAGCGATAATAACTAGATTCTAAGAAAATTAAACGGTTCATTCCACATTATCGACTCCTAATTCAACAAAGTGACTTGGAATAATTAAGCTGAGGTTAGTTTGCTCAAATGTTACTATAATTGATTCTCTGTTTATGTATTAGTTATTTGATGTACTTCTGATGTATTGTTTTATGATATAATTTGTCTGAAATTTGAGAGCTTTAGAGAGGAGTGGATCCAAATGGCACTCGACCTGCAGAATGTAAAATAAGCCGTTATAAATAGTTATATAACGAAATACTTGTAGTATTCGGGACACATTTAGTTCTAAGGATATTTTTACAAGTAGGTAACTGAAATCTGCAGCTTGCAAACGAATTTGGCAATTTGAATTTTCAGACCACAAAGTATTGTCGAAGTTATTATGTGAAGTCAAACAAAGAACCTATTCTTATATTGAAGTCGGTTTAAAATATAGAGAATTACGAGTATAATAAAGGGGGCTTTCGTCTAGAGTCTAGACTCTTGGTGAATAATACTCAATATCTATTCTTTAATCATGTTTTATTTTTAATTTTGACATTTCATGTTTTAATTTTGACATTGATTGAGCTAGGGTTACGCCTACCGAGCACGTAGTTGTTATATTCTCTTTGTACCAAACCCGGAGACAGTAGTTAGTTAAACACGGTTCTTCTCAAAGATGCTATGTTTAGCATCGCTCAAGATCCATCCATCACATTCTGTAAGTAATAAAATTACGGCAGCGTTGCCAAATCGAGTAAATGCGTGTCGATTGATCGATCGTTGTTTGTGAGCTACACGATTTTGTTTTTAGCCTTTTTTGTAATAGAGGAATGTTTGCTCGGCTCTTTTAACGAGCTACTTTGAAGTATTTAATGTTATATTTTAATTTAATTACTTCAAATTAGGAGATAAATATGAGCTTAAATTAATTTTGGATGCAATACAATTTATATCTGATAAAAGTCCGGAAAATGTTTAATAAGTCAATTAATTTTAATAAGTTTTTATTAATGTAGACGATTCATTCGGACAATTAGCTTCAGTGGTTGAAAAAAATAGTTAATTTTAAATTTCCTAGATAATATCTGTGAATGAGTAAGTACCTACATAACGTTTGTTTATTTATTTATGAAGTAGTAAAAGTAAAAAGAGCCTAAATTATTTGTCTTTTATTAAAATATAGGCGTTTAAATGTATATTACAGAAACGACAAAATTGTCTTCAATCCAAACGACCCTTAATCACGAAAATGAACAAAACGATGCTCTTTCGAGTATTCAAGTCTTTATACAAAGCCTCATCTAATTTGCATTGAAAGAAAAGCCTACGCAACTGGCTCACCAAATCTAGGGCCATTTGAGCAATCTTATGAATTCAACTAGTCTCTTGGCGAAAATTGCCGAAAATTCTACATCCTTTTTCGGTCGACATAATAACCCTTTCATACCGAAACCCGCAAGAGGTGTTAGAGGAAATAAAATATTATAAGACTTCGATCTGCGCTCATACAATATCCAGCTAGTGCTGGGAAGGTTGACTGGTTTCACTTTACGGATTTCGAAACAGATTTACTTTACTTATAAATTGCTTTCAGTCTTTAAAATTCCATCAAGTCAAATATCATGAAAATACGAGTATACAAGGCAACTAAAATGTCAACTGCAATAAAATACTGTGCTTTGTTTTTGTTAAACCAGACCGTTGTATAAACTCGATACATCTCAGTAGATTAGTCGACTAAGCACCTTAAAAAACAGCTGGTGATTTCCCGAAATTCAGTAAAATCGAACCCCAAGCTACCCCCATAAAGCACAGCGCCGTTCATTACAGCTTTTCATTAATACCTTTCATTTACCTGTAAAACTCGAGTCCGTAATTTCTCGTGTCCGTAATTTAGGCCATCCCTAGCCCGTAATGTCGGCACGTGACAAGGGTTCGGTATATTACCCAGCCTTATCTCCGGTGACCTATTGATTTTACCTAAACACCGGATTATATTGTAGGCTGCGGCCAGCCGAGTGCAGATATTGTATCATCTTTAGAAATTGTACGGATAATAGTGGTCAGAGATTTTATGTTTAAGTTCAGTTGGATTATGTTATTTAGATTCAGAAAATTGTCTAGTCTATTTTTTGAAACCGGCGAGTTTTATCATTCTTGTAGTAGGTGGTCAAATTTCTACTTCTTATCTTAATCGTAAATCGTTATAAAATCACAATGAAGTACAACTTTCCTTATACAGCTGAACTGGTTCTTATATAGTAAAGTTACGTAAATTGTACATAGTAATTAAGTTTCTGTAGATTCGTCAAATTCAACCCAAAAAGTTTTATTAAAATACAAAATGAAACAAAGAGAGGTTTATTCAAGTTTTATCTTTCAGCGCATACAAAATCACAGCGTGAACCGAGTAGGCACCCATTTCATTTGAAAAAAACTCACACCTTGTATGTAAACATGAGCTCATAACATCGCCCGTTTTAAGCCGTGATGATATTTACCAGGAAAATGTAGCAAAATTACATGAAATTGTGATGCCAGAACGAACGGCTATGAAGCACTGTGAAAGCATTGTATCTATCTACAAGTACACACTCACAATATGGAGAGCACTGTTTAGTTACATTAAGCGGTATTACTCCTAGCTTAGGCTATTATGATTCCTATGCGTGTCAATTTTGATTTGAACTACGAAATACATTCGTTTTGGAGTAAAAACATTCAATTAAGAACATTAACAATTTGTTAATGTAAGAAGAAGATTATATATTAATGGAACTAGCTTAAAAGAAGATATATAATTAATTTTGTAAAAACCAAAGACGATTAATATCTAGAAGACAGACAAAGGCCATACACAAAATCGTAACCCGATCCCGCAGTACCAGATAGCCTGAAAACTTTAAAACATCAATTTTATCCAAGAAATTTCAATACTTAGTAGTAGGTAGCAACAATATTCAATATTTAAACATTTTTAACTAGAAAGTAATTGAAATTTCTTGGATAAAATTGACGTTTTAGAGTTTTCAGGCTATTTTTTAGGGTTACGATTTTGTGTATGGCCTTTGTCTGTCTTCTAGATATTAATCGTCTTTGGTAAAAACGAACCTTTATCAGACATCTGGTTACAAGCATTAAATTGCTTAGCTGGGATTAGATGAATGTGGAATGTCCAAGGATATTTACATAAATTGCCATGTTCTGAAATCGATAGTTTTTATGTAAGTTGGTGATTAGGAAGATCATCACAAAAAGATGATCATTATCGTGCCGTCTTTGTTTGGTTTTAGCTTGTGTGGTTCAAATTAATTTCAACGTGAAGACATTAGAAAAAGTCTGCAATGCTCAGGGTAAAATGGAAATTATTTTTTTCAGTCTTTCCAATTTTATTTTAACGTCATCCAGACTTCTGGATAAAAGCGCATTGTGACATTCATTCAGACCGAATGAATGAATGAGAGCTATTGAGTTGTTCAGCTGCATTGCTGAATGGGACAGGGGACAAGCATTGTTGGACACGCGGCCTCAGATTGGAAATGTCAATTTTATGATTTTTGCCACAGAGAATTTTAGGAATCTTCTACTTAGGTTTCCGAGCCAAATGAAATACAACAAAAAGTAAAACAGTTTAGTTTTAACGATTTTGATTTTGGAAAACAGACAAAAGAAAATCATTAAAGCCCGGCATTATCCATGCGACCGTGCGAGAACGAAGCAAGTAGAGTGGACCAACTCCTATTTTGGCACTTACAAAGGATTGCATACCTACTACAATTTTATATAAAGACTTTTCAGAAAATATGACAACAGATAATATTTCGTCCGTCCAGTGGAAGACAAAAACCCAATATTTACGAGCGACACGTGGAGCAGACGAATACAATCGCTATTACCGAATGCAATAAATTCATTTTCCCCTGACAGCTGTTCCGTTGCCGAGATAACATAACGGGCCAGAGTGCAATTTTGCTTCTTAATTTAAAAACTCGATTTAAAGTTGTACAGTTTTTGTAAATTACTGCTTTTGATTATTCTACATCGATACAAGATAATTCATCGACCACTAAACATGTTCTACTAACGTTACGTAAGTTAATAATGCTTAGAACAAAATCATGATTAGGTATTACCCATAAAGCACTGTTTTTTTGCACATTCACTCAGATCTTATGATCAATCTTTAAAGATCTTTAAACTTCCACTTTTTGCAGAAGCTTAAACTTAGGCCTTTACATCTTTACTAGATGATTTATACAGAGTCAGGAGGCAAGCTTTGCCTACACTTAACGGGACACTGTAGTGCCTGAGACATTGCAGAAGCTTAACATTGTAAGATATTAGCTTCTGCAAAAGGTGGGTCAATAGTCACAGGTTGTAAAACGGCGCCTATGAGAAAACTCACTAACTTCCTCATAATGTTTTTCTTCAGTTTTGTAACAAACACTATTGAACATTGACATAAGCCTTATGAGTCGAAAATCGAGGAGTATCTCAATCGGTCGACGCGGCTCTTTCAAAACGTTTACTAAAATATATTTTTATCTTATTTTGTCTATAAAAAGTTGGTATTGAATGTTAGAAAGTCTCTGACAGGGCAGGTTTCAAGAAGGCTCTGTGGGCCGGTAAACGATCGCCGAAGACTATGTAGGCTTTACTGCTTCGAGGCTATGCGGTTACTGGTCGGGCCAGGAGCCTTACCTTATCTTACTTCAAATAAATAGTAAGTAGTATGGAAGCTATTTTTTGTAAAAAAAAATTAGAAATAATTGCTCAACTTATTATTTTATATTTTCATTATAGTATTGTAGGCTACAGATACCAAGCTTAAACAGTATTCAGATCAGGCTACAAACTAGGTGTGGGTCTAGCTTTCTTTTCGGTGATGCATCCACTTAAATTTACATACATAAATATTATAGTCAAACTCCAGAGCCTGGCAAACAAAGTAAGGCTTGCTGAGCAAAAATGCTCATAGAATTTTTCAAGAGATTAACACAAGTAGATAAATCATGCTAAATCTAAAAATAGCGATGGTGTTACATTTAAAAATAAAAATTTCATAAATTTTGATCAGATCCTGTGAATAATGAAGTAAAAAGATAACAAAATGATGGATTCGTACAGCTTTCTGAAAGAAGTAACGTAGACCCTCTACGAACAATTGCTACGGCGCTACGGCGTAGTCATTTTTAATTGATTTTATTTTGGTTACGGGCTTGCTACCTAAATAGAATAGAATAGAATAGAATGTCTTTATTTGCTTGAAACAGGTACAAACATGATGTTAGTTCGAAATTGTATGGTTCCATTGTTCCGCTATATAGGTTAATAGCATGCAAAATTAAAACTTATAACTAATTAAGTAGGTACATTGAGGTAAGAATTTTAACATACACTTTTCGATTAGGTACCTTATTATTATCTAAGATTTAAATAGTCATTTACCGTGTAAAACCCTTGATATAGCAACCAGGCACGCAACATACTAGTATATTTAAATTTTTTGAAGGGTTGTTCTTTGATGGAATTTGGTAGTTTATTATAGATTTTTATAGGTACTCATATAAAAACAGTTTTTCTCATAAAGAACAGTTCTCGGGGTGAATTCATTCACTAGACGCTCTCCGTTTCTAGTGTTTCGTGGGTATATTTCGTTAGCCTTTTTAAATAATCCTATATGTTGTTTAACAAAACATGCTGTTTGGTAGATGTAAAGACATGGAAGGGATAATATTTTTAACTTTTGGAACATTGGTTTGCAAGTAAAGTGCAACACACTAGTTTTTTATGTTTACCTCGGAGTGGCATTGATAAAAAATCGTTGTAAAAAATATGTTACTATGATGTAGACACGTTTATCACGTTATAAAATATAAATAAACATACTTACGACTCCTTAGAAACGATAAAATCGCTCACATCTTTAGATATTCAGAATTCTTTACAGTGTCTAGAGGCGTAGTCAGAGGCTGAATTTGTGGCCCCACATTATGCCGCAAGTTCGATTGACGTACCATCGTCGGACGCGTGCAAGGATTTCTAATGTCTTTAAAAATAAAGAGAATATAACATTTTAGACCCAGAATAAAGTGAACAAATTTTAACTTACACTGTAAGTACTTACATTATTTAAAATGAAATTATGATTATGTTCGTCAGTTAGTCAGAAGTCAGAAGCCTAGACGGTACTGAAGTAGTTAATAAAATTAACAATTTTATAGGAATAGTAGATAGTTTTTTATCAATACAGTTTCTCTCATACAGTTTTTAGTGAATAATTAGTTTATTAGTTTTAGAATATTACTGAATTGGAACTCTAGGAAACAATTTCTCAGATTGATAGTATTTGTATCTGAATGTTTTCTATGTATAATATGTATGTATTTACAAAAAAAAATGTATATAAAGTATAATGTGTGGAATGTCCAGGGATATTTATTTATTATTATTATTTATTATTTTCTCAGATTGATAGTATTTGTAGCACAGGTTTTAAGTAAGTAGCAATTCTTTTCTTATTTCTCTGATCTTTTTAATTTCAATTCCGATTGATTTTTTTCTCATTTCAGTTTATTAGGGAGCTCTTGGTAAATTGGTTTCAGCCTACCTATTTAATTCAAACAATCCAATTATAACGCCCCTGACCATTCCCGGGATGAATCATCGAAAGTCCTGTATAATTTGCGAGCAAACTTTCATAATTTATCACGCCGCATCGCTAGGAGGCTCTTTATATTCTTATGATATCTTTCTGTGATGAACATCTTTAGCTTTATAACTTTTGTTTCAAAACTCTTTTTACAAGAATAGGGTTTTGTTATCTTCATTTGGGACAAGAAATTATAATATTTGATCTGTTTCACTGAACTAACGCCCAGTGGAAACAACCTTTACTTTCTATCCGAAGTTCGTGGTTTCAAAACCCAGATAATGTCTGAAGAATTTATATTGGAGAGACACTAAGTCGACTTAGTATGTATCACGGAACACAACATTTTAGACGGAGATGAAGAATATTTGGTGATTCCAAACTACATTTTAGCGTCACGTTTCTCCAGAAAACTCAAGAGGAGAGGAGGAGCATGTATCATGATTCGAAATGAGCTTAAATGGACAGAACTAATTAAAATGACGGATTTCTCAGTGATAAACGCGTTTGAATGCTGTGGAGTGGAGCTTTCTGACTATAATATCGCAATATTATGTGTGTATAGGGTACCTAGAGCAAGTAACTTAGAAATATTTCTGAATCAATTTCGAAAAGCTTTAACTGAACTAAGAAAAAAACGTTATGACAATATCATTATTGCAGGTGACTTTAATGTAAACATTTTGAATAGGAATAATATAACTCTTGACTTTGAACATTTACTATTGAATTTTAATCTTAAGCTTGCTCTGAAGCAACCAACCAGACTAAAGAGCCAAACATGTCTAGATAATTTTGCGCATGATTTCAAAAAAACTTGCACAACAGAAGTTTTAGAGTTTGCACTTTCAGATCACACAGCTCAACTTATAAAATGTCCAATACAAAATCTGAATCATATGAAATATTGGAGAGTCAAAAGACGAGATTACTCAGCCGACAACATAGATAAGTTCAAAAATGCAATTCAAAACGTTTCCTTTTCTGAAATATACAATGAATTGGACGCAAATAAGGCTTATGGAGTGTTTATTGAAACTTTCAAACTTTTATACGATCTTTGCTTCCCTTACAGATTGATTACTATAAGAACGTCTAAGCCTGTTAAATGGATATCACGCGGTATTAAACAATGCTGCAAGAAAAAAAGAAACCTATTATGGCAAGTTAGAAAAATGCCCACAGAACTTAATAAAATAACATATCTTAACTATACTAAAACGTTAAAAAGAATTATCAAACTGACTCAAAAAGCACAAAATAATCATAAAATAAAAACATCAAAAAATAAATCTAAAGCTACTTGGAATATCATAAACAGCACAAAACGGAGCCTACCTAAGGAACCGATTGAAAAAATCAAGATAAATAACCAAATAATTACGAATCCAAAAGATATATCTAATGTATTTAATGACTTCTTCATAGACAAAATAGTACCCGCCCAAGATTCAGGAATAAACTGTACTACTAAAATAATTGATAGTCAAAAAGACTCTCTTTATTTAAAACCTTGCATACCTACCGACATTGAAAAAATAATAACAAGCCTAAATAATACTAGTAGTGTAGGATATGACGGTATCTCGACAAACATATTAAAATGTGTTGCACACAAAATTAGTGCACCAATTTGTCATGTTTTAAACTTGTGTATAAGCCAAGGTTTATTTCCAGAGGCATTAAAAATATCGATCATAAGACCTTTACATAAAAAATTAAGTAAGGAAATCTTGGAAAACTACAGACCTATCTCTCTTATACCTGTATTATCTAAAGTTTTTGAAAAATATATCTGTAAATCCATAAACAACTTTTTCGAAACAAAAAACATCTTCTGCGTTGAACAAAAAGGATTTAGAGAGAACAAAACTATAAACATGGCAATTTACGACTTTCTTTATCATATATCCAGTAACATAGATAAAAGAATACCTGTATGTTCAGTCTTTTGCGACATGACACAGGCATTTGACCATATTGACCACAAAATACTTTTAAGGAAACTTGACAGTTATGGCGTCAGAGGAAATCCATTGAATTTAATTAAATCCTATCTTGAAAATAGAAAACAAATAACCGAAATAAGTAAAATTAACGCTTCTACTAAACTTGAGGAATCTCATTTTTCTGAAGAGCGCATTATGAAATATGGTGTACCTCAGGGAAGTGTGCTAGGACCCCTTCTTTTTATAATATATATAAATGACCTACCTAAAGCGATTGTTCAGCCTATGTCTCTTTTCGCAGATGACAGCACAATAACCATTGCATGTAATAATTTCGATACATATAAACATGATATTAACTTGGCACTGACATCCACTGTAAACTGGTTGAAAAATAATAATTTACAAATCAATTTAAATAAAACTAAAATAATTCATTTTCGACAACGCGACACAGCTAAATCATTAGATTTTGACATACACTACAATAATAATACAATAGAAAATATCGATACTACAAAATTTTTAGGATTACAAATTGACAAAAAATTAAATTGGAAACCACATATAGAACACCTTTGTAAAAAATTAAATAGTTTAATATACCTACTACACAAACTTTCATCTTTAGTAAATGTGGAAACGTTACTGACGGCATATCATGGCCTAATCGCCTCATTACTCAGATACGGAATCATGTTTTGGGGTAACTCCACAAACTCTGAAAAAGTATTTAAATGCCAAAAACGTAGTGTTCGTACAATGTTTCATATTAAGGTTACAGATACCTGTAAACCTCTTTTTAAGAAGTATAACATTTTGACGGTTCCCTCGTTGTATATTTTGGAAACGGCAATGTTCGTAAGAAGCAACCCACATCTGTTTTGTCGACTATCGGATGTCGTAGAACGCAGCAGACGAGACAGAAGTAGAGTCTGTGTCCATAATTCTAAGACCACGTTTATGCGCAAAAGTATCTTCTGTATGGCTACTATTCTCTATAACAAAATCCCAAAGTCATTAAGAGAAATGCCTTGTTCGATGTTTCAGAGAAGGCTCAGGTTATTACTGATAAATAAAACCTATTATACAATTGAAGAGTTCCTAGATGACAAAAATTTTACTTTAGCTAGTTAGTAGTACCAACATAAGTATTATTCTAATTTAATTTAATTATTTATTTCAAATTAGTATGTCTGTTATTCACTGATTATTATTGAAATTTTATGATATTTAAGGACTCATTATTATTCTGATTTTCATTTTTATTTTATTATTATTATTGTTATTATAATTTTTTGACTGGTATTTAAATCAGACATTTATTATGAACTGAGTTGTAAATTAAAATATTGCATGCCTAGAATATAGGTAGAATACATTGATTCCAGATAATTTACTAACATAATATGTACATGTATTCGTCGCAATAAATGATACTTTGACTTTGACTTTGACTTTGACTAAATAATTTCCATAACGTACCTAGTCAAATTAGAGATTCAACATTTTATTTTTGTAACACACTTTAAATACAAAAACAGGAACTTTTAACATAATTAGCGCCTCACATAATTTTTACCAAAATCTGTCTAATCCCTAAAAAAATTCAGAGAATTTCTACTAGCTCTCTCCATTTATAACAATAAACTGTTACAAGATTAACATTAGGCCATTTTTAAACAACGGACGTGAGTTTAGAAAGATGATATTTGGGCTACATTATTTTATAACAAAACACGTTGGTATACCAAGGTAATTAAACATATAAGTTAAAATAAAAAGAAACTTACACACAGCGCTATAAAACGCTGAAGCAAAACATCAGGAAAAAAGTAATTAGTATGTAAGAGTAAGACCTATTGCATGAGCGGCTAGCTGCATGTTTCTTATTTGTTGGAAATGTCATTGTATCAAATCACTACGATGGCGAATCCCCACTAACTGTACTGAATGAACGCTATCCTGGTACCAAATTTCATTAAAATCTGTCAAACCGATTGAGCGCGAAGGAGTAAAACATTCACACTTGCATACTGACACTCTTGCACACACACAAACTTTCACCTTTATAATATTAGTGTGATTATACGCCTGTTGTTTATCTTTAAAATTCCATGGACAGTTGAGGTAGTTCACAGAAGTGTAATTTCTAAGAGTCACCTGGCGACGTTCCAGCCACACCTTCCCTGCAGCTTATTAGCCCAGATACGGAAACAATGGAAGCCGTAACTAGATCCTGAGAATCGTTAGAAGAGATTGTCAGAATTCGTTCTGCAACGATCAGTACGGTATCAAAATAGATGGACCATGATAATGACTTTATCAATTGTGCTTCGGAAAATAGATAAGATTGTCAGTACTTAGAAGTCGATAAGGAACAATAAATGCCCTTAGGCGACCTAAAACACCATAAGATACTCTACTAACTACCTCAGTACGAACTTACTCACATTGTTCGTAAGGTTCGTATATTAGTTTTTAGTTCGAAATTAATTAAAAACACAATATCAAATGATCCTCAGCAGTATGAAAGAGCACGCTGTTAAAATATACTAAAAGCAACTCTCTTAAAACACCGACAAAAATGTTAAAACTTATAAAGAAGCAGTGCGGACCGCTTCTAAAGCAGCGGAGTTTGTGAACTTTCGCCGGGAGCGAGTTAAAAAACAAAATCTATAATTTTTAAAACATTTCGTTGAAAATATAATTCCGACGATTGCGACAGTTGGACTCTGTAAATTTGTTGGAGGGAAACCTCGGACCAACTTGTTATACCTTCACCAACATCAGCATCCGCAAGCGTCGCTCTTATACCTTAGTGGATAAAGTTCAAAGTTTAACAAATATTGCCAAAGAGACAGGTTGGTCGGTGGCCGACTTGTTCGTAGAGAGAAGTTTTGGAATAGTGTTCAGCATAGGACGTCAGGAAATGCGAGTGGATAAAATACTAGCGACGTTGTATAATGCGATGCATGATGCATCGTACACGCTCCGAGCCGAATTCTTTTAGAGTTGTTGTCTCTTTTGTGAGAAACAGCAGCCTTCGCGTAGTTAGTTCTGTATTAGAAAATGTAGCTTTAAAGTATCGCGGATGCGACTAGCTTCTAACATTATAGTGGTCTCGTATTTTTAATATTAAATTCAAGTAATCTATGAAATGAATCAACTCAGTTTTATGTATTTTAGGCATTATAAGAATATTTAATCATCCATTGCGTTGTAAAAGTTGGAATTCAAACGAAACGGAAACTCGAAATGTCAGCAGAGCCATAAAACATTATCTAAAGTAATGAAATTATAAATTAAGTCGGGAAGCAGATAAAAATCCCATTTTCTAATTGCCACGCCATCTTTTTCGTGACACTGGCGCGAGGGTTTCAGATAAGTTCATGAAAAGCTAATTACTTATTTGCAAAGGAATTTTGAATTTATACCAAGAATAACTTGAAAGAGGACTACCGTCTACGAACGCAGGTAGTTGTTTACATTACATACAGTTGTACAAAGGGAACAATGAGGTCGTAGATTAAAACATTAATTGTGATAGAGTTATTTCAAGACAACTTAAAAACACCGACTAGGAAATTAAGGAGATGGTTGGTATTTTCGAAAAATACTAAGTATAGTTAAAATAACAAAGAACTACATTATAATTTTTCTGTAAAACGCATTACTCATTTATGTTATGTTGGGTATAAGATATACGATTTCATTCTGTAAGATTTATACAAGTCGTATAATTATTAGGTATCGATCCAAAGAACCCGTATCGATTTCCCCTACCAATATAACTTTAAATTATACGTAACCGTAACACTAATTTCGAAAGACCACATTATCTTTTTCATTTACCTCAAAGAGGGCATTATTATCTCCTCATCAGCTTATTTCATTCTTATACCTACAGACACTCGGAAACAATCTAATTTCACACACCAATTCTTTCGTGAAAATCTGAATTGTTCGAGGTGATTCTTTAAAATTTACCTTCGTTCCCAGTCAGGGCCAAACATAAAACACAGTATAATTCCCAGTCATTATTCACAGTTCCCGGATCCTGCCGCCAACGGCTTTATTCGGAATGGTATTCGGGAAGACGGACAAGTTGAGGGACGAATCGAGATACGGAAATATTACACTCAAGTACCTAAGTACCTACTCATTGTATTAACGTATAAAAATAGTTCGTTTTTTGCTATATTTTACTCACTTATTTTGTTTCAATATTAAGAAGGTGTTTCAAACTGGAGCAGGTATACAGTCCTTAGTACCTGGATGACCGGTATTTTTTTTAATTGCCTGAAAACACGGGATAAACGACATATCCTAGAAATAAATCCTAGCTAGATCGATTTATCGCCCCCGAAACCCCCTGCATACTAAATATATAATTTTTAAATGAATGAATTTACCAAATCGTATAAAAACGTATAAGATTTCTTTTAGATCAGAAACAGTATCAAAAGTCAGCAGAATGCAATATCCTTTAGTTCCATGAAAGTAATTCTGGGAGCTTTCTAAGTGGTGTCCGAGCAAGACGCTCGCTATCATTCCTCCTCATTTGAATACAATCTGACCTAAGCGCAGCCTCCGCACTCCGCCGCACAACTTGCCAAGCACCCACTTACGAGATGCTACTCCGAAATCGAATTTCATCCACGGAACATGCCAGAATATTTGTGTGTAAGTATGCGACTTTTGCAAACTCAGTTCCGCTAAATTTGATCAGAGCTTAATATGAGGAAGCCTGTTCGACCTCAACGTGTGAATTTAAGTTTTCAATATTTAGCGTGTTTGCTTCGTCAGATTTTTATAGCAGCTTCATAGTAGCACTTTAGTATGATTGTGGGAATACGTAGTACGTCTAAAAATATTATACTTTGTGTACCAAAGTTACAAGGACAATCATGTCAAGTAATAAACACAATGATGGAATACATTAGGCTGCGGACAGAGACGATAAATCTTTCTTATAAGTCATATTTCTTGTCGGTGGTAGATTCAAGTTCAGTTTACCTATTGTAAAAGCTAGGGAGTTTATAAGGTGCTAATTCGGCCGAGAGCAAGTCGTACAAGTAGGCTGGGGCCGTTGCCACCGTTTACCTCCGGCGTGTGTTGTGTGCTGAACGCCACTGACAATAGAAACTTATCCCCGCTCTATACTTCGGACAACTTCAGCAACGAGATGTTGGGACACTAGAAGAGCTTAATTTCACCACAATAGGCAATGCAGAATACGTACGAACAAGTTTACTTTTGTCTGATTTATTTCTTCGCGTTATTCTAAACTTCAACAATGAATATTTTTAGGAGTCGTTCATCCAAAATTGACTAAGTAAAGCAGATTAATAAAAATAAAATATACAAACAAACTTTGAATACGGATTTCATATTAGTGACTTATGAATACTATGAATAGAATAGAAAAAGTTTTTATTTTCCATCAACATAAACATGGGTAATAATGAAAAATACTTATTGACAATCGAGTGACAAGAAAATAAGGCTAAGTACCCCTCAGCATTTGCTCCAAGCAGCATCATGACTGTTGTAGCGGTGGTTTTCAGTGGCGCCAAATTAAGTTAACTGTATTTAAATGAATAAACTAATCGGCGTGTAACGCCGAGTCGCAACTGTGAAGACGCCGGACCGAGTAGATTGCGGCTCTTCCAGGCCACTAACTCGTCGGCAACTAGTTTTCAAACTCGCTACTGTCGAGCTGTCTTAATTCAGTTCTGCTGTCGCCGGCGACCGCTGCGGCACCGCCGCGATTCGCCGACGATAAACTTGCGTTAAACTGTTGTTCACTCAACGAGACCGTTTAAAACGGAACTTTTTCAATTATTCCACTTGTAGTTTACTGGATTCGATTCCTTGCAAGTTATTTGATTTGCAAGTTTCCGGAATGCTATGCAAAGTTGGTTAAGTCTGAGTCAGAGCTTTTAGATGAGATCCTTAACAAAAGAGCAAAGACTATTTATCGTAGTCGTTTGAGACTTAACCGGATTAGTAGACCGTTCCTACTTAGTTTCTCCGGAAGATTTACACTTTGCGGAAATAATGTGGCTGAAAGAATAAGTTAATAAGTCAAGTTTACTGAAATATTGTCGTATCCCGTGGCGGAGCATCAAGCGAGATCGCGACTTATCTTCTAGAAACTCATATTGGATCCGCAGCCACATTCTCCACTTTAAATATTTCACCGATATTAAAAATATCTTCGAAACGAGTCTCAACAAAAATTCGATTTGGTAACTTCTGTGAAGCGCTTTGAACTTTATCGGAGTTCCTAACTTGTCGCCGCACCGCCGTGGTCTGAATATCTAGCATGTAAACATTTGCCTTTTTAACCCTATGTGCGTGTTGATAGAGTCGGTATTCGCGTGCACCGATTGTATCGAAGTTATTATAAAACTGAGTTATGAACATCAATGGATGCTGGTACATGTGGACTTGGAAACATTTGTTATGTACTTAGTTAGGTACCTGCGGAAAGATAAAACATATTTAACGGACTGTTGCGACACTATGAAATGTCAACACTTTACTACAAAGTAACGTACCTATACCTACAGTATATTAGATAGGTAGACCATATTCAAATAGTTCCAATACCGTAAGTACCCGCTATCGAAAAAGAGCACAGTCATAAAGAAAGACAAATCTCAAGCACCAGCCGTCCCATACCATAAAACAAATAAGGTGTCCCGCGAACAGCAGATCCAAGATTATGGTAAATGGGGTTCTCGTGATCCCTCCACTTATAACGTCCCGGCCCGCTTACCGGAGGTCACTCTGTCCTATCCAAAGCCGGTAAGTGGGCCACGGCACTCGGACAAATCCCTATATTACGGTTATGGCCCAGAAAGATCCTACAGGCCCAAGCTCTTTTGTATACGACCACTCTCCAACATTATAACCAGTTTTTCCGATAGTATTTTTCAATATGCATTATTGTTGCTGAAGAATCGTGTTTTGTGGTATTTTATAGCCCTATCTCGACGCGCCCCGGGTAGCCCGCCGAGGAAAATGATGTAGTTATGAAACTATGAAAGTAGATCTGGGAATTTCAGTCACGGCTTTTCCCTCTTACTTTTCTCACATCTTACAGTACGTTTCTTATCACGCGATTCATAGACGATAAACGTAGTGTTTTCATTCTCTTTGATAGAGGATGACTAAGAGGTAGTACTTTGTAATGTCAGGAAAGGGGTAGTCAGACGAACATCCAAATACGTTATTTGGTAATGGTTCAACAACTGGATGGATATGAGTTAGCATTCCAAACGTGACAGGTTGCAGTCCATCGCAGCTATTATAAATGATCACTGATTTCTTTTTCATGTTTTCCTTGCGCGAGTTTATTTTACTAACTGTTTTTAAACAGATTCAATGGAAAGTGGCCATGGCATAACACATTATTATTAGGTACCCACATTACGAAAATGTTTTAATTATTACAAAGAAAAATTGCATTTTCATTAAAATGTTTTTATTTACAAAATCAAACCCCAATAAAAGTGTCACGCAATCAACAAAACTACCACGGCACCCTTTCACAACGAACGCACTAAACATCCACGAAGACGTTCACTATTTGCCGAGCTTCTTTTTAAGCGAAGCCGGCATGTCGGCGGGCGGCGGGCGCGGCATGCCCGTGTACACCTTGAAGGCATCGTACACGAACCACTGCAGGCCGGTCAGCGTGCCGATCATCACTATGCGCGCCACCAGCCCGCGCCAGATGCCCACCATGCCCACCTCGGCCAGGATGCTGCCGACGGACGCGCTCGGGTCCTTGTTCAGCTTGGACACCACCGTGTCGGAGGGGTGGGACACGATGGCGCACAGCACGCCCGCGATGTACCCCGCCGTGAACGTCAGCACCAGCTGCTCGAGCGGCGTGCACTGCGCGCGAGGCTTCGGCACCACATTCGCGTACAGGTACTCGAGCGTCTTCTCGAACGACGAGAACTTCATCATCGTGTAGGGCACCTGCCGCCCCCACAGCGGCACCAGCCCGCGGTAGAACACGCCCATGCCCTCCGTGGCCAGCATGTGCGGCATGGCCTTGCGCATCTGGCTGGTGTAGCCGGGCGTGGTCTGCATGCGCACCTTGGTGGCCTCGAAGGGGCTGAGGAACACGTCGGCGATGAGCTCGGCGGAGGCGGAGGCGGCCAGGTACAGGTACGTGCGGTACAGGTACGCGGACTCCTCGTCCACCATGTGGGCGAACTTGTACTTGAAGTACTCGTAGCCGGCGAACTTGGCGGAGCCCTGCAGCGAGTAGCCGATGAGCGTGGGCGCCCAGCCCTTCACCAGGTTGGCCACGCCGCCCTCCGCGAGGGAGATGCCGAACCCCTTGAAGATGGACTTGTACTTGCCGGGGTCGACCTGCAGCCGGCACTTCACCAGGTCGAGCGGCGTGACGAAGGTGTGCGTGATGCCGCACGCGCATGCGCCGCCCGCCGCGCACAGCATGAAGAACTTGTTGCTGTACATCTCGCACGAGAACTCCTCCTTTTTAGACATTTTGTAGGTTCCCTGTCACGCCTTCACTACGAAACCCCACCGCCCGTAAGTAACACCGCACTGTTTTTTATATATTTACGAGGTTTTCAAAACACAAAAATTCGGGACATTGTTTCTTTTCCGTAACATATTGACGTTTTCTTTTTCCTGATGACAGCCAGACTGCCAGCGTGCTTCGATGGATGATTGAGCGAGGAGGTGGGCAAAGAGCATGGAGGTAGGTATAAGTCAACTCAGAAGAACAACCAAGCCGCAAGCCACTATAGTACGTTCGATGTCCGAACTATTTTTACGACAAGAATTTACTGTTCTCAATATCTTTAATTTATACTTATTATCAGTCCTACAAAGTAGTATAGTCTCTGCTATTTATTAAATTATGTTGATGGGTTTCAAAATAAAGTGAAAAGGCTTATTTTATACCGATTCTGTGTACCACCCATGTTGGTTTTACTTGGTTTTCAAAGACTCGCACTGTTTTTATAGTAAAAAAAAATGTTGCTGTTGTATAGATTGCGTTGCTGTACCTCACTGCGTATTTTAATAAATCCAGGAGGCTTCTGACATTTATAAACATACAGAAAAAATATGCGATCTCTTTCGTTCACTGTTTTAATAACAGAGGAATTGTTTCCTTGTTCATAGACTTCCTGTTTTCCATTCACTGGCAAATATAATAAGAAAAAGGTAGAACATTGGGATACCATCAGTAGAAAAGTTAATAAAACAAGCTTGTAAACATAAAGTTTTTATTTAGTAGGTAATTTCGATTTCATCATTTTGTCTTACGATCTATATTAGAACAGTTTTACTAGTAAAATTAAGTTCTATTATTAATTTTAACATTCATCTGTATACACATATTTACAAAACGATTTGAATGCATCGATTTTTGTACTTTAGACTTAATATAAAAAGCCGAAATTAGTAACTCATAATATAAAAATATCTCACAAAATAATAAGTAGATTCAAAATGACGCTAAACTTAACATTTGAAATCAAAATAAATAATATCTTATTCTACATTAGACCTTAAAATATATTAATATACATCTACTACTGGCTTTATATAAATGGCAAAACTAGTGATGTACTGTTAATATTATTATTATCGACATTCTTTCGTTTCATCGACTCAACATCGTTTCGTGTGACATATCGACCGGTCGCTACATAATTATTAGTGGCAATTCGGAGTATCGCAAAAGCTAAACTTAACTAACTAAAAATGTTGCCGTCCCTTTCATAGCGATGAGAATAAAAAGGATGGCATTAATTTAGCTTTTGCGACACTCCAAATTGCCACTATTAAGCATTCAATCACACATATCTTAATACTGCCGACAAGATCTCACGACCTCATGGTAACGTGCAGCTTACATTTTGTGACGACGGATTAACGAAAACCTATCGAAAGCACTGATATTAACTATCGCAAAAACTTCGTGTAAAAAAACAAAACGTCCGTCGACACAATATTTGGTCGCACATCCAAACGGAACCAGTCTCGTTTCATTTACGCAGTGAGACTATCGACATTTCGCATCCCTATTGTTATTGCAATTTGAACCTTAACTCTATGCGACAGCGTTCAATTTGAACGTGTCGTTAAGGCACTCGGCACACTCAATATTTGACACGACTACATAATAATGGCAGTGACTCGTTGTTCCTTGGCCGCGAACGCAAGGAAGCTTTACATTGACATGTCAATAAGTTGTGCAAGCATTTCTTTATGAAATAGACGGAACATTTTCGAGAACTCTGTTATTTACAAAACTAGTGGTCTTATATAGGTTTAAAGAAGGTTTTCTTTTACTTTCAAAACTATCGTGAGTTGTATGACATTATAATAGCACACGGAATCTCACACTGAAGTGGAAAAAACCCAGATGAAGATTCTCCGGAAAAATCGAAACATTGTCGGTATTTAAATGGACGATAATTTTACGTGAGTAATTTCCCGTGTGCTATAATAATGTTTTTTTCTTGTTACTCTTATGTCAATGAAAAGAGATAGCAACAGTTTAGCTAAAGTAGGTTTACTAAACCAATATGCATAAGAGGGTAGACCTATTAGCTATACAAGACAGAAATGGACTGAAGATTATATTTTGATAAATACGAACCAACTCAGCTTTATTAGGTACAAGAGAACATTAATTTTTATTTCAAAAAGGCTTACATTACTTTACGCTTGTATTTGTAGTTTTCAAAGGTATACTTGTTTTATAAATAACAGATTTCAATCGATTTCCGATCCAGTTATCCACTCTATAATGTATCCATGTACACTGGTTCACTTATTTCGAACTAGACTCAAAGGCTCTACATACGCAAACTAAAAAAAGACTACAACAAGACATTATGCTTGAATCTTTCAAGCATAATGTCTATAGAAATATATTGACAAAACGTATAATAGGTCGCGCCACGTAAAAAGAGCTTGGTCGGGGAAGTAGCGGGGGTATGTGCACCTGTGTTCACTCGCTGACGAACCAATAGCACTCGCTAAATCAATGGTATGAAGTGCGCCGCGTTATCTCTCTACCAATCATCGACCACGGAGCAGTTTGACAGTCATCGCTCTTTTTACGTGGCGCGAGCTATACTAGACATTTAATTTTCTTAAGTTACGAATCTACAGCATGTAATGAAAACCCTGTCCTATCCAATAGGTATCGAGTTTAAGAGTATTTATATAAATCCTTACTAAAAACAAGTTAACTGAAAAAAATGAAACAGTTGGTAAAATGGGAAAACTCACACTTGACTTCCGATTAAAAATTATGGATAAAAAACTTTATATAAACAGAATATCGCGTTATATTTTATTTTTAATTGATTTTATCTAGTAAAAATACTAAATCGAATACCACCATTATTGTCAGTAGTATAGTGTAGTGTGTACGTGTAGTCATAAATAGTTTGTCTGTGGCAAACAATTTAATAAATCTCTGTGAAAAATTACTACTGTGTTTCAATAGAAGAAATAGTATCAAATCGGGAAGGCACTAGCTACCAAGATACAAGTTGAAAAACTTAGTTTGGTAGGTAGGGCTAACATTATACTTAATTGTATTGTACTCAAAATAAAATTGGCGCCACTGAAAACCAGCGCTCCAACAGTCATGATGCTGCTTGGAGCAAATGCTGAGGGGTAGCCTTATTTTCTTGTCACTCGATTGTCAATAAGTATTTTCATTTGTATGTTACCCATGTTTATGTTGATGGAAAATAAAAACTTTTTCTATTCTATTCTATAAATAAAGATTTTTTTTTTCGCAGGACAGGGTTTTCTTTACAAATTCTTTAGTATAATTCGTCATTATGTTGTGGTTATGTAGAGCAGTGTTGTCCGTCAATGCTGCGCGGGCGCAATGTCTATAGTCACGTAGAAACGTACCGGGGCCGGCGCGGACAGGTCGAGGTGACGCCGCCGCCTGTTCGACCCGAGCTCGGGTACTGGTACAAACCTAGACAAACATAATATTCATATTTATAAATACATGTACACGGGGTTTTATCGCGTTATTTACCTTATTTCTTGGTGGTGAGTCCACCCGCGACCATGGCTATTGCAACATAGCCGAAACGTAGGGAAGTAAAGAAATAAGGTAAATAACGCGATAAAACCCCGTGTACATGTACTTATAAATATGAATTTTGATCGCGAAAGTTTAAGAAAAACTAAACATAATATTCATTTATCAACACTTCATATTCTAGATAAAAGTTTGAGTGTATGTTTGTTACTTCTTCACGCTCAAACGGCTGGACGGATTTGAATGAAATTTGGTACCAGGATAGCTTATATCCTGGATTAACACATAGGCTGTTTTCGATCTCGGTATTCCCACAGGAACGGGAACTACGCGGGTAACACCGCGAGGCGCAGCTAGCTTATCAATAAGTCTGATAAGCTACTGTAAAACATATTATTATATTTGATGTGTAGCATGGACTTTCCGAATGAGCATAGGCCATATTTATCAAGGTAGGTACTCGTACCACGCGAGCGAAACCGCGGGCGTGTAAGCTAGTCTATATAATAAGAAGAAAGAAAGAAAAATCATTTATTCTGGCAGGACCTCAAGGATCACTTAAGTATCGTTTTACATGCTAGGTGATTCTAATGCCTGTTCCAACGCGACTCCCTACACCAGGGAAAGATTCAGGCAAGAACCTGGTGGTGTGGGCCTAGCTTTTTTTAAAAGCGATCCCTTAACAATCTAAATAGTGCCTTAACAAGCTTCAGTGGGAAGCCAGTCAAACTAACAGCCAATCTCAATAACCTATCTTTGGTTTTGCTTACTGTCAGTAGATTTGTCGTTTTTTGTATGGAAGAAATGTCAAATATCTACCCGCAGTAAGCAAAACCAAAGATAGATAGGTTATTGAGACTAGCCGTAAGTAAGGCTGCGTTTCCATTGACGCGGAGCTGTGCGGAGATGAGCGGAGAATAGCGGTGAAAAGTGATTTCCACTGAAGCGGAGCGGTAAGGAGCGGAGCGCTTCGCTCTCCTAGCTACCCTCCGCACCGCACCGCCCCGCTTTCCTCCGCTCCGCATCACCTCGCTTTCTATGACTTTTATATGAATATCGGTTCAGCTCTATCCCGCTCCGCTCGTGCTGTTTCCATTGAAGCGGAGCAGAGATATCGAGCATAGTGATTGGTCAATTCACCGCTAAGCACCGCTCCGCCCAAATCCGCGTCAATGGAAACGCAGCCTAAGGCATGTAAAAACTATCTACGAGTATAGAAAGAAAGAAAAAATATTTTATTTAACACACATAAAACATAATTGGTACAACAAGAAGATACAAGGACGGGAGTGGACTAACAGCAGAATATAACACATACAGTATCCAAGTAGGTACCTACAAAATAAAATAAATAATAAACAAACATAGGTACACAAAAAAAAGTATAGGTACTTACCTAGCTTCCAGCTCCAGCTGTTTCTCCAGCACATCATGAGGCTTCAGATGCCTCCTCAGCCGCAGAGCCCACACCCCGTCACGTTTGTTCAGGATAAAGTCGTTGTTGTCGTTCCCGTACGCAACGCGGTAGTGCGGCCTAGCGCCGCCCTCGGCCGGCACCAGCCGGAGGAGCGGGGTTCGATGCCAGGTCTGGCGCGGCGTCGCCTTCACCACTATCAGCTCAGCTTCAGGCTCCAGGAGGGAACGACGACCTGGAAAGATTGGAGAATGTAACTTTGCATAACATAAGATTACATTAATAAATTAATTGAAAATACTTCATTGCGCAGAATTTTGATAATGAATAATTTAAAATGAGCAAGTGGCCAACTCTAGTGACAGAGTTTTTAGGCCGCCTAAAGCCCTACGTCATGACTTTACGACTTTAAAAGCCGGGGCTTGTCGGCCCCGGCTTAACGTACCCTCCGATGATGGAAACTTAAAAATAAAATAATCCTTTGACAGTTCACACAGCGCTATCTAGTCCTAAGCGAAGCAACTAATGCCGGGTTCCTATATCCAACTAACGGATGTCCGCAACGTTGTTACGAGTATCTGTCAAAAAGTGCCATACATTTTGTGTCAGATAACAACGTTGCTTTGACGACCGACCTACGGACATCCGTTAGTTGGATATAGGAATCCGGCATTCATGCTTTTGTTATTGTTATGGTAACCAGACGACTGATGTAGAAACTAGTATCCTCAAGGTTCCTGCGGAGTTGCTTGGATAGGGTACAAATAAAACTACTCGTTCCCGTGGAAGTACGAATCAAATTATATTACTGCGATCAATAATCATTCCCTATATTTGCAAATGCAAACGATAGCGCGTTCTACAAAGTGGTCAAATTTAGCAGCGCCATCTAGTTCTGACTTCGGTAAACTACGAACATAAAGTCACTAGATGGCTCTAGTGACTGATAAGATTACTATATTGAACATTCCGCCCACCAAGGACATCATGCGAATGTCCTTTTAATTATACAGAACCGCCCACCATGAGGTGAGATGATAACAAATTTACTAATCAGCGCTGTGAATTTACCATTTCCTTTGCTTAACAAATGGACTGTATTATTCAAAAAATATTAATTAACTAAGATAGGAACTTACATTTGACTGAAACTTAACTATATTTTATATTCTAACTTAATTACATTTATCAAACACATTTTGGTTGATAAGATAAACATGACTTCTTGGATAAACAATTTAACTTAGATACTAAACTTACTTGGTAGGTACATACAAGTGAATACACAATTAATCAGACACCGGTAAAATACACAATTTAGATACAGGTCGTTTTATGAACGATCCATTACACTTAACTGTTACTACACGACATATTTTGTCCAAACCAGGATGCTTTTCAGTAACTTTACCTAAAAGCCATCGAGCTGGAGGCAAGTTGTCCTCCTTTACTAAAACAATATCTCCTATGTTTGGCTCAGGAATATGCTTATTCCATTTGTATCGTTGAAGTAACTGCACTAGATATTCTTGCGACCATTTTCGCCAGAAGTCTTGCAACATGCGCTGGGTTAATTGCCAGCGTTTTAAACTACCCATATTGACATTTTCGTAACTACGATCAGGAACTGTTAGCAACGGTTCACCGATTAAGAAATGACCCGGTGTGAGAGGTATGGGATCATTTGGACCGTCGGGCATCACCGATAATGGTCGAGAGTTAAGACATGACTCTACTTGACATAAAATTGTAGACAACTCTTCATAGGTGAGTGTTGATTCACCAATCACTCGTCTCAAATGGAACTTCGTCGATTTGACGCCAGCCTCCCATAGGCCTCCAAAGTTAGGGGCGTGAGGCGGTATAAAATGCCAAGAAACACTATTGTTTCCTAGCCACTCTTGAATTTCGGTGGCGACTGACGACTTTTCTACATCCACTAGATGCCGGAGCTCCTTAGCAGCACCTACGAAGTTCGTCCCGTTATCGCTCCACATGTCGCTGACAAAGCCTCTTCTGGCAACGAATCGCTTGAAACCTGCTATAAAACCTTGCGATGATAGATCGCTTATAGCTTCCAGATGAATCGCCTTGGACACCATGCAGATAAATAGGCAAATATACCCCTTGTAAGATTGATGTCCACGGCCCTTGGATGTACGAATGTTGATTGGCCCTGCAAAGTCAACACCACTTTGCCGAAATGCTCTTGCTGGAGTAACTCTACTAGCTGGCAGTTGGCCCATCAGCTGAGTCTGGGTAGCTGCTGAGTATCTTTTGCACTTGACACATTTGCGCACATATGACTTCACAAGAGTCTTCGCAGATATTATCCAAAACTTGTTACGTAAATGATTTATCATTAAGGTGGGGCCTCCATGCAATGTCATTTTGTGTGAATCAGCAATCAGAAGATGTGTGAAATGATTGCTGTGTGGTATGATGATAGGGTGCTTAATGTTTTCGTTTAGCGATGCATGTTGGAGCCGACCACTGACGCGCAGGATTCCATCGTCGTCGATTGTTGGACAAAGGGACTTCAATTTTCCTCTAGTCGTTGCTCTTCCTGTTTTCTTGATGCTTTCTATTTCTTCACTGAACTCTTGCTTTTGGACATGTTTTATGCAAACCTTCATTGCCTCATCTATTTCCTCCTTTGTTAGGTAAGTTTCGTATCGTTTTCCATTATTTACCTTAAGTTTCCATTTCAAAACTCTTCTGCAATAGGCAATGACACGCACCAGTTTTTGTAATGATGAAAATCTAGTCCAGAGAGAATCTTTTACTTCTTCTGTACCTACATGAGCCTTGACACTTCTCTGCTCCATGCTGGTGGCTATTGACTTGGGTCTACTGTAGTCGATTGTTCTGTTATGTAGCCACGATGGTCCACGTGCCCATAACTCGCTGCAGGCCAGTTCCTCTGACGTTACTCCTCTGGATGCGATATCTGCAGGATTTTGAGCTGATTTGACATGAGCCCAATGAGAATTTTCTAGTTGAGTGAGGATGGTAGAAACTCTATTCCCAACAAAGGTTGTCCAGCGGCTTGGATGGCTGCTTAGCCAAGCCAGAACCACTGTTGAATCAGTCCAAGCATGTATATGAGTTTGATCAACTCTCATGACTTCAGCTACTTCTGTTATTAAGTCGGATAGTAAAACTGCTCCCATTAACTCAAGTTTGGGAATCGACAGCTGCTTCACTGGAGATACTTTCGTGCGAGCCGTGATGAGGCTAGTTTTGATGTTTTCTTGTCCGTCAATAATTCGGATGTACACGACCGCGGCGTAGGCCGCCTCTGATGCGTCGCAAAACCCATGCAATTCAACCAGCAAATCATCAGCGCTTGTATTGATCCATCGAGGTATGCTAAATTGTTTTGTTTCTAAAAGATTCTGTCTATATGTTTGCCATTCTGTTAACAATTCGGGAGTTAACTCTTCATCCCAATCTAGTCCAGATAGCCACAGCCGTTGGATGAATATTTTAGAAGTGATAACACACGGTGCTGCCCAACCTAGTGGATCAAATAACCGGGCAATATCAGATATCACTCGTCTCTTCGTGATTGGTGTTTGCTGTGGAGGTAGCGTCACCGAATATTTGAATTCATCTCCTTCACGATCCCAGCTGATTCCCAATATCTTAACAATGTCATCCGTTTTTATGTCCTTTCTTCCTTGATTTTCATCCTCTATCTCTTTCTCATCGATAATCCTGCCTGAAATTTCCCTGTCTAACTCCTTACAGCTACTCACCCATTTCTGCAATTCGAAGCCTCCTTTGGTAAGTACTGATTCGATGTCCTTATGTAACTTTAATCCTTCTGCAACTGTTTGACATCCTGTCATGAGATCGTCTACATAAAAATCATTTTTTATGATTTCAGAGACTCCTGGGTACTGCGAGCCTTCATCGTCTGCGACTTGCTGCAAGGATTTCACTGCGAGGTAAGGAGCCGATGCCGTCCCGAACGTTACTCTGAGTAATCTATATTCTTCTATTTCAGATGCGGGTTCGTCGCGCCACACTACCCTCTGGAAGTCCGCGTGCTCTGGAGACATCTTCACCTGCCTGTACATCTTGACTACGTCGGCGCTAAGACTGATAGGATGCATTCTCCATCGCATGATGATGTGACGTAGCGGTGGTTGCAACGTCGGACCAACCATGAGTTCATCATTCAATGAAACTCCGTTCATACCTTTCATTGAAGCGTCGAACACTATTCTCACCTTGGTGGTCGTTTTATCATTGCGTATGACGGCGTGATGTGGCAAGTAAACCGTTGAAGGTTTGACCGCCTCGTCGGATGGTATGTGCTCCATGTGACCAAGGTTCAAATAGTCGTGAAATACTTCAGAGTATTGTTTCTTGACTTCCGGTTCCCTTTCAAACTTCCGTTCTAGATGCTGAAATCTTCTTACTGCTAAATCTCTGGACCTACCATGTTGACATGTGGGATTATCTGTTCGGAATGGAAGACTAACGATGTACCGGCCACTTTCATCTCTGATTGTGGTTTGCTTGTAGAACTCTTCGCATCGTTGTTCTTCCAAAGTAAGCATTTTACGTTCCGGGATTGAAGATTCTATCTCCCAAAACTTCTTCAAGAGTGCATTGTCATCAGCTTGAGCGTGCATGCTCACTACACTATGATGACACTGTGGCGAATGGTTCTGATTATCATCTGTTTCATGTGTGGGACCAGATATGATCCATCCCAAGGCGGTGTGTTGCGCAGTGGGCATGCCATTGGGACCCTTAATCAGACCATCTCTTATCAAATCACCATACACATCTACTCCAAGCAAAATGTCTATTTTGCTCGGTGTGTGGAACTGGGGATCGGCGAGGGCTATCTCGGCGAACTCTGGCCATTCCACATGATTTATTTTCTGTGTTGGCAAAAGACTGGTTATTGTGCTCAGAACGTGCGCTCGTACTTGAACTTGAAAATCAGAATCATGGCGTGATTGGATATTTATCATGATGATATACTTCGAAGCCAGCGTATCTTCTTTGTCACCTCCTAAACCTGATATGCTGCTTCTGCTGTGAATCCTTTTCAGGCCGAGTAATTGCGCAGCTGACTCTGTGACGAAAGATGCCTCTGAACCTTGATCCAATCCCACACAGCACATAATGTCTACAGAATATCTATAAAACATTTACTAAATATTTGTGCTTACATCTAGGAGATATCTTGTGATATTTACAAGTAGTATAGTAGACATCTTGTAGATGACTCTATGTCCGCCTCCTAAATGTCTTCTAGACATTGGAAATGTATATCTACTACGTATCTACTAGACATGTTTTCTAGATGTCTGCTAGTAACACATGGAAGATATCTTCTAGATTATCTGCTAAACCTCTAATAGAACATGTCCTAATATCTTCTAGATATCTGCTAGGCGATTTTATGCGTATGGAAGACATCTTGTAGATTATCTGCTATACGTCCATTAGAAAGTATGTGGAATATCTTCTAGACGTCTTCTAGGTGATTAGAGTGGAAGTTATAAGATAAGTACATTCTATTATTAAAACTGAAAAAAAAAGCCGCAGGTATTTTCAAAGGAGTTTATTAAAGAAATTAGGAGTTAAAAAAAGTTTATTAGGAGATATAGCGAAGTTGCACTTGGTGGCCACCAAACTCTGTTTTCGCTATTCCTCCGAAACTATACAAAATGAAACTATTACATAGGTATTAAAAAAGAACTTATGATAGATTTCATAAACTGTACATTCAGTTTTTTTAAATTCCTTTGTTCAACGTAATAATAAAATAAAATCGGCGGTGGCGCTAGTTTCACCCATACAGGCACCTTAAGAGGAAAAAGGGTATAGACTATATTTAACATTTCCAGAGTAGGTAGATCTTAAAAAGAGTTTGGATTAAATTGACATAGGTAGGCCATTATTCTTTTTATGTTTTAGCAGAACACGCATGGGAGCATTCCGCAGCCATGTTTTCACATGTGTGGAAATTTCTTGTATGGTTGATTCTACGAAGCGAGCTCGTATTGCATCTAAAATAAAAATAAACCACAGTCAGTTTATAATTGTCATACCTACAGGTGATAATATATTATAGTAAGGTATTACAAGCACAAAACAAATTAGGGTTTAGTAAATAATTGTACTGTACCTGACATAGCCTCAAAAACCCTCAAGGAGGAAAAAACTTTTTTTTTTTAGCTCCAACCCATGAGAATTTGAACTCTTCAGCGTTTTGTTCAGTTACTCCAGTACTAAGGACACTATTTAGTATTTTATCTTTCAGATCATCAAATGATTCCATTAGTGTATTTAGTTTAAACTTTATGTCCAAAACATCTCTCCGTAACGACATTAGAGGGTCTGAAAGAAATATTAATGTTATTATACATCTACTTACATTCAAACTTATATAAGGAGTCATGGGACAAAAGGCCGCCTCACATGAATGCTGTCAGCATACATACCACTCCTAGACTGAAGGTCCTGATTTTGTTCTTTTAAGGTTATGTATTGAGTAGATGAACAATCTGGGTTCCTAGCTGTAGTGTTTCTTATTGATGAAAAATCTTGGTGGCTAATCATCATATTGCTAGACGAATGTGGCGACGAACACTCTTTGTTCCTAATAGTGATGTTCGGTGTACTGCGTGGTGTTGAACACTCTTGACTGACATTTCTTGATGAAGGAGAACCTTGGTTAACATTTCTTGCAAGTGAATGGTCTTGGCATACGGATTTAGGTGTTTTTTTGGCTGCTGCTTGGTTTGAATGTTTCTTTGAGTATTGGGGTGGCATTGGTAATATAGTAGTTTCTTCATTTAACTCATCTTCACTTGTCACTGTCAGATCATCTTCTATTAAGAATTTCTTCTAAGTTGGATTTCATCATCGCTATCTATGTTGGATGTGTCTGTAGCCTTGGGCAACTTTTTCCTTGCCTCATCAATGGTTTCTAAAAACAGAACAAAAATATATAATGTAGGTATTTATTACTTTCTCCTAGAAATATGTATGTGTCACAGACTCACAGCATAGGTGCCGAATCTGGAAAAATTACTAGGAAGCTAAGGATTTTTTTTTTTCACTGTTAGTCACTGTCACTGTAGCATCGGTCAAACTTACAACAGCAATTAAGATTTTGACCAGTGACTTAGGTCAAGTTCTGTTGTTCATGTCATACATTGTTATTTTTTAATCACAGTAAACAGTTTTAGTGACAGTGCATAATCAAGGAGCGTCATTTTAAAGGTCGCAGGAAGCCTATGGATGGTGGCGGCTCAAGATCGCGGCATTCTATGTGGGAGGCCTATGTGGAGCAGCAAACTTTCACAGGCTGATGATGATGAAAATATTTACCACCAAATAAAATATATACCGTATCTTCCTAGAATTTTCAAGGAGTATTCACTCCATGTCCTGGTATCTACTTCTTCCCTGCTACTTACAGCTTTGGCAGTTGATTTGTAAGGTGGCCACCAACATTGGGTGGTACTTTTCACTGATGTTGAGGGATTTTCCAACCATTCTTCAGGGACGACCTCAACCTCATTAGTGTCCAAAAATAAACCAATGATGTACATCTGAAAAAATCAAGGGATAAATACAAGGGCTCACAAAATAATTGATAGCCAGCAGAAATTGAGTTTTCTATTGAATAGGTACCTTGTAAACGGAATTAATAATTATTATTGTAATAACGATACAACATGAAACCATCAACTCTTGTTTTCGTATAAGGCATGCTGTAATATTTTTCCTCTAAATCATCTAATAAGTACAGTGTTTTTATGCAATGCAACTGACTGATGAAGTACATTCCAATCAGACTTGAATCACACGGAGTAGAAAACAAGTCTTCTTTTTTTGTAAATTTCTGACCAACAACAAAGTTTTTGCCATCTTTTTCAACAATATTCATAATCTTAATAATTTCATTAGTGCCCCTCAACCCAAATATACGATCAGCAGCTGATTGCAAATTAACAGCAAACCCATTACAGGTAGCCTTTCTAAATTGCCTATCGGGTATTAAACCATCTGTCACTGGACCATCAAAGTGTTGTGATGTTTCAAATACATTGTACTTTAATACAGTCTACCTACTTATTATGTTCATGAACTCTGTATAGACAGTACTCCGTGTAGAGCCCCCAGGTTTACTTATTTAAATCACCCCGGCACCAGATCACTATCGCCTCAACCCCAACCCCAGCTAAGCAGCTGGGAGACGGTGTGCGGTTTACCGTCATCTAAGGAGACCTACGCACGACACTAGCACAGTACACTAATTCTAAACTGAAAACAGACAAGCAGTCGCTTTTTTTTTGACTTCGTGCCTCATCACCAGCGGTCGCAGCGTCATAATAGGCGGCGAAATCTGGCGGGTGACGGCGAGTTGAATAAGGAACGCATTCCGTTCACAAGCTTGTCCTGACCTATGGTGATGGGGGCCATGCATCAACAATGTTGATGCACAGCACACCACACATAAACATAAATTAAATAGTATAAAGGTATTCTTACTTTTGGTATTCGTTCACCGTTTCGAAACAGCTTCACTCACATGAAACCACTGGAATTACACTGGAATTTACACTAACAAGCAAATAAATTTAAACACAGGGCACGCCGCCGTTGGCCCGTGGAAGAAAAGAATTGAAAATAATCTTCAAGAGACAATTCTTTGATTTCACAGGCTTTGAGGATCACACCACATCACAGTTTTTTCTTTCATTCATTTCAAATTTTCAACATTTTTTTTTCGACGTTTTTTTTTTTACCGCCTCCGCGTTTCGTTCGAGTCTCGAGTTCACTTTTGAAAAAAAAAATGCATGACAATGACAACGCTTGGTATCACAGAGTACTATTGTATAACTGAAACTTGGTATAAACCTGTCACCATCAGAGGCCGTAGGTATTGCTCAAAACTTGCCACAATAATTTAAAATTACAGTGTACAAGAAAATTACCTACCACCTTCTATTTTTGTAGTGTCGATTGACAACGCGATGATCGACCGATGATGAACCAGCACAAATTATGATTTGCTTGTAATGAATGAAACGAAACGTAAACGTCCAAGGTAGCCAGGTAGCCTAGCGCCTCCTAGCGCGAAATTCATACGGGCAGCTGTAGAAATAGAAATAGAGTAGGTACCTACCTAGTTTTTTTCTTCATACAAATAATGATCTCGTTGCTTTCTATTCAGAATTTTAGAGGCACAACGTAGGTACACGAGGTAGTCGGTATGGAGTAGCGAGGCATTAGAGTGGTACGTGTGCGAAACAATGTATTTTTCATAATAGGTATAATAGTAGGTAGGTAAGTACCTACCTATTTATTTTTTATCGAGGGAATTTTTCATAATACCGTGTTTTAATTCTTACAGAACCAATGAAAAAATTGTGTCTACCTTCATAAAAATGGTCTAATAAAATATACCTACATATTAAGTACCTAGTACATTCCAATTCCGCCCAGACCAGCTCTAGATATCTGCTAGATATGAAATCATATCTTTTTATTGAGACGATTTCAAGACCAGGTGTAGATATCTACTAGATATAAATTGCATGTCTTTGATATCTAAGATCTATGTAGATTATTATTTAACATCTAGTAGATATCATGTGTTGTGTGGGATAAGGCTCGGAGAGTGTGTTTGGATCCATCTCTTGCTTCAGCTTCGACGAGAGCGGTTGCCAGCAGAATTTTCCTTGACGATATCCCCTTTGAAAAATGTGATGCGAACTTAGATGTTTGATCTGGATCGTCTAGTGATGTCTTAACTCTCGAAACCGTTTCAGTGATCTCCGCCGCTAGATTAGACTTTATTGGTTCTGATGGTTTTGGATGGAGCAATGAGTGGTGTTTCCTGTGACAAACACGACATCTGACTGGTGACCGACAAATGTTTGCAGAATGGTTGCTACCTAAGCAGTTAAAGCAAAGCCTGCTGGTTTGAACAAAACTATGACGCTGATCATAATCAAGTATGATGAAATCTTTACAGTTGGCCGTTTTGTGCTCACTAGATTTACAATATGAGCACCACATCTTTGCTACAGCTTCAGATCTATCGGTCATTGCATGCATCACTTTCGGTCTATGGTTGGAAAAACTTGGCTTCGATTTTTGCTTGGGATCCAAAAACTCAAGAGAGCGGAATCGCGACTCCAAAAACTCTCGCATTTGTCTCAAAGTTGGTAAATCATCCGTGCTACTTATCTTCGCTTCCCATTCCTTACGAGATTCTGAGTCCAACTTCGAGCAAATGGTGAAAATAACTATTGTGTCCCACGTACCGACATCAATCCCCAAATTTTTCAAACCATTGAGCGTATCATTAGTTACATCTAGAATATCTTTCAGTGCACTGCTTGACTCGGATCCTAGGCTTGGTTGGTTCACAAAACGCTTCAATAAACAATTGGCTAGATATTTTTTATTGTTGTATCTATTATTAAGCGTTAACCATGATTCCTGATAATCTGCTGCTGTGATAGGAACATGTCTCAATAATTGTTCAGCCTCTCCCGATAAATGCCCTTTCAAATAGTGCATTTTTTGTACATCATCTATTGCAGAGTTATTGTGAACCAACGATTCATACAGATCTTTGAACGTTGTCCATTCCGAGTATGCCCCAGTAAAGGTAGGGATGGATATCTTAGGCAACTTTACATTAATACTCTCAGACTTTGAGTTATGGACTGAAGCTTGAGATTCTCTGCTTGGTTTACTTGGCTTTAATTGCGACAAACATTCCCTAATTTCTGCTTTACATTCAATATACAACTCTTCTACACACTCATACATGTTTTCAGAAATATAGCGAGTTTCCGCAAGCTCTTCTGTTGAAATTTCAGTTATTAACCTCAAATGCGTGTCTGAGAAAACCTTCCATTTCTCTTCTAATGACTCTATTCTCGTAAGCAGATGAGACTCTTTTAATAACCTATCCTTAGGAGTTTTCTTAAAATTTGCATAAGTTCTTTCTATCAAGGACTTGTAACCTAGCTGAGCTTTTAAAAGCGGTGAAAGAGACATAGTGATAAATTTATACACAAGCTTCAACAAAACTTAACCGAAATTTTAACACAAGTTTGATTAGAAATTTTCTAAGTGTTTGAAAACCGAACCGAAATCGGGCGTAGGTTCCCCGTCTTTACTATTTTGATAAATTATTCTAAGTCTATGAAAAAATACAAAAAAATTACAAGTGTTTGAACTAATTATTAAAATCGGGCATAGGTTCCCCGTCGGTTCTGTTTAGTTGAAATTATTCTAAGTCTCTAAAACTACACACAAATAAACTTACAAGTCCAAAATCAAATTTCTAAGTAAAATCGATAAACTGAATTGCACTGCACTCAACACAAGAAAAGGTCAATGTACTCACGATTTTTTCACAAGTTTGCTACTTGCCCTGCCGATGACCTTTGCCTCCAATCAATGACGCTCCTTGGTACGTCACTGTTGTGACGCAGCGATACGCATGTACCGCCGCGTTGCTTGCTCCCAAATCTCGGCGAATGCCTACGTCACCACTGACGTAAGCACTGATGATCAGCATACGCGCGCCAGCCTGGATAGCTAGCGCGGTCTTCTTGTACGGATTCACTGCTGATGCGCTGCACTTGCGCATGCGCACCGCACACAATTTTCCACCACACTTCACTGCAATCCTTTTTGCAGCCGTGACAGTACTCCAGATCAAGCTTGACCGAATACTGCCCGGTGCCGCACTGAGTGGCGATCCACCACTTTCCCTAGTGCAAGACAAAAAAACTGTGGAAACGGTTCCACAGGACTTGCTCCGGCTCGACTAGGACCATGTAGAAACTAGTATCCTCAAGGTTCCTGCGGAGTTGCTTGGATAGGGTACAAATAAAACTACTCGTTCCCGTGGAAGTACGAATCAAATTATATTACTGCGATCAATAATCATTCCCTATATTTGCAAATGCAAACGATAGCGCGTTCTACAAAGTGGTCAAATTTAGCAGCGCCATCTAGTTCTGACTTCGGTAAACTACGAACATAAAGTCACTAGATGGCTCTAGTGACTGATAAGATTACTATATTGAACAACTGATATACGAGTACTAATTTTAGATATTCCTATAAATACATACGTAGGTATTATAGATAAAAACTAGTTTTTCTTTTATGACCAGTTTAAAGATTCTATGACATACGAGTAGCAACATGAAACATGAAATACTTACGTCGACTCCGCAGCTTGCGTTTCTTCATAACTGTAGTTCCGTTCGCGAAGATGATGGCTTCATTTGGTGCTCTCCGCCTTCTGCCGTTAACCTGACAAACAAACGCATAGTTCAATATATATACATTAAATGAATATCGCCTTTGAGCATACATATACCAGTAGCTCAAGGGCGATAGACATTCTGTTAGATCTTACTTCATTCGAATTATCTTGATAAAATCAGAATCAAACTGTTCTACTCCATATCTAACTATGTATGTCATGCATGACAATGAGTGAATATGCAGAACTATTTAATGTACCTAACTAACATGCTTGTGACATAACCACATTCAGAACAAATAAATAAATCTTTACCTTTGTCTTTATTTTGTAAATTAGCATGCCTTTAAAGTTTTCCTTTATGTTGGTTGGTTAGCAGGTAGAAAATGCCTTTGGCATTATGCTCGCCAATTGTACTCTGTATTTGTATATAAGTGAGCAATAAAGTATTAAATAAATAAATATTTTATTTCGACTGTATAATTCATCTAGTAAAAATGTAAAGGATGAGGGACGATCTCGACACCTTCGACAGAGGTCGGTGGGAATTCTCGAAGGACAGAGAATATTGGAGGGATAGGAAGGAGACCTTTGATCTTTTTCCTTTTTGGTCCACACCAAAGACGATTAATATTTAGAAGACAGACAAAGGCCATACACAAAATCGTAACCCGATCCCGCAGTACCAGATAGCCTGAAAACTTTAAAACATCAATTTTATCCAAGAAATTTCAATACTTAGTAGTAGGTAGCAACAATATTCAATATTTAAACATTTTTAACTAGAAAGTAATTGAAATTTCTTGGATAAAATTGATGTTTTAGAGTTTTCAGGCTATTTTTTAGGGTTACGATTTTGTGTATGGCCTTTGTCTGTCTTCTAGATATTAATCGTCTTTGGTCCACACCTACGCCGGGCTAAAAAAAAATGTAAAAGGCTGAGTATATACCTTGCAGCTGAAGCAGCCCTCAGTAGACAGCAGGTCGTCTCCTCGCCTGTACTGGTCCTGCAGAGGGAAGACGGGCGCGCCGCCGATGTCGTCCGGCCCGAGCCGCGCGTCTAGTGCTGTGAGGCAGTGTCCGGCTCCGACTAGTTGGTATCCGGCCGGACACCCGCACTCGTAGCTGCTGCCCAGCGCTGAGCAACCGAACAGGCAGGATGCGCCGGCGCAGCCGCCGCCCAACTGGGGAATGGAGATGTGTTAGAGAAAAATACACATTAACGCCATTTTACAGTATCACAAATAATAATAAATAATAAATAAACATCCTTGGACATTTTTACACGTCGTCATCTAGTCCCAAGCTAAGTATGGTAACCAGATGACTAATACTATTACATAGATACATTTTTTTTTGTAAATACATATTATAGATAGAAAAACATCCTGGAACCTCTGCAGAACATACAAACATTTGTCGCGTGGCGGGAATCGAACCCGCAACCTCCGCGTCTCAGGCGGGCTTATAACCTCATTTAAACCTCGTTCTGTCTTTTTGTTCTGTGTATCTAAGTTGTGTTGTTTCTTTTATGGTGTACAATAAAGTAATATTCTATTCTATTCTATTCTTAGATGACATACCTGCAAACACACAGCGTGTCCCGCGTCCCAACCGTACCCCGCGGGACAGCCGCAGCGGTAGGCGCTGCCCACCGCGAAGCAAGGTGTGGCGCCGCACGGGGACTCTCCACACGCGTCTATAGGCACGCAGGCCCCGCCTGGACCTCGGCTTGTACCTGCAAATTCAAATCAGAATTCAAATTGTTTATTTTCTCTCTCTTACTTTAGGCCCAGACTGAAAACCAGCGCTTCTTCACCTGGCACCCCCTCGTGAAGCTAGCTTAAAGCTGAGTCTGGACCTTTTGACAACGCCCTTAGGCAGAGTGCCCATAGGTACTTTAGTTACCTAAGTACGTTTTTGTTTTAATATTTGTTGCCTTAAGCTCTGTCTTTGTATTTTTGATTTGTACCATTTTTGTGTGTGTTGTCAATAAACCTTTTCTTTCTTTCTTTCTTTCTTATTTATTGCTAAATAAATAAAAATTTAAGGTAATTCTTTATTTACAGAAACTACTACATATTTACATAACTGTACAAAATACAATTAGAACCCGTTTGTATTAAAGTAATTAATTTTAAATATATATAGTAAAAATAAAAGGAAAAAGGAAAAGAAAGGAAGGATGGTGGGACTCGGCAAAGGATAGAGACGCTTGGAAGAGTTTGGGGGAGACCTTTGCCCAGCAGTGGGACGAGACAGGTTGATAAAAAAAATATATAGTAAAAAAACTATGATAAATTCAAACAATCGTAGGTTAGAGGTAAGAACCAGTTTTAAGAGTTACTGGCTGACATGGCAGACGTTTTGGACGTTGTATTAAGGTGAAAAATCTATATCACACTTATACAAAAAAATACAAACTTATACCTTGTCAAGTTATGCGCTTACGATAGAACAGCATTTCATTTTTTTTTTTTTTATCAACCTGTCTCGTCCCACTGCTGGGCAAAGTTCTCCCCCAAACTCTTCCAACCGTCTCTATCCTTTGCATTTCATTTATAAAAATAATTTTGTATAAGCAAGTGCCCAACTCTGATGAAATTTTAGGCCCTGAAATATTATAAATTGCTAATTATTTTTTAGTTTGCTAGGCAAATACTTGTGATATTGGCTTAAATGGTCACTAGGAAATTATTTATCCAATTCACACAACTTTAGTAAAGTTTCCAAATTAAAATATCAATATTTTCCTTACAAAAGTAATGACTGGTTCAAAACCATCCAAATATTCTATTACTTCACGCATCTTCTTCCCAACAAATAAAAAAGATACCTACAAATTAAAAGTTTGTTATTTATCATCTTATCTTCAGATTGTAGACTCACCTTGAGGACAATCACATCTGTACCCTCCAGCATGGTTCCTACAAGTGGACTGGCAGCGTCCGTCAGCGCACTCGTCTGCGTCCATACACCTGGATCCACTGAGATCCAGCCTGAAGCCTCGCGGACACACGCATCGGAAGGATCCAAGTAAGTTCACACAACGTCCGGGAGTGGGGCAGATGCCTTCTTCGTGGCATTCGTTTATATCTGCGGAGATATTTCGAAGTTAGCAGGGGGTATCACAAGGACGTATGCTTGGGCCGCCTCTGTTTATGTTATGTAGCTGATAATATATTTTTATAGTAATGTAGTAATCTATACTATCTATACTAATATTATAAAGAGGTAATGTTGGTTTGTTTGTTTGTATGTTTGGGGTTATCTCCGAAACTACTCATCCGATTTCAAAAATTCTGTCAACAATTTGTAGCTTAGACTTTCCCAATGAACATAGGCTATATTTTATCAAGATAGGTACCATGTGAGCGAAGCCACGGGCAAGTAAGCTAGTGTTTGATAAGTAGGATTGAAATAGCATACTGCTTAACATTTTAACTAATTTTAACAATTTTCCAAAACGTACTAATGACGTTAACAGTATCATTAATTCATTATATTTGACCAAGATCAAGACAGAATCAAATTTTTTAAACGCTAGGTTTGAAAAATATTTTATTTATTTATTAATTTGAGATCCAACAGCTTTCTTAAATCAGAATAACAATGTATTAGCTATAGGAAGCCAATTAAAGGTTCTCGCGATTATATTCTAGACTAGCATTAACATTAACATTTTTAGTTTAAAGGCAAGTGTGGGTGCCTCGGGAGCACTCGTCTATCACTTTAGTTGAATCTCACCGATGCAAGCGTCGCCTCTCTTCTCGTAGCCGTCGTTGCACTCGCACTCGTAGGAGCCGTCCGTGTTGGTGCACAGCTGGTAGCAAGTGTGGGTGCCTCGGGAGCACTCGTCTATCATTAATATTACGTCACTTCATTCTTCAGATATATGTATAATTAACAGGTAGTCATTTAAACCTACAAGGCAGTCGCACGTTTTTAAAGAGTTGGCAATCGATTCCCACCATCGATTGAATCTTTTTTTTTTTTTTTTTTTTTGTGGGTACTCGTAACCTCCCTATAGCCTGACGGAGCTCTCAAAGTTCATTATTTTTTCGTGCGAGGCAGCGCGCGGACGTCTCACTTGCTACCAACTTTAACTTTATTCCAAACTAGAAGTCTTTTTTCCAAAAGCATTTACAATGCCCAAAAGAAGTTTCACTGAAAAGATGGAACGTTACAACTTCAAAATAAGAAGGCTTGAAGACAAGGAAAATAAACGACGCAAGCGAATTATCGAATCGTCGGATTCATTGGAAGACAATTCAGGTTAGTAAAGTGTTATTTTCTTAAGTGTTTTACCGAGTGTTAAATTAGCCAGTTAGTAGTTCATTCTAGCCTGGAGGTTGTCCATGGGTCAACACGAAGGCAATCGTTGTCTTACGCTTAGAGGATAACCGTGGGTTATCACAAAGCAATGACAAGAATGACAAATAACTACTTTTGCCAATTTTTTACTACAATAAAAACAAGAGGTTGACCTTGGGTCAACACGATGTTTAGTTTTATGCTTAGATGGTAACCGTGGGTTACTACAAAAGCAATACTTACACCTGGAGATTGATCGTGGATCAAAACGATGGTTCTAATCATTATGCTTAAAAGATAACCGCGGGTTATTCTAGAGCATTAATTCGCCAAATGGGTTCGATCAAACAAAGGATTACCTAATCCATATTTTTTGCTTTTATAATCAAGTCATAGGTACCTACTACTGGTATAAAAGACAATATATTTTGCCAGTTAGTTAGTTGCTTTTGCTAGTTAGTTAACAAATATTTTGCTAAAAAATAAATTTGTTCATTTTCACAACTACCCCCAAAATATTTTTCTTAGAAAAAATGTTTTGTTGGCTAATTTTCTTGACTGCTTGATAACGTATCTCGTTTTATTTTAGATAACGAGTCGCAAGCAGCTCTTGATGACCCGATGCTCTTGGAATGTTCGATAGATAACATTCAAGAAAACCTGGCACCCGAGCAGGCACTAGAAGAAAGCATCCAAGAATCAACACCAGTGCCTGATCTTGATCCGGATATATTGTCAGCCCTTGGAGAAGTTGCTGAAGACACACCCACTTTCGGTGAAAAAATCCATGATAATTTATCAAAACTTTGGCTTCCCATTCTCCGGAAGGGAATAGAAAAAGAAACCAAAGAGAAACTGATGAAGCAGTATCAGATTCCTGAGAATTGCACTCTTTTGCAAGCGCCAAAGCTCAACCCAGAAATAGCAGCTACTATTTCGGACATCACCAGAAATAAAGATAAACGAGTTGAGAGCGCTCAGCAACAGCTAGGCCTCGGCATCACTGCCCTCAACAAGGGATTGTCGTTGCTCCTTGAGAATGACAAAGAAAGAGTGAAAGCGATTAAGTTTTTGAGTGACAGTAGTCGACTCCTATGCGACCTTCACCATGTTGAAACTGAAGTCCGAAAAAAGTTTATGACACCAGGCCTGGACAAAGCTTTCTTGAACTTGATTCAAGATGTAGATAGGGATGACACCCTATTCGGACAAAAACTTTCCGAGAAGATTAAGGCGTCGAAAGTAATTGAAAAGCAGGGCTTGCAAATAAAGAAGCCGGCTCCAGTAAAGACACCAGCGTCTTCGGCCCAACCGTCAACCAGTAGACTTCGGTCTCAGGTAAACTGGTCCGGCCCCTCCCGCTACGCTTCGAACAGGGGGGGGCGGGGCGGTTACAAGAAGACAGGACCAGCCGGTCGCAAACCTTACCAAGCGTCAATGACGAAGCAATCGTCGTCAACCCAGCCGCAACAGAACCAGACCAAGTCACGTGCTCCGGCCCAACAACGTTAGAGGTACATGCTGGTCGCATACATTTATTTTATGATTGTTGGCTTAAAATAACTGAAAATCCGTTAGTTCTTAACTGGATTCAAGAAGGATACTCTATGCAATTTTGTAGTAGAGTAAAACAGCATCATATCCCTTCTCATACTTTGACATGTCACGAGGAAGCCGATATGGTAGTAGCAATTTCTAAGCTAATAAGCTTAGGCGCTGTTTCTGTTTGTGAACGCGCAGAAGGAGATTTTATATCTAGCATATTTCTAACTCCTAAACCCAATGGTGGTAAACGCTTTATCTTAAATTTAAAACCTCTCAACAAATTTATTGAAAAGTCACACTTCAAAATGGAAGACCATAGGGTAGCTACTAAATTAATACCAAAAAATGGCTATCTGGCCACTATAGACCTTAAAGAAGCCTATTTTTCGGTACCAATTTGCAAGGCACATAGGAAGTACTTACGATTTGTTTTTAACAATACTGTCTATGAGTTCAATGCCGTTCCATACGGTCTATGTGCAGCTCCAAGAATTTTTACAAAAATTATGAAGGAAGTTATGAGTTACTTACGGCAGAGAGGTCACAAATCTGTAGTTTACTTAGATGATATTTTATGTATCGGGGACACCTTCAACGAATGCCAAACAAATGTAACTAAGACTCTGGAGCTATTGCAATGTCTAGGATTTGTAGTTAATTTTGATAAGAGCGTATTAACACCTAAGCGTTCATGTAAATTCTTAGGTTTTATTCTAAATGCAGCCGATTTGTCCCTGTCTCTACCATCTGATAAAAGAAATAATATATCGAAATTAGTCAAAAAGTTTTCGACATTACCCAATTGTACCATAAGAGAACTATCACAACTTATTGGGATACTAGTGGCAGCCTGTCCAGCAATTAAGTACGGCTGGCTGTATACTAAGGAACTTGAACGTCAAAAATATTTAGCTCTTCAAAAATTTAAAAATTTTGAAGCAAAAATTAAATTACCTGCTGTTGCTTTACCCGATTTGCTATGGTGGAGGCAAAACATTTTTTCATCATCAAATACCATGAGACCGGATGTGGAATTTGCCCTTGAAATATTTACGGATGCATCTAGAACCGGTTGGGGAGCATACTGTAACAGCAAACGCGCTAATGGCGGCTGGAAAGATGTAGAACTCTCTTTCCACATTAACTATTTAGAGCTTCTTGCTATATTTATGGGGTTAAAATGTTTTGCCTCTGAGATTACTAATGTAGCTATTCTACTGCGTGTTGATAACACTACAGCAATCAGCTACATTAACCGCATGGGTGGGATACAATTCCCACACCTCCACGGTTTGGCTAAAACCATTTGGCAGTGGTGCGAGAAACGAAACATATGGCTTTTTGCATCATATATAAATACAAAAGATAACGTTGAAGCGGACGAAGAATCCCGCAAAGTAAATGTTGACACAGAGTGGGAACTATCAAACTGGGCTTTTCAAATGATAGTTCACGAGCTAGGTCAACCTGACATAGATCTTTTCGCTTCTCGCACCAATGCCAAATGTGATACATACGTGTCTTGGAAACAAGACCCGGATGCCTTAACAGTAGATGCGTTTACGATAAACTGGCGTTCTCTCCGATTTTTTGCATTTCCACCTTTTTCACTTGTACTTAAATGCATTAGAAAAATTATCAGTGACAAAGCTACTGGCATATTGGTTTTTCCATACTGGACGGGACAGCCTTGGTTTCCATTACTGAAGAAATTAATAATTTCCGAAATAATATATTTCAATCCTAACAGAGACCTTTTGCGTTCTCATTACAGATCGCAACACCCACTGTACAGGAGCCTTACCCTGGGAGCCGCTGTGCTCTCCGGGTTGCGTTCAGTCGAAGAAACATCCCTTCAGTAGCGTTAGATCTTATGTTATCTTCCGTCTCAAATAGTACCCTCAAGCAGTACAATAGTTCATATAAACTCTGGTGGCAATTCTGTAACACCAACGACATTAATATATTTGATCCCCAACTGGCTGACATCTTAACATTCCTAACAGAACAGTTTAATGGAGGAGGATCTTATGGAACGGTTAACTGTCACCGATCAGCCCTTTCCTTGCTTTTAGGGGGTAATATAGGATCTGACGATAGCATAAAACGCCTCCTTAAAGGCATTTTCAAACAAAAACCCTGCATTCCTAAGTACATAGGTACTTGGAACCCTCAGATTGTTCTGAACTATGTCACCAATTGGTTTCCTAACAGAAATATAAGTTTAGATAAGATTACTAAAAAAGTCTGTGTTTTACTTGCACTTTGTACTGCTCACAGGGTCCAAACTTTATCACTTATCAAGGTGTCAAACATAATTAAAAGTACTGATTCATTACAAATCCCAATCTCTGACATTATTAAAACTTCAGGTGTAGGCAGGGACCAACCTGTTTTAGTTTTACCCTATTTCAGAGATAATCTCGCTATATGCCCAGCCACAGCTGTAGATGATTATTTATTTATGACATCCAGCCTTAGATCAGACAATATAGACCACCTTTTTATCACCTACAAGAAACCTCATAAGAAAGCTTCTTCTCAGTCCATTAGTAGGTGGATAAAACAAACTCTGGCGGAAAGCGGCGTAGATGTGAGCGTGTTCAGTGCTCATAGCACTCGCCATGCTTCCACATCTGCGGCGGCCTCCGCCGGAGTATCTATTGATATGATTAGGAAGACGGCTGGCTGGTCCAGTTCGTCTCAAACCTTCGCAAGGTTTTATAATCGACCTATATTAGATCAAGGTATTTATGCTAGATCAGTTTGCTCGTTACCTAACGAGCATCGAAATGATTTATAATTAAGTAGTTGAATTATTTTAAGTATCTAGTTGATATCGATTTACATAATAATTGTGAATTATTAATTGATAAGTACAAATACAATTTGTAAAGAAATTATGATTTAAAACTGTTATGGAAATTAAAAATATATAATATTGATTTTATAAACATGTTTTATATTTCATATAAAAGTTCTTACTCTAAACATCTACCTGTTAATTATACATATATCTGAAGAATGAAGTGACGTAATATTAATAGATGATCAAACGAACTTCTTAAGTGAAGTTCGATCACTATTATATGAGTCACTTCATTCGAAGATATAAAATCACCCTCCCAATAATGACACCCCTAACCCTAAAACATATTTTAATTTCCTCTCTAAATTAATGAACTTTGAGAGCTCCGTCAGGCTATAGGGAGGTTACGAGTACCCACAAAAAAAAAAAAAAAAAAAAAGATTCAATCGATGGTGGGAATCGATTGCCAACTCTTTAAAAACGTGCGACTGCCTTGTAGGTTTAAATGACTACCTGTTAATTATACATATATCTTCGAATGAAGTGACTCATATAATAGTGATCGAACTTCACTTAAGAAGTTCGTTTGATCATCTACTTTAGTGTAATCTCACCGATACAAGCGTCGCCTCTCTTCTCGTAGCCGTCGTTGCACTCGCACTCGTAGGAGCCGTCCGTGTTGGTGCACAGCTGGTAGCAAGTGTGGGTGCCTCGGGAGCACTCGTCTATCACTTTAGTGTAATCTCACCGATACAAGCGTCGCCTCTCTTCTCGTAGCCGTCGTTGCACTCGCACTCGTAGGAGCCGTCCGTGTTGGTGCACAGCTGGTGGTAAGTGTGGGTGCCTCGGGAGCACTCGTCTATCACTTTAGTGTAATCTCACCGATACAAGCGTCGCCTCTCTTCTCGTAGCCGTCGTTGCACTCGCACTCGTAGGAGCCGTCCGTGTTGGTGCACAGCTGGTAGCAAGTGTGGGTGCCTCGGGAGCACTCGTCTATCACTTTAGTGTAATCTCACCGATACAAGCGTCGCCTCTCTTCTCGTAGCCGTCGTTGCACTCGCACTCGTAGGAGCCGTCCGTGTTGGTGCACAGCTGGTAGCAAGTGTGGGTGCCTCGGGAGCACTCGTCTATCACTTTAGTGTAATCTCACCGATACAAGCGTCGCCTCTCTTCTCGTAGCCGTCGTTGCACTCGCACTCGTAGGAGCCGTCCGTGTTGGTGCACAGCTGGTAGCAAGTGTGGGTGCCTCGGGAGCACTCGTCTATCACTTTAGTGTAATCTCACCGATACAAGCGTCGCCTCTCTTCTCGTAGCCGTCGTTGCACTCGCACTCGTAGGAGCCGTCCGTGTTGGTGCACAGCTGGTAGCAAGTGTGGGTGCCTCGGGAGCACTCGTCTATCACTTTAGTGTAATCTCACCGATACAAGCGTCGCCTCTCTTCTCGTAGCCGTCGTTGCACTCGCACTCGTAGGAGCCGTCCGTGTTGGTGCACAGCTGGTAGCAAGTGTGGGTGCCTCGGGAGCACTCGTCTATCACTTTAGTGTAATCTCACCGATACAAGCGTCGCCTCTCTTCTCGTAGCCGTCGTTGCACTCGCACTCGTAGGAGCCGTCCGTGTTGGTGCACAGCTGGTGGCAGGTGTGGGTGCCTCGGGAGCACTCGTCTATATCGCGACAGTTGGCACCGTCCTCATCCACTTCGTAGCCGGACCGGCAGAGGCATTCGTACGATCCTAGAATTATATAATATATATATTAAATTAATGTTCATTCATTAATTTAAATATATTAAATTAATGAATGAACATTCTTTATTGTAACTTTAATTCACTTTACAGAAACTTATGAACTAAATAACCTATTAGTAAAAAAGTAAGTAAGTTCGTATGAGCAAGTGGCCAACTCTGGTGACGGAGCTTTTAGGCCGCCTTAAGGCCTCCGTCATATTATTGTACAATGGGTGGTCTCACCGCTTAGAAGCGATCTCTTCCAAACAACCTTAGGATGGAGAGAGACATTAAAAACATTCAAAACGAAACTAAATAAAAAACAAAACTCTATAAAGTTAATAATGTTAAATTTAAATAAATTCTCATAATTTCAAAGCCTTCAGTCTTATACCAAACTAAAATTATATTTGACCTCACTTATTCTAAGGTTGTTCATAATGACCAACAATTCAGTAGAGCAGTAAAGTAAGTTCGTATGAGCAAGTGTCCAACTCTGGTGACGGAGTTTTAACCGCCTAAAGGCCTCCGTCATGGCTTAACGACTTTCAAAGCCGGGATTGTCAATTTAACGTGCCCTCCGAAGCACGGAAGCGCTCAGCTGATAATGCCACTTGCGGTCATCCAAGTAGTGATCGCTCAGAACGTTGCTTAACTTCAACGATCATTCAAGAACGTCTTAGCAAGCTTCGCCACGAGCGCTTGAGTAGATAAAAAAAATTTGACTGATTTTAATTAATTAATTAATTAATTAATTTTAATTAACTGATTTTAATCACTGTCAGTGTGTATATATAGTGTAGGTACCTTCAGTGTTCTTGCAGAGATGTTCACAGGGCGGCGGGCGCACGCTGCACTCGTCCACGTCCGCGCACACCTCGCCCGCCGGCTTGTAGCCGCGTGCGCACACGCATCGGAAACTACACGTTACACACATACATAATAATAAAATAAAAATAAAAAAACCCTTTATTTTCCTTAACAATAAAGTTTCCAATTAAATAGATAAATAAATCACACACTTAATAATATTAATTTAACTTAATCATTTCATTTATTATGGTTATTAATAAAACTCGTAATTATTATAGTAAAGAATAATTATGTTTCTTTTAATGTATTTTCGTATTATTATAATAATTAATTTAAAAGTTATTATTTAATTATTTTCTTTGTTAAGAACCCCTCTTAGGGTAACGTTACACACATACATATCACACTAATATTATAAAGGTGAAAGTTTGTGTGTGTGTAAGTATGTGTGTTTGTTACCCTTTCACGCTCAAACAGCTGGACGGATTTGAATGAAATTTGGTACCAGGATTCATTATACCCTGGATTAAACAATAGGCTACTTTTGATCCTGGTATTCCCACGGGAACTATTCACCGCGGGTAACATCGCGAGGCGCAGCTAGTAATAACATACAAACAATGTATGTCATCTGGTTACCATAACAAAGCATTAAATTGCTTAGCTTGGGACTAGATGACGCTGTGTGGAATGTCCAAGGATATTTATTTTATTTATTTATTTATATAGGTTTCACTTTCAAAACTATCGTGAGTTGTATTAAGTACACATAATAGCACACGGGAAATTAATCACGTTAACCATTGAGGATCTATAGAGCCACAATCAGACAAATAAAATGTCCGAGCCAAAACTCCGCGCCCGCTACGTAGTGCGCCGAGTTTTAGTTTTTGCGTACTTTGAACATTAAAACAAACGACATTCCTATTCAACATTTGCTCGAATGTAGACGACATTCGAGCAAATGTTGTATAGTATTGAACATTGCTCGTAAGATAGTCATTCATAAATAAATTCACGTTTTTATTTACCTTCCAATAGTGTTGACGCAGCGTCCCGGCGCACACAGACCCGGCATAGCGGCGCATTCGTCCACATCTCCGTAGATATCCAGGGCCTGCCCCAGTCCCCCCCCGCCGCCGTTGATGCCCCCGCCCCCGCCCCCGCCCCCCGCGCCGCCCCCGCCCCCCGGCCGACCGATGTTGGCTTGGGTGCAGAGGTCCATACGTTCAGCGCTGCCGGGGATGGGGCAGAGCTCGCACTCGGGACCCCACGCCATACCGAGGGTGCAACAACATTGTGCCCTGGAAGATGGGAGATTTGTTTCTTAGCGGATATTCGCAATAAATGACATTTTCATAATAATTTATTTATTATTTTACAGTGTTAAACCACACTTAGGTATTGGAAATTTCATTATAAATGAAAAATCTTACTTATCGGTGCTTTAACCGATACAAAAAATCGTCTTACTGATAGTTTCAGGCCTCGGCTTAGAGGGTCCGTAGCCTAGTGGTCAGGCAGCTCGGCTTAAGAGCGATCGCTTGTATCTACGCAGGTTCGAATCCTGCCGGAGCCTTTAACTTTTAGTAAGATTTTTCATTTATAATGAAATTTTCATAATATTTTACAATTCGTTCGTATATGCAAGTGGCCAAACTCTGGTGACGGAGTTTTTAGGCCGTCAAAGGCCTCCGTCATGGCTTAACGACTTTAAAAGCCGGGACCGACAATTTAACGTGCCCTCCGAAGCACGGAAGCGCTCAGCTGATAATGCCACTTGCGGTCACCCATCCAAGTAGTAACCGCTTAGAACGTTGCTTAACTGCGACGATCTATCTAGATAATCTTGTACACGAAGACCAAAAAAATATTATTTAAACTTACTTAATGATCGGTAGATGACATCCGCAAAACAGTGGGTTGCATGTGGCTAAGACTAGCGCAGGATAGAGGCGAATGGCATTCACGAAGGGAGGCCTATGCCCAGCAGTGGGTTAAAAGTGGCTGATGATGATGATGAAACTTACTTGGTAACTTGCGAAGGTGTAGCCTGTGTGGAGGATATAGAGCGCGGCCACGGCTCTGGTACACAGCGGCCCGCTACTAGCGATCTGTGACACATGCCCGTTCGGTGATCTAGAAATAATAATAATAATAATTTATTCAAAAAATTTCATTACACTAAAAGTTTACATGTTTATAGTTTTATTTAAGGGTACAGGTAAAAATATTACAAGAGCCTGAACTAGGTAATCCTGTGTTTCAGGCAAGAAGATAATTATTACAAAAAAATAAAAATAAAATAACATAAAGTCAGAGGACACAACACCACGCGTTGCTATAACTTGTAAGTCAGCATGCAATAATACTCTACTCATATTTAATGTGACTCAAATTAATTAAATAAAATGTTTCGGCCTTGTCAAACCACCACAAAGAAAACAATAAAATAAAATAAAATAAATATCCTTGGACATTCCACACAACGTCATCTAGTCCCAAGCTAAGCAACGTTATGGTAACTAGATGACTGATATACTACTTAGATAGGTACATTTTTTTTTTGTAAATACATACATATTATACATAGAAAAACAACCAGACCCGGAACAAATATCTGCAGAACATGCAAACATTTGTCCCGCGGCGGGGATCGAACCCGCAACCTCCGCGTCTCAGGCGGGCTTTCGCCCACTGCGCCACAGAGGTCGTCGCAAATTGTGATAGTTCACAAGAAAAAACTCAGGCCTTTACATATTTACTAGATGATTTATACAGCGTCAGGAGGCAAGGTTTTGCCTACACTTAACGGGACACTGTAGTGCCTGGGACATTGTTGAGATGGAATAGGCTTGTAGCACCTAAACCATCCTCTCAGCTGCCGGCCATATCCACAGGAAAGACAATGGTTAATACGTGTTGGGCTGACTAGCCGCGGGTTTCCTCACGATGTTTTCCTTCACCGTTTAAAGCTCGTGTTAAAGTGCATATAAATTTTTCGACACGAAAAGTCCATTGATGCACGGCCGGATTCGAACTCACGACCTTCGGATCGAAAGTCGAAGTACTTATCCACTTGGCCAACACGGCTTTTTGACAACTGTAATATTACTCTTCAAATAAAAAAAAATAACTATTACAAACTACTAATGCTATTCAGCGATACCGATCCACTTGCTTTTAACTTTACTGACAGTGAACTTGTGACCTTATTCGAACCAAAGACGATTAATATCTAGAAGACAGACAAAGGCCATACACAAAATCGTAACCCTACCAGATAGCCTGGAAACTTTAGAACATCAATTTTATCCAAGAAATTTCAATTACTTTCTAGTTAAAATTACCTAAAAATTTTTTATATTGAATATTGTTGCTACCTACTACTAAGTATTGAAATTTCTTGGATAAAATTGATGTTTTAAAGTTTCCAGGCTATCTGGTACTGCGGGATCAGGGTTACGATTTTGTGTATGGCCTTTGTCTGTCTTCTAGATATTAATCGTCTTTGATTCGAACCTAAAATGTACATACCAATGCACTGCGTGCCGTCGTCGCTGGGCTGGTACCCGGCGTCGCAGTCGCACACGTACCCGCCGTCCGTGTTGAGGCAGACGCCGGGCGCGCACCGCTCCGGCCGCTCCGCGCACTCGTCCGCGTCCTCGCACGCCTCCGCCGAGTCGTGCGCCGCGCTGGTGCGCTTGTAGCCTGTCACAGGGTGATTATGTTTATAGTCGTTAAGCCATGACGGAGGTTTTTAGGCGGCCTAAAAACTCCGTCACCAGAATTGGCCACTTGCTCATACGACGAACGAACGATTGCATAGCTTCTATCGCGGGCCTTGAACGTGGAGACCGAATCCAGAAATTTAACGAAAATAACCTAACACCCCCCACTCCGAAAAAATGCTATGCAAATGTGATTCTATTGATGGTTTTCGTACGAGCAAATTACTGCGCGTTTTTGTGTAGCGCGGAATTTACTAGTTCGCAGCGCGTTATGGCCAGGAATTCCGCGAGAATCATAATATATGTCGCGAGCCTAACATGTGCAACGCGTCGAGACGACAAATTCAATATCTCAATAATGTCAAACTGCTCTAACGTACTATGTTAGAGAAGGAGAGAATATTTTGTCGACGACGAGATGATTTCACGTGTTGCACATGCTAGGCCCGCTGATGGATTATTGGAGTGGTGAATTCAACAGCAACACCAGCGGTTGACAAGAAGATATGTCATCGACCGCGTCCACCATTGGGAACAATCACGAACCCTCAGGACACTTAAGTACGATCCCACGACGTTCTCACGCCGGACTGTGTTTCTGTGCGCACTCGTCTATATCTCTACAGTGCACGCGTCAGGCGCCACCATATACCCGTAGGGACAATGCAGGAGAAGGAAATAACTCAATCACTTTACATGCAAATAAAGCACATACCCTCAGGACACTTGCAGACGTACGACCCCACGACGTTCTCGCAGGCGTGCGGGCACGGGCTCTGTCCCTGTGCGCACTCGTCGATGTCCCGACAGTGCACGCCGTCGGCCGCCACCGTGTACCCGTAGGGACAGGTGCAGCGGAAGGAGCCGGGCGTGTTGTGACACCGGAAGGTGCAGGCGGCACGGCCCTCCGCGCACTCGTCTATGTCCACGCAAGTCTGGGGAGGTCAGATGGCTGATATAATACTTAGATACTTTTTTTTGTAAATACATTAATCATAGATAGAAAACATCCAGACCCAGAACAAATATCTGCAGAACATACAAACATTTGTCCCGTGGCGGAATTCGAACCCGCAACCTCCGCGTCTCAGGCGGGCCGCCCACTGCGCCACAGAGATCGTCAAATTCACTCCTCCATTCATATCCTCTTTCACACAATCTATCCACTTCTTCTTCGGCCTTCCTCAACTTGTATACCCATTCACATCCACAGTCACCACAGACCCATCCAATATGTATTTCAATTGAGTAACATTTGTTAGACCGTATACAGAAAGAAAGCTGGAAACTTATAAGCGCTTATCAGCTTTTGACAGCGCTGATAAGCGCGCAGGAAAATATATGAAAGCGCGCCGATAAGCACTGAACGGTGCCGACAAGTTCCCACAAGCCTCAACACGCGCTGGTCAGCGCTGGGCGCTGCCATTTAAAATTAATATACAACTGTGCTTCAACATGCCTTTGTGTAGAACGGACCAGCGTTGTCAAGCGCCGGTAAGCGCTTATAAGTTTCCAGCTTTCTTTCTGTATACGGCCTCAGTCTCACCTGTTCCGGTCCCTGCGTGAACCCGCGACTACACGTGCACTCGTACCCGCCGGGCGTGTTGGCGCAGGTGCCGTTGCCACACAGCCGGGGCTCGGCCAGACACTCGTCCCGGTCCACGCAGCGGTCCCCGCCCGCGTCCAGCTCGTAGCCGGCGGGGCAGGCGCAGCGGTACGACCCGTCCGTGTTGATGCATCGCCCGCCGCGGCACACGTCGGGCCGGACCACGCACTCGTCTAGATCCTGGAGTGAACATTGTACAACATTGAGGTATCTACACGACACGCTACTAGTACGCTACTAGTACGCTAGTAGTAAGTATGTACACTGACGGTTTGAAAATGTTCGTCACCTTAGAGTCGGTTTTCGCTTTCACCAGATTGCAAGAATCAATTTTTATTGTTAAATGAAAAATCTTACTAAAAGTTTTACGACTTCGGCAGGATTCGAACCCGCGAGATACAAGCGATCACCCTTAAGCCGGGCTGCCTTACCACTCGGCCACGAAGTCCTTAACGCCGAAGACGAAACGATCAGTAAGATGATATTTCGGTTAAAGCACCGATGAGCGCCATCTACAGGTATTCTAATTTTTATTGTACCAACTTATCACCAGTGACATTATTTATTATTTTACAGTGTTAAACCACACTTAGGTATTGGAAATTTCCTGCCGGAGCCTTTAACTTTTAGTAAGATTTTTCATTTATAATGAAATATCACCAGTGACGTTCCTTTTTCAAGTTTCAAAAGGGATTATGTGCTCATGCTCGTTGAACGAATCAAGTTGGAAACCGACGAACATTTTCAAGCCGTCACTGTACAAGCGACATTGAACATTAAAACGAACGACATAACGTCTACATTCGAGCAAATGTCATTGTATAGGTACGTAGAACGTTGCTCGGACATTTTTTGAGTGTTGTCAGCTATTGACTCTTTAGTATAGTAACTCAATGTTATACAAATAGAAATAGAAAAACATTTATATATGTCACTCATACCACTAAGGCTCGTATTCAGAGTTCATACTCAAGCGGTGAGTCTCTCCAAAGACTTACAATGTCTATGCATTACGCAGTTTTCACAGAGAACTCTCAAGAAACCGATACTTGAGCCATATGATTTCATAAATTCTTTCACTGGTGGACTTTCCGAATGAACATAGGCTATATTTTATCAAGGTAGGTACGATATTAAGGTAGCGAGCAAAGCCGGGACCGAGTAAGCTAGTCTTTTATATAAATAAATAAAATAAATAAATAAATACCTGTGTTAGATTCGGTCTTCCCATCCCTCCTTGACATATTCTCAGGAACTCGGCAGAGTCAGGCGCGGGACAACGCTCACAGTACCTGCCCCAAGCGGCACCTACACACAATAACACATTCAAATGAAATGAAATGAAAAAATTAAATATTCTTTTTCTCTCTTCTTTATAAATGTCAAAATACATACATATTTGGTACATGCCCACTTCTTGCAGAAGTTAACTTTTCATACGTGACAGGTTGCAAGCCCATCGACGCTATTAGAGAGCTAACTGGTTTCCTCACGATGTTTTCCTTCACCGTTATAAGCTCGTGTTAAAGCGCATATAAATTTTTCGATGCGAAAAGTTCATTGATGCACGGCCGGATTCGAACCCACGACCTTCGGATCGAAAGTCGAGGTACTATCCACTTGACCAACACGGCTAATATTAAAATAGGTCTCCAATAGTCTCCATATATTATCTTTCTCACTATCTTGCACACTCTGATCATCCTTTTCTTCATTATTTTCTTTCAGATCATTAGACAATTTTTAGATCTTTTTGAAGATGTCTAAGGGGGTAGTCAGAGGTAGGGCAGGAGAATGTAAACTTAAAATATACCTTCTGAGCAGCAACACTCAGGTCTTGACAGCTCCAGCGGTCTTGCCTTGTGACACCTCCCGTTCTCCCACGTCTCGTAGCAGAGCTCCCGCCGCTCATCGATGCACATGGCGCTCACCGTGTCAAACACCCACCCGGTGGGACATTCGCATACGTATCTGTTATAATGATAAGAATTTAAATTAACTGTTAATATTAAATAATAGTGGCAATTCAGAGTATCACAAAAGCTAAACTTAACTAACTAAAAATTCTACCGTCTCTTTCATAGCGATGGAAATAAAAAGGATGGCATTAATTTTAGTTAGTTTGGTTTAGCTTTTGCGACACTCCGAATTGCCACTAATAACTTATTTGAATAAATAATTTTGGAAAGAAAGAAACTCATATTTTTATGAGGTATTTTTTCTGTCTGACCGACTACTCAATCTGGCTAATGTTGAACACATGGAGCAGCAGTTTGTTGACTTCTTGTTACCGCCACTTAATCAAAACATGTTTATTAAATCTAAGATCTATAATATTATGCAAAGAATATAATCTAATCTACTATATTTCCCCTACCAATATTTAAAGTAATATTTTCTTCTAATATTCTTTGCTTCAACAGCAATGTTTTCACACTTACCCTCCATTGAAGTTCCGGCAGTCACCTCCGGAGCAAACATGTGGTATCTCTTTGCATTCGTCGCGGTCCACGCAGCGCTTTCCGACCAGGCGCCAGCCAACGCCGCACGCGCACTCGTAACTACAGAAATAAATAAATAATAAATAAATAAATATCCTTGGACATTCCACACGGCGTCATCGAGTCCCAAGCTAAGCAATTTAATGCTTGTGTTATGGTAACCAGATGACTGATATACTACATAGATAAATTTTTTTTTTGTAAATACATACTTACATATTATACATAGAAAACACCCAGACACGAAACAAATATTTGCAGATTATGCAAACATTTGTCCCGCAGCGGGGATCGAACCCGCAACCTCCGCGTCTCAGGCGGGCTTTCGCCCACTGCGCCACAGAGGTCGTCATGAAGACATACTTTTATAACATTGGACCTAGTATAGAACCTTGTGATACTCCATACATGATCAGAACACATTATAAAACATATGCAAACGGGTATTTATCACGAATTTTACCTTTAATATTCGCCCGACGTTTCGACCGGATTGCACCAGCCGTGGTCGCGGGAAGACTGAAGTATTGGAGGTACCGCCACAGCAAAGCGAAAGCGTTTATTCAACTACCCTCACTTGATCTTCATAAATGTCAATTAGGGCCGGTTCACACTAGGACAACACACTACACTAACAGTGTCCACATACTGAGTTGATCTCACATGACGAGTACACTTTGCAATCACTGGATTCCACGAGGAAGAGAGTCTGAAGCCGTCTTCACGATTAAAATTAGGATACTTCTTAATCTCAATCGCTTCCCGAACCATTCTCTTGTAATAATGCTTCTCGTTGGCAAGGATTTTTGGATTGTGCAATTCCATCCAGTGATTGGGTCCTGAGTCTACTATATGCTCCGCTATAGCAGACTTGTTTATTTGCCGATTTTTGACCGCTGCTATATGTTCCTTGACACGTTCAGCGACTGTACGCTTCGTTTGCAGCTAAAAAATCGATTGCAGCTGCGGCCGTTCCTATATAGGCCAAACGAAGCGTACAGTCGCTGAACGTGTCAAGGAACATATAGCAGCGGTCAAAAATCGGCAAATAAACAAGTCTGCTAATAGCGGAGCATATAGTAGACTCAGGACCCAATCACTGGATGGAATTGCACAATCCAAAAATCCTTGCCAACGAGAAGCATTATTACAAGAGAATGGTTCGGGAAGCGATTGAGATTAAGAAGTATCCTAATTTTAATCGTGAAGACGGCTTCAGACTCTCTTCCTCGTGGAATCCAGTGATTGCAAAGTGTACTCGTCATGTGAGATCAACTCAGTATGTGGACACTGTTAGTGTAGTGTGTTGTCCTAGTGTGAACCGGCCCTAATTGACATTTATGAAGATCAAGTGAGGGTAGTTGAATAAACGCTTTCGCTTTGCTGTGGCGGTACCTCCAATACTTCAGTCTTCCCGCGACCACGGCTGGTGCAATCCGGTCGAAACGTCGGGCGAATATTAAAGGTAAAATTCGTGATAAATACCCGTTTGCATATGTTTTATAATGTACTCCATACATGATTTTTGCGATTCGTTAAGAAAAAACTATATTTTGAGTATTATTATTTTAAAAGAAGCAATCTTTGCTTATTTATATGCTTACTAAAAAATCAAGCAACGCTAAAACAACAATTATCAAAGTATGTTCATTGTCAGTGATGTCAAATGCTAATGTGTGATCAATGATCATTGCTAAACAGGCAAAGTTACATCATAATATTTTTGTGTAGTTTCTTACCCGCCATTAGTGTTAGTGCAGGAAGGAGTTCCATCTCTACCGCAAGGGTGGGAATGCTCCGAGCACTCGTCGACGTCCCTGCAGTTCCGGCCGTCAGGAGTGAGGGTGTATCCCGGAGAGCACTCGCAGCGGAACGACCCGATAGTGTTGCGACACCGGCCGTTGCGGCAAACCATGCCGCCTTCACGGCACTCGTTCACATCTAAAATAACAATAATAATATAATCTTTATTTCAGGCAACTAAAGATAAGTAACAAGATGTTAAATACTTAATCTAAGGGTCATATAATAAATACCTTACAGACTAACATACATAATATTTTATGAACTAAGCACACGTTTGTCCGGCGACGTGAGACTAAAGACATGGGTGTTAGTTCGCTTTCAATGTTATAACTTTAGGCGGCCTAAAAACTTCGTCACTAAAGTTGGCCACTTGCTCAGGCGCGATTGGTTTCGTGACTTGAATAAATACACAGAAAAGATAGATAATTATGTTTTATGACAGAATATCTGGTCAATGGCAACCCGGCTAAAGGGATCGCTTGTATTACGCACGCCCTAATCCCGTCGAAGTCATAAACTTTTAGTAAGATTTTATCATTTATATTTTTCTTTATTCAGGGAAAATTTTCATAAAAATTGCTTTTAGCCAAATTCTGATCAATGAAAACTGTTCTATCAACAACATCTCCTAACTCTCTAAAATGTGTACTAACTTTTCCCTGTATTCAACGTTTGAGTTATAATGCCTCACCGACACACTTCTCTACCCTATAAAACGCTTGGGACTGAACGTGCTCCGACTCAGTTTATATTTACTTAGTATTAAGGTTGGACCGCTGAAAAAAGCTAGGCCCACACCACCAGGTTCTTGCCTGATTCTTTCCCTGGTGTAGGGAGTCGCGTTGGAACAGGCATTAGAATCACCTATTTTTAAGAACGTGACATGTCAAAGTGGTCTATAAACGATCGTACTGAATAAAATATATTTTGAATTTGGAATTTTATAATGTGTACCTTTCCCTGTATTCATACCCAAAGTAAGAGAGTAATGTCTCACCGACACAGTCGTTATTGGAGCCGGGCTTGAAGCCGTCGTCGCAGTGGCACTTGTAGCTGCCGGGCGTGTTCTCGCAGGTTCCGTTCCGGCAGAGCGGGCGCGGGCGCGCGCACTCGTCCACGTCGCCGCACACGTTGTCGCGGAGGGTGTAGCCAGCCTTGCATTCACATCTGTACATGGTGTTGGGTATTCATTTAGTTCGTTATAGCGGGCAACACTAGCTTGAATTTGAAGGTTATGTGTCAACTCAGTAGTTTAATACTGAGTTCCTTTAACCAACTAACGGATGTCCGTAGGTCGGTCGTCATAGCAACGTTGTTATCTGTCAAAAAGTCTCATACATTTTGTGTTGAATAAACAACGTTGCTATGACGACCTACGTACGGACGTCCGTTTGGTTATAGGAACCCAGCATATTGTCAACTCAAAAAGTTTAATGGAAAACCTCGGGAGAATATTCTTTCAAACAAAAAGAAATCTGTCCACTATTTGACGCAATAATCGGTGAACATAAAAATGTATATTTATAAAAAATCCATGCAGTGGAACATAGAACCCTCCTTTTTAGAAGTCAGTAAAAAAGGTGGTTTGCTTTTTTTATACATGCACTCACTTGTAAGATCCAGACGCTTTGTGCAATCATCCATCTTTTCATCTGACGAGTCCGCCAACGGGTAGCCATGTGGACAACGACACTCATACTCCGTGTAGATTTACACAAGATTGTGAAATCTTAAGCACTGTTTATGTTCTCACCTGTAAGATCCCACAGTGTTCCGACACTCGCCGTGGTCGCAAAGCGAGCTGTCGAGACACTCGTCCACATCTTCGCAGTCGTCCAACGAGTCCGCCAACGAGTAGCCAGGTGGACAACGACACTCGTAAGCTCCGGGGAGATTGACACAAGACGCGAGTCCGTGGCAAGCTCCGCGACCTCGCGCGCACTCGTCGATGTCGCGGCAAATGTGAGAGGTGTTGTCGTGTTCATAACTGTAAGATTTATAATTCTTCTGTTCATTTATAATTCTTCTTTAACGACCTCTGTGGCGCAGTGTGGGGAAGCAGTGTGGTGCTGTGATGCAAACATACATACAGACAGACAGTCAACAATTTTAAGAACTATTTTTTTGGCTTCTGTTGCTCTAATAAAGTCTCCCATATTAGTTTTTCATTAATATCTCAAATGTACAGACATCGACGTGTTACAGTTTTATTATATGCAGATAATGATGATAATGATTATGTAGTTCCTAACATGAGCACTTGACATGATAAGACATGTTAATAGAATGTTGAATTCTGAGCCACATTTAAAAATCAAAAAGCTAAATAATGTTCTAAAAGATGTCACGATTTGAAGTATGTTTTAATTTGTTTGTATTGATGAAGTTTACATGTTAGGTACCAAGTTCACTGCTTACCCGTGATCGCATCCGCACTGGAAGGCAGTGGGCGTGTCGTGGCAGGTGCCTGGCTTGCAGAGAGTGGGCATTATCTCGCACTCGTTGATCGGCTTGGTCTCGTTCGTCATGGGGTTTATGTACTCTCCGGGTTTCTCGCCGCAGAGTGCCATGTGTTCCTACAAATATAAATAATCAGTAAGGACCATAACCTAGTAGGTATTTTTTTACACTTAGTTATTTATCAGTTTTTTCGTTTCATTGTGAATATTATATACAAAGACATATCGACAGAAAAGTCTCTGAGGAAGATATTGTATAACAAATGATGTTGATATTTGAGACATTTTAAAAAGGATAAGAGATAGAACGCCAGAAAGAGATTGGCAAGTTAAGCTACGAAACAGTTAGTGACAGAAACTAAGTTACCTACACTTACTCCCAGAAATAAGACACTGTGGGCTGCATAGCATACGAAGAAAAGTATACGTGATACAAATTCGCATGCAAATGCATTTAGAAATTTTACCTCCGCCTAAATACCTATATATTTTTGTTATTTTCGTTAGTAAATTAAAACACTGAAATAGAAGAAGAATACAATGTTGAGCGACAAGGGTAGAAAGAAGAAGAGTATAATAAAACTAGTTTGCGTGGTGCGCGAGCTGCGAGCAGCTCGCGGTTTTCTTTTTCCATGTTTCTGACAGGTAGAGAGACCCTTATACAATTTTGAGAATCCATAGGAGATCTAAAATATTTTATAAACCGCTATGGGAACCCCTAAATCAGTATGAAAACCCTTTAGGAGCCCTAAAGCATTAAGAAAAAAAAATGAAAAAAAAATCCAAGTCGTCGGCCCTGAGTTACGCTCACCCACTCGACCTTCGTTACGCTACGGGGGTCGGCGGCTCGCTTCGCTCGCCTCCTCCCCCCTCCGCTCCACTCAGGACCTCCGACGCCTACCCACTATAATATTTGTTCAAACACCTAATGGATATCTCTAACCGTTGTGAAGTTACAGCCCTTTCAATTTTAGGGGAGGTTGGGGAGGGAGGGGGGGAGTTTTGAAAAAATATTTCGACTATCTAGATGCCCCTTGTTAAGAATCTGAAAAAAAATTTGTTCCAAGTCTTAAGGCTTTCGAGATTCGAAAAAGGGGGGGAGAGGGGGGGCAAAGGGGGCAACACTGAAAAAATATTTTTACTTTCCCGAGCCTCCTCTATCCGATTCCGCAAAAAAAATTGTTCCAAGTCTCTTAGTTTCCAAGATCCGAAAAAGGGGGGGGGAAGGGGGGCAAAAATGGGGGGTTTGCGATTTTTCCCCAACTCACCAGACCTACCTCTATACGAATCCGTCAAAATATACCTACCTCCCCATCCACCATCAAGGAGAACAATTCTGTCAGTGAGTGGTAGTTTAAGTTTATACAGGGTTATTCATTATTAGCTACAAATATTCAGGAATTAGGTTCAACAAATAAAATAAAAAATATTTATGAAATGATTTTTTTAAGTTTTGTTACGAAAATCCCGAAAAAATCGATGAAGATTATCCTTTCGAATCAATGGCGTGATGTTACATCTAATAGTCCATTTCTGAGGTGGTATGCGACCTCCGCACCGCAACGCATACGATCTCCATAGTGATTTCATTAAAAAAAAAGAAAAAAAAAAGGTGTCAACTGTCATACTTTGTTATTATTAGTTATTATTTTTCCTGAAAAAATTGCCTAAACGGAACTACCTATTTGGAGTTTCTCCAAGGAGACCTGCAGTGTATCCAGGAGGTGCCATTGGTAGCGCGCAGGCAGATGTCTTTCAGCATGACGGGACCCGTCCACTATGCGCGCAGAGTGCGCGAGCACCTTGGGGATGTGGACGGCGAGCGGTGGATCGGGCGTGGAGGCCCAGTCGCATGGCCTGCACGGTCACCTGAGCTGACGCCGCTGGACTTTCATGTGTGGGGTTGTGCAAAAGCCTTAGTGTATGGAGGTGACGGCCGCACAATATCGAATGTCGACAAACTAAAAACGCAAATAGTGAACGCATTCGACGTTATGAGAGGTGAAATAGACACGATGGTTCGAGTGCGTGAACAGTGTTTTCGCAGAGCTCGTCTTTGCATTCGAGAGCAAGGTTGACATGAGGAACAATTATTGTGAATAAATCAGTAACTGTGTTGTAAATATCCGTGTAAATACTATGTGTAAATATCAATGAACTGACTTTTACTTTTACCTACGTATCTGCCTACTACGCACCTACCTACCTAACCAAATTATTTAATTACTTAGATGAATAGGTAGGTAATCAAATAGTAATAATGAAAATTATGTGATTGCAAACGTTACAAAGTATTTTGCGAACTACCTAGGTAGACTGGTATGTAAGTAGGTAATTAATAGGTAAGTAACTAGTCAATGCTTTTTTGTCAGTCCAAAGTCTGATTAAAGTGTGATGGAAAGTCTAAACTTTAAATTAGAAAAATCACTAAGGTCAATGACATGTAGACAGGCTTCAGCTGTCATCCAATATGGTCATTGTGGGTAAAGGTTGGCGACGATAGGTCATTCATCGTCTTCGTGGCAATAATTATGCAATATGTCGTAAAGAAAGTAATAAAAATAAATTTTTGATACAAAAACTCAAATCAGTTTAGGAATTAAATTGATTCGGCCAAACAAATATTCACGACCCAAAAATTACGCCCTGTAATTATTTGTAGCTAATAATGAATAACCCTGTATATTATAGAATAGAATAGAATACCTGTGATCCCTTATCAGGGCAGGCCTCACAAGGCGCGCCCCAGGCCCGCCCCACGGAGCAGCAGCACAGGTAGCGGGTTTGAGGCACGCCCACCGCGCCGCCGCATGTGCCCTCGCCCGCGTCCCACTCCATGTAGCACTGTCTCTGTCGCACGTCCACGCACTCCTCTGAAAAAGGTGTTTTATTTTAACAAAGGCAAAGGTTTAGTTACAGATAATTTCGATTTCACTAATGCATTTGACCGCGCGCGCACTTGCTACTTTTAGTTTTTACTTCAGATAAACTAATAATGTTTGATAAACGTCTTCAAAAGATTAATGAATATAATTTTAAGAAACTAAACTCAAGCACAAACATCAAAAATTTCATTTGAAAAAACATTAAAAAATGGTGTACCGCAAGGCTCTATTCTCGGTCCCAATCTATTCCTAAACTATGTAACTAGCTAATTTCTATTTTCATTTTTAGTGTAGGAAGGTACCTACCTACCGTCCTCTAAAAATGTTGGTTTACTTGTTTTTCTATCTGTACCTACCTACCTTTAATACCTTGTGTCCTTCTCTGTTATTGTTTTTTCTATTGTACCTATGTGCGTGTGCTGAATAAATGTTTATCTATCTATCTAACTGATTCAACTCACTTCCATTAGGCATCGCCACGTATCCTTCCGGACAAAGACAAACGTAAGAGCCAGGTAAGTTCCTACAGACGCCGGGGCCGCAGACGTTAGTATCTGCGCATTCGTCGATGTCGTCGCACTTGAGCTCGTCGGGCGCGAGCTGCCAGCCGTCGCCGCACGTGCACACGAAGGAACCGAACGTGTTGGTGCAGGTTCCGTGCTCGCACAGGGCGGGGTGGGCGGCGCACTCGTCTATATCCGCTAGTGTTACTACGTATGACGGCTGGAAGACACAAAACAGTTGTTTTGTTGATTTTATCTGATATAATACTAAAAATCGTCGATGGGCTTGCAAACTGTCACGTATGAAAAGTTAACTTCTGCAAGATGTGCATGTACCGAATATGTATTTGGACATACCTCTGACTACCCCCTTAGCCATCTTCAAAAGGATCTAAAAATTGCATAAAAAGATGTGAAAGAAATGTCTACCGCTCCCTGGGGTATCCCACGGAGCGGTAGATTCTTTCAGAAATTTATGTTTTCGACTGTATAGTCGTGATCATATTTAAATTTTTAATTTTGATACTAAAAACAAAGGGGTTGATAATAATAATAATACATACTTTAATTAAAAAGAATGAAGCTACCTAAGTACCAAAATATCCTGTAGAAAAATGACAATATATGAATAAAAAGTAACCGTTTTGAAAATATCTAACTAGGTAAGCTTTTTAGACCTAGAATAAAACAAGATTTGAATACAGACTGATAACAACTGGAAGAATAAAAAAAGGTGGTGTAAAAAGCACATCATTACAACACCAACAACCATGCTCCTAACAAACGTACCGGTTCAAGCACAGGTTGGTAGCCCGGTCCCCCGGGACAGAGCTGCCTGTACGCCTCAGATCCGGGCTCGGGACATAGATCGCAGTAGTTACCCCACGCCGCACCTGGAAATTACACTTGCCTTCAAAAATCTAGATATTTTAAAGTCTTGAGCGATTTATGCCGGGTTGCAATATTCAACTTACTAATAACCGTGGATCTGTCGCCATAGTAATATTGTTATCTGTCAAAAAGTGTCCTACATTTTTTTTTGTCTAAACAAAGTTGCTATGTCGATCAATCTACGATCATTCGTAAGTTTAATATTGAAACCGGCCGTTAATGACTTACAAAAAGTAAAGTCAAGATCAATGTCTTAGTATAAATGCGATTGTATCGATACAAACGCAAATAAAACGCGCTGCAAACATATTGTGTTTGTTATACAAACGCGAGCATCGAGTGCATGGATCACAGATTGTGTGGTCACACTTCGTCCCCCCCCCCCCCTTTAAGTGTGACGGACTTTATGGTCGCCCCCCCCCCCCCTTTAAGTGTGACTTTATGGATGGCCCTTATGTCCAGCAGTAGACGTCCTAAAGTTGAAATGATGATAATGACAATCTGTACAACCGGCGACTAGACCAGTAATAGTCAGTATGGCTTTAACTTACGCCCGGTTCCTATATCAAACGTACGGATGACCGTAAATCGGTCGTCATAGCAACGTTGTTATCTGTCAAAAAGTGTCAGACATTTTGTGTTGTACTAGCTTACTTGCCCGTGGCTTCGCTCACGTGGTACCTACCTATGTTCATTCGGAAAGTCCATGCTACACATCGGTGAAAGAATTTTTGAAATCGGTTGACATACAAACAAACAAACAAACAAACAAACCAACATTACCTCTTAATTATACTATACTATATAATGGGAGCGATTCTGAGTGTCGCAAAAGCTAAACTAAGCTAACTAAAATTATTGCCATCCTTTTTATTCCCATCGCTATGAAAGGGACGGCAACAATTTTAGTTAGCTTAGTTTAGCTTTTGCGACACTCAGAATTGCCACTATTATTATATTATATAGTATAGTATAGATAGATAAACAACGTTGCTATGACGGCCGACCTACCGGTCATCCGCACGTTGGATATAGTTGATGGTTTGAATATAACAGTATAACTTACCGACGGAGCAGCAGCAGGAAGCCATGGTGCCGTCTTCCGAGAGCTCGTCGTTGTCGCGGCAGTACTCGGAGCCCGAGCGCAGATCCACCTTGCCGTAGCAGCGTGCTTTGCGGGAATCTGTCAATTACATTTTATTGGAAAATCAATTGAAATTTAATAATTTTATATAAAATAGATATAATAAAATAGATCGTTTGTAACGATCTTTAGGCGGCTCAACTGGTTCTAATTGTATTTTGTACAGTTATGTAAATATAAATATAAAAAGCCGTGTTGGTCAAGTGGATTAGTACTTCGACTTTCGATCCGAAGATCGTGGGTTCAAATCCGGCCGTGCAATGGGCTTTTCGCATCCAAAAAATTATATGCGCTTTAACACGAGCTTTTAACGGTGAAGGAAAACGTGATGAAACCAGTTAGCTCTCTAATAGCGTCGATGGGCTTGCATGATGTTGATACGTACCGAAGCAGGCGGTGTCGTCGGAATTCCCTACACCACGGAAATAATCAGGCAAGAAGGAGGGTTATGCCCAGCAGTGGGTCAAAATCAAAATGTATTTATTACATGTCACGTTCTGCTCGCTCATAAAGCTCACACATAAAGCACACACAAGGTCACTCATAAAGCTGAATACGATGATGATGATGATGATACGTACCGAAGCAGGCGGTGCCGTCGGAGACCAGCTCGTAGTTGGGCGCGCAGCGGCACTCGTACCCGCCCTGCGTGTTGACGCACTGGCCGTACTGGCACGACTGCGGGGACTTGCACTCGTCCACGTCCGTGCAGTTGAAGCCGGGCATTACTGACAACAACACATTACAGATAGTCATTCACAAAGATAAATATGTGAAAATATGTGATGTTTTTTTATAAAAAAAATTTTTAAAGATATCAAAATTCTGAGTATGCCAGTCGATAGAGCGTCGAATTTTAGATCGAACTGCATATTTAACTCATTTTCGACAAAATGTTCCTTACGTTAAGTGATATTTCCGGTGACGATTATGTCAATTTAATATAGATTTAAAGAATGCTTTTTTTTTTTTAATTTAAATTCACAGAACAACCGTTCCGAACCGTTGTTGCAACACAGCCGAAACGTCGGGAAATAATAAAAGGTGAATTACGTGATAAAATCCTGTAAATATCAATTTAAAAGCATGAATTGTGATCGCGAAAGTTTAAGAAAGACGAATGCTTTTTTCTTGTTACTCATATGTCAATGAAAAGAGATAGCAACAGATTTAATATCCGTTTTAGCTATAGTAGGTTTACTGAACCAATATAAGGGGGTGAGACTTTACTAAAAGCACTGAATGCAAGAATCAGTTATGGGCACCAGGACTTCGTAGAGTGAAAATTGTTCGTCGTCTTAATCACGGCTGAAATATGGCCGAAAAGTACATCGTGACGTAAGTAAACTTGATGCCGAAATTCATTTGAAGTTAGGATTGTCTCAATATGGTTATATTTCTGGTATATTATAGTTGTATTTCTGGTAGCTTTTATTTAAAGAACAAATCACAAAATATGAAATTCAATTTAGTCTTATTACCGAACTTTGTTCGGCGAACTAGAATCTGTTTACAAAAATACCAATATAATTTATGGGACAAGGAAAAGACAAGAAAAACGAATATTCGATAAATCAAAAATAAATTCAATAGACAGGCAGTTTATCGACAAATGAGAATCCGCGCTCGCTTCAGCTGGTCACAATATCAACGACCTTATCATCCCCGTACCCTTGAGCGAGCGAGACATCACACCGACGAAGAGAGATAACACAAGAAATATTTTAAAGAGACCCATCTCTTGCGAAACACAGTTAAATATCCACAGAATAATTGTGCAAGCGCACAGTAACGTATCATGATAGAGATACGTTTGAACACTGCGCGTCTGTCGCGCTTCGATAACAAATGTATGGCGCAAGCGTGACCCACTAACTTATGGGATACGTTTACTCAACGGGAACCGATGTTTTATTAAGTTGTCTTGCTTTTCATTGTCTTGATATGAGCGAGTTTCTTAGTAAAAGGTAAAGTGCAACCGTTTGTACCACAAAGAGATGAGTAAAACTTAGGAAAAACGTAAAATATCTAAACTTGAGTAGGTAAATAAATTTTCAAAATTCACTGTTTAGTACAAATAAAAAATAAATAAATAAATATCCTTGGACATTTCAGCGTCATCTAGTCCCAAGCTAAGCAATTTAATGCTTGTGGTATATGGTAACCAGATATGACTGATATACTAATTATATACAGTTTTTTTTTTAAACCGAGACTCAAGACAAATATTTGCAGATCATGCAAACATTTCTCTCGCGGCAGGGAATCGAACCCGCAACCTCTGCGTCTCAGGTGAGCCTTCGCCAACTGTGCCACAGAGGTCGACGAAAAGTACATAAGTAATACGAGTAGACTTTCAAATGTAATGAGGTATGTTAAATGGGTCGATGTGTCTCAAAATACTGTAAATGCACACAAATAATCAAACAAAATATTATTAGATTCATGACATTATTTCCAGCAAAATAAATAGCCTTATCTTTCAGTTACATTGACAAAGCCTTTACCGCAAGTGTTTGAAAATGTAAGGTGACGAACATTTTCAAACCGCATGTGTACAATGTGAAGCTACACAGGCGTGACTTACGATCATCAATACTGTCAGACTGGTATCCCTTGTCGCAGATGCACTTGAACATGCCGTATGTGTTGACGCACCGTCCGAACACACACACGTTGTCGAATGTCGCGCATTCGTCCATGTCTGGAACAAAGTTAGTATAAATATTAGTACAGTCATCATTGAGTTACTATACTAAAGAGTCACAATCTAATAGCTGACAACACTCAAAAAATGTCCGAGCAAATTCAACGTTCTACAATGACATTTGACATTTGAATGTAGACGTTATGTCGTTTGATTTAATGTTCAATGTCGCTTGTACGCAAAAAAGTAAAACTCGGCGCACTACGTAGCGTGCGCCGAGTTTTGGCGCGGACATTTTATTTGTCTGATTGTGGCTCTATAGATTGTACTTAATGTATATAGAGTTGTAGATGATTCTTTGGAAAGTTGTAATAATTTACATATTTACAGAAAATATTATGTACACAAAAATGTATAGGAACGATCAGGATAAAAATATATTCAATGGAAATCTGAAAATAACCTCTTTTGTTGAGCAGAAAAAACCCTAGGCATATTGTTTATGAAATATTTATGAGAATTTGTTAAATCATTCTTTGTCTTTCAACAACTAAGTCCTCGGGCTTTACCTCTTTATAAATTTTTTATTCTGTTCTATGCAATTTCAAATAGCGCCTCGTTGAAAATGTGACAATTTTTTTTGGTAGGTTATTTATTTCCTCAAAACTGCAATGGATGCTATCAGTTACCAAATCTCATCGATATTTCTCGCATACTATGTCGTCAAAATAGCAAAGACAACATAATAGAGTCACTTATTTTTCAAGATGTTTCACAACTTTTAAGTGCCATAACTGCCTCTACTTACCAAGACAAGATTTTCCATCAGGCGACTTGCTAAAGCCGACGTCACAGTCGCACTCGTAACCGCCCGCTGTGTTGCCGCAGTGCCCGTTTTCACAAAGCGTTGGATCGTTCGCACATTCGTCGATATCCACACACGAATATCTGCAACGAAAATCTAATGTTAGTCTTGATTAAACATGAAAATATATTTACCCCAGTATAATTCAAACAAGATGCTTCACGTATTATTATTATTATAATAGCTCATAATAGAGATGAATGGAGAGAAGGAAGGGAGACCTTTGCCCTGCAGTGGGATGATTCACGTATACATAACCAAAATATTATGGTCTTCATCACTTAACATCTGTTTAAAACACCATCAACCCGTCCCCCCTCATGGCTCATACGTCCCCTCTCATGACTCACTCGTCCCCCCTCAAGACTCACCCGCCCCCCTGATGACTCACTCTTCACCTCCTCTCATGACTCACACGTCCCCCCTCATGACTCATCGTCCTCCCTCATGACCCACCCGTCCCCTTTATGACTTACTCACCCTCCCTCATGACTGTCTCGCCTTCCCCTATTTCGACCCTCCTCATGACTCACCCGTCATGATTCATCCGTCCTCCCCTCATGACTCACTCGTCCCCCTCATGACTCTCTTGTCCCCCTCATGACTCACCTATCCCCCCTCATGACTCACCCGTCCCCCCTTATGACTCTCTCGCTTTCCCCTCTTTCGTCCCCCCTCATGACTCACCCACCCCCCTCATGACTCACCCGCCCCCCTCATGACTCACCCGTCCCCCCTCATGACTCACCCACCCCCCTCATGACTCACCCGTCCCCCTTGTATCCGGTGTCGCAGGAGCAGCGGAAGGAGCCGTCGGTGTTGGTGCAGGTGGCTCGCGGGTGGCAGCCTCCGTTGTTGGTGACGCACTCGTCCACGTCCTCGCACTCGGAGCCGTCGCCGCGCCAGCCGTCGCGGCAGCGGCATTGGAAGGAACCCTGCTCAATTTATATTAATTTACAAACGGATGACGGAGACTTATAAGATGTAAGTGCGATTATAAGTATTATAGTAATTAAAATAAAGTTGAAATTCGTATGACACTGAAACTGCGCTGATCTATCAAGAACGTTTCAGCAAGCTTCAACTAAGTATGGGTGCGAGGTACATACCGGCAGGTTGATACAGTCCGCGGCGGGGTGGCAGTCGCACGTGCCCAGCTCGCACTCGTCGTCGATACATGTGAGGTACATACCGGCAGGTTGATACAGTCCGCGGCGGGGTGGCAGTCGCACGTGCCCAGCTCGCACTCGTCGTCGATACATGTGTGGTACATACCGGCAGGTTGATACAGTCCGCGGCGGGGTGGCAGTCGCACGTGCCCAGCTCGCACTCGTCGTCGATACATGTGTGGTACATACCGGCAGGTTGATACAGTCCGCGGCGGGGTGGCAGTCGCACGTGCCCAGCTCGCACTCGTCGTCGATACATGTGAGGTACATACCGGCAGGTTGATACAGTCCGCGGCGGGGTGGCAGTCGCACGTGCCCAGCTCGCACTCGTCGTCGATACATGTGAGGTACATACCGGCAGGTTGATACAGTCCGCGGCGGGGTGGCAGTCGCACGTGCCCAGCTCGCACTCGTCGTCGATACATGTGTGGTACATACCGGCAGGTTGATACAGTCCGCGGCGGGGTGGCAGTCGCACGTGCCCAGCTCGCACTCGTCGTCGATACATGTGAGGTACATACCGGCAGGTTGATACAGTCCGCGGCGGGGTGGCAGTCGCACGTGCCCAGCTCGCACTCGTCGTCGATACATGTGAGGTACATACCGGCAGGTTGATACAGTCCGCGGCGGGGTGGCAGTCGCACGTGCCCAGCTCGCACTCGTCGTCGATACATGTGAGGTACATACCGGCAGGTTGATACAGTCCGCGGCGGGGTGGCAGTCGCACGTGCCCAGCTCGCACTCGTCGTCGTCCGTGCAGGCCGGGCCCTGCTCCGGCTTCACGCTGTACCCGTCCGGACACCGGCACACGAAGCTGCCGATAGTGTTGCGACACTCGCCCGCGCCGCACAGATCAGGAATCTGTATAAATACGATCATTCTGACAAATACACATTCGCACAAGTACAGGTGTATGATGGTGTTTTCGATACACACATGAGTACAGAGCCAGTAAGTGTATTTGTGACAATTGTGCAGAGTTTTTTAATTCAAAGAAATCACGAAGGTTTACATAGTAAGTAAGTTCGTATGCACAACTGGCCAACTCTGGTAACGGAGTTTTTAGACCGCCTAAAGGCCTCCGTCATGGCTTAACGACTTTGAAAGCCGAGACCGACAATTTCACGTGCCCTCCAAAGCACAGAGGTTTCTTGTTTACATAGTGACAGATCAAAAGATAAATTACAAAATAATCACACCAATATTATTATAGTGAAAGTTTGTGTGTGTGTAAGTATGTAAGTGCGTTTGTTACTCTAACCAGGTGGACAGTACTCACGTCTGCGCACTCGTCGATGTCGATGCATGTGGGTCGCTGGTGCGCAGGCGCGGGCAGCAGCCCCTCCGCGCACGCGCAGGAGTACCCGCCGGGCGTGTTGGCGCAGACGCCGCCGCCGCACGGCCGCGCGCCGCCCGCGCACTCGTCTATGTCGCGACATGTGCGCCCGTCCGCGCGGAGGTGCCACCCCTCTCTGGATGTACAGAACAGCTTTGATGTCACTATACCACCACTATTTGGCTTTATGGCTTTATGTCATTGAGGTACAATCTATAGAGCCATAATCAGACAAATAAAATGTCCGCGCCAAAACTCGGCGCACGCTACGTAGTGCGCCGAGTTTTACTTTATTGCGTACAAGCGACATTGAACATTAAAACAAACGACATAACGTCTACATTCAAATGTCAAATGTCATTGTAGAACATTGAATTTGCTCGGACATTTTTTTTGTATTCAGCTATTAGATTGTGACTCTTTAGTATAGTAACTCGATGCTTTATGTACTCAATAGTGCTAGGATAGTGACTTGACCGGTCGTTCTTGGCAGACGAGGTTTTATAAATCGAACACGTCAATCGTGTCAAACATTATTTTGAAGGTTGCTTCTACATTGGGTTGCTTCGCGGTCACTCGTCTATTTCATCGGCGCCGCAGAGATGAGAAGACGTAGGTGCAACTCGGCATTCTTCGTGATGGATGAATGTAGGTAGCTGCAGCTGGCTGCTACAATGTTCTATAGATTTATAGATTTAGATTTAGATTTATAGATTTATTGGAAAATAAACAGCTTAATTAACAGTTTCGTTTTTATAGTAAAATCAGAAAGCCAATTAAAGGTTTTCACGTATAGTAATAGTATTAGTAAACAAGGTGAACAAGGTGTGAACAGAAAACAGTCAACATTTTAGGTATCTACGTAAATAAAAACACTAAAATATTTCCATCAATCAACTGAAATATCCGCGGAAAAGAAAGCACTGCTCAAACGCTGTCTGGCCGAGTTAGATTCTATAGATATTTGTTCCGGGTCTGGATGTTTTTCTATCTATAATATGTATGTATTTACAAAAAAAAATGTATCTAAGTAGTATATCAGTCATCTGGTTACCATAACACAAGCATTAAGTTGCTTAGCTTGGGACTAGATGGCGCTGTGTAAAAATGTCCAAGGATATTGATATATTACCTGCATGTGCAGTGGTAGGATCCGAGCGTGTTGATGCAGTTGTGCTGACATCTGGTGGGGTCCTCCGCGCACTCGTCGATGTCCTCGCAGTGCGACTTCACGGAGGACTGCGCGTAGCCCTCGTCACACACGCACTGATATGTGCCCATTTGATTCTCGCACGCGCCGTTACTGCAGATTCCTATGAAATACGAGGCGATGAAACAACACGCTTAAAGAAGCTACAACAAAAACATAGTTCGTTGGCTATTGGCCAATTTTGGTAGCAAAAAATGTTCTGAGATTTGGTAATTAACGACTTTATAGCCGGGTGCGCTAATTCAAATATTCTAATTGTTGATGCCACTAGCGGCCTTCCATTTGACCGATCAAAACTATTTAACTTAAAAGGTCCATCATAAAAAGTTTGGTAGTGTTTATTTATTTATTATTATTATTATTAGGAGCCTGTATCATCCCACTGCAGGGCAAAGGCCTCCCTTCCTTCTCTCCACTCCTCTCTATTGTGAGCTAGTGTAGTCCATTGTGGACAGTAGGAGTCAAGCTCGTTTATTTATTTATTTTATTTATTTATTAATGAAACAAAATATCAACCTTTAATTTACATACACCTATGAAGATCTAAAGATGCGCAGGACGAGATTAGAATTTATAAGAAAATACTTTACTGCACACCATCACGAAAATGAACAATGCAATACACAATAACTTAACTATGACATACAATCGGCAGTCTTATAGCTTAAAAGCGGACTCTACCAGACAGCCTGTAAACTTATTTATTTATTTATTGACGACTTCTGTGGCTCAGTGGGCGAAGGCCCGCCTGAGACGCGGAGGTTGCGGGTTCGATCCCCGCCACGGGACAAATGTTTGCATGTTCTGCAGATATTTGTTCCGGGTCTGGATGTTTTTCTATCTATAATATGTAATGTATTTACAAAAAAAATGTATCTAAGAAGTATATCAGTCATCTGGTTACCATAACACAAGCATTAAATTACTTAGCTTGGGACTAGATGACGCCGTGTGGAATGTCCAAGAATATTTATTTATTATTTTTTATTTATATGGACACCCAACGCAGGGTTACACTGTACTATCACCAAAAGCGTCGCTTTACCAATTTTGAAACAGTTTAGCTTGCAAGATGTTAGCTAGCTGATCCTGCCCTTTTTATTTTGACCAATCGGAGTCATAAACATCTAAAAGCAATAATTGTTTGATGACTTTTACCATTGTTAAAAACTTACAAAAATAACAAAGCACCGAAATACTTTGTTGCTATTGGTGTTCGAATGTTGTAAAGCGGTGTAAACTGCTAGTTGCGTCACAGAAAAAGCACCCTTAAGGTGGTAATGCGGCGCTTTGGGTGATAGTACATGCAGAAGTAATAGAATAATAATAAATAACAAAATAATACTTACCCGAGGTAATAGAACATTCGTCGACATCCTTGCAGTAGAGCCTGTCGGGCGCGAGCTCCATGCCCTGTGCGCATGCGCACTTGAAGGACCCGGCCGTGTTGATGCAGCGCCCGCCGCGGCAGAGAGACGAGTCTTCCGAGCACTCGTCGATGTCTGCAAGAATGTGATAAAATGTCAAATGCTGGTCATATTAACCCATTCCCTGTCCCGGCTATGTACTCCGAAGGGTAGTATTTAAATTAAACGATCATTCATTCATAAATTTTGAAAAACGTTCTTCTTCATCTTGCGTTTCAATTGTTAAAACAACTTAAATTATATTTGAGTAAAACATCGCCACATTAAGGCATGAGAAACTCAAACGAGTCGCGAGGATGCCCGCGGCTTCGCGGGAATTCCGACGAATTCCAATACGCGCGCCTTCTCTGCGATAATCTGTATTATTTGTAATGAAAATAAAGTTGAAATTCGTATGACACTGAACCTGACAGCCAGCGCTCTTGTTACGTGGCGCGAGCTATACTACTCACCGACGCAGACTTTGGAGAAGTCGTCAGCCCGGTGTCCGGGCTTGCAGTGGCAGCTGAAGCTGCCGTCCGTGTTCCTACACTCGCCGGCTCCACACACGCCGTCCACTATGGCGCACTCGTTCACATCCACGCAAGTGTGGTTCTTAGAGTCCTGGGGAAATTAAAGCTTATTGCACCAAATTCTGATGTAGCTGACTAGCTAAATAATCGCTAAATTAGAAAGAGATGCGAGTATTTCGTTCACGTTGAAATCCTAAACTAAATGACAGCCTGAGTGACATTTCTAAAGTACCTAACTATATTTTTCTTTACTATTGGAGTGTAGGTAAAATTAGTCAAGACGAATTTTGTTTCTGACTAAAACAACCCGCTAAGACAAAATACAAGGCATATTTACAAAAATCACTTCCGATATCATAAAATTACGTTAGTAATTCGAGTTTTCGCAATGCTTGTCCTTATACAGCTCGTTCGCTTTGAATGTTGTTTTAGCTTATGCGTTCTGCTGGATGGTTTAACTACTAGAATTTGGTTTGAGGTAGCACAAGTTACATGATCCAACTAGCTAAGGGACAGGCATTAGAATCACCTAACATGTAAAACGATTCATAATTCATAATTCATTTGCGAAAATGGGTACAACAAAAAGTAGACATGTTAAACGAGCTGAAGTGATCCATGTAGTCCTACCAAAATAAACGATTTTTCTTTCTTTCTTTAAGAACTATTCTGGTTACTTTATATTCGTAACATACATTTTAGCTTGCAACCTTACATCACAACCAGCGTTATATGTGCCGTTCTAAGTGTACGTCTGTCTGGAAAGGTCCACTTACCCTCTCATACCCCGGGAAGCACTCGCACATGAATGAGCCCAGCATGTTCTTGCAGCGGCCGTGTCCGCAGAGGCCGGGGAAGGCGGCGCACTCGTTCACCTCCATCTGTCCCGGGATGAGGCCTCCCTTGCCCGGGGTCCAGCCCTCTGTGCCGTTCCAGCCGTCTGTACCCGGCCTTCACAAAACATAAACAACTATTACTAATGGATCAGCCCGTCATTGCCTAGGTCTCTGTATTGACCTGGACAACAGAAAAAATAAATGAAAAAATGAAATATGATCACGACTGTATCCCGGGAGCGGTAGACATTTCTTTTAGATCATTAGGCAATTTTTAGATCTTTTCGAAGATGTCTAAGGGGGTAGTCAGAGGTAAGTATGTCCAAATACATACCTACATATTTGGTACATGCCCACTTTTTGCAGAAGTTAACTTTTCATACGCAAGAAAAAGATAGATTTTGCAAAATATTTTAAAGTTTAAAATGTGATCGTAAAACTTTTAAATGTGACTGGAAAACTCGAGGGGAGGCCTTTGCCCAGCAGTGGGACACTACAGGCTAAAAACAACAACAACAACAACATTTGCTTAGCTCGGGACTAGATGACGCCGTGTGGAACGTCCAAGGATATTTATTATTATTATTTATTACTAGCTGAGCCCCGCGGTGTTACCCGCGGTGAATAGTTCCCGTTTCCGTGGGAATACCGGGATCAAAAGTAGCCTATTTGTTAATCCAGAGTAATAGCAATTCTGGTACCAAATTTCATTCAAATACGTTCAGCCGTTTGAGCGTGAAAGAGTAACAAACACACTTACATACTTACACACACACACAAACTTTCACCTTTATAATATTAGTAGGATTTGTAGATACATACCCGCCATGTCCCCATTCGTTCCCGAAGTCGTCCCCTTCGGAGACGTGTGACCAGATATCGCTGCCGTTGACCCGCCCGTCGTAGGGTCTGTCCCAGATCTGAGGCGGCACGTTCGCTTCTGATATGCATAGATTGCGGTACGCATCCGTGCCTGGATTATAAAGAAAGAAAGAAAGAAAGAAAAATCTTTATTTTGTCATTAAGTACATATTATAGGAAACACATTACATATAAAAGAAAAAAAAATGAAATATGATCACGACTGGTATCCCGGGAGCGGTAGACATTTCTTTCAGATCATAAATTTTTAGATCTTTTTCTAACGGGGTAGTCAGAGGTATTCAAAATACATATATTCAAAAGCATACATATTTGGTACATGCTCACTTTTTGCAAAAGTTAACTTTCCATACGTGACAGGTTGCAAGCCCATCGACGCTATTAGAGAGCTAACTGGTTTCTTCACGATGTTTTCCTTCACGCGAAAAGTCATTGGTGCACGGCCGGATTCGAACCCAGGACCTTCGGATCGAAAGTCGAGGTACTAATCCACTTGACCAACACGGCTTTACATATAAAAGGAGAAAGAAAAAGACAAAAATGGCTACTCAGCATGATGCATCAAGAACCAAGGAACCTGCCGAAGCGCTGGTCTTCCGTAGCGCATTTTCATGTTGTACTATTAATATAAACATTGAATTTAAAAACACCGTAGTTACCATTATTTCATGCAAATAAACTATTTCATTTTATTAAAGCCAGAGCAAAGATACAAAATGAGGAAGAAGGAAAAACCGTTTGAATAGATACTTTTAAACGCTCGGTGCTTTCTGCCCACTAAATGCTGATACAAAGAAATACACACAATCATAATTTACCAAATATTTTAATATTTTTTTAAGTCATTAAAAAATCAATCATAGAATTCCGTGGACAATTGATCCTACTGCTTAACTCGTGTGTACTTTATGACAATAATAGTGGCAATTCGGAGTATCGCAAAAGCTAAACTTAACTAACCAAAAATGTTGCCGTCCCTTTCATAGCGATGGGAATAAAAAGGATGGCATTAATTTTAGTTAGTTTAGTTAAACTTTTGCGACACTCCGAATTGCCACTATTATAGTTATTTTACCTTTGTTAGGGCAGATCTCACAGCGCTCAGCGCCCCAGGCCTTCCCCAAAGCGCTGCAGCAGCAAACAGCCTTTAGCACTTCGGTATGCAGCGCGCCGGAACAACGACCGCCATCGAAATCAGTGTAGCAGTACGAACGGCGGGTGTCCACGCAACGGTTACCTAAGGAAATTACAATGGTACGGAACATTTCGTCAATTAAATAAAATATGATTAAATTTATTTATATTAAAAAAAATAACCAAAGTTAAAAATTAGAAGTTTTGTGTTGAATAATTTGTTTCTTTAAAGGCTATTGATACCATGTATTAATCACAAAGCTAAGCTCTGAAGTAATGTACCTACTCGTAGGTCAGATTATTATCTATGAGCTAGAAAAGGTCTTATAACAATCAAAACTACTAACTTATTAATATATGCTATAGTTGCATGCGCTAAACCATAGAGCTTTTTCACACTTAAGGAATATCTCAAGGCACTATATTAGGACCAATGTTGTTCCTTATTCATAAAATTACCAGTAGAATCGAGAGTGAGTCCCGGAGGGCAATCGCAGCGGTATGAGCCGTCAGTGTTGACGCAGGTGCCGCCGAGGCACAGGTCTGGGTCTAGCAGACATTCGTCTACGTCGCGGCAAGATGCTCCATCCAACTGTGAAATAGTACAGTAAAATTACGATGAAAATATAGGAGGCCTGTCATTATCTTTCCTGTGAATATGTGGTAGTTAAGGTGCTGAGCAAGCATATTTCATCTCGACAATGTCCAAGGCACTACAGTGTCCCGTTGAGCGTAAAGACAGATTGCCTCTTAGCGCTGTCTAAATCATCTAGTAGAGGCCTAGGTAGAATAGCAAAGCGAACAAGATGAATGGTGTCGAAACTTGTAATATTTAATTAATTGTAAAACTAAGTAAAATTGACAAAAAAATGGCAATTGAAATTGAATTGACAGCGCATAAATCCTAAACTTGAATGAACACACACACTGAATCCCTTTTGCAGGGTAGGTTGGTAGGATCCACGAGCTATGCTCATTACTCCGGTTTTAAATCAAGAGGCGGCTGCCCTTAGGACACGTGGATTAGCCTGTAAGGGCAGATCTCTAGCGTCCACAAAGTCATAAGAATTCCCTAACCTAGCAGACTGTAGCCAGACTGGTTTCAAACTCAAAATGTATTTATTCAGTACGATCGTTTATAGATCACTTTGACATGTCACGTCCTTATAAGGGATTCTACTGCCTGTTCCAATTCAACTCCCTACCAGGGAAAGAATCAGGCAAGAACCAGTAAGCCTAACATGTGCAACACGACAAACCTTCTCTTCGTCGACAAAATTCTCTGTCCTGCTCTAGCATAGTACGTTAAAGTAGTTCGACATTATCGAGATATTTCATTTGTGGTCTCGACGCGTTGCACATGTTAGGTCTACTGGTGGTGTGGGCTTAGCTTTATTTTGTCGTACCTTCGCGAATCCCTTGGCGCAGGGGCAGTGGTCCTGGTCGCAGGGCTCGCAGGGGGAGCCCCAGGCCAGCCCCACGCTGCAGCAGCACTCCTGGCGCAGCAGGGGGGCGCCGCCGCCCGCCTCGCACTGACCGTCCACCACGCGACGCCAGCACGAGCCGCGACGGTTGTCTGCATAACACACAACACTATCACTGTTTTGACGACCGCTATGGCGCAGTGGGCGAAGGCCTGAGACGCAGAGGTTCGATTCGATAATGTTCTACAGATATTTGTTCCGGGTCTGGATGTTTTTCTATCCAATATGTATGTATTTACAAAAAAAAGTGTATCTAAGTAGTATATCAGTCATCTGGTTACCATAACACAACACAGCCATGACGGAGGCCTTTAGGCGGCCTAAAAACTCCGTTACCAGAGTTGGCCACTTGCTCATACGAACGAACGAACGAACCATAACACAAGCATTAAATTGCTTAGCTTGGGACTAGATGACGCCGTGTAAAATGTCCATGGATATTTATTTATTATAATTACTACCTGTGATCGGATAAGCATCGAGAGGTCTCTGAACGAGTTCAACGTCTCATTTCGATACCATCTCGTTCAGTTGTTGTACTGAATATTATTACCCGCGGCTTTGCTCGCGTAGTACTAACATTTTGGTATATAGGGTGAGGTTTATTCAGGGACACTTAGGGGAGTCATTAACCGTGAAAGGTATCGAAAAGTCATGTTAGAAGTTACGTGTTTAATAAAAATAATATGTGCTTTAAAAAAGTTTTGGCTTCTTATTTTGCTAATAAACTTTAAAGATGCGTAAAGCTCAAGTCTGTATAAGTCCAAACACCATAGGAACAACCACCACAGACTTTTTATTTACCTATTATTTAATTACCTATATTTTTATTTACCTATATTTACCAGTGGAAGAAGGGAAGGGAGGCCTTTGCCCTGCAGTGGGACGATTATGGCTAAATAATAATAATAATAATATATTTACCGCTCCCGGAATACAGTCGTGATCATATTTCATTTCATTTCATTTATATTTAATCCTTTTCCGTGTTTCAAAGGCAGCGTGCTGATGTCGTATCGTCATAGTGTCAACCTGCAGGGATTTGTCACTTAAACAAACTCTGATTACTCACCGAGACAGTGCTGTGCGGTAGGGTCCAGTACAAATCCGTGTTCACACTCGCACTCGTAGCTGCCGTGCGTGTTGATGCAGCGTCCATTATCGCAAGGGTTCGACGCCGCTGTGAGGTAAACTTTTGTCAGTAGGAACTTTTAGATTTTGACTCTAATACAACCAGTATTAGAGTCTATTTTACCTCTGTAGCTAAGTCATTTATTTTGTCTTCTGTAACTTTATTAAATGCTTTGCAAGTAATGATTACGGACTGTTTTATCACTGTACATCAAATATTAACTTTCAATCTTGATAAACTATTTCATCATTATCATCATTGGCAGCTCAAATTATAGCCCACTGCTGGGTATAAGCCTCCTCCTTCAAACGCCACTCTAAAAAAACGATTTATTAAGATACAATTAATTAGAATTATAAATGTAAGCAGTGCCATGTGTTTGATGTTGTGCAGTTTTAATAGTTATATGTTGCGTACGCCCCTTCTGTCAGTATTCCAAAACAAATTATTTTCTAGTTCTCTATTGTATCATGCTGGTGAGCGCGGATATGACTTGCTAGCCCAAATATAGTTTTTAATTCCGTTACAGGACGCACAGAACAATTGCCCAAGATAGTTATGTGTAGGTGTAGACTTTTTAAGGTATGCTTGTCAAAGGTTATCTGGAAGAGATCGCTGTCAGCGATAAGGTCGCCCATTGTTACACTTGTTTGAATGTACTTATGTTTATTTTATTTTGTTTTCTTTATGGTGTGCAATAAAGCTATATTCTATTCTATTCTTGTCGCTATTGGCGCGTTATGTTAAGATGTTCAAGATAATTCTTCAAAGTGTGTGCGGCCTAATGCACGGAACTGCGCCAATCAGAGCGGAGATTCGCAAGATCCTAACTGTCAAATGGTATATCGCAATCGTAATTAATGTGTGTGTGAGGGTGTGTGTGAAAGGGTGTGTGTGTGTGTTTATGTGTGGGAGTTTAAAACAGAAACCCCAGGTGCTGAGCAATCATGCGTCAGTCATTATAGTTAGCAGGACATGCCACCCTTGTTTTTGTGAAGTACATCCTCTCGGTTGCAAAACAATCATTCTATGACATTCAAGTGCGGATCGCATGTACTCACTACGTATACGCGTGCATCATATATTATACCCCGCTCTGAGTTTGGCGACCATGCTTATTAGAATTGACATTATCAGTCAGCAGATGAGACTATACTGTGCAGCGAGGTATGGTATGTGTTTCTGGCTACATCGATCCCCCTGTGTGTGACCTGTGGAGTATACACTGAGCTAGATATCCCGCAGCCGCAATCATGTGTCAATAGCAGATGTCAATGTAGTTATAGTGTACAGCGGGGTATGATTATGCAGTCATAGTGTGCAGGGGTATAATTGCATATGCCCCCTCCGCGAGTGTGATCTGAGTAACCCCTCGAACGCTGAGCAATCATTCGTCAGCTCCTACAAACCAATCTCCTAGAATCATGTGTATTCAGCTGATGTTATGGTGTGCAGCGGGGTATTATTGCATATGCCTGGCTCCCCGAGTGTGATCTGTGGAGGAAAACCCCCGAACGCTGAACAAATCAGCTCTATTTAAAAACAAACGCCTTGGTTGAATCATGCGTCAGTATCCAGCTAATGTGATTATGGTGTGCAGCGGGGTGTGACGTGCCTCCCCTCCCTTCCCCTCCCCCCCTCCCCCCCTGGCCATTTACAACTCAAACGCCTTGGTTGAATCATGCGTCAGTATCCAGCTGATGTGATTATGGTGTGCAGCGGGGTGTGACGTGCCCCCCTCCCCCCCCCCCCGGCCTCGTGTGACCTGTGGAGTATATAGTGAGCGGTATGTCCCCGCGGTCGGAGTGCGTGGCGCGCAGCTCACCGGCGCACTCGTCGACGTCGCGGCAGAGCTGCGCGTCGGGCTCGTAGCGCGTGCCAGCGGGACAGACGCACGTGAAGCTGCCGAGGGTGTTGCGGCACTGACCGCCGGTGCATAGCTGAGGAGACAAACTATACATCAAGAAGAGCTCCAACACTACAGTCACAATCTATACTAATATTATAAAGAGGTAATGTTTGTTTGTATGTTTGGGGTAGTCTCCGAAACTACTCATCCGATTTCAAAAATGATTTATCTAATTTGTAGCTTAGACTTTCCGAATGAACATAGGCTATATTTTATCAAGGTAGGTACCACGTGAGCGAAGCCAAGTTAGCTAGTAATATTATAAAGAAGAACATTGGTTTGTTGATCTCGGTATTCTCACGGGAACAGGAACTATTCACCGCATAGTGAACCGGGGCGCAGCTAGTAGGAAATATAACGGGACTTTGGCAGTGGCACTGTCTGTCCAAACGAAATGCTACTTATTGCAAAACTCATACAAAACATATTTTGATATAAAATATGATGACGGACGACTGTATTCTAAGAGAGCGGTAGACACATTCTTTCAGATCTTTAGGCATTTTTGGATCCTTTAAAGGTGTCTACTAAAGGGTCAGTCGGAGTCGGAGTAATGTCCAGATAGTAAATAAACATTTTAATGTTTTACTACAGATCGGTCTACTTAATAATCTTAATAACGATACACGAACGGTTGTAGCTAGCCTGGAAGTTAAATACACCAGAGGCCCTAGCCATGTTACATTTCGACAATCGCTTTCGATTAGAAACTAAAAAAAATGTATAGGAATTGACATTCGATGACGAAAACTCGAGCGATCAGAAATGTCAAATCGAAGGTGTAGCGATAATAGAAATCGAATCGCTTCATAGCGAATGCCGGTTGGCTAGGCCCTCAGGCATCAAAGTGCACACGTTACATTGTATCGTCTTTGACACGATTCTAGACTAACTCACCGACTGCTGCATCTCGCACTCGTCTATATCCTTGCAGAGCGTGTCCGCCGTGGGATGGAAGCCAGGGTCGCAGATACACCTGTACCCCGGCTCCAAGTTCTCACAGGTCCCGTGTGCGCAGACCCCGGGGACTACGGTACACTCGTTGATATCTGCCCCGCCGTTGTCCCGTCCGCCGCCCAAGGCGCACAGAGCTGTGTATTCCTCGCTGCCGGGGAACGGGCAAGCCTTGCAGGATACCCCCCAGCCGAGGGACAGACCTGGGACGGAAACATTTCAGGTACAGTTGTACCACTTTTATAAGCGCATCGGCACAATTCGTCTGCGCAGAAGAGAAAAAGTGAACAATAAAAAACTTTAGTACGTTGCGTTAAGTTTTAAGTCAACAAAAACAGAGGCTCATGCTATCTCGTTTGTATGGTATGAACACAAAACGAAAAGCGCGTAGGCAGAGTGCATGAACGAATTAGCCACTGACTTATTCGCACAGGTACATCTGTGAAGGTATCTAATGCTTTCCAATTCATTTATTATTTTACAGTGTTAAACCACACTTAGGTATTGGAAATTTCATTATAAATGAAAAATCTTACTAAAAGTTAAAGGCTCCGGCAGGATTCGAACCTGCGTAGATACAAGCGATCGCTCTTAAGCCGAGCTGCCTGACCACTAGGCTACGCTACTGCTGCCGGAGCCTTTAACTTTTAGTAAGATTTTTCATTTATAATGAAGCTTTCCAATTCATTTTAGATTTCCTATGGATTCTCAAAATTTTAAAAGGGTAACACTACCTGTCAAAAACATGGAAAAAAAAAACCGCGTGCTGCTCGCAGCTCGCGCAAACTAGTCTGTGTAACTTATAAATGTGGTACTACGTGGACATGGAATGGACGTGTACATGGACTCTACTAAAAGACAAACAGTACAGGATAAGTACGAGTAATAATAATAGTCTACCTGCAGTTCTAACTATGAGTATAAGCAAATAAATAGAGTCATCAACTTATTTTTCATTTCGAAATGTGTATCATCAGTCTGACGATAGCAGCGTTTTCGTTGATCCGGAGTAAGGCCCCAGTTTCTTAAAAATAGTGTTACCTTTAGTAGCGCTGCAACAACATTGTGACCTAGTGACCGGGTTCTGTCCGGGACCGGTGCAGTGGCCTTCTTCGTACTTCTCGTAGCACAAGTCTTGGACTTCATCTAAAAGAAGACATGCATTAGTAAGAGATACGCAACAGTTAAAGTAACAAGAATCAAGAAACTTCAAGACAGTTCACTTCAAATTCACTGTCTTCTTCATCATCGCCATCTTCCTCAAAAACATATTAGTTGCACGTCTCTGATCTACCTACAAGTTCCATCAAATATTATTTACCTAGACAAGTCCTTCCATCGTTACTGAGCGTGAACCCAGGCCGGCATTCACATCTGAACGACCCGGGCGAGTTGTGGCAACGTCCATTTCTACATATATTTTGTTCTGTGCATTCGTCGACGTCGACACAAGCGCCTCTAGCGGCGGTGGGCCGGTAACCTGCCTCGCACACACATTGGAAGGAACCTTCGCTGTTCACACAGCGACCACCCTGTGAATAATAAGGGCTTTGTAAAGACAGAACAGCATAGGACCAAGGATAAGTCCTTGTGGTACTCTAGGACAAGATAATACTACTTTTTCCATCTAATAGAGAAAATAGTAGGTTTAATGCAAAAGGCATACAAATAATAAACAAAATGAATGTAATAATCATTTTACAGAGCAGTTAGTTCACTGAAATAATATAATCATAATGTTCATAACGTCGGAAGCTTTATCAAAGTTCAAAAAATATTTACATTCACATCTACAGGCATTAGAATCACCTAGCATGTAAGACGAAACTTAAGTGATCCTTGAGGTCCTACAAGAATATATTATTTTTCTTTCTTTCTTTCTCTCTAGCTACAATGATCATACCTTACAGACGCTCTTATCAGCGCACTCGTCGATGTCCACACAATACCCCCTAGCTGAGGGTTGGAAGCCGCTGTCACAGAGGCACTCGTAGGACCCTGGTCTGTTCCTGCAGCGGCCTCGGCGACACACACGCGGATTGTCTCCACACTCGTCCACGTCCACACACGCAGCGCCAGACTCCGTCGCGAGGTAGCCAGGGTTGCAAGTACACTCGTAACTGAGAATGGACAAATTCAATGGTAAGTAATCGAAATGGTAAAGAACTTTATGAAAATATGCTTTTTATGAGCTGAGTATGAAAATGAAAAAAAAATGAAATTTGATCACGACTGTATCCCAGGGAGCGGTAGACATTTCTTTCAGATCTTAATGCAATTTCTAGATCCTTTCTGAGATCTTTTTAGAGCTGAGTATGCTGTGAGTAAAACCACTACAGTGCGCACGTACCCTAATAACCGTCTCCATGAGCGTGATATTATCGTCGTGCCACGTATTTCTATAAACTCTCTATGAACGTGTCTCCACACGGAGATTTCGGCGCGACGATACTACGAGTAACATTGACAAGCAAATTTGATTCTTATGATAATCACCTTACCGTGTAAATTACCCGATGATAGGACGGAATCGTCGCGATACACTCGCCCGTGGAGACGGTCCCTAAAGTAGAGATAAGAAAGCGTTATGTATAAATGTAGGTAGTATTTGAGCCTTACCCGCCATCGATATTGGTACAGACTCCGTTGGTACACATCTCTCCGTTAGTCAGTTCGCATTCGTTCGTGTCACTACATCTCAGCCCGTTCTCCACGGGATCGAACCCGGGTGGACATCTGAAAAAAATCCAATCATTTTCATTATTTTCGAATACTATTTTAATAACTGCCGCAGCAAAATTACATTTAAAATAGTAAACCTTGAACAAACTAAAAAAGCCGCCTGACCACCTACCTGCGTTGGTTGCTAAGACGTTCTTGATAGATCGTCGAAGTTAAGCAACGTTCTGAACGGTCACATCTTGGATGGGTGACCGCAAGTGGCATTATCAGCTGAGCGCTTCCGTGCTTCAGATGGCACGTTAAATTGTCAGTCCCGGCTTTTTAAGTCGTTAAGCCATAACGGAGGCCTTTATGCGTCCAGAAAACTCCGTCACCAGAGTTGGCCACTTGCTCATACGAACGAACGGCCACCTGCGGGCGGCTTGTAATCTTACCTAAACAGCGGAGCAAGCTAGGACTGGTAAAGCACACGCTTCAACGAAGCGATCTCTGCCAGACAACCTTAATAAAAATGAGACAGTGATATATTACCTGCAATCAAAGCCTCCCGGCTTGTTGATACAAGTGCCCCCCTTGCAATACTGCAGCGCGCACTCGTCGATGTCGATACACGTCGGGTTGTCGTCCATCTCGGCAGACTCCGCGCCAGCCCAGCATTGACACTGGTAACTGGAAATATACATTCATTCATTATTCTTACCCTCAAAAGAGGATTAAGAGATGAAATGGAAATAATTAGAATTAAGAGTTTGAAAAAAAGAAATTAAAAAAAAAAAGGAATTATGATCACGACTGTATCCCGGGAGTGGTAGACATTTCTTTCAGATCATTAGGCAATTTTTAGATCTTTTTCGAAGATGTCTAAGAGGGTAGTCAGAGGTATGTCCAAATACATACATATTTGGTACAAGCCCACTTTTCGCAGAAGTTAACTTTCAATACGTCATCGATGCTATTAGAGAGCTTACTGGTTTCCTCACGATGATTTCCTTCACCGTTATAAGCTCGTGTTAAAGCGCATATAAATTTTTCGATGTGAAAAGTTCATTGATGCACGGCCGGATTCGAACCCACGACCTTCGGATCGAAAGTCGAGGTACTAATCCACTTGACCAACACTTTTTTTTTTAAAAAAAAGAAAGAAAGAAAAATTGTTTATTTCGGTAGAACCTCAAGGATCACTTCGCGACTGCCTACTGCAAAGATCAATTTACCTCAGCAGCTCGAAAAGGCATAAATATAATAATCTCACCCTATATCCTTGTCAATACAGTCTCCGAGGCCGCAGATACCGCTCCTCAGCATGCACTCGTTGATCTTGGCGATAGCGTGTGGCTCGAGCCCCCCGCCCCCGTGCCCGCCCCCCTCCCCCGCGCCCCCGCCCCCGCCCCCGCCCCCGCCCCCCGCCGTCTGGTTGCGGCGCCAGTCGGGCGGGATAAGGCCCCCGCCGCAGAGGTGCGTCCATTCCGCTGAAGAAGAGATTAAGGATTAGTTTGATGACAGAAATAGACAGAAGCATTTTTTTGCCCCTAAAAGAGGGAAATACGTCCCTCAGTAATTTTAGAAGATTCTCTAGTTCAGGTATAAACATTATAGCTATTTAATGACTAAATTGAAATTATCTGTTAAAGGGGGTACCTATAACTGGGTAAGAATATGCAATAGAAGTTATATTCTAAGGAACTTGCAATTGAAGCTTTTTTTCTAAAGGGGATAGACTAAATTGGCATCCAGCCCCATTTTAGGGGTCACAACTATACTGTCATAAAGCCCCCCTCCCTAAGCATAACAAGTCCAACTCAAGTTTCCATAAACAGGGGTAACTTACTAGCTCCCCTGGGGGGGCAGGGGGTGCACATGTCCCCCCAGGCGCGGCCCATGTTGTACCCGCAGCAGCAGTCCCTGTTGGACAGGGGCACGGACAGTCGGTCTGCACACTCGCCCGTCTCGCTGAGGTATGTGAAACAACTGCCTACTCGTCCGTCTGGTGACAAAATAACAATCATGTACTCGTAAGAAATATATCATTTATTGCATTGTAAGTTCTGTTCGTTTAGCTCCATGACTAAAATAATAAAATATAAGTGGCAATTCTGAGTGTCGCAAAAGCTAAACTAAACTAACTAAAATTAATGCCATCCTTTTTATTTCCATCGCTATGAAAGGGACGGCAATATTTTTAGTTAGTTAAGTTTAGGTTTTTCGACACTCAGAATTGCCACTATAGATAGAATATATCTTTATTGCACACCATAAAATAAACACAAAATAAAATAAGCCAAAGTACATTTATAAAAGTACCCGCTACGGTGTTACCCGCGGTCAATAGTTCCCGTTCGTGGGAATACCGGGATTAAAGTTAGCCTTTTTTTTAATCCAGAGTAAGCAATTCTTGTGCCAAAATTCATTCCAATCCGTCCAGCTGTCTGAGCGTGAAAGAGTAACAAACACACTTTCACACTTACATACTTACACACACAAACTTTTACCTTTATAATATTAGTGAGATATCTATAAACGAATATAAGCGTGAGTAATTTCCCGTGTGCTATTATAATGACGAATATAAGCGTTATTCGGTATCAACATAGCTGGGCATTAACTCGTTAATCCGTTAATCGTTAATTAACGAAGTTAACATTTTGATTAACGGATTAACTTTTAAGTTAACTTTCAAAAATGTTAACGGACACGTTAACTTCCGTTAATATGCGAGAAGTCCGTTAATCGTTAATCCAATGCCTAATAGTTAGGCACCGACAAGTGCCAGGCAGCGCGTGGCAGCGAGTGAAACAAAAACTAAACTAGATATATTTTGCTGGCGCGTGCGAGTGAGAAAGAAAACTGCTAAAAGATTTGTTTCGTTTGATCATTTCATTACTTAGCGCCGATGCTTAGAGTGACTAGTGTTTTGTTTGTTTGTTTGTTGTTATTATAAATTACTGTCAGTGATCATTTGCGTGTTGATAATAGATAAAGAAGAGTGCAGTGTAATTTAGTTAGATAGAAAAAGTGTACTGTGCAGTATAGTCATTCTAATAAATATTAGTAGCAGCTTTTAGTTTCGGCTAAACTAGCTCGTGATTATTATCTACATCCATTGTCAGTACCTAATCATCAGTCAGACCAGACAGATGAAGCTAAAAATAGTATTCAACTATTTTCTAAACAGAGCATTAGCCTCGAGTCGGGTACCCGCCGATGTGCCCGGCGCAGTCTTATCGTTTTCGATTTTTTATATTATTTTTAGTCTGCACTTGTTTTTTCATCTATTTCCTTCCGGTTTTCCCGGCTGCTTTGATTGGTGAAGAATGTAGAGATGCAAATTTGATTGATAGTTTCAATTCAAAGTCAAACCGACATTTTCTTTCTATAGATTAGTACATATATTTTATTATAGTGTTAAACCACACTTAGGTTTGATAGTTTCGTCTTCGGCGTTAAGGGCTTCGTGTCCGAGTGGAAAGGCAGGCCGGCTTAAGGGTGGTCGCTTGTATCTCGCGGGTTCGAATCACGTCGAAACAGTAAAACTTTTAGTAAGATTTTTCATTTGTTATTTTCTTTCTATCAAAATTCGTTTGTTTTCCGAATTTAGTGTTTCTAAAAATATTAGTAAAAACAAATTTAATCAGTGGAGATACCCCACATTTATGAAATGATTTCAAGCTGTGTTGTTGAAATGAAATGCTCGCGGCGAACCTTGCGGGACGTTCTTAGCTGTCACAATTTGTATGGATGGGTATGTCATTGCTATCAGTAGGTAGGTCTATACTCTACAAACTGAAAACGATGTGTCGTGCCAATAATCGCAGGTCAGTTTATGTTGGTGGAAACTGAATTCGGATAATTAACCAACATAAAGCTGACCTGCGTTGGTCGAGAAAAATATTATTTTTTCCCAAAATATCACTAACCGGTGAGTTTCTAACACTTAACGCAACAATATAAAAATGAAATTTTACACATATTAACGGATTAACGATTAACGTTAACTTGCGTTAATTCTTCCGAAATGTAACGCTTTAACGTTTAACGAAGCTAACTTTTTTTGTAACGGATTATCGATTAACGAAGTTAACCATTTGATTAACGGTGCCCAGCTATGGGTATCAAGGGTACGTCGCAACATCGGTCAATCAAAAAAAAGGAAAAACTTACCAATACAAAACTTCTTGTCCGGGCTAGGGATGAAGTGAGGATTGCACAGACAGTAGTAATCGCCTTCAGTGTTCACACATTTTCCGTTCTGCAACATGAAAACATTTCAGTTAATTTTATGTCATTTTTAACGTTCGTTCGTTCGTATGAACAAGTGGCCAACTCTGGTGAGGCCGCCTAAAGGCCTCCGTCATGGCTTAACGACTTTAAAAGCCGGTACCGACAATTTAACGTGCCCTCCGAAGCACCCATCCAAGTAGTGATCGCTCAGAACGTTGCTTAACTTCGACGATCTATCAAGAACGTCTTATGCCGGGTTCCTATATCCAACTAACGGATGCCCGTAGGTCGGTCGTCATAGCAACGTTGTTATCTGTCAATAAGTCTCATACATTTTGTGTTGAATAAACAACGTTGCTATGACGACCGACCTACGGACATCCGTTAGTTGGATATAGGAACCCGGCATTAGTAAGCTTCGCCACGAGCGCTTCATTCGTTCTTAACGATAGTGACACAATTGATCTGCTGGCTTCCTACATTCACACTCTTGAGAATCACCCACTTACCCCGGCTAAGCATTTCTTGCATTGACAATCTTTCTACGGGCCAGGTTCCAGAATTAGCAGCAATAGAGAATAGACTTTATTCATTGGACTTTATCAGGACCAAAGGGGTCTTAAAATCTTTTTACAAGCTTAGGGACATGCTACTTAACATCTTCAAACTGAATGTGGACATTGGTAGCTATTCGGGATGTCGCTAAAGCTAAACTTAACTAATTTGACAGCACTAAAATTGATGCCATTCTTTTTATTTCGATCGTTATGAAAGGGACGGCAACATTTTTAGTGCTGTCAGATTAGTTTAGTTTAGTTTAGGCGACATCCCGAATAGCCACCATTATTTTATTTAAGTAGAAGTTTACTGATCTTTGTGATGCAGTGAGTGTGAGCAGTTTTTTTTTTATAATTATTTTTTAATCATTATGTCTTTAATAGATAATTATGTTGCAAGTATCAAGAGCCACCAATGCCTACACTTAACGAATTACTGTAGTGCCTGGATCATAATAAATAAATATCCTTGGACATTCTACACAGCGCCATCTAGATTCAAGCTAAGAAATTTAATGCTTGTGATATGGTAGCCAGATGACTGATATAATACTTAGATAATTTTTTTTCTAAATAGGTACTACATATTACACACTTGAACATTGCCTAGCACCTATACTATATTTCCTCGCGTTCAGAGCCATCTGACAATCAAAAAAAAATTGTTGAGATCTTTTTTATAGACAATTTTACGATCTAATTTTTCGGTAGCTCTCATTGTTTCAGAGATATACGCATAAAACGCAAATTTGTGAACTTTGACCTAGAATAAAAAACAACGCACAAGCGGGATCGATGGGGACTTTTGACATGACATTTGTAATGACGCATCCAAGGCCTGCACAAAAATCCAGCTTGTTGGGAATTAATGCAAACTGGAATCATAATTTAGTCTATTTTGACTGGACTAAGAGGTTCTACTGAATATTTCTTGATTATGCCAATGTACTCACGGGACAGATGTCCGGGTCCTCGCACTCGTCGATGTCCTCGCAGTTGTTGGTGACGCGATGCCGCCTCTGCCCGGGCGGACACTCGCACGAGAAGGAGCCCACTGAGTTCACGCATTTCCCGCCCGCGCACAGCCCGGGGATGGCCGCGCACTCGTCTATGTCCTGGGCAGTAAGGTGTTAGTTAGCTCTTTGGGAAAATGATCATAATAAATATCCTTGATTACACAGCGTCATCTAGTCCCAAGCTAAGCAATTTAATGCTTGTGTTCTAATTATTTGTGTGCATTAATTTTACATGCCTACAAGCAAGCCAGTTTAAGGTAGATTTTTTGACCCTTTTCTCTTCAAAATGTCACCCATTTGACCGACTTTTCGCAATCGAGAAGCATCAATGGACCATAGTTGATGGCACAAACTAGAGTCCAACTAGAGAGATTAGTTGCCCAGGCTTATGCCTTGACAGATTTCTCGCAATTCGCATCAATGGAATGGTCCATTGATGCGTGGATGGCACAAACTTAAAGAGTCCTAAGTTTGTGCAATAGGAAGCTAATGCTTTTTCCAGGTGTTTTTGTTCCTGTAAAGTTTCACAATCACGAAGCATCAATGGACCATAATGGATGGCACAAACTTAGAGAGTCCTAAGTTTGTGCCCTGGAGGCTTATACCTTTTCCAGGTGTTCTTGTTCCTGTAAACTTGTAAAGTTTCATAATCGCGAAGCATTGGACCATAGTGGATGGCACAAACTTAGAGAGTCCTAAGTTTGTGCCCAGGATGCCTATGCCTTTTCCAGTTGTTCTTGTTCCTGTAAACTTGTAAATTTCCACAATCGCGAAGCATCAATGGACCATAGTGGATGGCACAAACTTAGGGAATCATTTGCCCAGGCTAATGCTTTTTCCAGGTTCGTTCGTTCGTTCGTATGAGCAAGTAGCCAACTAGTCATGGCTTAACGACTTTAAAAGCCGGGACCGACAATTTAACGTGCCCTCCGAAGCACGGAAGCTTGTAATGTTGTTGAAGGTGTTGTTGTTCCTGTAATGTTGTGTCACCTGGCACTCCTTAGTGGCGAGGTTCCTCAGATGTCCCTGCTGGCAGTCGAGGTCGGTGCAGCGCTCGCAGGGATGCCCCCAGGCGAGCCCCACGGTCGCGCAGCAGAGCTGCCGCGTGCACACCACGCCCTCCAGCGCGCCCGTGCACAGCGCGCCGCGACGCTCCGTGTAGCACGGACCTGGACACAGAATGTGTAGGTACATTCACAAGACACAACGAGTTCTCTTACTCATATAGGTCGCGATACGTAAAAAGAGCGCTGGCTGTCAAACTGCGCAGTGGTCGATGATTGGTGGAGAGGTAACGCAGCGCACACAAATCTTTATCGACTCTATTTTCCACCACGAACACAGTTGTAAAATAAAAACTATTGTCTTCGCTATGCACTCCTTACTCAGAAAAAAAATTATTTGCTATCTCGCTCGTACTTACTTCGACTTTATGGCACACTCTTATACCGGTACCACACATGGGCTTCAACTTGGTTCCATCATTAGAATGGCCAATAGCAATGCTAATGTTTTTTGTTTAATGGTTATTCGATACAAATTGCCATTGACCATTCTGATGTTGGAACCAAGTTGAAGCCAATGTGTGGAGCCGGCATCAAACACCTCTCTCTCTCATGAATGTATAACCTGAAATCTTGAAGAAAACTAACTTACCCGTCCTCCTGTCGATCTCACACCTCGTGCCCGACAATCCGTGGAAACACACGCACCGGTCCGGGGCGATGCATCGCCCGCCGTGCAGACATGGCTCACGACAAATTGCTGAAATTACAATTCAGTTTTGAAAATGACATTGACTTGTTGTCATGTTTTTGAGGTTATAAATAAATCCAGCTGTTCAGTGGTGATTTGCTTATCTAAAAGGCAGAGGAAAGTATCGTGAAAAGATAAGTTGTATTCGTAAAATCAAACCTATGGGCTGACTTAAAATCATGGTCAGTAGAATCACCTAGTTTTAAGAACGTGACATGTCAAAGTGGTCTATAAACGATCGTACTGAATAAATACATTTTGATTTGATTTGATTTGGTCATTCTGTGATATTTTGATATTTTTAACCAAATAAAAGGGCAAATCTCGATACATTTTTGGACAATACCTACGGTACGGAGTTATCTGAAAGTGTGTAAGTAATAGAATTGGTGACAGCTGTAGACAAATGTATACTTACGATCAGTACAGAACTCCCCGCTCCAGCCGGGTGCGCATGCGCACGTGCCGTTGCTGCAAGTTCCACCGTTCATACAGATGCGTCGGCACCCGCCCGGCGTCCGCACTGCACATTTTATACTGTTATTTAAAACTATCGCTACAAGATAACCAAAAACGTTGGCGCTATTCAAATTACGCAACAGAAAACTAGACAAGTCCTAATCGCAAACGCTCACGCTAGTCCACTCACCAGGGTAAGGATAGAGTCCGCCGCCGCCGCCGCAAGAGGGCGCCTCGACGCCGCCCGGGCAGCGGCACATGTTGGGCGCCACGCAAGACCCGGGGTTGCCGCAGTCCGGTCTACATAGAGCTGGAAAATACACTCTATTAACACACATAAAGTGATATAGGTATACCAGGATAGGCAAAGTATCGTGGCAAATAGTATAGGGTTATAGATGTAGTTAGCAACGGGTAAGATCGGCGTGTCGATGATGGGGAAGAATCTTTCTCAATAGAATCTTAAACACAGAATCGTGTCTTAGAAGAGTAGGTACGGGTTGCTGCAGTACCTTTTTCCAAAAGTTTAAAAAACCATTAACACTCGCTTTAACGTTGAAAGATATTTTTTTTACTAGCTGACTAGACTAGGTTAAAATAATGACAATTAATAATGATAATAGACAAGTTAATTTAATCAAAAAATATGACTAAATTAGTGTCACAATTATGTTGCTTCTTTACACAAAAACAAGATTATAGTAGTTACAACTTTAGTACAGAAAGTAAATATTTAAACTACGTGACGACGAATGAGATAGAGTTGAGTACAACTTTATCTACATAGGGCGTTACATAAGATACCGCAGATAAATAAATAATAGGTAGACTTACGGACTATACATAGAAGCGAGTTTGGCCTTGAAGTCCACCCGGGACAGCAATGCGTGCTGTTTCTACTCCGACACACGTGAGGACTGAAACAATCAATAAAACTTCAGTCTTACGAAAAACCTTCAAGTATTTACGAGTACCTACAACTAGATTAGATTTAGATTTACAACTAGCTGATCCGAAAGATCCAAAAACAATAGATAGATAGATAGAAAATACTTTATTGCACACCATTAACAGATATAAAACATCATGAACACTAAAACACTTTAATTACTATGATATACAATCAGCGGTCTTATCGCTAAAAAGCGATCTCTACCAGACAACCTGTGGATGGATATGGACAGATTAGAAGATAATATGATATTATCTAACAATGCTGTAAAAAAGCAATAAATTAAATTGTTTTTTCAGGGACTTGTCCATTTTACCACCTAAACCTTATTCGTAGTCTAACAAGATGCAAAAATAGATAAGTTGGTCCTCTTACAAACATTTCATTTTGATTTAAATATATAAGAGTAGCAAGCAATAAAAATTTATTACCTAAGTAATTGTACCAAAAAATATATAAAAACAATATCTTGAGTCTATTCGTAATCTGACGTGCAATAACGCTTTATATGTTGCAACAATTTACGAAGCTCCCTTGCTTTTAATCTGAAAGAAAGCACATCGAAATTCAACCTTTTATGAATAAATAAGGGCTAATGATTGTAATTCAAGCTATCACCATGAGTAACACGGCGAAGATTAACATATGCACGTTCATCTGACATCCGTCCGTGATTCACATAATTATACGAGTTCATATTTTGTAGTAGGTAACTATTAATTTTCAACCCATTATTTGCTTCAATAGAGCTGCCAACAAAAGATCACAAAGCGCTACATAACATAGTAAAAAATTACACAAGCTTTTAAAGATGAAAGATTGTCGCGACAACCTTGCAATAATAACTTAGACAAGTGTACCAAATGCGATTCGTCTAGCTAATTCAAAACTAGACTAATTTCTGACGGGTCAAAGAGTATCACGCGTCCTTAGACTTTGTCAAACAGACCTTGTATCAAAATAGTTGAATTGATGCATTAAATGCATTGATTGAATGGATGTGCTCAATAATTATCATCAACTGACTCAAGACTAAAGGGTCAGTGTTATCTGGTCTTTATCGTGACGTAGGTAATTGTGATTTATATTCTGTTATGTCATATTTTTAAGGTACCTTACCTACCTATCAATAACATTAATTTTCGGTTCGCAACTAAGCAATCCAGGAACGTTACATCCTCCTACGATTATCATCATACAAATTACGATCACCTTCAAGCGATTCTCCACTATCATTTCCCGGATTACCGTGAGAACTCGTATGAATCTTGCACATTGCATGAGTGGCCTTGGACTCGGAAACTGCCTCATCATACCCTGTCCCACTGAACCCGAGAACTCGCCGGTTCCGCTCGTAACCTGGTCAACTCCCAAAATTATAAGCGTGAAAACCACCCACGCATGTCTTCCTTCACAAGTACATCTCGTATACTGTCAACACTACCTACTGTTTGATGGAAATATATAGCGACAAATATATAACACAAACTAAACAATTGCTTGGAATTGGAACTCCATTTGTTACCATTTACAGAAACTCACAGAAAGCAAATGAGAATAATTTTACGTTTAATAAAATTCTCATTTGAATAGTAAACTATCTAGAAAGGAACAGCATTGGAGGAAGAATGCTAGAAATGTTAATGTAATCCAGGGAGCATCGCTCGGAGCTCCCTGGAACGGACGTGGGACGAATACATTGTTACAAATCGTGCACTTTACTTCACACCTTAAAAGAATGCTGATTGTTGGAAATTCTGAGCTTTTTATGACACTTTCGTTCGAAGACATCGCAATTTCATTTCAAGGTGCTCAGAGCAATTCAAACATTATTTTAAACCTCGATACTACGAGTTACATCAACATACAAGACTAACAGACAAGTCACTTTATGAATGGGAAGTGTAGAATATCGCTGGTTAAATGCTAAGGTACCACAAATCAAAAATCGTGAAAATCGTTTTTATTACAAAAATGAGATTACAAATAGTTGTTTTATAGTATGAGTAAAAGACATTTTTAATTTTCGCATTAAAAACTACCAAAAAACAGTTGTGTCTGTTTAGCATTTATACACTTTGGCACCAAATTTCAGAGCTAAACAGCCATTTTTTCAGTTGTGGTTGAGTGATTGGCGGAAGCGCACTTAATTTGACTAAAATTTATATTCTAAAGTGCCATATTTCGGAATGTGGTACTATTGAATATAAATAAAAGTCAAAAACAAATATTATTTTTGGGCAAAGGTACCACATTCCGAAATGTGGTACCTTTGCACAAGATTATTGTATTGATATTACGTTGTGTGTATGTTCAAAAGTATCATTTTTGAAATGCGTTTGTTTTGCACATAACTTTTACGTGAACTTAACTATAATTTTTTAAAGCATTAAGTGCCTTTTTGAGATGCGTTTGTCTTGAACATAACTTTTATAAGAAATCATAAATTATTTTTCAGGACGTAAGAATATTTTTTGAGATGTGCTTGTTTTTAATTTGCTTTAAACGGGTTTTTAATCATACAAAAATCACTGTTTTATTAATATTTTTCCCTGTAAGTAGGTACAACATTTTAAAAGTAATGTCAAACGTCTAATTTTAATGTCGAACAATAAAACTATTTTAATACAATAGCAGTAGGTAAGGTACCTATCTAAAAATATAAAAGAATGTAATCAACAACATAAAACCACACCTCTGTGTGTTTATTTATTTGTTTTATTAGCTTAAAATCTTATCCCTTTTATTAACTAATAAAACAAATAAAATGCTTTAAAAACCTGAAATACCTACACAAAATAAGTACCTATCTCTACGCTAAGATCAACAATAATAAGAGAGTAACCAACAACATACGCTATGAGAGTTATCATAAATCTTGAACCATCCGGTAAGAAATAATGTAAATAATGAGATCAACTTTTAAGTTGCTTCAAAACAATATTGAAATTACTTTATCTTTTTAATGGCATACTAACTATTTATCATTGGGTGTAACTTGCTTGCCGCTGTCTAGCGTTTGTGGACACTGAGAAAGCCTTTGATTCGGTCGAAACATGGGTGGTACTAGAGCCACATGGGCAAAGTCGATGGAGGAACTTAGTACGATGCTCCTTCGAGCATTGATAAGGCCGTTACCTAGCCAAAATGTTAGTCACGTTAGTATGTTTATGGTTTTAGAAGCATTTATTTTGATAGGATATTATTTTTCGGTGTATATTCATTTAAAAAAGTGTATTTTTTAGAATCTTTATAAAACTTTGTTGTTCGTGTAACATTTAAATTGCATAATACTACTAGATTGTGATTCAAACCTTCAAAATAACTTGTTTTAGTTTAATAAACCTTATTTTTTAATGAAATATGGTCTTTTGGTGATATATTTTTTGTGTATATAATACATTTTTTTATATGCTAAAGTCACTTATCTGCTTTTATATGACGTTGGGTTAAAGTTACGGAGAAACTAAAAATGCACTTAAATTCTAATTAAAATTACGCGTCGATTGATAGGTAATACATAGATATAAAAATAAGACTTACTCAAAAAAATTAAAAAAACCTTATCGAAAACTTTGAATGGCCCTACTGAAAAAAGTTAAATTTTGAATTGTGGTAGTTTAGCATTTAACCAGCGATATCATTGTCACGAACATATTTTGATTCATAAAACAAAGTACAAAACTGTCGAATTGTTAAAAGTGTTACGTTTGAGAACGAGTTTGTAGTAAGTAGACTGTATCCACACTGTCAATTAGTAGGTACGTTTCACACTCCTCTTAAACCGTTTCGAACGAAACTTTTCATTCATCTCGTGTTTTCTATCAACTTACAATGTTGACTGGAGTTTTAGCTGCTTTTTTAAAACTTGTGATTGATCCAACAATAAGCTTAACACCATCAGTATGTGCTAAATTAACCTGGATACTAGATAAAAATGGTTAAATAAAATATTCGAGCATATTAACTGTTGAAATGTTGTTACACATGTTCTTAATGACTTCCGATACATTACGTACTACAGAACTTTGTTTATCTTTACGCCAAATGTATCAATGTCCCTGACACTGCTTAAAATACCAATCCGACACATTTGAGACGCCAAAAATAATAAGATAACATTATGAACTGGACGAATTAAAAGCATAAAAAATATTTACTAACTACGCTCACTAGCTTTTAAAATACCAGTATTGCTGAGTGAGATCTATTCATTTTTCGTACCTTATTGCAAAGTTTTAAACGCATTTTAACGAATAAGCTTGCAACTTGTCATGATTGTGCTAAATTCTTGCAAAATGTGAGCAAGTGCCAATCGTGTTTAGATTCTAAATATTCACTAAAACTCTGTGGACGATTTTGACCGCCTGAAGAACATGAATGTCTTTAATTAAACAGTCGAAAGCCGTTTAAAAGTCCTGTTTTGTTTTGTAAAGATGTACTCACCCTACAAACTGATTAGGCGTCCTCTCGTCCAAGGTGCGAGGCCCCCGCTGCCAATGCCTGGGGCGGTGCGTGCTCTGAGGGTAGCGCGGATCAGCGCTGGCGCCGAGCACCAACAGCGCCGGCAGGATTCGCCACAATGTCATCTTGGCACCATCACCCTGGAAAATAACTCATGAAATGCCTCCACTTCCAATGTTGTGAAATGTTTAAGTGGACGTGCCTGATTTTTCTGTAACAGATTTTTTTGTTAGATACTTTCTACAGGAATGTCGGCCGCCCCATTGCGAGATGGGCGGACGATAATTACGAGCATTGTGGGGCGAAATTGGATGAGGCTGGCACAAGACCGTGAGGAGTGGCGTGAACAGATGGAGGCCTATACCCAGCAGTGGGTGAAATCGGGCTGCGGATGATGATGATGATCTTCAAAGTATCTCAAATATCTGAAGATCTGAGAGAACTTTAACCAAAAATGGGCGTGAATTCAATTCATTTAAATTTTGTTGCTTATTACTCTTTCTTTTCAATTGATAGGAAGCGGAAAGTATGTCGTTAATAAATACACAAACTAACAAGTGTAGAAAACATCGAAAGCATTGCTACTTCCCATTATTAAATTAAATTGCTTTCTTGTTACAAATCGTGATAAAGCTCAAGTGCCGAGTGCGGCATAAAAAACACATCAACATTGTAAATGGGGCAAATATTGCGGACTTATCAACGAATGCAACATATTTATATAACAATGTACCTACTTCAACAATATTAATGTGCAATCTTTAGTAAAATTTATCTTTAGTGGCTTCGTGATATTCTTTATCAAGGCTATTATTAAGCGGTTTACAACTTTTATTTAATTTAGTTTTAATTCAATTCATTGATTTGAGGAGAGCTAAGGGTTGATTTCTGAGTCTCGTTTCGCAGCAAAAGATAAAAATTACCGATAGACAAATTGGAAAACTGAGAATATAAGAAAATAAAAAAAGAAACCTAGGATAAAAAAAAATTACTTATCAGTCTCGGTACTAAAACTAGATTAAAAATACATATTAGAGCTTTTTGACATTACACAAAGAGGTATAACAGAGAGCTACACAGATAGAGGGACGTTCGGGAGCGGGGGGGGAGGGGTCAAGGAATCTGTGCCGAAATGATAACGAGGGCCGACGACCCGCCACTATTGCACTGCATTACAATCAATGCTATAATTAGTAGAAAAACAATAAAGAAGGGAATAATCGTCTAAGCACTATGGATAATAACGTATGAAACGAAATATGACATTAGGTATATTCATTCAGACTAACCAGGAAGTAATCTTTAAAGAACGTTAACTATACCTTTTAATTATTCTTCAAATAGGTAGACTAGCTCACAACAATGCAAATAAGGAACACATCGATCATCCGACCAGAAATGCAGCACACTGACCCAATAACTCAAGGAATCGTGACCACAAAATCGGAACAACTCCTAAGACTATCAACGCAGAAACAAGTCTTTGAATTCATTATCTTTCTAATAAGCTAGTAAAACGTAAAATAAATGAACAAAACTCAAGAATAAATAAAGCTTACAAAGTAGCACACATAAACGTTTAAGAGGCAATAATAGAAGAAAGAAATGAACATAATTCATAGTCGTAAATTGCAAACAGGGCCAATTGCTTGATTGAGTTGAGGAACGCATATCTTGAAGATAAGATGGTTAAAGTCAATCAAAAAGATCCCTGGAAGATTCGAAACATCGTGGAACCCTCTTTTGAGATTGAATATCTCGATTACCAATATATTTTTTTAACCGTATGACAGCACAGGATCCACCAGTGAGTCACGGACTCTGAATGCTGCCGCCCACGACGCGCCTTCCTTACTATCTGTCGCTCCTAGTAGTAACTGTATCTTTATTAATCAAATTGAGATTTCAAGTGGAATGCTCAGGATCTTTGGGAAACCAAACTTTGAGATTTTTTCAATATTTTGCTTTAACTTTGATATTTTCATCAACTAATTCGCAACACTAATACAAACACAGCTTTATGCCAAATAAACGTAAAAAACATTTTAAAACATATAAAAAAATCAAACACATTCAAAACTATCGTGAGTTGTAATAGACTTTATAATAGCACACGGGAAACATTGTCGCTATCTAAATCGACGATAATTTTACGTACCTAAGTAATTTTCCGTGTGCTATTATAATATCAAAAAACACTCTTATTTACTCGTATTTTCCGATAGGAATGTAAAAAATCTAAATAAAAATACAAGAGGTCAATCCGATCTGTTGGATGACCCACATTACATAATACCCCCAATCAAACCAGGAGTCCTTCAACAATAAACTATGATGCCGTGAATAGAAGCTAATGAGCTTTCCCTAACCACTTCAGAATAACTGTATTAGATAAACAACATCCAGAAATTGGAATCCTCAAAAGCATTTAAAATAATAAGGCCCATGATAGCAGTATCTATCATACAATTTAAATGAAAATTATGAAGATTACATGAAGTGTCATCAGTGGATAATACAAACATAAACGAAGTGGCAGAACATTGTAGCTCGCAAAACGATTAAAACAAGAATCCTTAGAGAAAGGCCCAACAATGTTATTGATGATAAAATGAGCAGTCATGTTGTACGGTCAGCTGTGGTCAACCAACGCAACAAGGATGACACGACAAAACGTACTCGATGGAGACAGCACGCGTACATCACTGAAGAGACATGCGGTAAGGATAAAGACCTTACGGTATCAACCAGCGGATCTACTTTACTAAACAGATAAAGTACTTTTAAAGATTTGATGAACTCTCATATTTTTAGGAATATAGTTGGTCTATTTTGTTCAATTTCTGATATTACATTTTCGTATTTAACTTTACCCAAAAAGTACCTACTGTAGGTACCTACTTGTATTCATGAGTAGAACAAAGTGGAGCGTAGGTTTACAGCTAAGGTCTTATTTAGTGGCATATTAATTTATATTGTGATACTATTCTAACGTAAAAGGAATCGCCGTCGCTCATATAACGTAACAGCAGCACGTCGAGTGTTCCCAATTGAGGGGTTATTAACGCTGCGCCCGCGCCGCTAACTTCTAACGACCCGGTGCATATAAACAAACAAACATAAACTGCAATGATGGGCAAGTGGCAACCGATGCGATGAGATTTGTACACAGTCTCACGGTAAGGAAACCAAAGTATAATAATAATAAATAAGCAATAACATGTTAATATCATTCATTTATTTTGTATTAGCAATTTCGGAACTGTAAACATAGATTCAATCAAATTCTAAAAATGTTTCGAATGCGTTCTCTATTAAATCATTGATACTCTTTTAATTTTTTTACAATAATGGAACACCATTGAGAGTCAAGGTATTAATTAAAAATATTAATCATCGTGCGGCATGGATACCACGTCATTAATAACTGGAATCGAATTAAGTATAGGATACATTGAAAATAAGAACAAGAGAGTATCTTCAACAACTAATAAAACAAAACAGAAAGTCAAGACATAAACAAAGCTTTTTCGAAACTTAAATGTAATATCGTCCTCATGGGGTATCATAGACAAAACCATAGAGTACAGAGAGTCATCGAACTCTGCCGCTTGAATGCAGACAGCTAGGCGCCAAAACATGACATTGACAGCTAGTGATTGATCTATTGATAAATCCCTAGAGCCCTTCCACAAACCAGTTTTGGTCAATGTTGCAACTGTTACAATCCATATTGAAGCTAATCAATTAGTGACTTTGAAAATAACCATGAGTAGCTTTAAGCTAACAGGCGTTCAATGTACCTTCATGTATTTATGTTCGTTAGCAGAGCTCGCAAAGCTTGACAGATAAACGATAAATTATATTGAATTATATTGTAGAAAAACGAAAAATGATAATTACCATAATGAATCTGACTAATAATAATCTACTGGTTTGAAACCCTGAAACAAATATCAAAGTCCGCTATTTAGATGATAACATTTTTCATCAACCTAGAAACGAACAAACACAGGATACCCGATAAGAGCTACAAGTAAACTAGATTGCAAAATAAAATTAACAAAAGGTGTCATATATTATGCATCAATATGCATCTTGATTGATAGTAAGAGAAGCTGGGTAAACAAACTGTAGCAGGACCGACGACCCCGATTCGCTATAATTAGTAGGTTATGTTTCTGCGTAATCTCAGGCTCGCTGCATTGATACTTAGGATTCACTTTGATTATCTCTTGGGAGTACCTCAGGGCTTGCAATGCGGACCTTATTTTCATATTACATTTATGTGTGTTAATGTACATAACATCTGCCTTAAGTATTTATATTTAAGGCATGTTCGAATCCATTAGAGTCTAATGATTAGACAATAATTAAAACAATAGTATTAAATAATAATCTCAAAAATTTGAAAATTTTAAACTTATCAAACTAATAGAACACGTTATATAATTTTTCTATTATGAAGAGTCCACACAATTCGGTCTATTTTACAATAAACAAGATAAGAGCAGATTTGCGAGTAGGTAGGTATGTGGTCGACGCCGCGGGTCATATATTCTCGGATAAACTTCATAAAGGCCTTATCTATTCACGCTCTCAAATATAGGTACGCGAATGACGAAACTGACCCCATACTTTATCTTAGTTTTCATAAATGTAGGTCAAGGCCATTTCATTAAAGAAAAAGTATTTTAACCTACTTTTGGATTAATATTGGGAATACCAAATTTTATTATTTTCAATGATAATACTTCTATTCACTAACCTCGATTTGGTTATGCTGATGACGAAGCTAAGATCACTCCTGTGCTAATAATGATTGTGCTCAAATTATGCATTATCAAAAGTTACACTTAACAAACACGAATATACAATCAAAATCAAATAGAATATCAAAATATACCGGAAATCAAAACGCGTGTAGCCGACTTCAGTCACAGTGGGCTAGAGTGCTACTATTGTGTAAATGTGAACTGCTTCCGACACGGATTTAATTTCTACGGATTCGTCTGAATTAAGTTCACAGCGATCGATTTTAATACCGCGATTCAGTATCATTGTATTCGATTGTTCATCCTTACAGTAGGTTTATTAAAACTAAGAAGATATCTTCGGAATTATTATTTCCAGCTTAAACAATCTAAAAATATTAAGGACTATCAATTGTACAGATTAGTTAAGGAGATGAGAGAGTCGATCAAGAAAATGTTTTAGCAACTTCTATATATCTTCAATGCTTTCAGCATGTTACGTGCGATATCATTTCATAACCATCAGCCTATCCTGGCATAAGGAGGGCATTCATCCACCACCAGGAAGCGGTGTGTGTTTCACTATGATCAAAGGGCCACTCAGATCGATGCACTCGGTTAAATAGCTAAGTGCTAGTCTGTGCTAGTCTAGATTGAAAAGGTGTTCATCGCAGAACAAAGAAATTATATCCTAGGACTAAATCAGTAATTTTAAATAGCTAATTGATTGCTGATCATATTCAAGCCTTGCTATTTTCAAAGACAACAGTGCAAGTAGATAATAGATAGAGCCTTGTCTATATAACGTTAGTCGTTGCGCTGAGTACAAAAAAAACATACGAAACATACGATTTAAAGAGTTATTGAAACAATTTGTCAGTCAGTTATTGCAACAAACATCGAGCTTACTCGTTTGAGATGGGAAAAGAGAGCATAGTTGTAAATAACCGGAGAGTAAGCCGTCAATAAATCCGTAAAGTAGAGCACGTTGCATCTGAGAAAATAATCTAAACGTATTAAAAGGATCCCATCAAAGCATCGTTAGAGATTCTACGAAAATATACTTAAAGTTCTGGACACAAACAATACGTAGTCATCAAATTTATGCAATCTGAAGATGTAAAGCTACATAATTTGAACAAGATTGCGATGATAAGAGCATTGCGAAATAATAACGTGAAAACTATGTTATCACAACACAAATGTTAAAACATGAATTTCTATTCTGAAATCAAGACGCGGCAAACATTTCACCTATCTTCATTAAATATTTGATGTTAAATAAAGTAACTACTTGACTGTTCTCTTGACAACACTTTGAAACTAAAATTATCAGTTTCTGTACTGTTTTGTTCACTTTCAGCGGCTAATGCCCGAACACTAAAACGCTACTTGAATATTTGAGACCGTATTCCATTTAAGAGATTCTTACTTGACTTATTGAAGCGCTCGTGGCGAAGCTTGCTCAGACGTTCTTGATAGATCGTCGAAGTTAAGCAACGTACTGAGCTACTTTGATGGGTGACCGCAAGTGCCATTTAATATGTAAGCGCTTCCATGCTTCAGAGGGCACGTTAAATTGTCAATCCCGGCTTTTAGTCTTTCTTTTTCTTTCTTTCTTTCTTTTTTTCGTTCTAAGCTCAGGCATAGATTTTTAAAAGTTCTCTATTAAAAATGATCGATGAAGCTTATGAGTCACCGCAAGAAATACGATTCACGCTTGAGTATGAACACTGAACACAAATCTAAAAGTGATGTGTACATTTCACGTAGTAAACGGAAATTGAATTAATCCGATGACGGAATTAAAAAGAAATGACCTACACGACACTTGCAGTAACTGTGCCAGCAACAGACGCAGACGGCGAAACATCTGTGCAGACAAATAAAAACAAACAATGTTTTTGATAAGAATTTAGGTTGCAGCTTTGAACCTAGATGTAGATCAATAACATAGCGAAAAACAATGTAGGATTGACGAGCTCATAAATATTTTTAAGTCACCTGTGAATTTAGAAAAAGTAGAAGATTTTTTTGTAACTCTTATATGATTCAAATATTATGAATAATAGGATATGTGCCCAAAATGATGAATAACAGAATAGGCACCCAATCACCTTCATCAGGAAAGACCTTATGCAGGCTACTGAAAAGGGTGTAGTAATCGCAAGCTACTCGTCTAATACTAAGGCCGGCCTTACACCTGTGAGTTTTACTTACGTAAGTCACTTACGTCAGCTACTTACGATAAATTTTCAAGTGTAAATGCTCATTGTAAGTGACTTACTGCAATTTTTTACTACTTTCGTAAATTGGAAAATTACAAGTCTAAACGTGTTCGAGTTTGCTTACGGAAGCGACTTGCAGCTTATTGAACTCAATTGATAAGTTGAGAACTTACAGCCTACTACCTGTAGCCAGAAATCGAAGAGTCAAGTAGATTAGTACCTCGACTTTCGATCCGAAGGTCGTAGGTTCAAATCCGGCCGTGCATCAATGAACTTTTCGCATCGAAAAATTTATATGCGCTTTAACACGAGCTTATAACGGTGAAGGAAAACATCGTGAGGAAACCAGTTAGCTCTCTAGCGTCGATGGGCTTGCAACCTATTACGTATGGAAAGTTAACTTCTGCAAAAAGTGGGCATGTACCAAATATGTATGTATTTGGACATACCTCTGACTACCCCCTTAGACATCTTCAAAAAGATCTAAAATAATTGCCTAATGATCTGAAAGAAATGTCTACCGCTCCCGGGATACAGTCGTGATCATATTTCATTTTTTTTTCCTTGTGCCATTCTATTTTCTAACCAAGGTTTTACCCAGCATTTTCTTTCAGTATTGTTTTTCTGTCGCCTTTTATTGGTTAAAATTACATACCTACGCAGCAGCCGCTTGAACGTAGCGTCTACGAGAAGAAATTTTTATTACCTACTGATTTGAATGTAAATGGGCTTGTAATAATTTATGTAAGGCCGGCCTTACACTTGTGAGTTACTTTCGTAATATTTATGTAACTTACTTACGGTTGCATTTACACTTAAAATAAACTTACAGTAAATAATGCTTTCGTAATTTTTGTGAGTTTATACTTACATAAATTATTACACGCCCATTTACATTCAAATCAGTAAGTAATAAAAATGTCTTCTCGTAGACGCTACGTTCAAGCGGCTGCTGCGTACCTATATAATTTTAACCAATAAAAGGCGACAGAAAAATAATACTGAAAGAAAATGCTGGGTAAAACCTTGGTTAGAAAATAGAATGGCAGAAGGAAAAAAAAAATGAAATATGATCATGACTGTATCCCGGGAGCGGTAGACATTTCTTTCAGATTATTAGGCAATTATTAATAATTAATAATCTTTTTGAAGATGTCTAAGGGGGTAGTCAGAGGTATGTCCAAATACATACATACATATTTGGTACATGCCCACTTTTTGCAGAAGTTAACTTTCCATACGTGACAGGTTACAAGCCCATCGACGCTATTATAGAGCTAACTGGTTTCCTCACGATGTTTTCCTTCACCGTTATAAGCTCGTGTTAAAGCGCATATACATTTTTCGATGCGAAAAGTTCATTGATGCACGGCCGGATTTGAACCTACGACCTTCGGATCGAAAGTCGAGGTACTAATCCACTTGACTCTTCGATTTCTGGCTACAGGTAGTAGGCTGTAAGTTCTCAACTTATCAATTGAGTTCAATAAGCTGCAAGTCGCTTCCGTAAGCAAACTCGAACACGTTTAGACTTGTAATTTTCCAATTTACGAAAGTAGTAAAAAATTGCAGTAAGTCACTTACAATGAGTGTTTACACTTGAAAATGTATCGTAAGTAGCTGACGTAAGTGACTTACGTAAGTAAAACTCACAGGTGTAAGGCCGGCCTAAGTTTAAACTCACAAAAATTACGAAAGCATTATTTACTGTAAGTTTATTTTATGTGTAAATGCAACCGTAAGTAAGTTACATAAATATTACGAAAGTAACTCACAAGTGTAAGGCCGGCCTAAGTTGAGCTTTCGATACGAGAAGAATAAGAATAACAGGATGAGCTTGAGTTAGTGTGCTGGGTAAAATAAAGAGACCATGATCTCAATCTACCACGCACGTTAGCACACTTCAGCACGTATGCAATAGCCATTAAAATCTATGAAGAAGTAAGTACCAAAGAGGAGTTCCCAACTCGCACTAAGAAAACTGGTACCAGGTGGTCGAGTTGGGAATTTAAAAATTAATATTATTTTCGTTCATCAACTCACACCATTTTCGTTTAGTACAGTTAAAGACAAATAATACTAGCGAGAATATGAATTAAAACATTACAGATTGTATATAGATGAGTTCTAATAGTTACCAAGTTTTATTCCATTACTAGTTTTTATTAAATAAGCCGTGTTGGCCAAGTGGATAAATACTTCGACTTTTGATCCGAAGGTCGTGAGTTCGAATCCGGCATCAATGGATTTTCCGTGTCGAAAAGTTTGTTATGCATTTCGAGCTTTAAACGGTGAAGGAAAGCATCGTGAGGAAACCAGCGGCTAGTCAGCCCCACACGTATTGACCTTTGTCATTCCTGTGGATTATTTATTATAATCTAGATATGTATGATACATCTTTGTAAAGGCCTAAGTTTTAATTCACTTGTATTTGGTTTAGTATTAAAACTCTCTCTTTCTCTTACTTTAGTAAAGTAGTATTCGACTCTCTTTTACTCAAATAAGGTTGAAAACAGTAGGTACAGTAACAGTTTTTTATTTAAGTATGATGCTGAATATTTCAGATCAAATTCCGTCGTTGTCAAGAGCTAGCTTTGTCATTTATTAATACTCAACTCATAAAAAAATCGATTTTTTTTCTGAGTTTACATGCCCTAGTCCAGACATAATTATCGTCAGCACCTGTTAAATATTAACTTTGATATAATTTGTAAATAATACAGTGGGGTCACAATTACACAACACTAATTTCAATTGCATCATAATGCTTTCTTACCTCTAATTTGAATAATCCCCCAGTTTATTTAATTAATTTTCAACAGACCTTATTTAAACATTTAAAAAAGGCATTCATAATTGTTAAACTTACCAAAAAATCCAATGAAATAAAACACACTGCACAGCACAGTCACACACAATTAGTACGATGTTTGAAAACTGTAACCCAAAATTAACCAAAATATTGAGGACTGGTAGAGTACCTTACTCAATCGAAGTGTAAGCAAACTATCAAATCGTTTTTTGAAAAATAATCCTTGGTATTTAAAATGAGACAGCACTGAGACGTCTCATTTTCATTGTTTAGATACTTAGTCGTTTCTTTTAAGACGAATTGTATGTAAATCTTAAGTTTGACATGCCGCATGCTGTGCCTATAATCTCTTTAAAACTATCCAGCGTTGTTCAAAACTGTGTTTAATATACCTACTGTTATATTTTTAGCGCCGCTACTGTCATTGTTTAAGTGGCAAACTAAGCTTATCTTCTAAGAAGAGTTGTAAATCTTACGTTTGACATGTTGATGTTGCATGCCGTGACTATTACAGATCATTTCTAGCATCACAGAAACCTAAATTAAAAGCGAACTCTATTATTATAATAGATCGCATATTTAGCCGAGTGTACTAGACAAATAAATTCAATACAAATATAAAAGTGGTACGAGATGATGAACGAAAATAATATTAATTTTTAAATTCCCAACTCGGCCACCTGGTGCCAGTTTTCTTAGTGCGAGTTGGGAACTCCTCGTACCAAAAGCCCTGTAATCTCAAGCTCCTTAAACTTTATAGTCTCTGACAATTGTGTTTGTAGTGACACTTAACGAGCGGCTGTTATTTATAACGACTGCCAATAAACTGCAGGACAATAGGAGAATTAGTTTGCAATGCAAAAGGTGCGGGAGGCCAATGTCAACCAGTCTATTAATCTTCTAAATTCTAAAGACAATTTAGACAATATTTACAAAATTTGTATTGTGGTTGTGGAGTCTTTAAAGAAACCTCTACCGGCCTCTCTGGTATTCAAATTTAAAATTGATCACACCCTGCTTAGGAACGATATTAACATCCACTCAATTCATTAGACTTTAAATATCCTTTGAGTTTGAACAACTGTGGCGTACATATGTTGTCTTAACTCCTAATTAATTTCAAAGCTCTAATTTTACTGAATCAACTAACTCCTAAGAAGTCAAAGCTGGCACAGGAATGCTAGTCGATATTTTTAAATCGATAAATTGAGTATCGATAAATACATTGTATCATGTGTTTTTGAGAATAACGGTGCCCGTAGAGAAGGAATTAATCATAGTGTTCCGGTACTGGAGCCGCCTCGCAGGTAGGTACTTGTATGTATGTACCTGGGACAAGGATCGGTACTACGCGTATAATAAATTGTTCAATAAACGCATAAACCTGTCTAGACATTCTTTTAGATCGTGTTTTTGAAATATTGCAAGTATTTTTTCGATATTCACGCTTGTTTATTGTAAGTAGTATATACGGTCAAATCTCAGTCTTTAAAGAAATTTAAGACGTAAGTACAAAAATGTTTAACCGCATCTCTTTTTAGTATTAGGTAAACACATTGAATTACAAAAACTGAATAAATATTCTTGATTTTAAAAACGACGATGATATCAATTAAGTCTACGTGTGACAATAAATAAAACCGATTTTTGATTGGATTTGGCTTATAGAGCTCTAGAATTCTAAATCGAGAACATAATAGCAACTGTGACAACTCATTGGCTATTAAAAAGTAAGTAAGTAAGTTCGTATGAGCAAGTGGCCAACTCTCAATTGGCTATTAGAAGCAAAGTAACATGAAATCTACATTCCAAGTAGTGAACATTAACACAACAAAATTATGAAAACAGTTCTACGAATTTACTTCTTTTTAATTGATTTAAACACAAATTTAATCCACTTTTAGTTACAAAGGCAAGGATATAATGAGAATAAGGTATAATGCAGATTTGACTCAGCGTGATAGATTTGAGATAAAAGCTTTCTATGCGTTTTTATTCGCTAGCTGGATATTTTCTACAAGTAACTCAAGTACTCTTATAAAAAGTATTTTTTAGGATAATAATATAGGGATGCTAGGTCATCTACCATCATTATAACATTACAGCAAATTACCCATATTTATAGCTTAAATTGCACGCATATGCGCCTTGCACTTTTTGCTACAAGATTCAAGGCAGAACGAAACGAATGTGGCTGGTCGGTAGGTACCTACTCTTGGTAACTTAAAAGTAGGCAACTCTTTTAAGAAAGAACAGAAATTTATTTTATTTTTATTTCTATTCTAGAAATAGTAAAACAGCAATTTTGATACAGTTTAATAATATCGAGTTTCAAAGAACATACTGTAACATAAAATAGCATTATAATTATTAAAATACTGAGTAAATTCAAAATATTTTAAATTGTTTACATTATGTTCAATAGTAGATAGAAGGGCATGACATAAAAGTCTAGAAAGTTTTCGTAAGTAAACTGTACCTTTAAATACTCCGTCATATAGCTGAGCGCTATAGTGCTTCGGAGGGCACGTTAAATTGTCGGTCCCGGCTTTTAAAGTCGTTAAGCCATGACGGAGACCTTTAGGTGGCCTCAAATCTCCGACACCTGAGGCCAATTGCTCATCATGAACTTACTTTTTTTAATACTACGTTATCATAAAATAAAATTAAAAATATCTATTGTTTTATTGCGTATCCAAAAGATACAAGTCTTTATGAACAACAAAATCACCTTTTGAGTTAAAAAAAATACTTGTCATATGCATCTAGGGAGATAAGCTTTAAAACATTTAAAAATATGTGATTTAAGAAAATATTATAAGTAATATCCTGTAAATATAAATATGTAGGTTTATGAAAAAATAGTAGATCTAATATGTACAGGTCGAGAATTATAAGACATTTGATATATTCCTTCAATTCAAACACTGCTAATTAGTAATTAATAACACTTATGTACCTACCTGGACACTTTAAAGTAGTTTAGCCACGAAGGCTTTTAGGTGGCCTTAAAACTCCAGAGTTATCCAAGAAGTAGGTAAAGATTTAAAAGTCCTTATAAAAGGCTTTTAAGGTCGCTGTCATTTTGAAGCAAGAAGTAAAAGAGATCGCATTGGAAATAAGTATATGGAGGAAATTGCATCATTACACCGACAAGAGCTGAGCTCTTTAAGATTTATACATGAAGGCTTATTTGATTATTTATAAAGGTACCGAAAGGAGGGTTTTGAGTTACTCATGGTCCTCAGATTGGACGAATTTTATAAAGATAAAGAAAAATAAAGGAACATAGAGATCAAAGGCCACACAACAAGAGGGTATTAAGTTTTACAATATTAATTTAATGAATAATAATAAAATGTAATTATTTTCGAAAGATTTTTAGGTTGTAAAGCATCATTTACAACTTAGGATAATTAAATGCTTATTATGATCAATAACTTATATCAAAATCATTGAATGGAAGATACCATTATCGAATGGGCCAGAAAAAAACATCGTTTTACATAACGTCATAACGTTTGAAGGACAAGGTGTTCTGAACTTCTAACGTATTTTTCATCCACTTCAATGGCGTAACAAAACTGAATTCTAGAGTCATAGAAGTAGAGACTAGATAAAGTTACAACTATGCTTACAATTACAATCCACATATCACAATAAAGGAGACGTGAGGATTCCCACACGCGCAATGTTAGCCACGGACGTGATACGCGATTGCGCAAAATCAGCCTTCAGTTCCTCCTCTGATAAGGGACTGATGGTTAACCCTGGCCCTATTGTGGACGCGCAAAACTTCTATCATTCGCAGGAAGTGGTTATGACTACTATTGGACTTTAAGCTAATCGATTGTATCGATGTTTGATCGATACTTGCAAAAGTTTTGATGAATTGGCGCGCGAAACGAGCTTACGGAAACTTCAGTTCAAAGTTTTTAAAATCATTTTGGGTTACAAATTGTAGAGATTTGAATCTTTAAAGTACAAAAAAGCACTATAAATTGTGAATTTCAAAAAAACTTTTAGGAAACTGTAAGTACTTAGATTTTTTTTAATATTTCTGAAAAAAATAAATGGCGTAATACGATACCGATAATCTATCAATATCCAGACACGTCCTTATCCTTGAAAAAATCACAATTACCATGCCACTGGATTTTGTGCTGCGCTGTTTGAAGCCGCGAGGGAGTAGCGCTACCGACCGCTGCGCTCTCCCGACTGACCGCGCTCTGGCACTCTGCTGCGAGGAGACTGACGACTGACGCCGCCGGACTGATCCACTCACAGAGCTTTGTACAGAACAACTTATACTCGTAGTTCTGTGTAGGACGATGTATCTTGGCCGCCGTTTGATGCTAATTTACGCGGTACTGCAATGTTTGAAGAGGACAAGTTGAACCGCCCGGCGCTGCGCCGTGCGTATGGGAAAAATTCGATACTAGTTTAACCGACTTCAAATCAAAAAAGGAGGTTTTCAAATCGTCGGAATCTTTTATTGTTATTTACGTATGTACCTATGTTCTCCGATTACTCCGTCCATAGTGGGTAAATTTTGCCCCAACCACTTGTATTTACCTACATTTTCTCACCGGTTTTTTTAACCAATAAAAATTTCGCTCGATAAAGTTTAAGGAAGGCTGATTGGAGATTATTTTAGTAGTGCTCAATATCCAACAAAAATAAAGCGAAAAGAGAAATCCTCAATTTCGAATTTCAATTCTATGATTGAGCTTCGAGGGTGAATGCAATAAGGGTAAGCCAAATACACAGTTAGTACCTACCTACACTACACATGCAAACAACCGCTGCACTCAGATCTGTTGTGCTTCCGTTACAATTAGTATTGTTTGCTAGACGAGATCAGACAGGCAGTTTAATTACATCTTTCAGAATGGCAAATAACATTTTCCAAATTACGATAGTTTTAGTTTGTGTGTGACGTACTTACTATCTAGACGCAGATATTTTGTTTTTTTTTAATGTTAGCAAAGACGATTAATATCTATAATCGTCTTTGATGTTAGGCACTATTTTTACATTCTGTCTTTCGCGAAGTGTTTGTAAAAAAGCTTATTCCATCTCAACAATGTCCCAGGCGCTACAGTGTCCCGTTAAGTTAAGTTAAGGCAAAGCTTGCCTCCTGACTCTGTATAAATCATTTAGTAAAGGCCTAAGTTTTTTTGTAAAAAAAACACAAATTGAAGTACCTACCAAAGGTAGATACAATAAAAAGAAGCAGAAGCACAACAGTGAGTCAAGTCTGCGGATGATAATGATGATTGAAAGATAATTTTAGGAGTTCTCTCTAAAAGTCTAAGTTTCGTAGGTGTGTAAATAATATGATAGCGATTGAAGCAAAACATCGTATCAAATAGAAATACAAGGGAACAGTTGATTTATGTGTAAAAACTTTTCATTAAAAGCTCAGCAATGGAATAATGTAAGCGATCGGGTCAAGTCACTACATTTGTGTACGTTATTGGGTTAGAGTAGGTACTAGTATAAACAACTCGGTAACAAGACGAAATCAGAAATACAAGCGTATGTAGTACAAAAAGGTGTAGTTCAGCGATTTGCCGTCATTATTTTATACCTTAGCTTTCTTATTTGGAATCTATGATGATCTAATTCAACGTCATAAAGCGTTACGAGTTGGTGTACCTATCATAAAACAAGCTTAACGTCTAATTGAAGAAGTAGGTAAGCAACTAAAAGGAGATGATAGCAATATGATTGATATTCGTTTACTTTGACCAGCATAACCAATGAAGCTTAATTTCAATAAGTATACGATCCGAATTACGATCCAAAATTTTAAACAAAAAGTTTTAAACAAACCTTAGAAGTTATAAATGAAAAATCTTACTAACAGTTTACGGTTTCGATGGGATTCGAACCCGCGAGATACAAGCGATTTCTCTTTAGCCAGGCTAACCTCTCGGCCACGAAGCCTATGACGCCGAAAACTAAACTATCAGTAAGATGATATTTCGGTTAAAGCACCGATTAGCGCCATCTACGGGTATTCTAGAGGAATATTCCGTCGAAGCCGTAAACTTTGATTAAGATTTTTCATTGATAATGAAATACCTAAAGTTAAAGATGCGCGACTATGAATGATTTCATTCGACTTAGTCGACTCCACAAATAATTCGAACCATTCGACTGGCCAAGCCACCTTAGTAACTAACATCGACTGCGGTCTGCGACTGACTAGTCGACTCGGCCAGTCGACGCGACACGCGACGACTGATATTAGTTGTGAATGAATTCCGAGTCGAGTAGGTAACCAACTAACCAACTGTACGAATGAATCGGTCTTGAACAACTAACCAACTGTACGAATGAATCGGTCTTGAACACGTGAGATGCTAACATGGCTAAGGCATCAGATAGAAAGAGAGAGATAGTAGTTGAAAATTATGAATGAATAAACGTTCGGCTACACTTCGAACGAACGAACCTCGAAAAACATGCTAATCATGCTATACAGATATTTCGTTCCTTGAAATGTCTACAGATCGGTAGCACATTCTACCCAAATATATTTTTTTTTCCATGAATCATAGCTGATTGATTATTTCATGCTTTCATTATCTCTAGGCATTCAAGAGGCACACAAAATTAATCAAGTAAATGTTCAAACAAAATATAATCGATTAAAAATCGATTATGGATATAATCGATTATTAATAAAATCACGTATTAAAATCGTTTTTCTTAAAAAAAACGATTTGTAATCGATTATTACAAAACAAATAGGGATGTGCAAAAAATTATCGATTATGGAAATAATCGATTAAAAATCGATTTTATTTAAAAGTAAAAGTCGATTTGAATGCGTGATTTTATTTTTATGAATAATCGATTTAATCGATTAATAATCGATTATTAATAAAATCACGTATTAAAATCGTTTTAACTTAAAAAAAAATATTTAATCGATTATTACAAAACAAATAGGGATGTGCAAAAAATAATCGATTATGGAAATAATCGATTAAAAATCGATTTGTTTATTATTAAAGTAAAAATCGATTTTAATACGTGATTTATTTTTTATGAATAATCGATTATTAATAAAATTACGTATTTAAATCGATTTTTACTTCTTAATAAAATCGATTATTTCTATACTCGATTATTTTTTACATCCCTAAGGGACAATGTCACATCCCTACAAATAACCTACTTACTTACAAACCCGCTCGCTCCACTACTTCGTAGAAACATTAGTAATTACTAATATTAGTAGTTGTCATTCGACTTTGGATATTAGTATATTACTAATATTCAAGTCGAATGGCTAAGTTAGTAATAGTTGATTAGTCGACTAGGCAGATCATTCGCAGTCGCGCATCTTTACCTAAAGTGTGGTTTAACACTATAATAAAATATATTAATTAAACCTTAGAAAATTGTATTACTACACATTTTTACGCATAATGCGTCAATATACAAATAAATTAGGTCGTTATTTTAAGTTATGGTTACATGGTATACGCACCGGCTAATAGGCCATAGGCACACCATAGCCCATTCAGCCATTGACGCCCCACTGATAATTAAATGGATTCATTTACATAAAGATATAAATTGTGGCCCGTGGCCCGTGCCCGCATAGATATTATAATTATTTATACCAATTGTTGATACAGTTTTGATTGCATTCTTTGTTTGAAATTAATTGTTTTGCTCTAGCGGTAAAAGTTCGAACCATCAATTCGCCCTTTCTCTTCCTGCCCTTGTCCCACATGGTATATGGGGTTGGCACAATGTTGTATTCCTCTATTAGCCATCATCTTAGTACTGACCTTTTACCTCTTCCTAACGCTGTCATCATTAAAGAATTAGAAACACTAACTGTCAATTCAACGTTAAGGAGAGTTATGTAAATGAAAAAATAAAATAAAATATGATCACGACTGTATCCCAGGGAGCGGTAATTTCTTTCAGATCTTTTTAGGCAATTTTTAGATCCTTTGGAAGATGTCTAAGGGGTAGTCAGAGGTATGTCCAAATACATATTTGGTACATGCCCACATCTTGCAGAAGTTAACTTTCCATACGTGACAAGTTGCAAGCCCATCGACGCTATTAGAGAGCTAACTGGTTTCCTCACGAGAGTTTTGTAAAGAGAGATTCAAAAAAGGCCGGTTAGTTTTACAATATTGTGACGTGGACGAGAGAATTCGAACGTTCACATTTCGGAGCAAACAACTAGTCATTTAGATAAAACTGTCCATAGAAGGCCCATAATGTTACATTCTTGAAGGATCAAATTCCCGTGTTACCGTCATAGTATTATACAAATCTTTATTCCTTGCAAACGACCTTGGTATTTATTTAGTAGCTAGGTGTAAATATATGTAGATTTATTGATAAGCTGATACATTATTTATATTAAAGGACTCCCAGACAGAACCACCGCCCATGGACGTTTAACTGACACAATACAAAATTCGATCCGACTTTATTATCTAATAGATAATATATAGAACTTTACCTGGTCTACAAATTCAATTACCTACTCAGCATAATTTACCTACTTTGGAAGATCGTTTGAATTTTCTCAAAGTATTTTCAGAAACAATAGAATCATAATGAATCCAACGCTTTCTCGGTGGATCCAAAATACATATAATCAGATGTAATGTAATGTTTGAAAATACTAGCTGACCCGGCGAGCATCGTAACCTACCGCCACAGAATTAGAGAGAACTTCAAAAAACACAGCGCCGTACAAAAATGTTTAAAAACACCTAATCTCCAATTCGGAGCGGAGACGAATCCAAAAAACAATGATCCTAAAAATCGGTAGAGCCGTTCTGAGTTACAAATGGTGTAGGTAACTATCCCGACTTTGTTTTATATAAATACCTATTTATATTATTATGGTTAGCTATGTCTTTTCCTAATAAAGGTTCTTTAGCATAGTAGAGTTGGCCACTTGCTCATACGAACGAACGAACGAACGAACGAACGAGTATGACTACTAGTTCAGTTGCTAACCCATTAGATCACCAGAGTACGACAGATTTATTAAGATTCTTTACGATTTCTATTCTAACCTGCAATTAGCCTGACATGAGATTGATCGAGTTTTCTGGTGCCGGATTCCATTTTAGTGGTTTCAAATGCTTTACTTGACTATACATGGGGTGCGTGGGAGACTAGTTGGGGCATGCTGCTTTTTGAATGGCTGATTCGTCAGTTGCATAATTGGAGCTTTGTCTAGAGTTGACTAGTTATTCATTGTTGACAGAGCGAGTACACAAATTTTATCGATTTCTCGTGTAACATTAAGTTACGATTTTTGTTGTACTTTCTGTAACCCTATGATAAATAGAATAATTTATTAAGCCAGAATGATATGCACCTGTCTGTCATCGAAAATGCAAACGATGCAATTAGGTTATCTAAGATTAACATTAGAATTTTTCTTAACGTGAAAACACTTGAGTTCAAAATAATTGGGTCACGCTGTAAAGAGGCTGCAAACAGAGATTAGATACCGAACACAAACAGTGTGTTTATACAGCCTGCGTGCGCGCAAACGAGACGCGTGATCGCACCAAACGGTAATTAGGTAGCTATTATGAAATTGAAAACTCTGCAGTTAGCATCCCTGATACGTTTGAGCTAGTGACTATCTCTAGTGATTGAGCTTTTAGGCCGCCTGAAGGCCTCTGACGACTCGACGACATAAAAGCCTTCATCGACAATTTGAAAACGCAGGTCCGAAGCATGGAAGCGCTCATCTTATTACCACACATCCAAATTGTGGCGGAACTTCTCCACGAGACGAAACATCTGTCAAGAAAGAGCGAAGACAAAATAACTATAAGTATGTTTGTATGAGAGTGGCCAACTCTACTGAAGGAGTTTTGGAAATAACTACGACTTATACTCTCGGATATTGAAGTACCACGATATTTTCCTCTAGAACAGAGAATAACGAAGCTAAATTTTGTCAAAATGAATGAGAACAAAAAGTTGTAAAAGTTATCATTGTTTTCACATATTTCAGCTCTTACGTACAGAAAGAAAAATTTGCCCGTCACCTCACGGATTATTCTCGAGCGTGCCTGATAAGAAACTATCTTGTTTCCATGTAGAGTACGGAATGCCATCCTTTACAGGTTAATTAACTCGCTTTACGTTGAAAACTTTATTACCCTGTCGAGTTTCAACTGTGAATTATGTAAAATCCAATTTTATGCCACCTAGTGTAAGAATCGTGAACGTATTCAATAAGACTTTATTTGCCGATCATTAGGCATTTTTAGATCCTTTTTGAAGATGTCTAAGTACCTACCTAGTCATGTCCAAATACATGTTGGGTACATGCCTATATTTTGCAGAAGTACTTAACTAGTCCATACATACGTGACAGCGTGCAAGCACATCAACAGTATTAGAAAACTTAACTGGTTTCCTTACGATGTTTTCATTCACTGAACCGTTTAGAACTTGTGTTATTATAAATTTCAGATCACTTTTCAGAGCTCCGTTTAGAACTTGTGTTATTATTTTCAGATCACTTTTCAGAGCTGTTTTATTTAGATCTATATCCAGTCATCGCTAGCATCACTCAGCTTGCCAAATACGTTCAATCTTCACCATAATCATCCAATATAATAATCTAAGAAGCTTGACTATTTAGATTATTTTAATTAGATTGTTAAGGGATCGCTTTTATAAAAAAGCTAGGCCCACACCACCAGGTTCTTGCCTGATTCTTTCCCTGGTGTAGGGAGTCGCGTTGGAACAGGCATTAGAATCACCTAGCGTGTAAAACGAAACTTAAGTGATCCTTGAGGTCCTACAAGAATAAATGATTTTTCTTTCTTTCTTTCTTCCCAACCCTAAACAAGATGTCGATGAACGATTGTGATAAATATCTTATAAAATGTAAGCAAAACGCTAAAGAATGTTAATCACTGGCAAATACTCTATCAAATTGCTAGCAAGGTGAACGTCCTTCTAACAAATGCCGCGATATGTTTTTAACAGTTAAGAGCCCGTGCTTGTAATTTGACATTACATTTTTAAGAAAATAGATTAGTTTTTCAGGTATTCGAGAGATGTTTAAGTTATCATTTTAATTAATTTGAAAATTATGTACCTACTTGTTTTATGGTAATACTTGTAGAATTAGGTATACTTACATCTCTGAAATGCAGTTTGAAAAGAAATAGTACTAAGTTAAACTTACCTAATACTTAAGTTATTATTTATTTATATTTAATTTGTAAACTCTTATGAGAAATAAATAAGTATAATTCTTAAACCTGATCGTACCTATATAGGTACTATACCGTTCTTCCTTAAGTTTCACATTAGGTGATAGAATAGCTTCATTTTGAGTTTGCGTTTCGATAGGTCGTTGAAGTAGTGCGTCAAAATGTAAGAATGATCGGTTATTGCATCAACAACAGCATTTTCTTGCTTTGGAAAGCATGTTTAATTATTTCTTCTATTTTTTACATTACTTACGAACTTTCGACTTTAGGCCTAATACCTACTAGCTCTTGAGCTGAATATCTAGATGTTAGGGCAGCTGTGTACACCTTAAACTGTTCGATTAGTATGTGGGCCATTCATTATCATACAATGTGCGTATTTTATGATGTGTCATCGAATTGTGTGTTAGTTTATCAATATTAGTCAAAAACAATCCAAAAAATGGAATAAGTAGAGTTTTACATAAGGATCTCAACTGTAATGTTTTGTATTTTGAGATGGAAATATGTAGTAGATACGAGTAGATGAGTTTCCGTAAATAAACGTTCATTTTAGGACATTTATTTTCATCGCTAGGCTAATACCACGTTTAATTTATTTGTGTAGGTAGGTATTATAGGAACCTAATTACTAAATCTTCTAGAAAGTATAGAAAATAGTTTCTACCAGATTTAATAAGTATAATTCATTTTACCTACTTAAACTGGCTATGAGGAAATGATAGAACTAAATACCCAACGAAAACAGACCTACTAACGCAGTATTTTTGAAACAATAGCCTTCTTGATATACCGTTCATTTTGAATACCATCATACTGTCAACAGACGAACAAGATTATACATTTATATTATGGTCTAAAACTAAAGATTTACGGCCTGATCAAGCTGGAATGAAAAACCCAGTGAACACAATGATCTCATAGCACATGTTTTACATTTGGGGTACACTAAGCTGCAGAATCTAATGAAACCAAAAAACATAGCAAGAAACAGGACCGCTGACTCAACCCTAAAGCCATACATACTTTTTGAACTTCAAATTTAGTAAAACAAGATAAGAGGCTCTTTTAGTAGATTTTGCTTACTGCAGTAATATTTTTGACATTTTAGGATAAAAGTAATGTTATATTTAAAACCGCAAAAAATAACTAAACTACCTGCTTACTAAACACAAAAAAAACTAAAAATAAGGCAAGAGCCAAATATCAGTTCGTAATTAAGAATATTTACCTACAAGATAACTAAATTGGGAATTATTTAAAAGTTTTTGACGCTTACTGTACCCACTGTGTTCGAGACGCGAATATTAATAACAAGTGTATAAATAAATGATTAAATGTAAACAATTACGTACCACCGCGGTCTCAAAAGTCGAGGTTTTGCTGAACATAATGGCAAAAGATTAATAGATTGTGAGTTCGAATCCCGCACAGTAGGCGTCTGCAGTTTTCAAGTGGTAGGTATAGTTCTCTATCCTCGCTACCGGGTCAAGTTTTCCAACAGGGAGCGGCGATGCGCTGGATTCTCATACATTTGAAATACTTGACTCGGTATCGAGGATAGTATTCTGCATTATCAGCTAAGCTTCCGTGCTTCGGAGGGCACATTAAATTGTCGGTCCCGGCAATGACGGAGGCCTTTAGGCGGCCTAAAAACTCCGTCAACAGTGTTGACTATTTACTCATATAAACGAACGAACGAACCGACCACGGTTTACTGGTGATAGGGCCTCTGAACAAACATTTAAGTCAACCTCTTTCTTCAAATAGTCTTAAAACATGTGTTGCCTTATTAGCTTATCACACTGATACTATCGTATATTATATTTTTGTAGATAATGTCAAAATACAAAAAAACTAATAAGTCAAGGAGTGTGTCAGGATCGTAGCAAGTGGAGATCCGTGGTCTCTGCCTACCCTCATGGTAAAGAGGCGTGATTTTTATGTATGTATGTAGTATGTATGTAATAAATTAAAAACTGTTATAGCGAACAATTGTGACCTAGAAGCAGAGGTTACCTGGTCACGGGAGCAAGTGACAAAGGGCCTGATAAGAAGATGGATAGGTAATTTCATCTACGCAAACATACAAGGGCCTTGCGCAAACAGATTTGGATAAGCAAAGGCGCTAAGAGATTTGAAAAGATAAATGGATCATTAAAATCGACTTTGGTTTTCGGCCACACAGCAGTTTAATGAGGCTGAGAAAATAAAGTTACAGGATCAAAATTAATATCGATCCTCCATAGCTCAAGACAAGATATTTAAAAAAGATAGTAAAAAAAGAGATTGAAAGGGATGCACAACAGTTGTATTGCCAATTTCATTTCAATACATTAATTACAGTAGGAAGTTCGCCTTATCTCAATTCACTGAGTGACCAAGAAACAACTAGTGATGATGAGGCAATTAATTAATCACACTATCTTATATTGGGCCAAAAATAATGAAAATATTAGCTGTAGCTCGGTGCATCGCAAAACCAACAGAGTAAGGCCGCATTCCTCGCGAATCGCTGTTTAACTAGGTGTCATGCGCAGAAGCCTCAACATACCTCAATATAGCATCACCGTCTTATTAATGTTGAATACAAGGAGTAAAGATATACCTATACATATTAATTGGATACATAATTTTTCAATAGGAACATATTAGGCTGTCTGGCTATCTCAAAGAAAGTAACTGGTGCTTGTATGCACTAGATGGATAGCACTCTTTAAGTCATCCGTATCCGCATATATGTCTGCTTAGTCAAACTTCAGCTCAGCTTACTTTGGTACTAGTTATAGCTGTGCAAAATGTCTACCAATACTTTTTTTATTCTCTGATAAAGATATCGGAAGTAATAGATTCTTAAAGTCTAGTCTTCTACGTCCAATAGAGTCAGACTTAAACCAGCACCATTCTTATTATGTTAGCAACATTTTTTAAAAGAACATAAAATTCGTAAACTCTTTACTTTTCATGCCAAGATACAAAGTTCGACAAATATTAGCTACCACTACCAGGCCCCATCCTGCATGACATCATCTACTTGCACCCACATGTGTTACATGTGATTAATAATTAAACAAATATTATCTCGGGGTCTTTACGTCAATTACATAATGCTACTGTTCTGTCTTTGGCCTTTGCGGTGCTTGGTTTGAATAATAATGTGTCTTAACCGAATGGAATCCCGAGGGGAAAAAAACGCACTGACAGACCTGCTAGATGGGTAGCGATAGTGAATCGATCGCCAACAACTGGTCAGCTGCCCCAGCCATGTTGAATTTCTATAATCGCTTTAGAATAGAAACTAAAAAAAATGTATAGGAATTGACATTCGATGACGAAAACTCGAGCGATGAGAATTATGTCAAATCAAAGGTAAAGCGATGATAGAAAGAGAATAGATACGAAACATTTGTCACTTGTCTACGCACCCAGGTTTTGTTGGAACAATGCCATCTACATTGATACGAGTAAGATCGTCAGACCTGAAAGCAATCGGCCCAACACCGGAAAGCCGTGCATAGAACGGAGGAGGCCTACACCCAGCAGTGGGTTGATACGGGCTGAAAATAATGATGATGATAACCCAACCCACCGAATTCGAACCCACGACCTTCGAAAGTCGAAGGCCTAACCCACACGGCCATCACGACTCGAGTTTATGAAACTTTGATAAATAAGTCTGTTAGTCAATCCATGATCCAACAATTTTATATAATTTAGATAAATAGATAGACGAGCCTATGACCGCATAGCAATAGAAACCCAAGGCTATAGATAACGATGTTACATTAATGGCTGGTTAATTGGTACAGATAACTGCAACTCAATTTAGCTATCTTAATGTGCGTAGTTGATAGAATATTGCAGGATTCTGGGAACGGCCGCTTTTGAAACACGCACAGACAATACAAGCGATTCTACTGTACATATAAGTACAAGACAAGACCCTGATATATAGGATAAGTCCCTGATAGTTATATTTCTACTATTTATTCTGAATCTGTGGTTAGGTATACTCAAATATAGAAGTTAGTCTACAACTAGCCTACAAGAAACAGTGATACTGAAAACAAAGCAATTCCCTTAAATCATCCTATTGAATCTACAGATGATTGCTGCACAATTGACGTTAATATGAGTCGTATTTACATTTTGTTTACTTTGTTATGCAGCACATATGAATGATACAGTCGGGAATACAAGTGGATTGAGAAGTGAAGCTTGTATATCAAATACTTTTTATGTAAAACATGTGTGACGGATTACCAAGTTTGTTATGCTCAAAACGTTTTTTGATTAAATTTACAGATTGTACAAATGTTAAAATAAACATTATTGAAATGAATTTTATTTTTCCGAATCGTGTAATAAATTTTAACATACAATCTATACAAAAAAATAGAGAGAAGATATGAATGAAGTGGCCCAAAAATGCCTGAGTTTTTATCCCGGAATTCCCGTTTTCAAGAGCTGAGTAAGTAAGTTCGAATGAGCTAGTGGTTATCGAGCTCGGTGAAGGAAACATCGTGAGGCCTTAAATAAGTTAGACATAAGACAGCTAAATGTTTACCACTCCAGTCGTAATCATGTTTAATATTTGGGAATAAACACCATGACCACAATGAAGTCGCAGCAACGGATACCAACTACCACAAGGCAAAGCCAAGGACCTGTGTCCCTATCTCTCCCAATCTAGCGCATTATACAAACGAGGATGCGCCCCCGCGGAAGACCTGCCACCTGCCACTGCACTTATCACCATCGTGGTTGCAATTTACCACTTGCATTCGCTGCCGGGCGAAAAATAGCACATGGAAATAACAGAGTTAAATTACTATAGCATTGCTATGAGATCTTTGGAAGGCGATAATTGAACATCCCGAAGTTTGTAAGTTTGGTAAATTCCAAGCTGAATAATTGAGACTCAAGACGTTTTTCCAAGGACTGTAAACTTGCACCCTGATCTTCAAGATTATTTTATAATGCATAAGGAGATAGTCAGACGCACATCTCTACATTACGGATACACGGAATTATGCCGAACGACCTTGTCATAGTGATGATCAAGAAGTCAACGAAATTATGAAGGTATGAACTAAATACGCCAAGAAATTAAAAAGAACGATTTTTTTCTACCTATGCATGCGAATAATAGGTTCACGGTGAATGCAGGCAGGCCGCTTCCAATCGAAACAACTGGGTAGGTATCTATGAGGGAGAGTATGTCCAGCAGTGGACGTCCTATGGCTGAGATGATGGTGATGATGATGCGAATATGTTCCACAAGCAGAGCACGGCAGATATAGGCCAGTCGAAGACAAAACAATACATTTGGCAAACGACTAGTTTTGCAACTATTTATTGGCAAAAGGAATGTTAAAATGGAATGTTTATGTCAATGATACATTTTAAAAGATTATTATATTTCTTAATTATTATTATAAATTTTAGACATCATTCAATTCAAATGTAATCTTTTATTTTAATTAATTATTGTATTTATATGTTGTAAAATGTTGCATGCTGATAAGCTGATGATGGAGGACCCTAATTCAATATTTGCACTGTTTAACTATCTGTACCCGTTATCGCAATTAATAAATAAATTTGAATTTGAATTTAAAAGATCATAGGCATCTTTTACTAGCTAAGTATATCTCTTTTGTATATTTATGGAGAAAATAATGCGTAATTGCGTGCCGGTGTCTTGAGTTCACACCTTATGAACGCGTGGACGGCGCACTTTGTCCTAAGATTCGTCTAAATCGTTCTAGATTTCAGTCCTAGACCTAAATGCACATCCGATCAGTGCTCATGAAGATGGAACGAGCGATTGAATCAGACCTATCTCACGTGAGGTGGTATTGTGGGAGTTTGTAATGATCCCTATTATACCTAAGTTTCCTGTCTATTTCTGATATTCTGTTGCTTGATTTAGGTATAGATATCAGAAACAAGAGGACTCAGTGCGAAGGAAGGTACCTATACGTACGTATGCTTGTAAGTATTGCACAATATTATATTACCTACATACCCTAAGAGTAGCATTGATAACCTCCTGACTGTTTATACTTACTTATTTTTTAAGATTTTTATAAGATAAAACCTAGCGAATTCTTGTATATTGTAGGGAAGTCAGCCGTCCCTCCAGCTCCAGAAATAGGGCCGCGTTGGCGTGTGAACGCTCATTGCAATCAGCAGCTGATGCGAGATTATCAATCAGCAACACTGAGGAATGCGTCGCATTGCATCATACAATTTGTATCCTTTGTACCAAGGACAGAGGATGTTTCAGATTACGCCAAGTAGGTTCTTTCTTGATCACCTGCGTTAAGCGAACCTTGAACGTATTGAATTATTCTATGTAATCAAAAGGTAAATGTGAATAGACTTGACTTCTTATTTTCGTATCGATAACTCAACTAAGAAAACATAAAAAAATTTAGACTCACTTGGACCCCAGTAAGTTGCAAGTTCTACGCCTTTCTGTGTAGCTTGAAAGACTTTAATAGACTTGACAAAGTGCATTGGCAACTAGTAGAATACGTCCATCTTTCTCCTGCCCTTATCCCACGCTAAGTGAGCTCGGCACAACATGTTGTTCTCTTCCACTATCATTCGTCAACTCTAAAATCACTCCTCTCTCATACACCACTCTACTATAACCAGTGGAATACATTAAAGCGTCTAATATGCTTGCACGCGATTTTGCGACAACCGCTTTGTCTCCCTGTTGTATTGTAATAATTACAATACACCCAATTGATCTGGTCGCCGTTGCTAGGTTAAAATCAACGAATGCCTAGTCAAACGTACCTACTTAGTGACTTTTGAGGCGCAATTAAAGTACATATTTTTAGCTGCGCGGATTGGCTACTAGGGGGGTTAACGCCAGTTTACCATAGTATTGGATAATGTCTTCGATGCCGATTTTCACAAATGTATGAAAATCCAGTGCAGCGCCTCCCCCTGTAACTTGCATGAACTAATAATTCATACTTGACATGTGAGCGAGGATAGATTACTATACTACGCAAAAACCGCCGGTAACCCTACAATCCATTTGCTGACCGCATCGGTAGGTACGAGTAAGTTAGAAGTTACAATAGTTTTCTGTCATAATTTTTACTTTCAGAAAACAAGAGGGAGAGATATCTAAGATGCCATGATTAGCTATCTTTCGTTACTATCAAGTCTATATTGTCTAATAATCAGGCAATCTCGTTGCAATAAATAAGATAAAGCATAGTAATTACAGACAGACAGGACAGAAATTCAGACAGAAGACTGAAACAAGCGGAGGGAGTTCTTTGCCCTACAACAGGGAAAACTATGAGGCATCTCAGGAATACCTACAAGAGTAGGTACACAGGACTGGAATGGTTTTAAAGAAGACAAGCCATCCTCGATCAGATCTTTATTGAACTCACTTTCAATACAAAACTTACAACCTATCAATACATTTACGACGTTTTATCGCATAAGCTTCAGGAGTAGGTGACCAAGAAAGAACTAGCTTTGCTGAAATGGCCTTTCTATATTTAGGCCTTGTTAAGCCTTTTAAACACAATCTCCAATGTAAACATTTTCATCTAATCATCTCAAAATTATGAAATCCTACTATTCTTCCTCCTAATATTATGAATGTTTGTAAGTATGGATGGATGTTTGTTACTCTTCCACGTAAAAACTACTGATCGGATTGGGCTGAAACTTGGAATATAGGTACATAGTTTATGACCGGGAAAAACACAGGCTACTTTTGATTCCGGTATACCCACGGGAACGGAAACTACAACAAACACCGCAGGGCGTAGCTAGTAATGAATAAAAACTTGATTTTGTACAACCCGCGGGTCGCTCTCATTCAAATTGTCCAACGCCAAGTTAGGGCGTAGCATGTTAATCTCATTACCCTTATACAAATACGCCTTGAAATTCTCCACTTTCTTCCCGTCTATATACATATAGCTGTGGAAACATGTCTCACAGAAGAACGCCGGGTCGAAGGGGACCCGTTCAGAGTGAGTGACGATCCATCGCGCGGCGAATTCGCCACAATTATTGCAGTACAACATTTGGTTTTGGGACACGGCCGTGTGGCACGGGTATGCGGATAGATGGAGTGGGTCCGTAACGTTTAGTAATCGGATCTCGGAGAATTGAAATACGTGCTCGCAGTTACCTTGGTGGAAGTAGACCTGGAACAAACGATATAATGCTTTTTAACTTATGCCGGGTTGCAATATTCAACTTACTAATAACCGTGGATCTGTCGCCATAGTAATATTGTTATCTGTTAAAGTGTCCTACATTTTTTGTTGTCTAAACAAAGTTGCAATGGCGATCAATCTACGATCATTCGTAAGTTTAATATTGAAACCGGACGCTAGCCAATAAAACAATTATTTTTAAGTTTTGATAAACACCTTACCTTAAGGTTGTATGCGTCAAACTAGCGCTACCGCCTATTTTATTTTATTATTACGTTAAATAAAGGAATTAAAAAAAACTGAATGTACAGTTTGTGAAACCATAAGCTATTTTTTTAATACCTCTGTAATAGTTTTATTTTGTAAAGCTTAGGAAGAGTAGCGAAAACAGAGTTCGATGGCCACCAAGTGCAAATTACATAATAATTTATCCCGGTATTCCCACGAGAACGAGAACTACGCAGGTGAAACCGAAAGCCACTACTAGTGTATAATAATCATGTACCTAGTATAGTACCTGGACGAACAGCGAGCGTGCCGCCGAGAGAGACAAAAAATGCAGTGAATTCATAGTTTGGTAGTACGAAATTCGGAGCATCAAGTTTCCGGCCATACAAAAAAGCGGCACGCGATGAGGGACAAAAGATATAACGCTTATCTCTTTTACTCACATGAGTGTTGTATATATTCTTCTCTGTTTTTGTGTGAATGAGAAGCGCTCTATTTCTTACTTTCTCTAAGATAAAGAAAGAAAGAAAGAAAGAAAGAAATAAAAGGTTTATTGACAACACACACAAAAATGGTACAAATCAAATATACAAAGACGGCAACAAATATTAAAACAAAAACGTAGGTAACTAAGTAAGCAAGTACCTATGGGCACTCTGCCTAAGGGCGTTGTCAAAAGGTCCAGACTCAGCTTTATGCTAGCTTCACGAGGGGGTGCCAGGTGAAGAAGCGCTGGTAGATAATAATATTGACATACCTCTGGATGCGCGAGTCGGATATGTATCTGGTCGAGCGTGGTGCCGGCCATGTCCCTGACGGGGAAAGGGCCGAGCCCCCGGCGCTCCGCGAAGTCCCGCAGCACGCGCGACGTGTCGTGGCAGCCCGCGCGCGTGTCCACGTAGAACACGTTGTTTATAAACATGAAGTTCGATGGAAACGACTCCTGGAATATACAAGGATATACTACATCTTCTATTGTATCATGATTTCAACTAATTAAATATCCTTGGACATTTCACACAGCGTCAGCTAGTCCCAAGCTAAGCAATTTAATGCTTGTGTTACGGTAAAGTAAGTAAGTTCGTATGAGCAAGTGAGCAACTCTGGTGACGGAGTTTTTACGGAGTTTTGTGTTACGGTAACCAGATGACTGATAAACTACTTATACATCTTTTTGTAAAAACACCCAGACTCGAGACAAATATTTGCAGATCATGCAAACATTTCTCCCGTAGCAGGAATCGAACCCGCAACCTCTGCGTCTCAGGCGAGCCTTCGCCCACTGTGCCACAGAGGTCGTCCTAATTTAGATTGTCATTATGTTAGTAAGTAGATTAAATGATCTTTATTATTTTTTCGCAGTAGGAGGCCACTTGAACTCCGTTCTCGGTGGTATATTACATTATATTATAATATATTACATTCAATACTAGCTTACTCGCGAGCGACTTTGCTCGCGTGGTACCTCGATAAAACATAGCCTATGTTCATTCAAAAAGTCCATGTTACACATCAATGAAAGAATTTTTGAAATTGGTTACCCCAAAAGTTCCCGTTCTCTTAGGAATACTGGGATCAAAATTAGCCTATTCTATAATCCAGGGTATAATAAGCAATCCTGGAACCTCATTTAAATCCGTCCAGCTGTTTGAGCCTAAATGAGTAACAAATACACTTTCACACTTACATACTTACACACACACAAACTTTCACCTTTATAATATTAGTGTGAATAGTGTGATGTGATAGTATAGTATGGATATTATGTATGTATATAAATGTATTCTCCGTGTTACCTTAGTAACCCATTTGACTCACCCACTTCAGCGCAGGCCTATTAGCATTACCTACATATAAATACCTCCTGTTTACTTTTTTTATTTTTATATTATTTTCCTTTTTGTACTATTCTGTGTCTATTTAAGTTCTTCTACTTTGTAAACCTTTCCATCTGTGCTGTAATGTGTGTGTGTCAATAAAGTCTTTTAATCTATCTATCTATCATAGTACAGTATGGGTACGTATAAAGCCGGGGTCTGGTGATCATGACGCACAACGCTGCGGTATGCGTTGCCGGACACTCAATCATATGAAAAACGTCGAGAATGTTCTCTTGTTCCGTCGCAGTATGCGTCAGCGGCGAGGGGCAAGCGCGTGACGCTGCGTTGCGGCGCATACCGCAGCGTTGTGCGTCATGATCACGAGACCCCGGCTTAAGTATTCCCCGTGTTACCTTAGAGTTGGCCGGCGGAGGCAGGTTGGGATGTTCGGACATGTCGAGCCTGAGGTCCAGGTCGTTCCGGCACACGATGCGGTCCCGCAAGGCCGTCAGCAGCTGTCGCCCCGACACCATCACGTCGCAGTTGAACACGGAGTGACGACCGCGGACCTGACATTCAAACGAATAAGGGCACGTTCAATTGGCGGTCTCAAATCAAATCAAATCAAAAAGGTTTATTTGTAACTAAGAATTAAACACAAAATAATGGTTTAAAAAAATACTAAGTAATTGGTAGGTAATTGCATTATTGTTATTGTATAGTATCTAGGTACTACTATTTCCTCAAATATTTTGTTGCGGCCAAACCTAATTTTTAAGACCTTATGTACCAACTTGAAACAATAATAGATCGATCAGTTACAAAATGGTCCCAACTCAGCTTTTGCAAATTCTAAAAAAAACCCGCGCTGGTTTTCTGTTGGGCTCGGCTTCAAATTGGCGGTCACGGATTTAACTTGGCGGTCACGGCTTTAACTTGGCGGTCCCGGATTTAAGTTGACAGTCCCGGATTTAAGTTGGCGGTCCCGGCTTTAAGTTGGCGGTCACGGCTTTAACTTGGCGGTCCCGGATTTAAGTTGGCGGTCCCGGATTTAAGTTGGCGGTCCCGGATTTAAGTTGGCGGTCCCGGATTTCAGTTGGCGGTCCTGGCTTTACATTGGCGGTGCCGACTTTAAATCGCGGTTAAACCATGATTTAGTCGGCCTATAAACTCCGCGTCCTTGGCACTATCTAGCAAAGATATTTTTTTGTAAAATAAGAATAAAATATTATTTTGTATGTTACCAAATTAATTGTCACCTTTTGCTACTACTGTCAAGTTACACTATCACTATACATTATGATAGTGGCAATTCGGAGTATCGCAAAAGCTCAACTTAACTAACTAAAAATGTTGCTGTCCCTTTCATAGCGATGGGAATAAAAAGGATGGCATTTAGTTTAGTTTCGCTGTGACACTCCGAATTGCCACTAATATCCACTCACATTGTTAATGCCGTCTTGCCGCGAGCACACAAAGGGTCGGTATACGCGCACTCGGTACAACAAGTCCTTCCCGGGCTCCAAGTCCAGGGGCTTATTGTGTTCCTCTATGGTTTTTTTCGGTTTTGGTCCCGGCGCATTATCCTATTTAAACATAAACATGATTTTTGCAATTTTCTGTTGTGTGACTTCTTGGGAAGTCGTTAAGAATCAAATTAGGCTGAACCCAAGACTCAGGCCTTTACATTACCTATTTACTAGATGATCTATACCGATATTTTTGTACCTGATTCTGCAATGTGAGGAGTCTAATGCCTCTGTACTTCAATTTCCTGGGGAACATTTGGTTAATATCACAAGTAACCCTGGTTTTTAGCTTTTTCAAAGTGTGGAGCTTAGCATTCTTTGGTATTTCTACAATGCCTTGTTCCTCTTCTCGCAGTGCCACTGCTGCAGAGAGAATGCCAGGGGTCGGCCGTTGAGATGCCATCTCCATTTCACGACCAGTCAATAGGTGATTTGGACTAGAATTTATAAAATGATTAAGGAAAACTTTTCACTCTACAATAAAATTTATACTGCAACTAAAAGAAATATGAAAAAGTATGCTTGTTTGTCTATGTTTTGTATATTTTTAAACATGCTTTGCCCGCGTGGATGTAACCAGGATAAAAAGTAGCCTATGTGTTATTCCAGGTCATAAACTATGTACTTAAGTAAATTCCAAGTTTCCACACATCCATACCTACAAACTTTTGTGTTGTTAATATTTTTTGATAGATATTTCAACTTTCTTCTTACCTGCAAAATGCCAACTCTTTAGCATACTCTTCATCAGACAAACCAACAAACTCTTGACAGGCTTTTTCTTGGAAATTCTTCAGATTAGCAGTATTTTCTGGCCGCCCAAATATTGGGAACTCTTCAAAAACCTTTGGTAAATTAGAAGCAATTATAGGCTTAGTGACAATTTTGTTTGAAACTTTATGCCATTCTGGACCTGTTGGTTCAGTGAATATCTTCACTTTTTTGTACTTTTTGAATCTTCTTGATTTCTGTGTATACGGAGGAAGTTTAGGAACTTTTGGTTGTTCTTCAGTTGTTGTTGATTCATTTGGTGGTGAATTATGTGGGTCTTTCGTTTTACTGGATGTACTTGCAAAATTTATTGTCTCGTCGTGTGTGTCAATAGAAGTGTTCCTGTATTGTTTGAACCTTTTTGATTTCTGTGTGAAAGGCGAAAGTTTAGCTACTTTTGGTTGCTTTTTAGTTGTTGTTAATTTACTTGAAATAGGTGGGTCTTTTGCATCACTGGATGTACTGGCAATATTTCTAGTCTTGTCTTGTGTGACAACTGAAGTGCTCACAGTAGGTTTTACATTTAATTTACTTTTTACCCTAGACAATTTTGATAAAATCATACCATCTTTCAATCGTTTTAATTTTATATTTTGAAGTATAACAATATTTGGAGCCGCACCTGAAAAGAAAAAAAAATACATTTTATGTAGGTATGCAACATAATCTGCCCGTTCCACATTGTTGCGAGAACCAAGAGCAACACGAGAGAATGTAGTAACAGTAATTACACAAATAGCATCAAATCAGCTTTTTTTTGAATAATTTGAAATAGTTAGGAGAAAAAAAAAGTTTGTCTTTACTAAGTAAATAATTTAAAAACCTGTAGCTGCACTATCTCCCATTCTAAAATTCGTAATCCTATTCGCTCTGAGAGTAATTTAAAATTTAGATAAAGTTGAGTTAATTCAAGTAAGTTCACAGAACAGGATTTAATGAAATCAATTTTTTTTTTTTTTTTTTTTTCAATGAAAACAAACTGAAAACTGAATGAAATTACTGAAAAATTAAACAAACAAGCTGAAGCACACAGCACAGCACAGACTAAAAACTCAGAAAAGTGAAGTGAAGTGACATCGACATGCATGACAGATCAAATGATGCCACTTTTGTAAAAAGTTACGCAGGCTGCGTTCCGATTCGCGCTTATATCGATAATTTCGCTCACAAAACCGTTCCGAATCACCGTGAGCGCGTCTACAAGTAATAATGAAACGTCATCAATGACGTCATAACCGCCGCCATCTTTCGCTCACAGTGCCACCGCTTCGATGCATGGTCGGTGTGAGCATCCTGTCAAAATAGTAGTTTGTGTTTTGATTTCTGTTGTTTGTGGTAGTCAATAAAATACTCTTTAAAATTTATTCATTTTGTAAAATTGTACTGTGTTTGCCTCGTTAGCCAGATCAAATTCCCCATCATAAAATAGCAAAAAAGCAGATTTTATCCGTCGTTATGCCTCCAGTAACTACCAGTATGTTTGTAAGCGTGTCGTGAGCGCGCTCAAAACCGTTCCGATTCAAATTGGTCCACAAACGTCAATATCGCGCTAAATCGATTCGGAACGCCAGCCGCTTTCTTCGCTCAGAGCGATATTATCGCGAATCGGAACGCAGCCGCAGTCACGCACAGTGAGTACAGTAGTAGCTAGTAGCCACCCAGCCAAAGAAAAAGTAAAGTGAATTTTCGTCCACGTCATCTGTCTGTTCTCCTGTCTGTCATTGTCATGTCATCATCTGACATCTGACTGACTCCTGCAGTCCTGCCTGGCCCTGTCATAACAAACTAATTTCCTTGTTTGCCGATTCACGGATTTACACAGATTCACAGTTCACACCGAAGTTTTTGAACATTTTACAGCATGCTAACCCTTTGGAACCTATTCGAAGCCTCTCTTCTATGTCTCAACGCTGTGTGCGTACTTCATGAAGAAAGATTTATGCAAAAGAGTATGTACAACGTTTGATGATGTTTTATCCTACATCCGAACTTCTTCTGTACCTAATCATCCTCCTACTACGGACTTTAGGACTTTTCGAAATCCGACCACCATCGGAAATTGACCTATTGACCCGACGTAGTTATTAGTTCTACTCAGAAGCAGCAAATATTTTTAGTACTTATTTATTTAGGTACCTACTTACTTACATACAATGGTCAATACGTGTGGGGCTGACTAGCCGCGGGTTTGCTCACGATGTCAGTAAGTTTCCTGTGGATATGGCCAGCTAAGCTGAGAGGATGGTTTAGGTGCTGGGCAAGCCTATTCCATCTCAACAATGGCTCAGGCACTACAGTGTTAAGTGTAGGCAAAGCTTGCCTCCTGACTCTGTATAAATCATCTAGTAAAGATGTAAAGGCCTGAGGTTTTTTTTTCTGACTGGTATGAATTTATGTTGGCTCATTATCATATAAAGATATTTGTTTCAGTGGGATGGGGAGCGAATACTCAAAACCAAGGATTTACAGATCAATCTTCAGTTAAATTCCAGATATTGAACTTAGTACGATCAATTCGGACAGTAACTCGAAGTAAGTAAACCTAACCTTTGAAAGAAAGAAAATAAAATTATGTGCTTTATGTAAGTCTAAGTGATTATTATGGTTGACTTCACAATTAATACATTTTACAGTAGATATATATTATAACATGAGAGTAGTACGTAGTAGGGCATGTAAACCGATTAATCGATTAACCGAAAAACCGATTAACCGACTGAATTTACGTCGGTTTTTTCACCGGTTTTTTATGGCAAAATAACCGGGTTTTCGATTTTTTTTTGAGTATTAATAAATGACAAAGCTAGCTCTTAAGAGCGGTCAACCCGGCTCACTTTTCATACAAACGCTCGTACGTGATTATGCCGTTGTAACAGATCTTTCTTTTAAACTTTTGGACTAATAGGTATCTTGTGCACTATATCTAGGTTTCTATTGAAACTAAAAATCAAAATTTTGAGAAACAAATTCAGTATAAGCTTCCAAAAACCTGCTTTTAGCATAAATTTTACCTGAACTTTGGCCGTTCATAATGTACTCATAAATTGTAAACGTAAAGAAAATATTGTCATAGAAACCTTGCAAATTTTATGGAGATTCTAAATGACTAATATTTATTTTACAAACTTGTAAGGCTTACTGAAAAAAACGTATTTCCTGAAACACTTTTTATGAAATTTCCGCACACTATTTTTCGAGTGAGCGAGTGAGCGGCGAAATTACCTACGGAATGCCGAGCGCTGAGGCGCTATCTCTCATTTTTCGCTTTGCTTCTTTTTCTAGCATTGCGCTGGATGAAACAACAAGCTTTTCAGCTATGCCCGCGTCGATGATAGACCCACCGGGAAGGGCCACCTTAACGACGGAATTTGATCTGAAATAATCAGCATGATACTTAAATAAAAAACTGTTACTGTACCTACTGTTTTTAACCTTATTTGAATAAAGGAAAGACGAATACTACTTTACTTAAGTAAGAGAAAGAGAACGTTTTAATACTATGCCAATAAAAGTGAATAAAAACTTAGGCCTTTATATCTTTACTGGATTATAATAAATAATAATAAATATCCTTGGATGGACATTTTACACACACAGCGTCATCTAGTCCTAAGCTAAGCAATTTAATGCTTGTGTTATGGTAACCAGATGACTGATATACTACTTCGATACATTTTTTTGTAAATACATAGATACTAGACAATATATGAAACACCCAGACTGGAGACAAATATTTGCAGATCATACAAAAATTTGTCCCGTAGCGGGGATCAAACCCGCAACTTCCGCGTCTCAGACGGACTTTCACCGACTGCGCCACAGAGGTCGTCTGATGATTAATACAGAGTCAGGAGCAGGCAAGCTTTGCCTACACTTAACGAGACACTATAGCGCCTGGGACATTGTTAAGATGAAATAGGCTTGCCCAGCACCTAAACCATCCTCTCAGCTTAGCTGGCCATATCCACAGGAATGACAATGGTCAATACGGGTTTCCTCACGATGTTTTCCTTCACCGTTTAAAGCTCGAAGTGCATAAAAAATGTTTCGACACGAAAAGTCCATTGATGCCGGATTCGGCCGGTCGAACTCACGACCATCGGATCAAAAGTCGAAGTATTTATCCACGGCTTTTTTAATCATCATATTCAGCTTTTTGTGACCCACTGCTGGGCATAAGCCTCCTTCCATAACCGCCAATCAGCTCTACTTTGGGCTTTGGGAGGCATCGGAGACATTAGTCATAACCTTAGTCTTGGACATGTTCATCTTTAGGCCCACACTGAGAGAAGCCTGGTGTAGTTCCTGCACCATTAATTGCAGATCTTGCATATTTTCGCTAACTAGGATTAGGTCGTCCGCGAAACGAAGGTGCGACAAGAAGACTCAATTTATATTAATACCTCTCTTCTCCCAATTAAATAATTTAAAAATGTCCTCTAAGACTGCTGTAAACAACTTAGGTGAAAGAGTATCTCCTTGTGGCATGCCTCTCTTTATCGGGATTGGATAAGGTCATGTAATCGGACTTGCATGGACGCAGACTCGTATAAGTTTTGGAGGAGAACTACATATAAAGCGTCAACGTGACAGCGATGAAGTGAATGTAAACTTCATCGCTGTCACGTTGACGCTTTATATGCTTTTTTAATAAAAACTAGTAATGGAATAAAACTTGGTAACTATTAGAACTCATCATGTTGTATTTTATTACTTTATTCGAGTCAAAGTGATTCATTGAAATATTTAAACTTCAACAAGTTAATTTAATTGGTGCTTCCTAATTAAAATATTAAGTTATTTTTATTAAAATGTATTGTTTTATTTTGTTCTAAGCCATCCATTAAAAAAAACCGGAAAACCGGTTTTTAGCCGGTTATTGAAAAATAAAAATCGAAAAACCGGTTTTTATAAACAACCCGGTTTTTACACGCCCTAGTACGTAGGTACTCTGTCTCTGTAGTGTCAGTAAGTAAGTTTAATTGCTTGTTCATGAAATCTAAGAAACATTAAGGGATTCTTATATGTCATAAAGTAATTTTAACATTTTTGTTAATATATTGTCATCACAGTGTTTATTATGCACAATATGAAGTGTATATTAAACAAAAATCGTTTTGTTTCAGTTCCGTTGATAATCCTGAATGTCCTGACAATAATATTTAAACTATTGCTTGGATGAAAAGAATAGTTCATAATGACTCACCTTGTCACCTCTAAGTTAAATGTTTTATTAAATATAATATTGTAAGACTTTTTAATATATTTCCATGGTATTTTTATTTTTCACTTTGATTAATTTGACCTCAATTTACCTAGTATAGATAGGTACCTACCTACTAATCTGAACATTCCATACAATATTTGAATTACATGACTAGACTGAGGATAGTAGACCAATCACCTTTAGTAAACCCCATTTCTTGGCCTATCCTAGCAAAATCAAACGATATTTAACCCTAGAAAGATAACCTACGTCGAATCGACGTGTCCGATTTTGAAAAATTGTTATTTCTCTTTTGTGTTTCGCGGTACTGCATTCATTGTTCGTGCCATCTCAGTTGACGTGGAGAGCTAGCCAAGGATGCACGTGTCGCTCAGGTAAGTGCAATACTTTCGTCAATATTTACCTACCACACGTCGAAGTGACGTATGGTTATCTTTAGTGTAACTTTTTGGACTAGAGTGAGTGTGGGATGTTATAGCTTTATTTATGTCAAAAGTATATTTGTATTTATAAGATTTTTTATTAGTTTCAGGATATGATAAAACAACATTATGGCGTCATACAAACGAACCAGTGATGAAGAAATCTCGCGGTTATTGCTGGAAATAAGTGACGAAGAGCCTTTGTTGTCGGACAGCGAATGTGAAGAGAACTTACTGCAGGACGAAGTACAAAGTGACGTCGAAGATGCTGAGTTGAGTCCTCCACAATTGCCAAATACTTAGGAAACTGATCCTGAACTCCTGACAATGTACAACAACAAGACAACTGCAAAAATCCCATTTGTGGAGATCAAAAGTCTACCACCTGTCCTAACTGCCTTTGAGGCCAAAATTTATAAAAAGTGTTATTATTTAGAGTTCCTCATATTGTTAAGAGTACAAAACGTTGATTTTTAGAAGTTTATTTTTCAAAACATAAGACTGGTAGAGATAATACCTCATGTTTAAGTTTTTTATGGTAAGAAATACCACGTTTAGTTTATCAACAATTTTTTAATAAACATATGATTCAAACTCTTTGTTTTTCATTAATTCTCTATATACATAAGTAAAATTTACAAATAAATATAGTTCTAAATCTTAATCTGCAGAAATGTTGAAATTAGGGCTATCCAAAGATGCACACGTCGAACCGACGTAGGTTATCTTTAGAGTATGGTAAAATAAGGTTATCTTTCTAGGGTTAAAAAATATCACTAACCTTGAGGTCAAGGCCTTATTAATTAATTCAGCTTTGGGTTGAAGCCAAATGAGCCTAATTTGTGCTTCGGTTGCTTTGGGTTGAAGCCAAATGAGCCTAATTTGTGCTTTGGTTGCATTTGGCTTTATGATAACTAGTGCCGCACCATGCTCTTTGGCCGCACGGCCGGCGACGAAAATAAGTAGTTAGGTAGGTAGACTTCTTCTTTTCTATATAGGTCATGGATGTATTACAGGCTTCTTCTTAGATGTAGGTACCTACTTATGTTGCATAGCGACGGTGAAGTACCAAGAACTTCTATCTCAAAAAGTGCTACTTTACAGGAAATGAAAAAAACGTTTCACGCTTTTATTTCAATACTTTTTAATATTGTTTTAAATGTTTTTATTGTATAATTATATAACAAAAGTGATGGAATGTCTTATTTTACTGTGACATTTCGGGATTTTGAATTAGATGTAGATAGGAGAGATTGCTTCCAATATGAGACAAAACTTGTAATAATTCTGTAGATAGAGGATATTTCGGTTAGTATTTATTTAATTTATTTATTATTTTACAGTGTTAAACCACACTTAGGTATTGGAAATTTCATTATAAATGAAAAATCTTACTAATAGATCCTACTCCTGTAGATGGCGCTCATCGGTGCTTTAACCGATACAAAAATCATCTTACTAATAGTTTCAGGCCTCGGCTTAGAGGGTCCGTAGCCTAGTGGTCAGGCAGCTCGGCTTAAGAGCGATCGTTTGTATCTACGCAGGTTCGAATCCTGCCGGAGCCTTTAACTTTTAGTAAGATTTTTCATTTATAATGAAAGTATTTATTTAGTTTTTTTTTTTTTTTTTTTTTTTAGTTATTTAGGTTCAGTACAAAATTATTATACCGTAGGTAAAAGTTTGTAGTAGGGTCAAGTCAAAATCAGTAGATCAGTGGGGTACATACAGCGGATATCACTCAAAACAGGCAGACCTTGTAGTTTTAGCTGTAATGTGTTACTGAATAAAGAATGCCCCCCGATTATATTTAAGGCTTTCTCGTGAAATGCTCACGCGGCTATGTGGGGACAGGAGGTAGTCACTTTTCGTCCAGTGCGTGCCAAAAATTTATAAACGCGCGTTGGTGGATCTTTTGTTTATATTTTTTAAAGGACTGTAAATCTAAAAGTTGTTTTGCTACTATTTGAACATGTTTGCGTGACATTAGATGACATTATTAGAGTCCACCTTGTTGGTTTAATCGTTAAATTTTCGGTTTTTTTTTCTAAAATGACTGTAAGGTTAACAGTGGATCAGATCTATGTACTGTGTACCTGTTCCACTTATTTACATGTACAACAATGCTAATAAATGATCATCTTGTGATCAAGATGCTATCATCAGTTATTAAAAGTCCACTAATGGACATTAAGGCATTAAAGTATACATTTCTAGAACATTTGCGATTCACTTTAAATTTCGACATGGGTATAGTTTTATGTAGGTATGTGCAGGTACTGCACGTCATGAAGTGACTGATCGGTATGGGGATACTTACTTCTAGTATCGTGTGTCACTTGTATGTTTAAGATAATGATAATAGGGAATTAATAACGTAAATTTTGCGTTCATCTTTAGTAATACGAGCTTTGGTAAGTACATCACCTTCAAAAAATACTAAAATGTTTATTACCCATAAAAACTCCTAGATTTATTGTGTACTACGTTGTGATTCAGTGTAGACCACCATGTTATAACTGTTAACATTTAGTGTTTGGACTCTGCTATGTAGGAGTCGAAAAAAAAGCAGTCTTTTTAATCAAAATTTTCTTAATAAGAAAATGCCACTGTCTTATGAAAAACAGAACCATAATGTGGCTCCTATGCTCCCAAGTGGCTTTTAGGTACACAGTGAATCAAATATGGGTTTTTTATAAAAACCAGTCGACCCGTTTTGTATTTTACGTTCCAAAATGACAAATTTCCTTAAAGAAGGCTAATGACACTATGCATTAGCCAAATTTAAAGTAATTCCGTCTTACAGTTTTTGAGCTATCGAAGACAAAAAAAGTGATCCACTGTAGACCACTTGACCCTAAATTATTTGTAAAGTAAACATTAAATAGTGATTACATTTACCTTACTTATAGATCCACTATAAAATATGATTTAAGCTTAAACAACACTTTTTCACTATTAGCCATCGAAACTAGTTACAACTTGCCAAACACGGGTCGGGTTGCAACGTTACTAATTTTACTTCAATCAATAATAAACAATATTAACTTCATCTCTTTCTAAAGCGATTTGACAATAATAATATCACCATGTCTTCTCTCCAGAGTAAAATAATACTGAAAATTGCTGTAAGGTGAAGACGTCATGCTTGTAGATAGCAGTTATTGGCAGCAATAATATTGTGACTTAACTTAGAAGGTATTTTCAGAGCTAAATATTTTAAAAATTAAGAACATATCAGTCCTGGTGTCTTCACGAGTATGTGAGGTGACTAATTCTACGTTCGAAAATGCAATAAAAAAAAAAACGTAAAAAGTGAGATAGGAGTTCTTGGTACTTCACCGTCGATAGGTAGATTACACTACTCATTTTACGTGACTCACATCTCATGGCGGCTCCTCACTTGGCTTAGCGTATTCGTGAGTCGATATTGTTATGTTTGCCTCAAATAATCAAATATTTCAAATAGGTACCGTCAAATACGTCATCCACACATGGACTTGTACCAAACTTGTACGGGCAAATCAAATCAGATGCCTTATTTTATTCCTTTGATGTGTACCTAATCAAAAACCAACAAGTTGACGGAAACGCTTATTCGTTTTGCGTTGTTTGCCATATTCGTGCAACTAGAGCAAATACAATCAAATAGACCGTCTACACATTGCTGTATTTGGACAAATTAATGCAAATACAAACACGATACGCCAAGTGAGGAGCCTCCATAAAAAATTACGCTCGTTTCCCCTTAGCCTTTATCGCACACATTTTAAGCTATTATAGCTATTTTGTAATGTTATTTTAAGTTGAAATAAATAATTGTCAAATTGTCTAATAGCTGTTGCTATCTTTTTTCATTGCCCTATGAGTAACAAGAAAAAAACATTCTTTAAAGCTTTGATATATTGACAAATCTTTATGAATACTCTTCCCTTGTTACATGTGTCCCGTAAAGAACACAGCCAGCCACAGAATACTAGGATGCTAACGCTTAAAAGAAATAACTTGGTTTTCAACGCGCGTGTGAGGGATTAAACAATTATCCAAATAGTGGAAGAGTGGAATATTGGAAATAAGTTGGCAGCACTAGAAAAAAAAACAGCTTTTGAGTCTGTGGCCTAAATAAAATCTACGTCGCCATTTAAGTTTTCTGTCTGTGGTGTGGTTGAACTTTGTCAAAGACAAAAGTGGGCAAAACGCCGGTCTTCTTTTCCGCTCCGAAGCGTCTAGTTTCTACGCGGAATATTGGTGAATTATGGCAGCAAATAATTATTTTGGGTTTACTCATGGAGGAACCCAATACGGGTAAGTTTTTACATATTTGAAGTAATTCAAAACTGATAAAGTCCGAGAGAAACGGGTGTTCAAGACGGGTGCGACTAAAGTGCCTTGTGCTCGTGTTTGACCTAATCAAAATGGCGTCTCGAAAGTATCGATCGTGGTACTTTGCATTGCAGCAGTGCGATCAAGAGAATGTAAGGAGGTTGGTGATTTTTCAGCGCCGCCACTGCAAGTGCTGCATACGGCGGTCAGACTGGGTACGCCGTAGCACCTGCGGCTACCGCGGCTACGTACGGAACACAACGCGCCGCCGCGACAGGCTACGACACAGCGTATCAGGCGGCAGCAGCCACTCAAGGTATGTATCTTCCCCATTTCAGAGTATTTCTGGAATTGTAAACACTTCGGCTCTTGATTTTGTGGCCAATAACACGTAATACGAAAATAACATTAAACATGCTTATTACGGCATAAATTGAAAAATCGATAACAATGCGCATTGTATGGTCCTAACTCAATTACCTACATAGTGGATAGAGATAAATCCGAAGGTACGGTAGATGTACCTACCTACTAAGGATTTTTGTGGATTGTTCTATAGAGTTCAAATAACGGGACTAATTCATGGTTCAATGACCATGACTCATCTACAAAAAAATAACAAGTACTGTAAACTATGGTTGAATATCCAGTCTTACCATCGTAAACAATCAGTGTACAGTACAGTTATGTTGACAGATATGGCTCAGTGAATCAGTCGCTTGATGAATACAAATAAAGTACCTACTTACTGAAAACATATTTTTCTGACTACGAAAACTGATGTTTGTAGGTACTCATACCCTACCTACCTTTCAAAACCAAAACAGGATCACAACTGTAGCATCCCAAGAGAAAGGCAGCTAGCTTTATAGCAGAAAAATATGTCTTGATACTTCAAATATCTATTATGAAAGCAAGGTTTAACAAAAGCGCAAGAGCGAAGAGAGATGAAAGATAAATTATTTTCTATCTATCTATCTACTCAGCCGGTGACACCCACTGCTGGGTAAAGGCCTCTTCTGTATCACGCCACTCTTGGCGGCGTTGTGCCAGCCGGATCCATTGTTCTCCTAGCTCCCTCGCAATGTTTAGATTAGTTTAGTTTAAAATTATTATTAATTAGTTTTGTTATTTATTTTTAATTCTATAGGCTTTTTAATGATAGCGTAACAACAATCTACATACAGTCCTTATAATTAAAATTGATGATAATGATCTTCCAGGCTGATTTCGGCCACAGCAACTTAACTTTTATTATACAGAAGAGAGACGGCTTGGTTTAAGTACTTTAAATTTGCTCATCAGTCTGGTTTGGTATCAGATCATCTGATTCTGATGAACAGTATAGTTATGCCGGCACCACACATTAGCTTCAACTTGGTTCCAACATTAGAATGGCCAATGGCAATGCTCCATTTGTGTCGAATAACTGTAAACGAATCATTGCCATTGGCCATTCTAGTTGGAACCAAGTTGAAGCCCATGTGTGGTGCCGGCATTAGATAGTTTGCTAGAACAATCTGTGTGCCCCAGCAGCGGCGGCTGCGCACGCGCACGCGCATGCGGCGGCGGCGGCGGCCTCAGCGTACGACGCCAGCAAGTCCGCGTACTACCAGCAGGCCGCGGCCTACCCCACGCCCGCGCCGCCGCAGCCGCAGCCCACCTACGACGCCTCCGCTGCCAAGCCTACCTACTCCACTACTGCCACCTACGCTCAGGTTCGTTTCTTTATCTTCATCATTTTACCAGCAGCTGTAAGCATTATATTTCAGTTGACAGCCCCTTAGCCAAGTATCCTAATTAGTATCTTTTGTGGATGAATCTAAATACATTATGTTCATTCTAAGCCCTTAATTTAGCATCATAGAATAGTTTACCAGACTTTTAGCATGACAATGTTCACACTAGAAAAATAAATGAAGAGTAAAAGTGTATTTAAAATATGGAAGGATGGCAAGTTTTTGGTAAAAGTTTTCATTGATCTTCATGACATGAGTCAGGATTGTAATATGATAGAAAATTTTGTTTTTTACACGTTTTTTACTGTGCAAAATATTGTCATGCTACTGAGTATTCATCTTGTCAGATTCACCACTCAATGCAACCTTCAATGCCTGTCAGTTTGCTAAATTTCCAGTGAACATGGCAACTTGATCTGTTTGTCATAGATACATTGTAGTCAGCTACTACCTACAACATCTACATCAGTACATTTTCTGACCTATAACCCAAATTGATATTGAATAGTGAAACTGAAAGCTGTCTAGATACTAAAATGAGGTCGCTGCTGTGTTATTCTCAACTGAGTTTTTCCAATAAAACCACATCAACTGCAAATGTCAATAAAGATTGGAAGTATGCCAATGTTGATAATAACAGGAAGCTTGTATTGATACATTTATTGCTGAGACTTATTTCAATGTATGTGTTTATTCAGCTATCTTAAAGCTTACTAAGTAGATTTAGTATAGCACTAAATAATAATAATATGCTTGCTTGGAATTTAATAAGCAAGAGCACAGCTAGTTTTGTGATACCTACTCTTTTGCGGCTAACTTTTTTGTAGCAAAATTACATTCATTTTGTCACAGACTAACAGTGGATGTTCTCAGGTAATAGATAGTTAACGTAAACTGTTTGTAAATATGCATACAGTTAAAAAAATGCAGTTTTATTTACCTCACTGTATTCTGCTTTCATTTGATATAATATAAAATTTTCCGTGGTGAACTATGAACTAGATTCCAAGTTTTTTCTAAACATGCTTTATCCCAATGCTATGCTGCAATCTATGGTTCTCAAATGTTCTGGTTTCTAATATTTTTTGAAAGCTTTCATTAGGCTTATGAAGGTAGATTTGTATGTATGTGTATGTCGTCGCGGGTCCTTGTAGGCTGGTCAAGTGGACTCGCTCTGTACTGATGCGTGTGTCGTGTCCAATAGAACTTGATCTGCGTGCAGGGCGGCGCGCGCTCCACTGGCGCGGCCAAGCCCGCGTACGGCGGCGTCTACACCGCCACCACCGCCGCCGCCTCCTACCAGCCGCAGCCCTACCAGGCCTCGCAGCAGTCGCAACATCAGACTAAACGTGAGACAAAACACACATGTACATACAAACACATAACAATATATAACATGCACCAGCAAACTGTTGGATATGATGAAACTTGATGACGAGTCCTAGAGGTCACTCTTCGCAGTTGCTTGCGCGTTGACGTCGAGTTATTCGACGCTCCGCGCGACGCGACTGCGTCTGTGGGCTCTGTGACGACATGGCAATCTGATCCATTACATTATTGCAAAATAAATTGATAAGGCGACAAAATGGCTTGCTTTAGAAATTAACACAATTCTTTTTAAAATGAAAAAATCTGTCACATTACAAAATTAAAAGTAGCATAAAAGAGTAGGCTTTGAAAAAGTTGCACTGACGTCTTGCAATGGCGCGTGCATGCCAGTTACTCGAATGAAATAAAACGTGTATTCTGTGCAGAGCAAGCCTCAAGCCGCGGCAACACAGCTTATGATACCGCTCTGTATAACGCAGCCAGCATGTACGTCGCGCAGCAGAGCAAGGGCGGCGGCGGCCCGCCCTCCACCACCACCTCCGCGTTAGTATACACCAGCCTCCACTCTGCCATCCGTCCTGCCCCTGCCCACTCACCTCCAGCCTCCACTCTGCCATCCGTCCTGCCCCTGCCCACTCACCTCCAGCCTCCACTCTGCCATCCGTCCTGCCCCTGCCCACTCACCTCCAGCCTCCACTCTGCCATCCGTCCTGCCCCTGCCCACTCACCTCCAGCCTCCACTCTGCCATCCGTCCTGCCCCTGCCCACTCACCTCCAGCCTCCACTCTGCCATCCGTCCTGCCCCTGCCCACTCACCTCCAGCCTCCACTCTGCCATCCGTCCTGCCCCTGCCCACTCACCTCCAGCCTCCACTCTGCCATCCGTCCTGCCCCTGCCCACTCACCTCCAGCCTCCACTCTGCCATCCGTCCTGCCCCTGCCCACTCACCTCCAGCCTCCACTCTGCCATCCGTCCTGCCCCTGCCCACTCACCTCCAGCCTCCACTCTGCCATCCGTCCTGCCCCTGCCCACTCACCTCCAGCCTCCACTCTGCCATCCGTCCCTGCCTCTGCCCCTGCCCCCTGATTGTGTACACTTGTATCGGAATGTATCCAACTTGTATCAAAGCAAAAAATCGTAAATCGTGAAAACAACTGTCAGATTGAACGCTGCATAACTTAAATAATTACTGTCATATTTGACAGTTGTTTTACCTATTTACTGTGATTTTTGCTTTGATACAATCCGAGACAAGTGTACACAATCAGGGGGCTGATCACAGAACTGTTCTCAACTTATCAATATCTCTGAACTATTTCATTAACTTAGTAAAACTAGTTTGAATTTTTTGCTTCAGACGCTTTGTCTGTTCAGAGTGAGTAAAAACTATCATTTGATATTATGTTGTGATACCCTATAATTATGGGAGCACTAGTTTTTTTATTTCTAATATTTGGCTATAAATTGATGCATGAACAGTGTAACCCTATGTTGGGAATCCTTAAAATAAAATAAATAAATTACCGAAACAGTAAACTGAAACATGGTGTTCGTACTCCTAAAAGTGATATTGTTTGATAGTTACCCGATGTATTAATGAGTATAGATCGTTACAGCGGCGGGTGGAAGAACTACAACAACAAGAGCGGCGTGAACCCGGGCGGGCAGCAGCGGCGCCCCAAGCCGCCGCCCAAGGCCCAGCAGCTGCACTACTGCGACGTGTGCCGCATCTCCTGCGCCGGACCACAGGTATGTTACAAGTACACTACAGGGGGTCTATCACCAGTTTACTGTAGGGTTGAATACTATCCTCGATACCGAGACAAGTATTACAAATAGTTAACTATACCTCTCGAAAACTGATGATACGCCCACGGTACAAACATGACATGTGTGACGTGTCACTGGATAAACTCAAGCCTTTTCCAAAGACTACAGATTTCCTCTTGCTACGATCCCGACACACGTTTCGCTTCGTTAATTACTATAGCTTAATCTGGTGCTGTATATTGCAGTCTCTATTCATTATAATAGCAGTGAAATAACAGAAACATTCTTACTAAATTCCCAAATTTATACGATAGAAGTTCAAATAAATTCGCATTTACATAATGGCTATAAATGTTTGTATCAAATCAATTCTGATGATGACATTTATCACTAATAGCTTATGGTAATTTTGTTGTTGTTGAAGATGAGATCATAGTTTTCAATTATATTTTTATAGCAATATAATGTAGATTTTTGTTAAATTAGCTCTTATTTTAGCAGTTATAGTTCGTTCGTTCATATGAGCAAGTGGCCAACTCTGGTGACGGTGTTTTTAGGCCGCCTAAAGCCCTCCGTCATGGCTTAGTTAGTTAGTTGATAGCATGGTATCCCATCCCCTTATAAGATGGTTGTAGTTCCAAAAACAAATGAATAGATGGCGTTACGTGTTGCTATTTCGAAATAAAGTCTCTGGAAATTTATGAAAATGCCTAAATTTTGCCAGAATCATACATTTTCTGTTTTAAATATATTTTTTTCAATATAACGAAATAAAATATCCCATTATTTTATTTCCTAGATCAATTTCTACAAAATAAAATAAAATCACATGACATGAACGCTAGATGGCGCTGACTCAGAAACACAGGTAAAACGGGATAGCCCGACGAATTGCCCGCAAATTCAGGATTGTTTTCAATGTTCTACATGAGACATCTGTACTAGTGTATTATATAATCTGTGTTGATAGTAAAATAGTTTTATTTGGATATGATGAGACTTGATGACGAGTCGTAGAAGCGAGGTGTAAACGCGGCGCGTCCCTGGCTGTCGAGTTATTCCACGCTCTGTGATGCGCCGCCGCGCGCCTTGCTTCTGAGACGATATGGCACTCTGATCCAGACTATTTTAGAATAGACTGTAGAATAATCTTTGTAGGTAGATAGGATCATTGTAGGGAGGGTGTAGGGAGTCGCGTTGGAACAGACATTAGAATCACCTAGCATGTAAAACGAAACTTAAGTGATCCTTGAGGTCCTACAAGAATAAATGATTTTTCTTTCTTTTTTTCATTATGATTTTTAGTGATATCAAATCACAAAAACTTGCCTTATATTTCGATGAAAATCGTTACAGCGAAATTAGATATTTAGTTTAGTATCCTGTTAGGAGGAAATTGCAAGAATTCATCATGACCTTTGAGCGTTTCGAGTTTCTTGTAGGTACTTATTCCCATCCAGAAAGCCACTAAAAATGTCTAAAGAGTCCGTCCAGGTTAGTTCCGAGTTGTAGATATTCCAGCTGTTGGAGAAACGCTCGATAAAAAGTTTGGTATCTGTGCAGACGTACAAGGAGCACCTGGAGGGCCAGAAGCACAAGAAGAAGGAGTCGGCGGTGAAGCTGGCGGCCGCGGGCTGCGCCTCGGCCTGCGGGCGCGGCGCCGGCGGCGGAGCCCTGCGCTGCGAGCTGTGTGACGTCACGTGCACCGGCGCAGACGCGTACGCCGCGCACGTGCGCGGGATCAAGCATCAGAAGGTACTCATACCGACACCATTAGGACACTGTATTGGGATCAAACTCCACCAGAATTATTGTTTCTGCTTGCGCATTGGTTTGATAAGATTGAGTCGTTTATAACATCAAAATGTTTTGTAGGTGGTGAAACTGCACACAATGCTTGGCAAGCCCATTCCATCTACAGAGCCGACAAAGATTGGTGGTAAGTTTTCAACTGCACATTTTGAAGTACCTAGATGTAGTCCTCACAAGATAAATCTTTGAGATTTTAATGATAAAGCCCTAAAACGACTTGATATTTTAGGTCTCTAGCAAATTCAACAAGAAAATAAAACATTTTGACTACAGAATTATGATCCATTTGTTTGACTCTATTTGGTTTTAAATTAAAGTTTCCTAACATTGATTGTCGATGTGAGCTGTGTAGTAGTAGATTTGTGATAGCTTATGTATTTTGAGTTTTAGCATTTCTATTATTTTGTACCATAATATGATATGTATGTGTATCCCGAGCGCTCAGACGCGTCCTCCAGTGTCGGAGAGCGCGTCGAGTGTTGCACTGTGCCACCCCCACGCCACAGTGTCATATCTGTATCGACGACGCGTTACTTGGCCGATTGTTCTAATAGTCAAATTTTCTCTTTCAAAAACACTAACGATACCCTAACATGATATACAGATATGGAGTGTGACCGTTTTACCGTGAGCCTTTTTATACAAACTCATTTTCCTCATTATGTAATTCTGAAGCATGTCGGAAGCTATGTCGCTTATTGACCGCTGCGTAAACCTTCACTTCGGTAGTAAAACATGTCGGTGTACTCGATCGATTAACGATCCTCGTAGAAAAGGCTCAAGTCCTTATCACGTATACCTGACGAAACAACTTCCTAGTTGGGCAAGCCAAACGTGATAATGAGAAACTAGTCTAAAACAAAAGTTAAAGTTGTGCCCTCATCGTTCGCTGAGATCGCTGGATGACATGGTCATTATCACGTTTCTCTGGCCGGAACCTAACCCGAATACAATGAGAAAATTTGACTTTTCGACTCAGCCAATGACACAGCCAAAAGAACGATCGCCGGAACGCCGAAGATAGCATTCGTGGCGTCCGGGGGTCTGAGTACAGTTAGCGGTACAAAAGAGTGCCTATCCGAAGGAGACAAAGACAAGGACGAGGAGAAGGAGGAGGACGAGATGGAGCCCGAGGTGCAGCCCGTGGGACAGGATTACATCGAGGAGATCCGGGGAGACGACGGCAAGGCCATCTCCTTCAACTGCAAGCTCTGCGACTGCAAGTTCAACGATCCCAACGCCAAGGAGATGCACATGAAGGGACGTCGCCATCGTCTGCAGTATAAGAAGAAGGTATGTATCCTTGCGAGACGACTGCGCCCCGTGTAGAGGTGTCTTAGTTAACTAATTCATAGAATTCATTTTAATTCTCATTATAAGTGAACTGTAACTTGTTCTTATGAGAATAAACTCTTTAAACCGAAACCGAATAAAAGAACACAAGATGGTTTTGGTTGATGAAATTATAGGATTTAAAGTAGTACAGGACTTTGTCAACTAAATTATACCTCTGCAGTCAGATCTATCAGTTGAACTCGCTTCTGAGTAAGCATATAATTAGTAAAGACTCTTGGGTTCATAATAAATAAGTAAAGAGCATTCAATGATTACTTAGTAAAAGGTTTGAGGCGCGTGTTGAGCCTGGCGGCCCCCGGGCTGCCAAGAGATCCGCGCGTCGTATGATTAAAGGCAATTTATGAGAATGCTTTTGCATAATATTGTGACACCATAGTGTAAAAAGTCAGATGAAAACATCGGTATACTAACTCACTATATGTTATCAACAAGATTAACTAAATTTGATCAATACTGTTAATGTATTGTCATGATAAAACAATCTAACAATAAGCAGTATACAACGTGATTCATAATTGGTATGTTATCCCGGAAGGGGGATTTTGTGACCATGAAAATGAATAGTTGTGTAGGTGCAAATCTTGTGAATTCTAATTTTCAGTTTTTCCTTGTATTTTCCTTGTTTTTTAATGTATAACTATCTGCTAAAGTTATTACCCATGTCTTTGCTTATGGTTTGTAACGGTCTCATAACGCAGGTGCAACCGGACCTGGAGGTGAAGGTGAAGCCGTCCATGCACCAGCGCAAGCTCGCCGAGGCCAAGGCTCAGCGTATGATGGTGCGTGACGATATGTGGGGGCGCCGCCGGTTGACCGACGTATGTATCCGGTGCAACACTACACCGGTAGCTTTGTGGACCCGAGCACAGCACAACCGATACTTACCACTCTCATTAGTTTAGCTAAAACGGCTATTAATTCTGTTGCTATCACTTTTCATTGCCATAAGAGTAACAAGAAAAAAACATTCTATAAAGCTTTGTTAAATTGATAAATCCTTATGAGTAGAGTACGTTTTTCCTGACCATGCGCTATCATAAACTATTTGTATTGGACGTGGAGGCTTTCTATGAGATGGAAAACTTCAACTGTCACTATCTCTTTTTTTATAGTTTTGAGAAAACATTTTATAGAGAGCCTGCTAGATCAATTTTAATGATTGGATCTGTATAATATTAAATATGCTAAGGCTGGTCTTTGTAGTCTGTAGTTTAGTCCATAGCATTTGAGATGAATACATTTTCTACATCAGATTTCATCACTGGCTATATCTTTTTTGGTCGTTGTTTAGTAACTAACCACTAACCAGGTTGGGGTACTAATTCTAAAGGAGAAGTAAGATGATAGAAACAGGGCCATCGGCCGTTGACGCCCAGTTGTGTTGGTGAATACTTACAAGCTTGTGTCGCATCTGCAAAGCTATTTGGCTAGTTTTGTACTGCCCCTTCAGGGCGGCCGCGGTTTTTGGCCGTGAAGCGCTCGTGGCGACACTGCTCGGTCTTCGGATTATGGAACGTTCAGTGCGGTCACAGATTGATCGTTAGTGGCTATACAGCTTAACGCTCATGCGCTTCTAAGGTGCTTGCGTGTCGCACCTAGTGGGGGCTTTACTTGTTTTGTCTGATGGGATCTCGTTTATCATATTTATTTTATGTTAAATCACGGCTGATTTGCCGCTGGTTTTTGATGCATCGAAAACGGCATCTCCATGTATGCAACTAGTTTGGATATGATGAGACTTGATGACGAGTCGTAGAGACGGGTTGCGTAGGCGTCGTGTCCCTGGCTGTCGAGTTATTCGACGCTCTGTGACGTGACGCCGCGCACCTTGCCTCTGAGACGATATGGCACTCTGATCCGACACAAAACCTTATCGGTATTGTGCTAAAGATTTCTATATTAGAAGACGTTTAGTTTAAAATCGTTGGGGATAACTAAATGTCTATATACATAGTTGTTAAATTAGTACGTGAATAAAGTATAATGAAATGTCGCAAGTCTCGTATGTGTGTACTAACCGTGTGGTCTGTGTGTCAGGGCATGGACGAGGACGAGCGCATGATGTACTGGGAGGGCGCGGCCGAGCCCTACTGGGGCCGCGGCCCCGTGCCGCCGCCCATGCATCACCATCATGTAAGTACACAGTGGCTTTGCTTTCTTTAACTTGCACAAAGTCCATGTAAGAGAATACTGGTGTGTCTTAAAAAATATAAAACCATCAGCGTGTGAATGGTAAATAAAATATAACGCCACAATTTTCACCATGGAATACATACATAAAATCACACCTCTTTCCCACCCTGATGTAACTTAGTTTTGTTGCTTCTTGCTTGACTACCTTTACTATGTGTAAATTTTGATGAGTTGGCAACTTTTTCATTATTAAAGTTAAGGCGGAGTGACCCGCAAATTTTTGAACAACCATATCGCCGCCGCCGACTGGAACCGGTTTTGCTGTGAGTCGGTCACTGAGACAAGTCGGCGCGCGTAACGCTGCAAACTGCGTAGAGTGAGCGCACAACTAGCAAACTGTGGACACTCCATTTCAAATATATGGAAGGGCGTACTAAACTGATACGCCGCAAACTCAGTCGGCCGCTAACAGTTTGCCTACTGTGGACACAGCCATATTGAGCGTTCGTTCGACAGTTAATATTATAATGTGTTGTACAGGGCGGCATGATGGGCTACGGCCCCGTGGGGCGGCGGCCGGAGACGTCTGACGACCGCCACGTGCTCGGCAAGCACGCCGACATCTACCCGGCCGAGGCGCAGATACAGGACATCCAGCGCGCCGTCTCGCACACGGAGAAGGCACTCAAGTCGCTCTCGGACGCGCTCGCTGAAGCAGCCAAGCCCAAGGTGATGATACAACTCTTAACTTTATATATTTTTCAAGAAAGAATCATTTAAACTGTTAGGACCCCAAGGATCGCATCAGAATCGTCTTACATGCTAGGTGATTCTGATGCCTGTTCCAACGCGACTCTGCACCAGGGAAAGAATCAGGCAAGGATGTCCATCATATGGACCATCATATTTTCACTGTTTTCGATGTTGAATTCCAAAGTAGAAGATTGACGAAACTTGATTGAAGTTGAACTAAAGAAGGTTTCTTGCAGGGAGCTAAAGTGACAGTCAAGACTGAAGACAAAAAAGACGAGAAGCCAGATGGAAAGGAGGACGGACGCGACAACCAACTGTGAGTACCATCACGTTTACTGCTCGATCTATAATGATGCAGTTTGTAACTTCTATCATGGACATGTAGCTTCATTTCTTGTTTGTTTTTGCACTTGTTATTTATTGCATTGTGTACAGGGGTGGTAACGCTTGGCGGTCCTATAAAGTAGAAGGCATTAAGAAAGAAGTGAAAACGGAGACGCAAGATACGAAAGCGTCGTGAGTGACTCTCATTCACCGATATTGTAGATACTTAGATACTCTAGCTAGATACTTGTTAGTGTATTTAGTATGTAGATTAGTTGTAGTTACCCCACTGTTGTAGTTAATTTAGTGTGTCTGATTCGCTGTTTAGTTGCTTTGAAAGTATGTAGTGCGCTTTTTTACTTGCCGCCAAGCAGTATGTCTTCGATAAACTAATATCAGCATGATAGATAAAGATACCACACATTGAGCACCAAAAAAATTTGTCTTAGGAAGAAGACTGCACTTAAATTTATTTTGAAAATTATTTATACTTATTTCAATAGTACAATTCGGATTTTAAAATGTAACTCATTTTTTCAATAATTGTTTTATTCTGTTGCGGCATTCTTCCTGTTAAGTCTGCAAGGTAGTTGTTGAATGTTGCTTTTTCAATTATTACAATTTTCAATTAGTCACAGTTACATCTGTAGTAGTTGAAACCCTAGGCCTTTGCTCTACGATACTACAATCGATATATCGGCCAAATATCATGGTTCAGATTTTGCTTTTGGAAACGCTCAGAACTGTAATGTTGTACTATTATGTGATTTAGACTTATTTAGCACACGGAATTACTTTCGTTAAAATATCGTCGATGTTTCACTACAACGATAGAATCGAGTGGACGTACCGCTAGTCCCTCTTCAAATATTTCGTCGCATCTCGCTCGCACTATCCATGTACGAGTACCACGAGTACCTTCTTCAGATATGTTTTACGTAGAGTCCCATTACGTCGAGATACTCAGATGACAATTCCCAGGATGAATCGAAACGTATGCTTCTAAATAGATGATATTTTAACGTCAGTCGTTCCTGTGTTTTATTTTTATATTGAGCGCAAAAAAAGCGACTGAACCTACAAAATAGGTCGATATATCTGTAGTTATCGAGCACAAGGCTCGCTAGATGCGTCGCTGAGTATCGTGAGTTGCAGGTTTTCGTTCCTGTGCGAGGGCGAGGGCGGCGCGGGGGCGGGCGGGGCGGGCGGGGCGGGCGGGGGCGGCGCGCGCGCGCTGAAGGGCGTCATGCGGGTGGGGCTGCTGGCCAAGGGGCTGCTGCTGAAGGGAGACAAGGACGTGCGTCTGGTCGTGCTCTGCCACGACCGACCCACCGTCACGCTGCTGAAGCGTGTCGCCGCCGACCTGCCCGCGCATCTCACCAAGGTTAAGGTAATGCCTCGACATGAACTCTCTCCATCGGACACTTTTTTACCTTTGCGCTATAATTTTGGGCGGAAACCGATCTTACTTAGATCTCGCTCCGATCCAATCCGATATAATTATTATGTCAAGGTGACCGTTAACTATCAACCTTAACGACAACATCTTCGGAAGACATTGACCAGCGAGAGGAGGCATATATAGCTTTTTCTGGTGTTAAATAGATGACACAAAAATTGTTGATATTCGTACCAAACATAGATGTTGAATAGTAGTGATGTGTGAGTACTGTCCTGTATCCACAGGGCGGCGCGGAGGAGCCTCGCTACCGCGTGGAGCTGCTGGCGGCCTCGGGCGCCGTGTCGGTGAGCGACGGCGCCGTGAGCGTGCTCGTCAGCCTCACCTCCGCCGTCATGCGCGAGCCCGGCGGTGAGTAGCCCCACGCATTCGCTCGATTCGAGACCCAATTTCACTTGACCACCCACCCTCTGTGCGATATCTGCCCCGATGCAGGCCCGTAACCTAACCGAGACGATTCCCAGATGAAATTGGAAGTCGAAATCGACGTTTTGTACCGCACGCCGACTGGGAATGAACTGTGAGAACAAACTATCTGTATCTGTAGATGTATATTTATGTTTTCGATCTCTTGTCGATTCACCTGTGATGATTTTGATGTGCGAAAAAGATAATTTGTTCGATGACCGCTCGGCGCCCGTCGCCGGGCTCTGTGTTCGATGCTTATTTTTAGGTGTTAGCATAAGACGGCGCGGGAAGAAAAGGATTTTTGATCATCTCCCGAGATATCACTCGGGCTGTGCTCCGCAGTGGTATATCGTTCTACTGAAACGGAGCAAACATTCCACCCGATCGCTATCATTCTACCGCCCTGTTGCTATTATATAAATCGATCTATCTCCATCATACTACTTAGGATAATCTTGCCCTTTTACGATGGATAGTATGTCTTTCGATTAGGTGATCTATGTATGTCTAATTCCCCTCTCGAGCGTTAGGTCGCGGTGCGAGTCACGTAGCCCCCGCCGCCGACGCATATCGTCGCCCCCCCCTGGGTCATGCTAACATGTTTGCCCCGTTTTCGTCGACATTGTGATGGTCAAACACCCTTTGTGTTGTTGTCGCTAGACGGCGGCGACACTAAGCGCGACGACAAGGACGTGCTCCCGCGGCAGAAGTGTTTGGACGCGTTGGCCGCCCTTCGGCACGCCAAGTGGTTCCAGGTACTGCAGCCTATTTATAGTTACCGACATACGTGTGCGCACTCCACACATCACTCACTCAACTAACCATATATACTTGAGATACTATCTGATCTATTTACTTACCCCCAGAGGGAGTGCGCACGTTATCAATTAGTCACATGTTTGTTTTTTTCTCACTATCTATATAATTTAGTACTTTCATTTGAGCATAAGTGTAAGATCTCCCGTAAACATGTGGCTACAAGTGCACGTCGTGAAAAGCTGCGTTTCCCGCACTTGTGAGCCGGTCGTCGGGAGCGATGACGGAAACGCAGTTTCTATGTGTGATAGTTACTTGACACATTTATTGCTCTGGATCTTTGCATTGAATAGTTTGAGAGTAAAGTAAAAGTGAGAGTGGAGCAATAAATAGTGCGCGTGTGTGCCCTTGGTCGTGCGTGACGCGAGTGTTGTGCGCAGGCGCGCGCCGCCAGCCTGCAGTCCTGCGTCATCATCATCCGCGTGATGCGGGACCTCTGCCGGCGCATTCCCAACTGGACGCCGCTCAACCCATATGTGAGTTACACCTCTATACTTTCTGCTATTTATCAACAGGGATGCTATCTTTTGTGAGTGTTCTCCCTTTTTTCCACAACTCACGATCTTGAGCCAAGCTGCGTCAGTCATAAAAACAAAAAATAAAAATGAAGTGTTGCAAGCAACATCCCGGTTGAGAAATAGTATTCTTGTTTTGTTAAGATAATGATGCAGTAGAAAATATGTATATGAACCTTTTTGATGTGATATAGATGTGAAGTTATTCTAGTTTTCTACATCACGTCACAGTACCATCAAATAAGTGGTTTAAAATTATATTACAAAGGTACTAGTCACGAAAAAATATGTTTCGATTGTCTCTCTTATAACGTAATTTTTCCGTGTGTTTTAATGCCAAGCACAACTCACGATAGTTTTAATATTCGTTTAGTACTTTTGCCTAACATCGTCATCTTGTTATTTTTACAAAAAGGAGTTTTTAGAGTCTTCTGTGATGAGGATCTTCAGAATTATGAACAAAAAAGCACCTTTAAGAGTGCAGAAAATGGCTCTCTTAGGGGCCGTCTCCACGAGCGTGAGAATCGCGGCGATATTATCGTCGCGCCACGTATTTCTATACATTCTCTATGAACGTGTCTCCACTCGGCGATGTTAACGCGACGATACTACTGGCGACATTGACAAGCTAATTTTATTCTTATGATAATCGCCTTACCGTGTAAATTACCAGATGATAGGAGAACAAAATCGACGCGATATATAACTCGTCCGTGGAGACGGTCCCTTACGAAATTGAAGTCTGTTGACTAGAATATTTAATTTAGCTACTTGTTGATTGATTTTGAGTGTAGTGTCAGTATCACAATGTTGTTCTAACATCAGGCGATGGAGCTGCTGGTGTCGGGCGTGATGCAGTCGGCAGGTTGCGCGCTGTCCCCGGGAGAGGCGCTGCGGCGCACCATGGAGGCGGTGGCGGGGGGGCTGCTGCTGGAGCACGGGCCCGGCCTCCGGGACCCCTGCGAGAAGGAACTTGTCGTACGTACTATATCACATGTTTTTTAATGTATTCTGATCGCGAAAGTTTAAAAAAGACTATCATAATAATGATTGTAAAAGCCTACAAAAAAGTTCCCTGACTAATTTTAATTAGGTATAAGTGGCAATTCGGAGTGTCGCATAAGCTAAACTAAACTACTACAATACTACTAAAATTAATGCCATCCTTTTTATTTCCATCGCTATGTAAGGGACGGCAACATTTTAAGTTTAGTTTTGCGACACTCTGAATTGCCACTATATTTTGTGTATGTTAGTTTGTTAGGTATTTATAAATATTTATTTTAAATTACTTAGTTTAGTTAGATGTTAAAATCAGTGGAGTATATAGGGCACTGGTGACCTGACCTGTAACACAGCTTCTTACCTCTAACCTACGATTGTTTGGATTTATCATTATTTTTAACTGTATTTATTTTTAAAATAATTACTTTATATTTTGATGTATGTGTTGTTTGAGAAATAAATAAACAATTTGATTTGATTTGATTTCTTACAGGATGCTGTGGGTAACATGCCAGCACAAAAACGTGAGGATTTGACTGCTTCCGCGCAACAATTCTTGCGGCAGATTGCATTCAGGCAGATTTACAAGGTGAGATTTTATGAATTTGTTGATTACCTTGAAAATTCAAGCCTAAATCTAGATAACTAAAAGTTTGCACACCCAAGATTTTCTTTTAAAAATAATTGCTATACAAGTAAAATCCTTTGCGAATCGTAGAACACGGCCTGTCTGATTGTTTTAGTTGGTTCAGTTAGGTTCGAAGTAACTAGCCTATAACTGTATAAATAATGATAATTGTTATGTAAGGTGCTGGACATGGAGCCGCTGCCGAAGCTGAAGCACCCGGTCGGCAACGCCTGGAAGTTCCCGCGCAAGCGCAGGCGCTCCAACGACACCGAGGGAGACCAGCCCAACGGTAAACATACCTACTCATCATACTTATCTCTACCATATCTTTAGGTGGAACTGTTCCGGCCACCTGCGGACTTGCATAGTGCGATTCACCACACATTGCACCACACATTGGAGTGTTGGAACCTGTTGATTCCAACACTCCAATGTTCTCGATAAAATCGATCTTGGACGGAAAAGGAGCATTGCCATTGGCCATTCCATTTGTAGCCAATGTTGGAAGAACCAAATCAAATCAAATCAAAATATATTTATTCAGTACGATCGTTTATAGACTTTAGACACTTTGACATGTCACGTTCTTAAAACTAGGTGATTCTACTGCTGATTGCCAATCCGTGATGCCCGGTTATAAGGTTGGTGTTTCGCGCTTTACCCGGAACTACTTACGCGCGTGACAGTGTCTATTATTTAATTGGTTCAGGCGTGACTTTGCGGAAATCCATCTTCAGATAAACAATTCCAAATTTGAGATGATGAGACTTGATGACGAGTCGTAGAAGCGAGGCGTAAACGCGGCGCGTCCCTGGCTGTCGAGTTATTCCACGCTCTGTGATGCGCCGCCGCGCGCCTTGCTTCTGAGACGATATGGCTCTCTGATCTAAAAGTATTCAAAGCTTCCCTATATATTTTGGTTATAATAATGTTTTAATGGTTGGTTTTAATGATGTCTGTTTACAGGTGAAGGAAAAGTAGTAAAGACGGAAGAAAAAACGGACGCTTCAGAGAACTCGGGAGCTAAGAAGTAATCTCTGAACCTTAGAATTAATCTACTAACAACCATAGACTATTGTTAACAGGCTATTTTTTCACACCATACAAATGTTTCCGTTATGATGTGAAAAAGAATATATAGGTTTAGTTTATACTCGGTTTTTAGTACACATTTCATAAACTGACTATATTTTGTATTCGTGCTAAGTGTTTTCAAATACACAAAAACTTATTTTCGGTCACATTAAACTTTCTACTAACACACGGTGATGATCTGTCCAAAACATTACGCGATAGGTAGTCCCGCGATTTATTGTAGTGTGTATCTAGTTAGCGTAGAATCTAATATGAATATTGTAATAGTAAGTACGACAGGGATGTAGCACCCCATTTGGGTTAGTGAAACTGCATTGAGTTGACGTAGTTAATGTAAGTAGCCGGCTTCGTTCAGGCCGTTTGTCATTTGACCACTACTGCGCCGCAGTCCTTCATTTCAGTTTGTGTGGTGATGAAGGCTAAACTATAATTTAGGTAACAGTATTTGACTTTCTATATTTTGATCCTCGAGTGTGGTAAACGTAAGCGTTTGCCTATGTAGGTGAATTATTTTAATATATGATCTATTTACTTAGTTCTAAGATGTATATTTTCATTTATTTACAAGAATTCACATAGATGTCTTCTTTCCGTGACTGGAACTGAGCCTCTGCAATGCCTCTGAGGCGGTTGTTGTTTGCTGGTTCAGATGTGAAATCGTATTATGTTTTTGCGCTAAAATGGCTAAGGTTGATGATTGAGGCCCCTGGCGGCGTGCAGTATAAAAATTAATCTAATCGAACGTTTTCGAATGTTTGAAGAACACTAACGTTATAAAAAGTGCAACGTTGGATTTATTTATTTTTAGGTCTTTGTGACAAACTTATAGATAGTTTTGTAAAAAAATCTAATTCAGGTCTACGAATCTGTAAACATTATTTCTGTATTCAACTTCTTTTATATTCTTTGAAAACTGTACTGTGAAAGTATGTATGTCAAATAAAATAATGACGAAATTATTCAATTGTTTTCTTAATAGCGTATCGGGCAGTTAGTAAAATTTAGAGCGCGTTCTCAGTTATCACTAAAAGCAAAGACGATAGCTACCTGCTAATTTTGGGCTAACGTTTGTTAATTTGTTCCATCCCTTAATTTGAACCAAAGTGCGAGACCCCTTAGGCTGCGTTTCCATTGACGCGGAGTTGGGCGGAGCATAGAAATCAAGGTGATACGGAGCGGAGGACAGCGGGGCGGTGCGTTGCGGAGGGTAGCTAGGAGAGCGAAGCGGCGAGGTGCGGACCGGGGGAGGGTATGACGGCACGACTCGCGCGCAGTGTACACAAAATAATAGGTCCGTTTTGACATTTGAGAAAGCTAACTTGGAACGAAACTGAAAGAAACAAATAATAATTTATTACCTAGTGTTTGTAAAGATGAAGACAAACTGCGCTCAAAATTGCGCAATGCCAAAGTTAGCTCCTCTCCGCTCCGCTTCAGTGGAAAGCACTCACCACTTTACACCGCTCATCTCCGCGTCAATGGAAACGCAGCCTTAGGGAATAACACACTACCTTACTTACCGTGATGTTTGGGGAAATTTACTATAATTATTATAGTAAGACAGGTGACTCATCATCCTTGACGGTGACAATTCTATTATAGATCTAGAACAGCACTGCAGAGCTTGGAATCCTTCCAAGGCTCAACTCACACCAAAAGAGCAGCGAAGCGGAGCGCAGTTTCAGTGTCATATGAATTTCAACTTAATAGTCAAGCTAATCGAGTTTTGTAGCAATAAAAATAGTAGTGCCTTTGTGTCAGAAGTATCATTACCTAGGTATATAGCTCAGAATAGAGACAGAAGGTGCCATCAACTGTCATTGCAAGACGCACGCTGAGTCCAAATACAAGACAAGCATCCCCCGCCCGCCGCACTTCCCACCCGCGTAATGCGGCTAGCTTAGACATAATGCCCGTTTTTGGGGTAAACATTGAGAATATTGAAATTTGGAAGTGTGATATTATGATAATAATATTAAAATCTAAATTGTCCTTTTCCATATTTATGTATTAACATATACCTGATAATCTTAAGTAGGTAATAGAGAAGTTCTTTAAGTAAATGAAACACGGTTAAGATGTGATTAAATGAGTATTATACTGATTAAAATTGGACGAAATATATTTATTTAGTTATTAGAGCCGCCATTGCACTTGACACCGGAAGTACAATATTATTGAATGAGATATTAATATAATAATATTAATTATTAATTATTACAATATTATTTAATTTAATGAGACTAGCCTAACTACGACTAACTATAAGTTTTTATGTAATACCTTATTTGGAAACGCTTCTTTCCTAAGTCTTTTCAAACCGCATTTTGTCTCATAAATATATTTCTCCGCAAAATGCATTGAACAAACTACGCTTCGCTTTAAAGGTTTCCAAAACTCTTCTAGCCGTGCTCTTTGTATAATTTTTGTCCACTCCGTTTTCCTTTCTTCATCAGCAGGGAAGCTACAGTTTTAACATAATTTCATACACCCCTCCCTGTTCCACTCTCACACACACCACAAATATATGGACTACAAGCCTTCTCGCCCGCGGTTTTTCTCGCGTGGTATCTTGGTAGAATGTAGCCTATGTTCATTCGGAAAGTCCATGCCATATGCATCTCGCTGTAGCAAATCGGTGTCAAATCGATCAGTGAAAGAATTTTTGAAATCGGATGAGTAGTTTCGGAGATTACCACGTGTTTGGACATACAAACAAACAAACAAACCAACTTTACCTCTTTATAATATTAGTATAGAATACCTATTATGAAATTCTAACATTTTTGTATAATAATAAAAAGTAGGGAAAATCAAAATTCTTATACTGGCAACATTAACAAGATGGACGCATCATTCTCTATGACAATTACAAACTAAACAATTTATTCAATATTTCAATAAGATGTTAGGTAAATGCGTTACTTACACGTGAAATGTAATCCCATTCTTTCTACTGTTTTGCCCCGCTGCATTTTTGCAGGTGGGAACAACACATGACGGCATAATAAAATAAAATTGAAGTCGACTATGCGGTATGACGTTCAAAACGTGACTGATCGGCTGCGCGTAAAACTACTCTCTTTTAGACTAGTTTTTGTGGCCTCAGTATTAGGCGCAAAAACTACTTCTGGTTTTTTCTCCTATTCTGAGGTATATAGGGTTCTAACGTGCAAAAAACAAAAATAAAACAAACATTTTGGCAGTTTGTATATATTTTAACTATTACAGAATATTTTCTTTACAATATATTTTTTGTACAACGATGAAGACAAAAATTCGTATGTTCAATAAAATAAAATGCAAAACAAGCTAAAAACATTGTCAAAAAGTGACAAAATTATTATAAAAAACAACAAACGTTAACAGGCCGTCTAGCGGCGCGATAAATATTAGTTTCAATATACAACTACTTACATTATGGACATTCCAAAGCGAAGACTGATACAATTTTTCATATCAATAAATAAACAATTCGCACACCATTTGTGTATTTGCATTTTATTTATTGAACGCCTGAATAGAGTTAGGTATTATTACAAGTATGGAATTTCACAACCAGTGCGATTCTCAGTCGAAAGCATGAAGCGCACTAAGCGTTTCTCTGCAAGCGAGGAACGATGCAGGGAAAGTTGATCAAAGTCAAGCACAGATTAGGACAAAACCATCACAAGTTAAGGTCTTAACATCTCGTTATATCTATTGTATAACGGTATAATACTGTTCGATACTTTGCCTTTCCCTAAAACGCAGTTATACAGCTACACGAGTGATGTCCGATGATAGTTATTTTTGGAATTTAGGTAGCATGATGTTCATGCACTTTAGGGAAAGACTTATAGGTATAATTAAGTTTTTCATGATACCGCAATTAATACTATCGTATTTACGACATAGGTTTCGCAATAAAACCGGCTTTTGTATCAGCGGTTCAAGTAGTGGTCAAAAATACATTTAGAATTTAAATAAACTGCCAATTTAAACAGGTACCGAAATAACCACTACAATTGAATGACCACGCGAAGGAACTTAATTATTGTTAACAAACGCATTCAGTTATTCTCACACGATTTTTCATGTCTCATTCATTTTAAACGTTGTGTTAAATGAAACATTCCTTCAAGATTTTTAACAGTTTACAATTTATATTTACATAGGTAACAAAATATTATGGTGTATGAACTTTATCAATGGGAATATTAAATTATTTACTCAAGAGAAAGTATTTTAAGATCTAAAGAGCCGCACATAAGCCAACCAAATACCTATTTTATATTTTTGGTTTCCGTTATACAAACAATTTGTAAATGGTTGTATGGTACAAGCTCTTAAAATATTTTACTTTCACAAAAATATGTGTATTGTATTGTCTTTGATATTGAGATGAGAGCTATTTGAAGATTTTCTATATCTTAACTTAACCCTTAGAAGGCACACCTTTTGTATTTTAAACAGTATGACTATTGCTCCCAGTCTTTACAGACGGGTTTAACTTTACACAAACAAAATCCAATGATAAAATATTCAGTTAAGAGGATACAATATTAGTTAAGGTGCCTTCTATGTATCTTTATCGCGAAAAATATTTATATATTTATGAAGACGCCTCGACAACAGCTGGTGACGCGGACTGTTGAGCGTCCGCTCTCAAATCTGACTCGGGTGAAGTCAACGTAAAATGATTTTTAATTTTTTAGGATTTTTTTGTATATTTTTTTGTTTTTTTTTTTAATTTTTATATTTTTTTGGATTTTTAATATATTTTTTTGTGTCAGCTTTTTATTTTTTATAACTTTTTCAAAAATTAAACAGTTTTTGAGACACCTTTGCTATCATTAACATCATTATTCTAATCAGTTTTCTTATAAATAACACGTTTTTAAAAATTATTTATTGTACTTTATTAATTCAGCGCGTCGACGTGCCTCTTATGTAAAATCGTTATAAAACTTATACATAATACATAACGCTATATAAAATTGCCAGGCATTTTTTATAATGAAACGAGTGATGTGTGCTTCATCGGGCAGTTGCCGGGTCGGTAACGAGACGACAAACATTCTCTAATACAATTATATTAAACTTAACGATCCTGAATCTAATCTAGCGGCTAGTTAAAAACAAAACTTAACGAGATAACATTGTACTGGCATCTGTGAACATATCAGAGTGACGCCACGAAACAAATCTAAATGTGTATGTATGTACGTTAGAACTAACTAGGGATCGACTAGGGCAACTAGCATAATTTCTCCGAATTGAGCGCGACGCAAGCCGAGTGTGGAGCCAGTGGACACTAACTGGAACGCACTAAAAAGCTGATAAATAAATTCATGCTATTTCATGCTACGGGATAAAATAATAATAAAAATAAAATCTTGAGACTTCATTCTTAGTTGTAGTTGATTAGGTTAATATTTTAATAAGTGATAATGTTTATACTTTCTGTATTTTAATATTTAAACTTTTACATGCATCAACAATTTACGTTTAGTCAGTCGAGGGATAAACTGGATAATTTTAGTCCTATATTTAGAAATTGGCATCTCCTTTAGACTATACAATACAAGTATATTTTATAATATATTTTGTATGTTCATAGATATGCATAGGTCGATTAAGAACAATTCTAAGGCATTACAATGACTACCTTAATATTGCTTTCGGGCAGTATCACTAGAAGATTAGACCATGTTCTTACAAACTGAACGTGGTCATGTAACTATTAGTTTATTTATACATTATTATTTTATTACAAGGCTATAAGGCATATTCATGACGATAATAGGAACTTTGTGGAAACCAGCACACAACACGATATGGTCATCAAGTTGGAATAAAATTAAAGAGATATGTGTTGTAGTACTGGTGACCAAAACGAACCTTACATGTAAGCTATTCTCAAAGGATCGACTGCAGACTGAAAGTCACAATTTATAATGAGATCCGACTGTCAGTGTGCCGCCGCGCCGGCGTTAGCAACACAACTATAGCACCACTTGGAAGCATACCGTTACACTGTCAAGAAAATACACTGAAACTTGCAAAGATACAGAACCTCAAACATATCACCATGCACAGCCGGCGACAACAGCGGCCAGAAAATAGGACTTGAGGTACTTATATTTAAGTTCAGTCGCTTCTGTCACCACCTGCCCCCTGATTGTGTAACTTGTTTCACATTGTATCCAAGTTGTATCAAAGCAAAAATCACAGTAAATCGCGAAAACAACTGTAAAATATGACAGTAATTAACTAGGTTACTTACTAATTTACTTAATCAGCGTTAAATCTGACAGTTATTTTCGCGATTTTCTGTGATTTTTGCTTTGATACAACTTGGATACAATGTGAAACAAGTTACACAATCCAGGGGCTGTACATTTCAATCAAAGTTTCAGTATATAACTCTAATATAATTTGATACTCTGTGTACTATTTATTATTTGAGCTGCAAAACTTGCACATTTCGAGCAACACTTAATTTAGCACCAACCTGCCTCGCGCGCCTGGCACGCCCGCACCGCCAAGCATTACTTCATCAATCCTTTTCTACAATGTATATATTTTTTTTGTCATTTACTCTTTACTCATCACAAAAATACTATTTACAAAAACGAACACGACATTAAAATGAATATTTATGTTTTTTTTCCAATTTCTTAATATTTACATTAAATAACTTACAAATAAACAATAAATATATTAAAAACGAACGGACGCTTTTCTGCGAGACCGCTCGCCGCTTCGATGGTCGCTAACTCAGTCTTGTGTCGACGCGGGCCGCGCGCGGCCGAGCGAGCTTGGACTATAACTTAGTGGAGTATTTGGTTTATATTTGGTTGAGCTCACTCCGCCGCGCGAACGTTCGCGCGAGTCTGAAGGCGCCGCGGGCGCTCGCGCGAACGCTCGCGGCGCGCGCCCCGGCCGGCCTGAATATATCTCTTACAAAAGAAACCACTACAAAACGATCCTACGGTCCGGCTCCGCGATAAACTTGCTCAAAAACCGGCGACCGGCCCGACCGGACGGCATGGCACTATGGAATGTGAACATATAATTTTCATAGTGGCATTCGTTCTACCTTATCGATGGTATATAAATATATAATCTGTGCAATAAATAAACATCTCTCGCTCTTTGCGTCGCAGATTAGCAGCCGGCCTGAGGGTTCTGTGGTCCCGCGGGGCCCTCGGGACGGGACGAGACGGGAAGGGGACGGGACGCGGCCCACGTGACGTGTGCGGATAACACTTCGCAAATAGAATATCGTGACGTGATAGCCTACAGGAAGTGAAGCTCCGGACGCTAATGAGAACACGGTGCTCAGGCTTCACGGGGGAACTTCCGGTGATGGTTTAAGTATTTTAACGGCTGATCTAAACCTGCAGGTAACCGAGAAAACAAACACCAACCTGACTGACTGCCTCTCAGACTACCGTAGAATCGATCTTTGCCGCATTTATTTCTGAAGTTCAGGCAGTAACACAAACTCGATATTTCTTTTAACTTCTAAATCGAAGTTACAAGTAGTTTTCAGTTTGTATTACATCCCAAAAACGTAATACCTGGGCTTATGTTATACTTCAGACTACAACGTCGAATCAAGTCACTATAATCACGTCCCAGGGCTACTACGCCACATGACTTTCTTCAATGCACATTCCAGACCGAGTGACACTCGCGGCCATCATTTCAGACTACATCACATTTGGATCCACAACGTCACTTTAACATTCCGCCACGTCACAGAACCCGTCACTATAAAAAGTCTACGTCACAGTAAAGTCCACAGTTCCCTCCCCGTCCCAGTAAGTCCACACTGCCCTCCCCAGACGGCGCGGTCTCACCGCTCGGGCTGCGGCCAGGCGTCGGCCAGGCGCAGGCCGGCGGCGAGGCGCGCGTGTGACGTGCGGAAGGTGCTCACGATCTTGTCGAACGTCTCCGGGTCGTACACGGAGCGCGCCGTGTTTGTGAGGTCGAACGGTTCTGGAACACATACAATGACTTAACTAGCTGCGCCCCGCGGTGTTACCCGCAGCGAAAGTTACCTACCGTTCCCATGGGAATACAGGGATCTAAAGTAGCCTATTTTTTAATCCACCCTGAATCATTAAAATTGGAGTGGCAGTAGAATCACCTAGCTTGCAGGACGTTTTTACGTGATCCTAGAGGTTCTACTGAATAAATGACTTCGACTATGACTTTGAATGCCACTTGCGGTCATCCAACAAGTAACCACTCAGAACTTTGGTTAACTGTAACGATTTATCAGGAACGTGTTAGCAAGCTATAGGTACTATGAGCGTTTTCTTGGTTAGTATCAAACTCAAACTCAAAATGTATTTATTCAGTACAATCGTTCATAGACCACTTTGACATGTCCTTAAAACTCGTGGATTGTACTGCCTGTATCGTATGTGTTAGTATAGTCACCTTCCACGCAGAGTAGTTTCCACTGATGCGGGTCGTTCTTGGCGGCGCGCACGGCGCGGCACTCCGCCACGGGCACGCGTGCGCCTGCGCGGACTGATATCGCCATGCGCGAGTACCTGACACAATATCTTATTTATTAACAAGATCATTATATCTTGTATGAAGTCTTGTATGAAGAAACAGTGTTGTCCGCGTGGTATAGGTCGCGCCACGTAAAAAGAGCGCGGTGGAAGTAGCGGGGGTATGTTTGCGCCTGTGTTCACTCGCTGACGAACCAATAGCACTCGCTAAATCAATGGTATGAAGTGCGCCGCGTTACCTCTCCACCAATCATCGACCACGGAGCAGTTTGACAGCCAGCGCTCTTTTTACGTGGCGCGAGCTATAAGTAACTCGATTTCGTTTAGAAAGTTGTGGGTTCGAAACCCGGCCGTGCATCAATAGATAATTCAAAATTTATGTGCACTTTCATACGAGCTTTAAACGGCGAAGGAAAATATCGTTAGGAAACCGGTTAGTCAGCCCAACACGTATTGACCCTTGTCTTTCCTGTGGATATGGCCGGCTAAGCTGTGAGGATGGTTTAGGTGCTGGGCAAGCCTATTCCATCTCAACAATGTCCCAGGCACTACAGTGTAGGCACTAGTGTCCCGTTAAGTGTAGGCAAAAATTACCTCCTGACTCTGTAAATAATCATCTAGTAAAGATGTAAAAGCCTGAGTTTTTTGTATAAAGAATGTAATAAGTGAAAGAGGCCAAAAGGTGTGCCAGGATCGTAGCAAGTGAGAAGTCAGCTGTCAAACTAAAAGCTGGTGTAGTCTCGTGTGTAAGTACATAGTGTAGTGTAGACTCACGGGAACTCTGCATAGTATCTGAGCATGTGCAGGAACAGGTCGGCGAGCGAGGCGCGGTTGTGTGTGGAGGCTGCGCACGCGCCGCCCGCGCCGCGCGGCAGGATGGCCGGGGACGTGCCGCCTGAGGGGAACAAACGAGGTATAAACCGACTGATTTTGTACTAATACACAAGCGTCAACCACAATTCTCACACTATTTTTATTTTATTTTATTTTCACAGTCTTATGGAAACTAACAGCTAGGATATATTCATTCATATTCATTCATTTATTCATTGTTTCAAGTTGGTACATACATAAGGTCTTAAAAATTAGGTTTGGCCGCAACAAGAGCCCCGTTGGGACACCACAATGTTTATAAAATTGATAACACAATAATATGTAATATGTAGCCAGGACTACATAAAACGCGAAGGCTAATCACTAGTTCCCACATGTAGTATAACAGCAAATGCAAAAACAGACAGTTCACGACAAAAAAAAAGAAAGTTAAAAGTAAAACAAAGTAGGTAATATGTTTCAGTACATAATAAAAAAGAATTGTATGAAAGAATTTACTACTTACATTGAGTTACTATACTAAAGTGTCACAATCTAATAGCTGACAACACTCAAATATGTCCGAGCAACGTTCTACACGCCTACACTGACATTTGCTCGAATGTAGACGTCATGACGTTTGTTTTAATGTTCAATGTCGCTTGTATGCAAAAACTAAAACTCAGCGCACTACTTGGCTCGGACATTTTATTTGTCTGTTGTGGCTCTATAGATTCAGCGGAGGAGAAAAAAAAAAGGAGTCAGCGCTCAATATATTCCTATATTTCCTTACATGTATTAACACACAGGAACTTGATGCAAATAGTTAGACCGCAAACGTCAATATCAAAATATTGAAAATGTATAGTACTCACACTGCAGGAAGTGTATGACCATGAGAGTGAGCGAGTAGGAGGACAGCGTTCTCTGTCTGGCGTCGTTGATGTTGTGCGCCTGCGCCCACAGCTTCGTCACCGCCACCAAGGGACGCACGCGCCAGTCCACTGTAGAACATTGTGTAATATTGTAAAAAGAAGGATTATTGTGTGAGATAGTGGTCAAAGTATAGCTAAGAATCCACCCAAGTGATAAAAGTACAAAGACATCAAAATTCTTCCAACCTTTTAAGAGGAAAAGGATCTCTGGAATATCATATAATAAAAAAGATAATATGACTTAGATCAACCATATCGCCGCCGCTGACTGTGAAACTGCGTAAAGTGAGCGCAACAAACTAGCAAACTGTGGACACTCCATTGCCGTGCAAATATATGGAAGGGCGTACTAAACCGATACGCCGCAAACTCAGTCGGCCGATAACAGTTTGCCTACTGGGGACACAGCCTCAATTATGTTCTGGGTTCGTCAGTTTTGCATGTGATCATAATTTTGCTGATTTCCATTAACTTTTGAAACTATCATGGTTTTGAACATTATCACTTAAAAAGGGAAATTTACCATGATTCGTGGAAACTCATTAATCCACGAATCATGTTAAACATCTCGTTTATCGTGTGTATAATGAATGGTGGTAGTACTGACTCCTGGAGAAGCAGTGCAGCAGGTTGGTGTTCCTCAGACCGACGACGTTGTTGCAGTTGAGGTCCACGCGCAGCCCGTGCCGAGCCTCGCGGAACTTCAGGATGGGCACCTTGGCCTGGATCAACTCCGCATCTGATAGATACACCAATAAAGCAATGCTATTACTTATCAACATAAAATTCAAAATGTGTTTATTCAGTACGATCGTTTATAGACCACTTTGACATGTCACGTTCTTAAATCTAGGGGAAAAAACTTAGGCATTTACATCTTTACTAGATGTATAGATTACAGAGTCAGGAGGCAAGCGTTGCCTACACTAAATGGGACACTGTGATGCCTGAGACATTGTTGAGATGGAATAGGCTTGCCCAGCACCTAAACCATCCTCTCAGCTGCCGGCCATATCCACAGGAAAGACAATGGTCAATACGTGTGGAGTTACATAAAAAAATGTAACTAGCGTTTGGATGGGTGACCATAAGTGGCATTATCAGCTGAGCGCTTCCGTGCTTCGGAGGGCACGTTAAATTGTCGGTCCCGGCTTTTAAAGTCGTGAAGCCATGACGGAGGCCTTTAGGCGGCCTGAAAAACTCCGTCACCAGAGTTGGCCACTTGCTCATACGACGAACGAACGAACCTATAACGTCCTTGCCACTAGCTAGCCTAATCTACTCACCGGGGTCTATAGTCCGCACGTAGTCGAGCACGTGGCTGAGATGCAGCAGCGCATGCGCGCGAGGGTCCAGGTGCGCCGGCGGCCGCACGTACAGGCAGAGGTCCATGTCCGAGGACTCCAGACCGAAGCCCGACATCGTGGAGCCCACCACGTACAGCCCGTAGCGAGGGACCAGCGTCTGGGAACATACGTTTACTTTACTTTAAAAAAAAAGCTAGGCCCACACCACCAGGTTCTTGCCTGATTCTTTCCCTGGTGTAGGGAGTCGCGTTGGAACAGGCATTAGAATCACCTAGCATGTAAAACGAAACTTAAGTGATCATTGAGGTCCTACAAGAATAAATGATTTTTCTTTCTTTCTTTCTTACGTGACATCTTTAGGCTTTGCCCACTTCGTAGTATTAAAGAGTCGCAATCTAATAGCTGACAACACTCAAAAAATTTGCGTGCAAATTCAATGTTCTACAATGACATTTGAATGTAGACGTTATGTCGTTTGTTTTAATGTTCAATGTCGCTTGTACGCAAAAAAGAAAAACTTGTTTTGGCGTTTTGGCGTTGGCAGAGTTTTGGCGTTTACATTTTATTTGTCTGATTGTGGCTCTATAATACTACCTCGATGTTTGCCCACATTAAATAAAAGAAAATATCCTTGGACATTCCACACAGCGTCATCTAGCTAAGCAATTTTTATTGCTTGTGTTATGGTAACCAGATGACTGATATTAACCAGATGACTGATATAATTCATAGATACATTTTTTTTAAATAAATACATTTTATCTTAGATAGACCCTGAAAAAATATCTGCAGAACATGAAAACATTTGTCCCGAGGCGGGGATCGAACCCGCAACCTCCGCGTCTCAGGCGGACTTTCGCCCACTGTGCCACAGAGGTCATTAAGCTGGGTATCGACATTGCGAGGCTGGCAAGCGATGGTTGCCTCCCTTGCCATGGATTACCTTGAGAAACCTATTGGAGGACCAATCTCCAGTTGGTTCTCTGACCATTTAGTTCACTAATGTTTTGTTATATGTCGGTGACTATGGTCAGCAACTTCATTTATAAAAAGTTAATAAGATAGTAGGTACTCTATATCGTCCTTGGAAGGTAGTATGATATCAATAAAGCAGAATCAGGTACTTTTTCTATAAAATCTTAAGCAAGTTGTTATTAATTTTGAGCTATTATACAGTGGTCTGCTTACCTTTATGGTGATGTAGAGATATCGCCACAGGTTCATCTTTTTCCTAAACGTCTCCTCGGTCTGCTGTGACTTAACAAATTTGTCCCACATCTCTTGCGACAGGGTGTCATATTTTGAGCCTATAACAAAGAAAATAACATCATGGGAAGGCACAGGTTAAAACGCTCTAAACGTGTCTTATAAGAAAAATATAAGGATAGTGCTTGACGAAAGATGTATGTCATGATCATAGCTTGTAGAAATCTGTAGTCTTTGCTTGCCCTTACGGTAAACATGTTCGTTAGGAACAGAAGTGAACATGGAATACTATTTTAACCAAGCACGCCATCTACGTACATGCAATACTTGAGAATATTACGCTGACTTGACAGTGTGAGACCTGGCCGTGACAAGCTATTAAAACGTATCAGGCAGATCGTCGGGGGTAAACTTGACTTGGAAGGGGTATGTGGCAATTATGTATCTGTCCGGTGCTTTCCGTCACTTGTTAGGTGCGTACATCCAGGTTAGGTATGCAGACTTGACACTCAATGAGCTAGGAGGTAACTAAATCTTACCATTAAGCAGGTCGTTGGGGGTGAACTTGACTTGGAAGGGGTAGGTAGCATTCAGATACCTGCGTACGTGTTGTCCCGGTACCCACTATCGCACGCAGAGAACGCTCTAAAGAATGACTATTGAAACTCACCATTAAGCAGGTCGTCGGGGGTGAACTTGACTTGGAAGGGGTAGGTAGCGTTCAAGTATCTGTCCGGTGCTATCCGCCGCTGAGTGCGTACGTCCCGGTAGCCGCGTCGGGCGCGCCACTCGCGCGTGTGGCCCGCGGGTGCGCGTCCTCGCGACGGACCCTCACCCGGCATCTCGCCTTCTGCGACCATACAGAGCTTGTAAATGAGTCTTCGAAAACTATTTTATGTAACTCAAAGAAAAAGGGTTAATGAAAAAAAAAAGTGAAATGAAATATATCACGACTGTATCCCAGGGAGCGGTAGACATTTCTTTCAGATCTTTTTAGGCTTTTATCTTTTTAACTTTTAGATCCTTTTCAAGATGTCTAAGGGGGCAGTCAGAGGTATGTCCAAATACATTTTTGGTACATACTCACATCTTGCAGTAGTTATCGTTCCATACGTGACAGGTTGCAAGCCCATCGACGCTATTAGAGAGCTAACTGGTTTCCTCACGATGTTTTCCTTCACCGTTAAAAGGGTTAGTCTACGTTTTTAATGGCTTTTGTCGTTGGTTCGAGTTATTTATTAGAGTTTGAAACTGTTTCATATGCCCTAGCTTTGTACACATAGGTACTGTAAAGTAGAGCTGTTGGTGATCAAATACAGAATAGTTCTTTTCCCCTGTTTTAGAATTAATGGTGCTTACCATTAGGTACCTACGATTTAAACCAACCAAAAATAGCACTTATTTTATGATTGTGTGAGAGTATACTCTTTATAATATATTTAAAGTGAAAAAGTTGTGTTCGAATATAAGCAAATTAATTAGTCATTCATTACTACAGTCACTGGTCTAAACATGCCAATTATTTCAATAGAAATACGATCAATACAATAAGTAAGGCAGAAGCCCTAGGTATGCTAAACTTAGTAACTAATATCCTATGTCCTAGTTTTTTGTACCTAAATATACGCCTAATGTAAGACTTCCTAAATTACACATTTTTCATATTTGATTTTGCGAAACCAGAATGTAGTGAGAGTAAAATAATCTTGAGAATGTTGTCAGGTGTGTTTGCTTATCTGTCGTAGCCAAGGCTTATATCTGTTAGATATTATTTACAAACTTATCTAACATTGATATAAGCTTTAGAATATTGCGTACCTAACTACATAGCCTGCTGAAATAACGAAATAGATATCATTATCATATTACATTACTAGCTGCGACCCGCGGTGTTACCCGCGGTGAATAGTTCCCGTTCCCGCGAGAATACCGGGATCAAAAGTAGCCTATTCTTTAATCCAGTATAAGCAATTTTGGTACCAAATTTCATTCAAATCCGTCCAGCCCTTTGAGCGTAATAGAGTAACAAACACACCTTTATAATATTAGTGTGATGTGATTAGTGTGATGATAGAAACAAAATAGTAAGTAGCAGGAATTAAAACATATCGAAATAGATGGCTGCCTAGCTATGTTCTCATGTAATATGCTGACGGATAGGCTTCTGGTTTTGATGCAGTCATTGACAAGTAAACCTATTTGTTAACTTGTGACTAACCTTAGTAATTAACTGAGATTATTTATCACATTGGTCAATGGATCAAAGTAAGTAAGTGACGACCTCTGTGGCGCAGTGGGCGAAAGCACGCCTGAGACGCAGAGGTTGCGGGTTCAATCCCCGCTGCGGAACAAATGTTTGTATGCTCTGCAAATATTTGTTTCGTGTCTGGGTGTTTTCTATGTATAATATGTAGGTATGTATTTACAAAAAAAAAAAAAAATGATCTATGTAGTTTATCAGTCATCTGGTTACCATAACACAAGCATTAAATTGCTTAGCTTGGGATTAGATGACGCTGTGTGGAATGTCCAAGGATATTTATTTATTATTATTTTATTTATTCGTTCGTTCGTTCGTATGAGCAAGTGACCAACTCTGGTGACGGAGTTTTTAGGCCGCCTAAAGGCCTCCGTCATGGCTTAACGACTTTAAAAGCCGGGACCGACAATTTAACGTGCCCTCCGAAGCACGGAAGCGCTCAGCTGATGATGCCACTTGCGGTCACCCATCCAAGTAGTGACCGCTCAGAACGTTGCTTAACTTCGATGATCTATCAAGAACGTCTTAGCAAGCTTCGCCACGAGCGCTTCATTTTATTTATTAACAGAATTTGACTTAATAAATACACATCTTTAATAACTGAGAGACTTGGAGCTTATGACATCATTCTAGTTTACCACATAAGTAAGCCAATAGGAAATTAGCTGTTTGACATCATTAGAAAATCACTAGGCAGCATCATTATCTATAACCTGGTAAGGTAGCATGTACATTGGACAGTGCTCACAATGCACATGCATATGTGGCTTGCAATCCTTTTCTTCAGAGAGCACCTCAGTCAAGGCAGGGAATGTTTTAAAGAGATAATTAACAGAACTTATTAGATTATAATATAATATATCGATCAATAGATTGAGTAATACAATCATGATGTCAATAGATGATTCATTATAAATTTGCATTGATATGACTGGCAGATTATACCAATATTATCTAAGTGATAGATGAGTTAATGTCAAACACAGTACATTGCTTAGTGAAGTAAAACATGAGCAAGATTATACTTCAGAGCTGGGTACCAATGTAAAAATTGGCATAAGAGAAGCCTACATGATTTGCTTCTATTTGCATTAGATTTGTAAATTGTAGCAAAGTTAAGTGTAAGTCTGACCAGCCAATAGCCATGTAGGATTGCAACTGCTACTAATGATAAGAACTCAAATATTTGCAGTTACATGCATGTTTAAATTGATTTAAATATTTTTCTGATAAATTAGCTTCAGTATGTTGCTAAGTTCTGCTTCGGTGAGAATGAGCAAAATATTTTTTTGTTAGATCTTTAACTTCAAATTAATAAAAAATCTTTTTCTTACCAAACAAATTTAAATTTAGATTTAGTTATAAATTTTTTTGAGGGTATTTTTAAAACAAAGATTACAATGCACAAAGTCTTATTTCTAATGTACCCACCCACAATAGCAATATTAAAATGGGAATTATTAGCTTAGAGATTTATTTATTTACCTATAGATTCGCCCTTTTCTCCAGACTTGTTTGATCCAGAGGCATTGCTGGACTGGCTTGAGTCGTCAGATTCATACCCAAAGGCAGAGTCACCGCTAGCTTTGGGTGTGTGGTGGTGGTCGCGACGCGGTTGCCAGCGGCGCGGCGTGCCTTGAGCGGAGGCCGGTGCTACGCCTCCCATGATCTGCAGCACCTCGAGTGGGTACTGGCGCGGCCTATCCAGCTGCCCTCCCACCATGTACACCTGTCCCGGCCCGCCGAAGCCGTTACCGCCGTGATACATCATCGGCGCACCTTCGGCCATGTCACCCTGATCTGCCGGCGAGGTTATACTTTAGTTAGATGGACCGGCGAGTCACCCAGTTTCCGACACCACAGTTAGCATACTAACCTGCAACACACTTGAATCCGACGTAACAGCACGGCTATTGCGTCATAGTAGGCGTAGCGGCAGGTGTACCGAGCGACGTCGGAGACGATTATTTCTATAAAATTTGGATCCAGAGAAATTCGAGACGTTCGACTTGTAGGACGTCTTCAGGAGCTCGTTCCGATGGCTGCTGGTCGGTAGCAAATTCGATTACGTGTCACTGGCCTTGCACAGTACGGATAGAACGAGCTATAATTATTTCGGCACCGGTAATAATAAACTACCCACGAATTACGGCAAATCTTGTAAAAATCTAATGAAACAGATCCGCCATGACTTTTGAGCAACACTAACGACATCTGACGGCAGCAGTCAGTGAAACGTGACACGTGATTTTTGTTTTTCTTACGAATTTCATGTTCTTTTTTATGCCAGTGGCTTTTTCAGAGGATCATGGTTAGTTGAAAAACATATTTTTTGATTACATCATACACTAGAAAAAGATACAAAGTAAAACTGTTTTTCTAGAACTTTGAAAGTTTGATTTAAAGTATAATTTTCATAGTTTATTTTTTACTAGCAACTTTTTTTCATACTGTCATTTTGACAGAAAATATTTTATGCAAAGTAAGATTTTAAGCTTCTTCCAATTTGTAGGTAGTTAAATCTTTTGTCTTTGTCTAACTCCTACAAATGATTTTTTATCTTAGCTTCAAGATAAAAATGTGTCTCACTCACGTTCTGTTCAATCACTCAGACACAGACAGTACTGATTTTGACAATCAATTTTGACTGATTGATTTGATCATTGTCAGATCAGACAGAATGTCACCAGAATGTTGTCTGTCTTGTCTGTCATGTCATGTCAGGTTGTTGAAGCTGGAAAACATCTGGAAAATTAGCAAAATTTGCCAATAAAAACACGGAATTATAAGTTTTAACATCCAAAATCTTTATAAGATGGCTTTTTCGTACTAATTATTACAATTAATGAGCCATACATTATATATAACGAGTGATGACGTTGAACGAAGACTATGTAACCCTAAAAGTGCAAAAAGAAAGAAACTTTGTTGTCTCATTGTTTGGGTATTATTATCTCTATCTAAACCTTACCGTGCGCCTCTGATATGTCACACTTTGGAGATTTTATGGACGGTGTGCCCGTTAAAATATCAGATAAATACAAACGACCTCCGAAAATCGAGCTACCTTACTCAGTGAACGATTGTCATGTCCGTGCCCAAAATGTGGTTGACGCTGCCAAGTACTGCACTACTTTCGAGACCAACGTCTTGGCTAAGCTCAAGGAGCTCCGCAGTGCGAAAGAAACGAAGAAAAACGAGAGGAGGCATAGGTTACAGCTCCTAGAGGAAGCAAAGCAGAAGAAGTTGGATGCCATAGCCGCCGCCGAGGACGAAGAGCGCCTTAAGCAGCTAAGCGTGTCGGAGGTCTCCTATCCTAGCACCGAGGAGTTCAGTGCCTTGTCTCCCGATGAGAAAGCTGAGATAAACTGTGATACCCCTACAAATACTGACAATACTGCCGAAACAACAATACATGATACTCAATTCCCTGTATGTAACCCAACAGACTCCCAAATGAATATACTGCAGCCTGTCCAAGTCAAATGTAACTATCAACATAATAATAGCTTAATGGATGACCCTATTTCTGACCCTTTACAAGATCTAAGGCTAAATACTAAAATGAAAACCGCTCCTTACAGTCATAATGTTGAAACATTGACATATAGAGACTTTGAAAATGACACATCAAGTCCATTTGATATGGTAGAGCTTAAAACTATCAATGACATGGAATTACTTGCTCAAGTATTGCAAAATCAATTGGTGACTTCAAATAGTTGTAATCAGCAAACTAATGTCCCAGACATGTATTACACAGTACCAAACTGCTCATCTCAAGCGCAAATTGAAGGTGTCACATACATGCCCAATACTTACATAGAACAGCCTGTACAAGGAACAAGCATGATGTATGCACCCCAACACTATCCAACCAATGGCTACTACATTTCTTCTGAGACAGAAAACATGTATGCACCCAACTATCAGTACTATGTCCCCGCATCATACCAGCAAGTAGATCCATACTATCAGATGCCTACCACATCAGATATTCCAGTTCCTGATGGATCAGCGCACATAGCACAGCCCTACTACTGCCAATATCCGCAAGTGCCTGTCAATTATCAGCCTCCAACCTACAACTTACCAGTTCAAAACCAAGAAAGCCCTGCAACATCACTGAATCCTGTAAAATCAAGGTCAAGAAGTGTACCTGATATTGTGAGAGAATTGAATGAAGAACTAATATTAGCTAAGCAGAGGCTAAATGAAAGGTCCTATAACCCAAGTCCTACACCCAAAAGCACCCCGCAAGCTTCCAGCAGTGCAAAGAGAGAGGAACGGAGGCAAAGGAAGAAATCGGAACAACTTCCAAACCCTTTTGAGAAATTATCTCCGAAGTTGCAGGAAATGTGTCAAAAAATACATGGAATGGGCTTTCCAATAGATAGGGTAGCAAGAGTATGCACTCTTGTTGGGGACAGTGATAAAAAGGTGAGTGTTTCCAATATTATTGTTTTGACAAGTTCCAAGCTCCATAGAGTATGTAACTAACAAACAAAATTCCCGAGGTAACAATATCTACTCTATAAAACATAATGCAAACGGTATTTATCACGAATTGTACCTTTAATATTAGCCTTCCCGCGACCACGGCTGGTGCAATCCGGGACGAAATGATGGAAAGGTAAAATTCGTGATAATTACCCGTTTGCATAATATGTTTTATGATGACAATGTGTTCTGATTGCGAAACTTAAAAAAAAAAACAATTCTATCTACTCTTTTCACATACAAAAACCAAAAAAATTGCATTGTTATTTATAAAAATGTTACATTATACACATATCGGGTTGCAATTCCAATTTCTTTTGTTCACCAGACTGAAGTACAGAAACGCTCATTAATTAATGCCAATTGTAGGGGTCAATCATTAGATGACCTTATCATTTTGATTGACCAATTGAAACCCCTGTTGTTTTGCTTTTTTAAGATTCTTTTTGGTGGTTGAATAAAAATACTGGATTACGATATTTCAACATAACTGTCCATAATCATCACATAAGAATTATTTATAAGCTAGTAAAGTACTCATGACAGAAGCACCATAAGGCTTTTTTTACATTAGATAAAATCAGTTGTTATTTGCCTCAAGCTTGACCAAACAATAATGTCTCTATTTCCGTATATTTTCCAGGTAATTGAGGGTCTTCTAATACTGGGCGATTTGATGGACCTCGGCTTTTCCGAAGGGCGAGTGTCAGCCGCACTCGCTAAACACGAGTTTAACCGAGACAAGGCTTTGGACGAACTCGTCTCTTAACACATGCTGAGGCAAGTGAAAGTCATGTGATAGTAATGATTGAAACAAAAATGATCCTGTACTCAATAGAGTAGATATTTTACGTGAGCTATCCTTTAAGTTGGTTTGGTCGTGTTACTTATTCACTGGTTTGATTCCATCCATGGTTGCGAGATTTAGGAAATGATAGCTTCATAGTTTCTTGCTAGTAGAGTGTATTTTAAAATAAAGTTTATTTATGTCTAAGAATTTGCCAAAATGTGAGGTGACTTGATTCATAAGAATGGGGCCATTCTTAGATAACTTTTACTTATAATTTGAAGTTTTTTCCGGCATTTATAAATTAATAAAAAATTAGTATCCTGGCTCATTTTTCATGTATTATAATAAAAACCGTCTAGACAAAATGCATTTAAAATATACATAAAGCAGTTTAGAACCCATTTAGCAACACGTTTGTTGCATTTGGGCTATGTCTAGGGCTAAGTCACCACATGTTGTGAATGTTACCAAGTATTGAGGAACATTTTATAGTATTTTATTGTAACCGTAACCGAAACTTAATTATTTTACTTTTTTGTCTTCAAAAAAATATATTTTATCAGCTTTTCTGTAAGACTGATTTTACAAATCGCATATTCTTTCATAGAAATCGATTCATTAAGAGTTGCGCCATCTAGCAAACCTTTCAGAACTAAAACTGTCTACAAAATGTTCCTCAGTGATAAATTACTTTCTTGCCTTAGCTGATCACGTTTTGCACTTTAATTTAAATACCTTAATTAAAAAAAATAACCTTACAGGTACCTACTTACGAATATGAAACGGCTTTCACATGAGTATTTTTAGATGGTATCTATATCATGACTGTCTTAAGATTACTTGATAAAATAGCTTAGGTATATCCTTGCGATACAAGTCAGACTCATCGTAAAACCTTAGGAAGGTTGTTTCCTTTAGTTAAGTCTGGGACAATGTTAATAAGAAACAAATTGTTAAGTACATAATTATGTATTTATGTATTCTAAAAAAATTGCAGAGACTTGAGCTTTCATCTCAGATCTGTACATGTCTGCGCTCTAACCAAATTATGTATTTATGTATTCTAAAAAATTTGCAGAGACTTGAGCTTTCATCTCAGATCTGTACATGTCTGCGCTCTAACCAATTGAGCTACCAATGTCAGTTAATCAGATCTTAGGATTGCTTACATTCAGTTTTAACTGCAAGCGCCATCTATGGAGAAGCGTTGCAAACTGCACTATCAAGTCCGAAAGTTATGTTAGCTAGGTGCACATCTGTGTCATGTTGTGACAATAAAATAATTGCCCGATTTAACAATTAATTTAAAGCAAAAGTACTCTTGACTTGTATGGCAAGGAATTGCATTTAGCACGTCAAAATTGTAATATTCAAAGTTAAACTTAGTAGCACTAGCACTAAAAAACAATAACTATTAATAGGAGTATGTAAATAATTTAATGTGCAATCTGTTAATCTATAGTTTTAAATGATATTTATTAGACTACAATATGTATTAGTACAGTCAACACAAAAAACAGGAAAAATTATCTGCTCCTTTCAGGTATAGCACAGTTATCTGTCTAACAAAATACCTCAACTTTTTGAATGAATATTTTCTGTGGGTTTACGTACCTACGTTGCCTACGTTAAATTAAAATTCTACAAGTCTATAAAACTGGCTACTATTTTATAAATAATAATCCTTCCTGACCTTCATCGGCTTGACTGTACTCTTATGTCAGATCAGACAATTGTATAGCAGGCCTGGATTTAGGGGGGGGGGGGGGTACAGTTGCCCGGCAGGTTCGGGGTGGGGGGGGGGCTTAAATCATAATTGACCGATTATGATTTTGGCGCACTCTCTTACTTTTGAAGCTAAAACCGATATACCGTAGCCGCCGCGATATATGGATTTGTAGAGTATAGAGCCCCCCCAATTTTGATTTTGCCCCGGTTCAAAGAAATCGTAGATCCGGGGCTGGGACACAGACCGCTTTCTTACAGTTAGCACTAGAGGTAAAATCACGCAATCTTTCTAATTCTCACATTTATACACTAAATGGAAGCTTGTAAACGATTCTACCTCCCGAGCATAAGCATTTTAAGTGTTCTGGAAAAGTGTCTACTGAAGAATAGATTAAAATGTTTGTTTATGGAGTAACTGAGAGAGAATAGTTATATTATAACTACATTTTGTTTTGTATATAAAACTACATGAAAATGTTTATAATGCGATTACTTAGCCCAGTCAATTTAGCTTGAAAAGTAGGAGAACCCTTTTAAATATTGCCAGAGAGTTGAAAAAAGGCATGTATGTTAGAAACATCATTGTGAATAAACTGAAAAGTGCCCGTCGATCTTTCATGTTGAAAACATTTAATAGCAATAATAATAGTAATAAAATGAACTAAGTACTTATAACGTTTCTAAACAATCTTGATGTATGAATCAAAGTACATAAAAAATGGTTGCGTTACCGACTTCAATGTAGAAAATGAACAGTTATTCTTAGAAATAAGATTATTATATTTCTTTTAATCTGCAATTTACTTAGATTTATCAGTTCTCAGAAAGCCTTAAATGCTGTAAATTTTAGCGCAGTAATTCCCCGAAATACAGTCTGGATAGTAAAACACTGATTGTTAAGCAACTATTTTAATAGTATTGATTACATACAAGTACCTACCTACAATGGCTTGCCGCTTGTCTAAGATTTGTTTAATGTAGGTAAGTATAAATAATACAGTTTTGCAGTTGGTACTGTCAACATTAACAAGCATGGCTGAAAAAGTCAAGGGATAAAAGTATAAACAAATAGTGTAAATTAATTTATCGAAATTGCACTAATTTTATGAGATGCGAGAATGTAATATACTTGTGGTTCACATTCATGAAGTTTAGGCGGGCGCGGTCGCTGACAAATATTTATATGGGAGGGCACACACGATGAAAGGGGTGTTGTTAATAAAAATAATAAATCATTATCTGAAAATACAAAAAAAATTAAGTATGAAAAGTATAAGTAATAGCGAATACCACGTCAGGACATGGCCTGTGGGCGCGCCAGGTCGCAAACAATAAAAAAAGACCTTTGCCTTGTAGTGGGATGACCATGGCTGAATTATAATAATTTGAAAATACACTACTGTTTTCCTAATTTTTTTATTGAGAATTTTTTATTATTTTTTTATAAACACGGGGGTCATGACCTCCTTTTCGCCCCTCCCCTGGGACCGCGCCTGGCTGTAAGTAAGATTGTGGTTTCAGTGTTCCATTAGGTACCTATTAGGCATAATCTAGGCACTTAGTGTGTAGGCTCATTATTTTTGTATGTAAAAACTAGTATAAAAAGATTGAAATATTATTTAAAAGTTTGATTCAAACTGTTTTTATTTATTTCTAGAAGGTTAAATTGTAAGTGAGCTTGGTAGTCGGATGTTTTATACATACAGCTTCACACAAACAAATGTATTATATAAAATGTTATTTTCAATACCTTGTTTTATTATCCGGTTAAACGTGAAGTCACAGGGTTATGTAGTTCGCACGTTTCTATGTCGATGACATTATTTATTCCGTGCTTCGGAGGTTCGGAGGGCACATTAAATTGTCGGTCCGGGCTTTTATGACGGAGGCCTTTAGACGGCCTAAAAACTCCGTCACCAAAGTTGGCCACTTGCTCATACGAACTTACTTTTACTATTTGGATTTATATTTAAATGATTTTTAATAATATAATTGATGTAGAAATGGTGAGTGCAAATGAAACCCTGTGTCATTACAATAAGTTTGCACAATTTGTAGAATAGGCATGTTTCACTTTCAGCGTATCATTAGTACTAGTACCTACCTAATCACATTTTGTATGAATCATTATGAATTTATGATTTCACGAGATGTTCAATTTAAACTTTGAAACCATTTAGTATTTTGGGTCCTAAAAAAGAGCCTTGCGAGACTCCTCATATTTAGGAAAACTAGGTAGAATGTAGTCTATTATTATTGTTGTGACGTATTTAACTGTTGTGACGCACTCATGTCTGGTTTTTCTTGAGTCATTATTTGTCTGCGAATTCTGTTTCCGTCGGACTGCCCGAAACTAGGTATTATTTAGAATTAAAAATTTTATTTGTGGTTTACCGACGCATGGGTGTATCATTTTTGAATACTTATTACAAAGAAATACATAGGTACTATAATTGATTGATTTTGTTCACTAGTGAATTCTGCATCACAATAATTAACGAATTTGCATTGGGCATTGGATTGTATTGTAACCCATCTGTCATGCAAATGATGGAACACGTGAATGTTATCAACATCTGCTAACAATCTCAAACAAAGTTTTGAACCTTACTACTTTGAATCACGGACGTTGTTTCTTATCGGAGATTCAGTTACTTATCTTGTTCCATTTTTGATAGCGGGTCAATGCCAAGATGTATAATTTATGATTAATGACGACTCAACTCATGCAATTTTGCCTAATGTTCCTTTGAGATTGGCCGCTATTCAACATCCGCGTTTCCCATCTCATTTAAAGACATCTATCATCTAGTGAATATTGTAGATAGGTAGGTACATGTTAATAAATTTTACGAAAGTCGTAACTGCAAAGTAGCGGAAACCGGACGAACTTGAGCTCAGGATCAAGGGCGTTCGTGCACCCTGCTATCGATGTCACTCAGCGCCGCGAAACCTGAGCGTACGCGCCGCAGGTAAAGGAACCGCTTCCGCCGGCGCCGTCTCCAGTTCCCGGAGACGCGCAAATAGGTCATCAAATGTAGTTCCGCGAGCCGCTGACCCACCACCGGCAGACAATAGGCGACCACCGCATTGTCTATTGTCAACGCAGACGATGAATGGCAATGGGACAAGTTCGCATCGCGGCACCGGCCACCGCGCCTATCGCGGCCGACAGGGACGGCGCGAGGCAAGTCCGATGAGCGTGAGGGAGAGCTCCTCGCCGTGTCCACTCGGCTGTTGGCCGGCGCGGCGCCGCTGGCGAGAACCGACTGCGCCGCGCGGTGCAGTCGCCAGTCGCTCACCGGCGCACGAGTCGAACGGTCCCCGCGCTAGAACCGAGCAGTGCCGCGCGCACGTAACATGACCGTCTCGCATGTTCACATGCGCCGCGCTCGTTCCGATAACATCTGCGAATCCGATATTCGGCCACGATAACGCGATAGGGTTCGATTTCGTTTCTTGCGACAGTGCATCGGCGTCGCACCATGTGATCGCTCCCCGCCGACGGGAGCGAACAGAACAAAAAAACAGCCCGTTGATGTCTACCCCTCCCGACTACAAAAAAGGGATAAAAAGGCCGTTCCCGGAATGCGCACATGTGGACGCCGGGTAACAGTGGGCGCCTTCGTTGAGCCTTCCTCAGTCGTGTCGCGATGGCTCGGAGGAGCAGGTGGATGCATCTGGTGGCGGGGGTGGTGGCCGGCGTGACGCTGGGCGTGTTCCTCAAGCTGTGCCTGCGGCCGTCGTCGCGCGCCGGCATCGAGGCGTGTCCCACTGCGGCGCGGCGCGTGGCCGACGCGGACCCGCTGGCCGTCATCGGCCTGCTGACCAACGAGACGATCCAGAACTCCAACCGGACTCTGGTGTTCGTGGGCGTTATGACCGCGGAGCAGTACCTCACGACGCGAGCGCGCGCCGTCCATGAGACTTGGAGCAAAGACTTGCCCGGCCGCATTGCCTTCTTCAGCTCGGAAGTGTCGCGTGCGCCGGATTTACCTCTCATACCGTTGAAGAACGTGGACGATAGCTACCCTCCTCAGAAGAAATCTTTCATGATGCTGTTGTACATGTACGAAAAATACGGGGACAAGTTCGAGTGGTTTATGCGTGCAGACGATGACGTGTACGTGCGCGGTGATAAGTTAGAGGAGTTTTTGCGTTCTGTGGACAGTAGGAAACCTCAGTTTATAGGTCAGGCAGGGAGAGGTACGACTGCCGAAAGGGACGCGCTAGCATTAGACTACAATGAGAACTTTTGCATGGGTGGTCCGGGGGTTCTGCTCTCGCGGGAGACTCTGCGAAGAGTGGCTCCTCACGTGAAGTACTGCCTGAAGCACCTGTACACCACGCACGAGGACGTGGAGCTCGGGAGATGCGTCGCCAAGTTCGCCGGAGTATCCTGCACTTGGAGTTATGATGTGAGTACCTTACACTTCTGACAATTCAATTAAAATATTATATGTATCTTGACAACTTTCTGTGAAACATTTGATATCGTTTAATTTTCAGAGCACATCGATTACCTTAATATTTTAAACTGCGCAAGAGATTACCTACAAATATCACTTTTTTATTTTAATTGGTTTAATACCTCTGATTAGGTTGAAAGATGCTGACTACTGACCTACTTGCCGAATAAAGGATAAAACTTTAGCTAAGTTCATATCTTTCGTCAAAGATAGAAGTATCTTTAGCATACAATCATTAGGGACGTCTATTGAATACAAAGTTTGTGTTCTGGTATTTATCTAAATTAAAGTTGACCTTCGACAAGCTGCGCCATTTCGCGAACAATTTTATTTATGACCAAAGTCATTTATTAATTTTCGATATAACACATTAGGGAAAACTATAGAAATTATGTGATTTACTGTCACATCTATAAAATCTGTGTTCACGCCTACCTTTTCCTACACTGTTTAGCGATTTTTTATACTATTTCTAAACTTGCTTGTTTGTAATAAAATGCATATTTGGACTTCCGCTAGATAAAATTAGATTATTTAATGCCTCCATCCAGGTAGGTCTGTATCAAAACCACAATGTTAAGCCTTGTTAAACGAGTCAGTGGGATGTATTTTCATCGTAATCAATATTTTATTATATAAAACAATAAGCACTTTTCTGGAATCAACGCACAGACCAAACCGCTGAAGCTATGAAGCTGAAATTTGGAAGGTAGCTTCCTTTTAAAACAAAACTGCGCACTAAGAAGGGATTTTTCGAAATTCCACCCTAAAGGCCGAAAGGGCTCTTAATCAGAAGAAAAGGGGTGAAAACCGTTGTATGCAACTTTTTAATGCGTGAAGCGATTTTCTTCAAACTAAAAATAAATATTGTAAATGATAAATAAATTTATATGTTTTTCAGAATTAAAAAAAAACGCCTGAATAGGGAAGAAATGGGGTGTCAAAATTTGTATGGGAACTTTTTAATGGGTAGTTCGATTTGCTTGAAACTCGGTTACCTACAACACTAACAATGCAAAATAAATATACCTATACCTACGTGTTTTAGGGTTTTTCGAAAAAACCCTTTAAAAGGGTGAAATGCAGTGTCAAAGTTGGTAGTGAAACGTATTGAAGGGAGTCGCGATTGGCTTGAAACTCGGTTTGGATACTATAAAATACAAAATGGTTGGACACGTGTTTCAGGAATTTTCAAAAAATTCCCTAAAAAGGGGTAAAAAGTACAATTTTTTCAGCCTTTTTTGGGTTACGAAGAAATTCACGCGAACGAAGTCGCGGCCGTCTGCTAGTTAGGTAAGTACTTATATTTTATTATCACCGTCATAACTTTTTGGTATCGGAATCCATTATGATACCTATCCACACGGAATGCTTTGTTCGACAGGTAGTTATGACAAAAGCCATATGAGGCCATGAGGTAAGATCCCTCATAAACTTTTATATTCCGACAGTTTTATCGGGCTCTTAATCAGAATAAAGATTGTATTGAGCTAGTGCACTGCACACTAGAACCAATAGTTTGCAGTGTGCGATCTTATTCAATAGTGGTAGGTACCTAATTCTGGACCTAGATTCTGGATGTCGCCAAAACTCAACTAAACCAATTTAAGCAGCAGCACTAAAAATGTTGCCGTCCCTTTTATAACGATCGAAATAAAAAAGATGGCATCAATTTTAGTGCTGGTTTACCTAGTTAAGTTTTGGCGACATCCAGAATTGCCATTATTGGCCGTATTTATACAGAGACCGTAATACAGTACTTACCTACCAATACCAGAACGTCCACTGTTAGGTAAAACAGTAGAATTAGAATAATCGTCACAATCGATATTGATCAGGTGTATCACGTACAGTTCTCACAGACAGATGCTGTGAGAACAATATGTTGATGATTTTAGAACTGCCAGTTTATTCAGTTCCGACGTGGAACCGAGCACGAATTGCTAACAATCATTTTGTTTCTCGCCACGTACTGTTGGTTAGTGTAATTGTTGAAAGTGTGTTGAGTAATAACATGTAAACATCTCTATTTGTAACTTCTCGTATTTTGTATTGCCAATTATTATAATTTAATAGGATTTAATAAAAAAAAATATAAGTACCTACCTACCTATTTAGGTAAGTATGTAGGTTATCAGTCACGTAGTTCCCATAAAATAAAAGATGCTGTGGTTTTAAGATTGAATGTAACTTTCCCTTTTTGCTAATACTAATAAGTACCTAATTAGGCAGGCACAGAAATGGAATTTCTTTCCACCTACCATCGGTTAAGTTTTTAAGATCATCATTTTCGATCGTGTCGTAACTACGTTTAAAACATTCATGATAGTCTATTAAACTCGATCTATATTTTTTAAAAATTTATCAAAATCAATCAATCATCATCGGTTAGTAGAAATTTAAGTTTTCTGAATTATATAGAATTTTAATTCGTAAGTAGGTATTCGCATTAGGTTAAAATATTATTCACAATGGATAGCAATCTTTAACTCAGCTTCCTCCAATAGGTAAACGTTTTTCGACTAAATTAATGAATGGGTTAATTATTGTTATTTTTTTGGTATTTTTTTTCCAATCTTCGACATGGTGATGTGATGAAAACTATTGATGGCAATAAATGCCAAGGTTAGGCTTATATTCCGCGTCATGTACTTTTTGTTATAAAACCCGATTATTAAAAATATTTGTAGGAGTAAAATAACTAAATCTGTAGGTAGAAATAATGTAGGTAGGTACTAATACTACAAATACCTACTACAAATTTTCACATTGTAGATAGTAGAGAAGGAAGGTACCTACTAAGTCATATTTTTCATTATTTTTCTATGTTAGGAAATGGAAAAGTAAATTTCTAATTAAAATTATGGCAGACCGTCTTCATGTACCTAGGTACTTACGCTATTTAACATGGTAGGTAATTAAACGTCATCGGTCTAGCATTATCTTGAAGTTGCTAAATATAAAACCTACTCTTAGCGGATGATGTCAGACCGATGATGATGATGATAATGAAGTACAAACAAGGTACAAAATATATTCAAATATTACAAAATGTAGTGAATAAATTTCTCACACTGCGTCTATTTGTTTCCTAATTAAATTAGTTAGCTGTTACAGAGTTACGGCCTTCATTTCATTCGAACTTTGAGATTATTCGTTCTTGTTCCTTTGAAGTAAGTACTGATATCTTGTTAGTAAGGTGGTTTAGATCGTATGTACCTACCTAATAGAAAACTCACTGACAAAAGACGACGAAGAAAGTGGCTTAAGCACTACGTAAATTTATAAGGACAATGAAAATAAGACTGTTTATGAAAGGGTCAAGCGAAGAGAGGCTTATGCCCAGCTGTGGGATAAAAAGGCTGCACGTGATGCACCTGTTTCTTGTCGGATCATTGACCGAAGAACCATTGAGAAATTGTAAATACCATCGTGTAAATATTCATTGCTTCCTACCGCTGGTCAAGGACCCGGTAAATGACTATCATCAGGATCGTTCTGATATTAATCATGTAATTAGCATTTCTCGTGCGTGTGCGCAATGAGAGCTGGGATTCAGAGCGGTGGGACCGGTCCTGCGATCCGGTTTCGGGTTTTTTGCAGGGCGTATTTTAGACCGTGGCATCAGAATACATAAACTGGAAAATACATTAAAATCCATAAATAGATTTTAATCTCTCTTTCGTTATTAAACAGTAGAAAAAATGTAGAAAAATTGCAAAAACCAGCTAAATAAGAATGGAACATAAAGGTGACATTTATTTGCTGGATGTGGTGATAAAGTTATCGCAGCTAGGTATGTTCGGTTTTACGGAAATTATGTCAATATTGTATTCGACTTGACATGTGTAAAGTGAAACTTGTCTTATGTTCCTCGTATCTTATTCGCGTCGATACATCAAAGCATATTTAAGTTTAATCTACGATTGCGCATTTTTAGTAAGGTTTTATCTTGTTTGGTACATTTTATTATCACAAGGTTGTAATGACGTGCTAGGCTACTCAGCAACGGGTGGAAGACACATTTAGTTGATATATTTAATAGGATATATATTTTAGGGATTCAATTAATTGAATTGTATTACTTATCTATGTATTATGAAGGAAATAATAAAGGTTACCTATATTATTATTATTTTTATAGGGATTATGATGCGTTCCTATTTAACACGACGTGTGGTTCTATGACAACGCTTTTGAATACTATACTTACCATGATACTACTATCTTGAGTGTAGAATAGGTATCTACAAGTAGGTAAAGTAAATACTCATAGTAGGTATAGTAATACACTACACTAGGTATAGTGACTATAGGCACGATGCATAAATTAGGCGAAATACCTACAGAGCGGGGGAGGATCTATAAATAAAAGTCCGTTATCTCAGAGACAGATATAAGAACTAGTACGCTAGTACTCATTTCATCTCGCTACAAGGTCGTCACGTCCTTATGTAGGAGGTACCTACTACATACATATTTTACACCTATTTGCACTCACGACTTGAATCTTTAGTGACCGGCCACGTCAATGAAAATTGAATTGTAACGCTTCTGATGTAGGTACCTATTAGATGATTCTTTTTTTGTAAGATGGAAAATATAATATAGCAAAAGTACCTACCTACTTGTTGAATTTAGTCATTGATTATATTATAGTTAATTACTTATGTATTACATTAAGGCATTAACACTAACTTTTAATCAACAAGGTTGTCTAGTCAGAGTCACTGACAGTTACTTACTAAAGTTATAGGCAATTAAGTGGCTGCTGCGGCCACGTGCTTAAACATTCAGCGAATTCTACGTGTAATGATGTGCTCGTGTCAATGCGCATTTAAACTTTTCGATTTAAAAATCTATTTATGCACTCCATAGTACACAACATTACATTCTTAAAATAGGTTGGGTACCTACCTACTTACATTCTGGATATCTTTCCGGGTACATAGGAATCAGAATATCAGACTGAGAAAGCTTAATGAGCGATATCACCAACAAGAAACTAGCTCGGATATGTAGGTTAATTTGAATTCTAAATCTATTTTAATCTTAGAATATATCACATGCCTAATTCCACATAATTAAACGTTCTACAGCCAAAATATCAATTTGTATCTATTTATTGCCTAACACTTGCAGGGAGTGGGTAAAAATGGGTTGCGGTTTGCACTCGGACCCTTAAGTTTAAAACCACTTTCCTGGTAAAGTTAGCTGCTTTTGGGTACATTAAAGTTTGTTTTCCTGATACCTAAGCAAGTTTACCTACTTAGGACGTCACAGCTAGGTATTCTATGTAAAGTCAAATGACTATCCTACCCGACCATCCCAATATTTTATATCTAGTCTACCTAATATTCTGGGTAGGTACTTAAGTGTAAAATGTTGATATGACAAAGACAAAATTAGATTATTAAATAAATTATCTAGTATACGCGCCATAAAAAGTAGGCGGTTGTCAACAAGTTCAGTGGACTGTAGCAATTAGTTCACGATCAGATGAGTCACGTGACAATGACAGTTGGATGTCTCATGAGGTAAATGCTCCTCAGTTCTTTCTCACTGTTCGCGAGGATAGGAACATCAAGAAAGAATGGAAATCGCTTTTTGTCTCATACGATTCAAAATGATCACAGTGCATGGTGTTAAAGAAAAGGTCATGTTAGAGAGAGTCATGTTACAAGGCGAGCGATGAGATGTGCTTGAATGTGGACGGGTGCACAGTAGGGGTAGGCCTAAAAAAAGAAAGGAACTATGAATGCGAACATGGATGAGAAAGGATTGAGTGCTGAGATGACTAATATGAAATGACAGAAGAAAATGTAGAAAGGAGACATATTGTTGTATTCATATTTAAGTACTTATATTATTTCATATTTATTTATTCATAAAACAATGATTTGTTAATTGTGTTTGAATCTTAAAAGCTGTTCCGAGCGAGATTCACTTAGTGGAATAAGAGCAGGCAAATGAAAGTAGTAGGTAGTACCTAATGAATGAACAATTAGGTATTAGGTATGCTATAATAAATCAATTCCATTTCAAGTCTGATCCAAATTTCTTCAATAGTGTAGGCTACATGATTGAAACACGAACATGCAAAAATGTCTTATTCTTTTCAGAAAGCAGTGCAAAGCAGAGTAGGTAGGTACTTAGTAGGTTTATGCAAGAAGTTAACTTAAAATAGTGATGTGACGTGAGAGACGGCCTTGCAGTTCTTGTTTGCTAAACAGGCTATGTGTTATTTCACGCAATCTGCTTTGCTCTGTTGAGATTTCGAGAAATATTCTGTCTAGGTACAACAAACTTGAATACTACCTCGCAGGCTAAAACAAAATGTTGATAAATTATCTACAATAGGATCGTAATAGGGATTATTTTGCTCTACTTATTCTGGAATGAACACTAGTGTTCATTCCACTACACTAGTGTACACTAGTGTTCAATTTAGGTACTTATTCTGGAATGAACACTAGTGTTCATTCCAGAATAAGTACCTAAATTAAATAATAAGGATAGAACTTCACTTTAAGTTAGTTTAATCCTATTATTTTAGGAGTTAGGAATATTTGCTGTATGATAGAAAATTTTTTAGTTAGATCCTGAGTGGTGTGTTGTGTCGTTCACGACTTTTCGGCTATTTTACAGGAGCCATGTTGCGGCCAGACTTATAGCCGAAAAGTCGGGTACCCGGCCAAATAAGGTATTCAACTCGATAAAATCCCGTTTCCATTTTTTAAATATGAACTATGCTTGCGAAAGTTTAAGAAAAACTAAATTGATCATTTGCCTTTTCGCAGAAAATAATCTTAAAAGGTACCTACCTTTATTTCCTACTATGAAAATTAGTGTTGCCGAATTTATACAAGAACATAGGTAAGTACCTACCTATAAACATTTGAAACCCTTTAAAATAAAATAAGTATTACTTAGGTACAGTTAAAAAATATGAAAAGAAGTGGCGGCCTTTTTAAGCCAAGTAGAACAGTTGACCCCATTGGCTGGCAATCTTTATCTACGACGGCGGAAGAGATCAATTAATTCTATACTGTCCGTCGGCACACATTTATCAAGCCGTAAGACACTTCCACGTTCTAAAATGTGTCACCCTGGTCAATGACCTGTAAAAAGTGGCCTTGAGGTTCTGATCGCAGAAATCGGTAAAAATAGGTACTTACCTACCTATCTAATTTTTCGTAGGAAACTAGGTAGGTAAGTACCTACTCTTCTAATAACAACTTAATTATGAAGGTAGGTATGTGATATGGCATTAGTGGTAAGTAGTATAACTTCCAGTCAAGGACCCTAATGCGATGAATGCACAGCACGTATTGCATGTTTATGATAATAGTCATGAGCGTGATATGATAATGAACACTCAAATCGGTAAAAAAAAATCGGCTAAGATCCTTTTTATTCATCCTTTTTATTACAATCGTTATGAAAGGGACGACAACATTTTTAGTGCCGTCAAATTGGTTTACTTAGTTAAGTTTTGGCGACATCCAGAATTGCCACTATGTCTGCCTATCAACAAGTAACAATGAATCATATTAATATCAATAATAAATGCACTGCGTCAAACTAGGCCGCCACCTATTTTATCTATTAATATTTTACGTTAAACAAAATAAAACTATTTCAGTGATATCAAAAAAGCTTATGATGTAGGTAGGTAGGTGTAGGTACCTATCACAAACCGTAGGTGCAATCAACTTTTTATTCATTTTTAATAATAAGATAAAATAAGGTGGCGGCACCCGTTGACGCATACAGATACAACCACCTTAAATGGTTCTAAAATCCCATGATGTGTTCCCAGTGTTATGAGAACTCGGTGTATTCTTATTTCTACCAGATGCAACCCACATGTGGCGAGACAAGTTCACAGACAGTTTTTAAAAACCTTGTAAAAAGAGCTATTAGGGTCTAGCTAGTAGATTGTTTAGGGTGGCACATTAATGACAGTCTCTTTAATAAACGGGCGTAAACATTTCATAGCTATCTTATTATGTATATAATAAGATAATTAATATACCTATATCTATTATATTATGTCCTTTATTTGTTTTCTTTTGTGTACAATAAAGTGTTTCTTCTTCTTCTTCTTCTTCTATCTAAACTGCAGCTTAGCTTCAAAAAACTTTGAACTTTCATCATCCACAGCACAGCTATTGGTGAAAGTTTTACAAATGTTGCGATAGCAATTGATTGAATGAAGTATAGCAAAACCTATAAATAGGCAGTGAAGTGAATAAAATTTATTGGTGTGGTAGTAGGTAAGTATGTACCTACTCCATAATATGCAAAACCTAAAACACTTTAGGTACCTACCATGCATCACCAGCATTTTCAGCCCGTGTTAACCCACTGCTGGGAGTAGGTCTCCTCCATTCTTTGCCAGTCTTTCCGATGTTGGGCCAATCGTATTTAATTTAGGTCTTGTTGACGTCATCCACCCATTATGCTTAGTCAAATTAAAATGAGTCACAGTCGGCATGCGGTCTAGTGTCTACGCCTAATAACAAGGACGCAGGATATTATGCGACCAAGTCAGAACGAAGTGGAACTAATTCTACCACGGAGACAGAAATTAATGTATCTATAATTATTAATTTGTATTGCATTTAAAATATATATATATTTAAGGGGATCCCGCACGGAAACTGCAAAAAAAAATCACGTTTGTTCCCATACATAATAACAAATGTGATTTTTTTGCAGTTTTTGCTCGATATGCTTGAAATATTTACAAAACGGTATGGAACCTTTCGTGCGGGATCCGACTCACACTTGGCGAATTTATTTGAATAAATTTGGTTCGTGACAAATAAACTGGATTAAACCTGCAAGTAATGACGAAAACGAAGCCAGAATCAGATAGTAACACCAAAAATCCATTAAAGAAATACTGGAAACATCGGTTTATCTACAGCAGCAGTTATCTTATCAAAGACGCGGAATAAACAACAGTGGTCGCTACTCAAAGGCAAGACCGGTAGCAGTAATCCCTAAATCTAGATTAGCTACCTGGGATACAGACAACCTACATTGCTATCATAATGTTCAAAACGGTTAATACCTAGTAAACAGGTAGTTGATTGTATCATGTTACGGACACGAGCCTCTGAAGTTTAAAACCATAGTTCTTGAAAAACGTTGATCGTCAAAATAACACTGAATTTACTAGTACCTACCTACCTACTAAACAATAGAACTTAGTAGGCAGGTAAGTAGGTACCTACTAGTAAATTCAAATAAAACAAACAATTATAAATAATTGTATTCCTAAAGGAACTCTAAAACATCTTAGCTGCTGTAGCGCTATTGCTATTTGTATCAAATAGAATAAAATAGTTTTTATATAGTAAACTGTTGAAATTTTTAAAAAGGTAGGTTTGTGTTTTTTTAAATAAGTAAACAGTTTTCCCTTTTCGGACGTACAACATAAAAATACTATTAACAAGTAAAAATTGCAACACATTCAGAAAAAATCCTGCAGATTGTAAACTAAGTACACTTTGGAAATAAGCCAGTTCTTTAGTCGACTGCCGAAAGCATCTACACAGAGATTTTAAACGTAATTGGTTATCAAATTCTAATAGAGGAAACATTCAGTTGTTAACTTGAGGTATAGGTAGGTACCTACGTAATATTTAATTTATGTCCAGTACGGAGGTTGCGTTTAGATAATGCGACCATCAAACGACAGTCGTCGTTTTAAAGAAACTACTTCACCACAAATAACTTTAAACGCATTTTTGTGCCCTAGTTAAGCTGACCTGCTAGGTACGGGGTTTGGTATGCAGTGAGCTATGGCTGTGAGTCAGTTTACTGTTCATGGAAGTACAACTATTTGTTAGCGTTTACACAGTTTTACGCTTTTCCCGCGGTCAGTTTCTACTAAGTAACTTAACTATATGATATTTTGTGATAAAAATGACCGATTTATTCCACGTTGTCGCTATGGCTACTGAAAAGGACGTCCAAGCGTAAGGACACACAATTATAGGATTCTAGCAAGATTCTGGTAAGTACCTACACTTACCAGAATCTTGCTAGAATCCTATAATAAATATCCTATAAAAAAAATATATATAAATATCCTGTAAATATCTCAAGTGACAGTTACAATTTCGTGAGAATTTCTAGTTGGGTACTAGCACAGACTGTGCAGGCAGTAGCAAGAGCAAAGGGAGCAAAGGGAATAGAACCAATAAGACTGTGCTGCACAGTCTTATTGGTTCTGTTCCCTTTTTTATTAACATTGCGGAAAAAGTAGGCGTAGATACTCTAGGTCTAGCCAGCATTGTCAGAAGCTATCACTGGAAAGGCAGGGAAATGTATATTGTCCTTCACTGTTTAGAAGACTGCACTTTCGTAAATATAGGCATTTTATGTAGGACAGGAATCTTTAGAAGATTCTATGAAGATTCCTGAACATACACAGAAAACCCCGTCTTTAGCATCTAAAGATTTTTATGGTATCTCGCACGATAATGTAGCAAAAATTAAATTATTTTACTATAGGCTCAGTACAACTTGGTATAACCTATTATGGTTTGCAGTACTTATTAAATCATCTGTGGACGGAACTTGCTAATTAGACTGCAAACGGCTTTTATCTTGAACAAGCTTACCGTTAATGTTTGACCGCAGGAAAACATTAACACTTAAAGTAAGTAGATACCTAAATCAATCCTTCAATCCTAGAAAATAAAGGGACACGGTGGTGCTGTGAAATTACCTAACTGATTAGGTATTTTTTTTCAGGAGATTTATTTACTTATGATAAGTTTAGGTAAGTACTTACATGACCTTGACACCTTTCAGGAAGGTTGGTAGGAATGCATGGCAAAAGACCGAGAAAGATGGAAACAATTGGGGCAGGGGCATAGCGTGCCTTGGCGGGGCCCCGTAAAAAAATTTTTTTGGGGGCCCTTAGAAAGGGTAAAGATTTGTCAGAAATTATTTTTTTGCATAAAATTAAAGGAAATATTTGGAAAAAAGAAATTGGGAAGTTTTTACTAATTTTTGCTTACGCACGTTGGGGACCCCCGTGACCCGGGGGGCCCGTCGTATAATTGATACGGCAGATACGGCGGTAGCTACGCCCCTGATTGGGGGAGACCTTAGCCCCACAGTGGGAAAATATAGGTTAGGAAAGAGAAATAGGTAGGTAGGTAAGGTACTAGCTTTCTTCCGCACATTTCGATAGCCTAATATATACCTAGTAGAAATGTAGCTAGCCTTTATTAGGTCACGGCCTTCAATGATTATCTAAGTAGGTGGGACGTTCACACACATCCAGAATTACTTTGACAGCAAACACTCTCGCTACTTATTGAATGTCTCTTATTAGGGCCAATCACTGGCCCACATCGGTCGCATTGTCTTTTAAGAGGTGCATGGAGTGAACGGTAAAATGGAGGGTGGGTAAACGGAGATGTTAAGGAAGAAGTGGCAATTTTTTTTTTATGAAACTGACTTCAATTTCGTGAGAATAGAGCAATTTTCGCGAATCGAGAATAGAGAATAGAGCAAGAATAGTGCACTTCTGTTCATAACTCCGCAGATCATCATCATCATCATCATGTGCAGCGTCTCATCCTACAGACCCTCAAAATTTTTGAATCCTTGACACCCTTGGAATAATTTCTCCTTTCCAACAAAAAAATAAGCACCAAAATCGGTTCTTAAACGACGAAGTTATCCGCGAACACAAAAAAAAAATATGGAGTCGAATTGAGAAACCTCTTTTTATGAAGTCGTCGGAGATTGACTGAATTGACTGAATGAAGACTGAAAATCAGTAAAAAAAAAATGTTTACACCTATGTACAGAAAGTACAGTGACGGTTTGAAAATGTTCGTCGGTTTTCAACTTGATTCGTTCAACGAGCACGAGCACATAATCCCTTTTGAATCTTGAAAAAAGAACGTCACTGGTACAATAAAAATTGATTCTTGCAATCTGGTGCAAGCGAAAACCGACTCTAAGGTTCGTTCGTTCGTTCGTATGAGCAAGTGGCCAACTCTGGTGACGGAGTTTTTAGGCCGCCTAAAGGTAACAAACTTAACTCTAAGGTGACAAACATTTTCAAACCGTCAGTGTACCTACATACAATAATGTAAACATTTTGTTTGCTCCAGATGTAGGTACTTACCTTGATTTATAAGGATCACTAGATACAGACCTGGGAAAAATGAGATCCTCACAATGGACTTCGTGAAGTACCTATCGATTTAGAGGAGCAAATGATGTGTAAACAGAAGTTATGTAGTACTAATGTGGAAGTTTTATTTCAATTTTATCCTTGTGTAAAAATAATAGGTAAGTATATAGCTTATGTCTTCGACGACAAGCGGTAGATGTAATAACGAAAATAAAAACATATTAAAAAAGGTGAACTTTAAAACGTTGTTCGTTCGCTCCCGGACAAAATGACGAATATGGCAATATAAATTCCCGAGACTTCAACGCAGATGAATTGACAACAAAAAACAAACCTCAACAACCCATAATAACCCCTATCTAGCTTCAGCTAAGGTTAATTTTATAAACACAGGTTACATGTTAGAAAGTGCCTTGGAAAGCTGCCTTGACACATAAATAGGAAAAGATACGTTATTGGATGTACTTACCGTTATTAATTGCGTGTCTCGTTGTATTATATAGCTTCTGCTACCAGTTTTGCAAGAACCCTGCTAAATTTACAATTAGTAATGTACTACAGATAGCTAGGTATACCTACTAGTTAACGTGAGGGTCTGAATGGCGGGTGTATTGTTGCAGAAATGAATAAGATATGCATGAAAGGAATGTACCAGCAATGTACCTAAATGTACCTTTAATAAAAATGAATGTACCTCTATGAAACAGGAGCAATCCCAAAAATAAAGTGAGCCGCAGACCTGACAGTCTGAATGGCGGGTGAATGCTGGTACTGAATGTAGTAGATATCATAGCGTTACCTGATATTTACCAGAGGAATGTACCTTCAATGTACCTCTTAAAAAATATTATTTGAAGAAAATGCGACAAGTATTTCACGAGAAAATAAAGAAAACTTTTTTTAGGTGCCCCTACATTTTTTGAATAGCAATACCCCTACCATTGTTTTCATAGCAAAGCATTATTTTGTGTGTTGTTGCAAAATTTGATATGATATAAGTTAACTTAATATTTACCAGAGGAATGTACTTTCAATGTACCTCTTAAAAAATATTATCTGAAAATTATACGACGAGTATTTCACGAGAAAATAAGGAAAACAAATTTTACCCCTACCATATATTTTATTGCAATACCCCTACCATTGTTAAACGAGATACGATTACCTAAAACGAGACCAATTTTTAGATTTTTTTGTAATTATGCGTAATTTTTGTTGTATGACTGTCTAAAGATTTATAAAAGATTTGGCATTTTTTCTAGTTGTTGAGGACTCCTACTTCCTATAATAATTATAATATAAAAAAACTAAGAAGTAGAGGCATGGCCATGGTAGTTAAAGGTTTTATGATACAAAAATATTTGTTCTAGTATCATTATCCAGGGAGGAAACAAGGTACTACGTTGTATGAAGAAAGACCCGGAGCCTATCCTCTTAGAATAAACATCCGATTTTTTCATACGACCACAGACTACTATGCTAACGCATCAGACGGGGCACTCCCATAGAGTAAAATTCGTCCAATAGAGTGCTCACAATCCCCATATGACAGATAACTTTTTTTTTTCGAAATGGAGAGAGAGGGAGGAAATAGGCATAGGCTGGAAATGCATTCTACCATGCAATTTTTTACTGCTTGCTTTCAATCCTACTGATTTTTATTTAATTTATTCTATGAGCTACATGGAAGACTATTACTAGTAATAAAACACGTAATATTCTCATTTGTTTATTGTTCAACTTGACAAATAGACAATTATTTATTTACAACCTTGGTTATGTTTTTTACTATGCTGCTGGTGCAGACGAGATTTTACGCGAGGCGAAGCATGAAACCAATTCACAAAGTGTCTCCGACACATATACTGTTTCTGAAGATCTCTGAAGCTCAGTCTTCGAAGTCTTTCACAGTTCTAACCACTTTTAGAGTCTTAGCTCACTTTTTGGAAACTTGTAAAAATTTACATCCTTTCGTCTATTAGCACAGCTCTTATCATAGGTAACACAGCACTTGTTGTACATATTGCGAGATGATATTGTAGCCTCAAAAACTGAGAGGGCAAGTTACGGAAATATATAAAACTAAAACGCAAAACTTCACTCGATCAACTATGAAACCAAGTTCACAAAGTCAATACTATTACAACAACAACCAAACAACAACAATGGCGGTTATCGTATCGTTACCTACCTAGATGGTAGATGGCGTCCGGGTCGGACAGGAAAGAAGTATGAAGGAAGGAGGAGGGAACTGTCCTATTTGGATTGTGACCCACAGACTAACTATAGGCAAAAATTTTTGTTCTAAGATCACCGACCGTGCATACGACAGTCCGACACGATTATCTGATCAGACTGTCTATTGTTAAGTTAAGCTAAGCAAACATTCAGTAATAATAATTTACACTATGTTCTTCTAAATTTTTATTTTATTTAATAAATCAAATGTATAAAAATAAAAACGTAAAATTCTCAATGAGTTAATTATACACCCTATCTATACTCATTAATGCTCTGAAAAATATGGTAGGGGTAATTTTTGTTTCTTTATTTTCTTGTGAAATACCTACTCGTCGCATTTTAATCAGATAATATTTTTTAAGAACCTACATTGAAGGTTCATTCCTCTAGTAAATATTAGGTAAACTGGGTTAACCTATATATATCATATCAATTTCTGCAACAACAAACAAAATAATCATTTTATCAATGACTAGCTAACTTGTCCGTGGCTTCGCTCACGTGGTACCTACCTTGATAAAATATAGCCTATGTTCATTCGGAAAGTCTAAGCTACAAATAGGTGAAAGAATTTTTGAAATCGGATGAGTAGTTTCGGAGATTACCCCAAACATACAAACAAACAAACAAATCAACATAACCTCTCTATAATATTAGTATAGACAACAAATGGTAGGAGTATTGCAATAAAATATATGGTAGGGGTAAAATTTGTTTTCCTTATTTTCTCGTGAAATACTCGTCGTATAATCTTCAGATAATATTTTTTAAGAGGTACATTGAAAGTACATTCCTCTGGTAAATATTAAGTTAACTTATATCATATCAAATTTTGCAACACACAAAATAATCCTTTGCTATGAAAACAATGGTAGGGGTATTGCTATTCAAAAAATGTAGGGGCACCTAAAAAAAGTTTTCTTTATTTTCTCGTGAAATACTTGTCGCATTTTCTTCAAATAATATTTTTAAGAGGTACATTGAAGGTACATTCCTCTGGTAAATATCAGGTAACGCTATGATATCTACTACATTCAGTACCAGCATTCACCCGCCATTCAGACTGTCAGGTCTGCGGCTCACTTTATTTTTGGGATTGCTCCTGTTTCATAGAGGTACATTCATTTTTATTAAAGGTACATTCAGGTACATTGCTGGTACATTCCTTTCATGCATATCTTATTCATTTCTGCAACAATACACCCGCCATTCAGACCCTCACTAGTTAACGAATAATACCTATCATGATACTCCATGGTCAGAGATCAGATTAACATTGAGCGAAAGCGAATATTTCCGAGCTAAAGCTTATAAACGTTAAGAATATATTCTTAATAGATTCTAACTTGCCATTTTATATCTGCGAATGATTGAAACATGATAAATCTAAGTAGGTAGATTATCTTTCCATTCATACTTATAATGAGAATGATAAGCGCAAATTCACTTTATGCTTCAAGATTTTAATTACAAATCATATAATATTTTGCAGTTTGAGATTCAGTGATCTCTCAAGATGTCTTCTCAAATACCTCTCATAATAAATGCCTATTTGAAGATCGTTTCACGCTCCGTGTCTGCGCCATGTCAATATTATTTAATGATCCATTCTTTATTCAATGACGACATCACCAAAGAACAATGTTGGTGCGGTTGGTATCTAAGCATGCTGTTTGGAAAAACGAAGGCCCATTGAACACTATTACACACGTAGCATTGCAATACTATTTATCAGATATAACATATCGCTTGACGATCTCTATGGCGCAGTGGGTGAAGACCCGTATGAGACACAGAGGTTGCGGGTTCGATCCCGTGACAAATGTTTGTACGTTCTGCAGATATTTGTTCTGGGTCTGGCTGGGTGTTTCCTTTTGTGTCATCGCTTGAATTTTTTGGCACCACGAGACTGACCGTCATCGAGTGCCGAATATTAACATTTATTCTGTTTCTCTAAACTCTAAAGCGATTGTAAACAAACTAAAACAGCTAGGTATATCAATATCCAATAACCGAAAAATCCGACTAATCAACTATGCCGCGAGCGACGATCCTAAACTTCTAGGGTACATTTTTGCACTTTGGTAGGTTGGTCAATGTTTTGTTGATGTTGTGCCAAATAGCGCGTCTAGTTCCCCTGAAAGAATGCATTTATTTTATATTTGATTTACCGTTGGCCACTTACACCTGCAATCCTGACACATTTTTATTGATTTACCGTTGGCCTATACCCACTTCACACCTGCAATCCTGACACATTTTTACTCCTCATCATTCACATCTTAGAAGTGATAAATCTACCTAACAATTATTGAGGTTCAACTCATGGCGATAAAAGCAGAGTTAAGGTGGCGTTTGATTGTGATATTATTGAGGTTCAACTCAATAATTGTGTAAGTATAAAAGCCGAGTTAAGGTGGCGTTCGATTGTGATACAATTTTAGACACTTTAAAATGTAGTAAAAAACTGACTGCTATATAATAGGGCTAAATCATAAATGTTTATTGTATTAAAAATGCAGTTATCACATTGCTTCGTGAGACATGGTTACAATAGATATATTACGTAAGTGTTGCCATCGCGCGCGTTGAAGTCTTTTGTTCCTAAAAAATGTTTATAATCTTCTCGGTGTGAGCCGCGTTGACCAATATTCAAAAATGTGCAGCAATAAAATAATACGCAGCAATAAAATAATTAGCTTTCCATCTGAAGCACGTCGGTTCCAATCCCAAAATATAAAACCTTTCAATTTTTATTCATTCATAATACGCTCATGTGATTTCATAACCTGAAGAGTGACGAGATTAACTGAAGCTCTAGGTACCTACTAGTTACGTTATTTCGTTGGTGCGAATTTGGATCCCGTAGAAATGGATTATTTTTTATGAGATTTTTCATTTTTTAACCAATTTGATACCTGGTTTAAAACTTACAAAATTAAAAACTTAATCCTAATTTAGGTAATATAGTTCTTATATTATATAAAGATTAGATTAGAAATATCTTTTCGCATGAGAATTTATCTCAGCTGTGTATGCTGTACCTACTGTTGTCCTAGTCACTCATTTGCACAGTTTTATCTAAGTGCTAAGTTAGTCTCTACGATGTCTTTATCAGGTTAGCACTGCTAACCTGATAAGACATCGTAGAGACTAGGCATTTTATTTATTTAATACGGTCCACGAATTTATAAAAACTGTATAAAACTACGGCTATACAGATACTGAACATTTTTTAATAAATTAAGGTTTTTGAGGCTTTATTTAGAGCTAAGTGCTTGACCGACACGGTGAGCTGATGTTGATTAATGATGTGTTAACGACTCATACAGCGCTGGGAAATCGCTACGCGCGTATCTATATGCTAGCGAGGTACTTACCTATTTATGATACACTAAGATACGATCCTTATTACGATTTATTTCCTAAGTATCATCTAAATCGGTTCAGTATTTATTTTACAATAAATAAACCTAACTTCAGTTTATGTTGTAAAAACTTCGAGGCATCTTCCGCGCAGTGTAAACATTTCCTCATTCGAACTTGCTACGAACACTAAAAAGGTCGTACACCCCGAACCCAAGCCTTCATAACTCTACCCCCTAATTATGTACCTACCTAAATACCTTGAAATAATCGTTTGACGTAAAGTCATTGCACCCAGATACAGGTTCTCTGCAAAATATCTGCTTCGCCACATTCCTTAGGCGTTGTCGCTATTGTACATAGTATATTGATATTGTATATTGTACAATTAATATTTAAGATCTTTCGATTTTTGAGTACCATTTAAAATATCCATGACTTCTTATTATGCACGAAAATATCTTGAAATATTCCAAGGAGTAGGTGCCTAGTTTACAGACTGTACAGGGAAGCTCTGCCTGCAATAAAAGCGCCCTAATTATTAAGTTTTAGTTGTAGTGTAGGTATAGGTAGTTTTATTATAAAAAAACATATTCACAAGTTACCTAAGTACTTATATAAATATGGGCGAATAACATTATATCTTTTTTAGTTGTTTTGTGTTGCCTGAAATAAAGAATTTGCTATAATTATTCGGCTTTTTCCACCTTTTTCCTGGCTTAGTCAGCTGCAAGTATTTGCAAATAATCCTCGTAAATCGAGGAATTCACAACTGCGGCTAATTAACACCGTTTCCTGCCAAACTGGACAGACAAGATGTCTTTATTGACTGAAACTTGAGTTCTGAGCCCGCTAACATGTTACGACCAGCTTAAACTAAACGTAGGCCTTTACATCTTTACTAGATGATTTCTTTCTACAGTCAGGAGGCAATTTTTGTCTACACTTAACGGGCCACCATAGTGTCTGGTAGGTACATTGATGAGATGGAATAGGCTTGCAAGCACTTAAACCATCCTCTCAGCTCAACCGGCCCTATCCACAAGAAATGTGCATTTTATAACTTTTTCAAAACGAAAAATCCTTTTTAAGGTGCCTGTATGGGTGAAACTAGCGCCACCGCCAATTTTATTTTACTATTACGATGAACAAAGTAATTTAAAAAAAAAATTAAATGTACAGTTTTGGTGGCGCTAGTTTCACCCATACAGGCACCTTAATTCACGTCCGGGATTCAAAGTATTCAAACCTTCTGTTTGTACAAAGAGGTAATCTGTCCATTACACAATTGTTTTGTTTTATGAGTCTCGTTAACTCAAATTTGTAGTTTTTAAGACTAAAATTTTAAGCAAAAGACCCGAAAGTCATCCAGACACAGTCGATACGACCACGTCTCACAATCTATTGGTTCAAAAGAGTGTGTAAGAGTTACCTAGGTAGGTATTTTCCATCGTGGTTTTCCTGTACTTAAATAACCCTTTTAAACTCACATTATAAAAAAAATAATGTGAGTTTAAAAGGGTCTGTAATAAGTCTGTAATACCGCGAATCTGTAATTCGGCGTTTCGCAAAATTGCATCCCGCGGTCTTACGAGTCGATGCGTAACAATAAACTTTTTTCTTTTTATTTGGGGTGAATGTCCCTTTGACAAGAGGGCCCTTCTTTAAATGTGACCTTTATAGTTCAGATGATGTAAGTAAATCTTCTTAAATTGTATCATGAGTTCTAAAGTGAGGGAAAACATTGTGAGGAAACGTGTAAGATGGTAGGTACCTACATAATAATAGTTTAGTTTGTAGGTAAGTATTATAGAAGAATTGTAAGTAGGTAGTAGGTAATATCCTTATCTACAAAGTCAGGAAACACTTAATTACGAAGCGGATAACGGAAGTTGAACTACGTTCGATAAAAAAAAATTGGCAAAAACTAAAAGATTCATAAATAATAGTAAGTACCTAAAGTAAGTTCCTACTGTGATCTAATAAGTACATTGTGTAATTTTTATTTTGACTAGGTACGATAGGGATTCTACTTACTAGAATTGTATCGTACGGTAGATAGGTACTTACCTAGATTCATTCAGATATTTATGCATCTTTCCGATCCTCTCAAGATGAATCTACTTATTACCTACGGAGTAGTCAGAGGTAGGTAAGTATATCTATAAAGTTATATGTTCCAAATAATGTATTATGGATAAGTACCTATCCATAATACATTATTTGGAACATGCTAAAATTTTACAGAAGTTAATATGTAGGTATGTATTCTATTAGGCGACAGGTTGCAAGCCCATCGATTCTATAACTATGAAAGTTTAAACAGGTTTCCTTACGATGTTTTCCTTCGCCGCTTAGATTTCGTGTTAATGCGTAGGTACTTACCTATATAAGTAGTAGTAAAATAAACAAATAGTAAGTAGTAAAAAATATTACGGCTGGGTTTGAACTTACTACGACCTTCAGATCAAAAGTCTACGCACCAACAGTAACTGCACACTCGACACAGCTAGCAATTAAATAAAGATACTTAATAATAATTATGATTTAATATCACACTCTCGATTTTGAATATCGAATCATATTTCGCAAGACTGCAGGTCAGTGACCCCCGCGTGCTATTAGATTGGGAGAATTGCTATGCTTTCACAGTTCACTCGGTGACCGCTACGTTAGGGCACTGTTGCATGCTTTGCTATACTATTTCATTTCGTGCTATGATTTGAAATGAAATGAAAAAAATACCCATTAAAAGAAAAAATCATTCAATTTACTTACCATGGAAGTCATGGCTAGGTTGTTGCAATTTATTTTAAAATAATAAGGATGATGCAAGCAGGTAGGTACCGGAGAAATTCAACTGACTAAACAAACGTTCTTCTTCCTGTCCTTATTACGTGGGGTCGTCGCCACAACAGTATTCTTCTTCCATTTCCCTCTATCGCCGCTATCTCAACATTCTTCCCTATCTTACTCATGTCAACTTTCACACAGTCTATCTATCTTCTCCTTGCTCTACCTCTACTTATATATCCAAACTGTACATAACTGACAAAACAAACTTAAGTTACAGAAATGTATTCATAATTTTTATGTTTTTAATGTTACAAGATACAATCTGACATTGTAAGTTCTGCAAATGTCAAAAAACACAATCAAATTAGAATTTCGCAGGCTATTCATGTTCATATCTACCTTTTAAAAATACTTACATTCTCCCTTATATTAATCTAAGTAATTGATACATACATATCGTACCTACCTACGAGTTAAAACTATGTTGTTATCTCAAAAGTACTTATGTAGGTATACATTTACGTGTTTTGATAACATTTGCTACTATCAACGTCATTGCAATAAAATATACTTAGTTTTTTGACCTCGTAATTAAGCGACTAAAAAAAAACAATAAAATTACAATGGAGGTAAATATTTTAATCTCTGGCCGCTAAAACTGAACTTATTCAAACTATTTGCTGTTAATTTCAATCACGTTCAAATTTTAATTTTGATAGCTGTTCTGCAAAAAATTACAGACTTATTTCCTATTTTCAACTATTCCTTATTATTTCAACTTGGAATTCGAATTTGGTCTTATCCAACCTTTACTCTCTCAATTAAATTTTTTGAATTAGGTATAATGTAGTTTCACTTTCAAAACTATCGTGAGTTGTATTAGACATTATAAAAGTACACGGGAAATTACTCACGTAAAATTATCGTCGATTTAGATACCGACAATGTTTCGATTCTTCCGGAGAATCTTCATCTGGGTATGAGTGTGGTCACTCCTCGCGGTCGCGTCTCACACACAGTGTCGGTATCTAAATCGACGATAATTTTACGTGAGTAATTTCCCGTGTACTTTTATAATGTATAATGTAGTTGCTTATTAGTGGCAATTCTGAGTGTCGCAAAAGCTAAACTAAGCTAACTAAAATTGTTGCCGTCCCTTTCATAGCGATGTAAATAAAAAGGATGGCAATAATTTTAGTTAGCTTAGTTTAGCTTTTGCGACACTCCGAATTGCCCCCATTGGGGGCAATTCGGAATTATTGCCATCCTTTTTATTCCCATCGCTATGAAAGGGACGGCAACAATTTTAGTTAGCTTAGTTTAGCTTTTGCGACACTCAGAATTGCCACTATTAACTTCATTTGCCACAACTACATCTTGCAATGGACCACCAGCTTTACATTTTTTTGGCCGCAGAATAAGAAAGAAAGAAAGAAAGAAAAATCATTTATTCTTGTAGGACCTCAAGGATCACTTAAGTATCGTTTTACATGCTAGGTGATTCTAATGCCTGTTCCAACGCGACTCCCTACACCAGGGAAAGAATCAGGCAAGAACCTGGTGGTGTGGGCCTAGCTTTTTTTTAAAAGCGATCCCTTAACAATCTAAAATACTTAATCTAAATAGTCAAGCTTCAGTGGGAAGCCAGTCGAACAAAGTAAGGCATGTCAAAGAAAGTAAAAGTAATTGTAAAGTTAACAAGATAACACCTCAACAAAATGTTGTCTGGCATCACACGCTACACTTGGCCGACTTAAGTGGTAGGTACCTACTTATCAAGGTAGTAAAGATATTGTATACCATCAACCGTCGAGGGGCACAGCGACATCGGGCCACGCAATTTTATCATTAATAAAAGCCTCAATGGAATAATACGCTTTCTCTACAAGAATATTCTTTATGTACGTTTTAAACCTTCGAGTCGGTAGGTTCGTTACGTTGATTGGGAGTTTATTGTAAAAAAGTACAGTATTTCCCATAAAAGAACCGTTTACTTTTTCTAGTCTAAATTTAGGCACACATAATTTATTTTTATTTCTAGTGTTAATTTTGTGCACATCACTTTTTTTCTTAAAGTTGTTTATATATTTGTGAGTGTGTAATAAGTTTACATAAATATATTGCGAAAAAACAGTAAGAATATTTATTTGTTTAAAACGCTCTCTTAAAGAGTCCCGACGTTTCATTTTGTAAATGGCGCGGACAGCTCGCTTCTGTAAAACGAAAATAGTTTGAATATCTGCTGCTTTACCCCAAAGAAAAATACCATACGACATCACACTATGGAAGTAACTGAAATATACTAACTTAGCTGTTCCTTCGTCAGTAAGTTGCCTAATCGTACGCACTGCGTAAGCCGCGGAGCTAAGCTAAAGCTAAGATCAGTCCCAAATTACTGTACCACAGTAACTACTACTAACGAATTTATTAGAGTTTGGCCTTTTTGGTCGAGACGATTCTAATTAAGAATCACAAACGTCACTTTTTCACTGGCCAATTCATTTGCGTATCACGCGAACACTTGGACGTGATTGGAGTACCGTTGTTGGCGCAAAAACGGTGCTATTGCAAATCTGTTACCAGAAATACGACAGTACGGAAATCACAGAACGGTAAACTGGACCTAGTTCTACCTTGTGGATTTGCACCTTGTAGAATTTTGCACATCTATGTGTACAATAGAAATTAGTGGCCAGATTGCTATGGGCATACCTTGAGAACGGCTGGACGACTGACAATCATCTTACCAGTAGTTTCAGCTCTCGACGTAAGTGGTTCCGTAGCCTAGTGGTCAGGCAACTCGGCTTAAGCGATCGCTTGTCCGAATCCTGTCGGAGCCGTTGACTTTTAGTTAGATTTTTAATTCGTACATTATTATCCATTATTTGCTTTTTAAATCAGAATGTATACCTAATAAATAGGTACCTTTATTATGGTGTTTATTTTAATATAGGGTAAACCCAGGATAGATGCCTCGTTGGGATAGATGCCTCGTTTTCAAAAAACACAACTTCCCGAAGTCGCACATACTAATTAATTGGTTAAATAAGGAGCGTACGTGCCACACTCCTCAGGCCCAAAAGGCAGTTGAGCTGAGTATACTTGGTTTTCTTGTGTGTGCGATTATCTGCGCGGCGAACGCAGGATAACGCGTCAAAGTTTTAAACATGAGTATTCAGTGTTGCATAACTTTTGATGTGGTCATAAATTCTTTTAATTTTTTTTTTATTTTAATACTCTGGTACTTTGAGTACATACCTAGATGTCAATACCCACTCTATTGTATTTAGTTAAGTTTAAATTTAGAAAGGCACCTATCCGTATCAAAAAGGATAGTTGCCCCAATTTTTTAAGGGGATAGGTGCCCTTAGGAAAATCTATCCACTAATACTCTAAGCATGTGCAGTGTTTGTTGAATAACATAATTATACGTCGGAAACATTTTTTTGTGTTAGTAGGTACATACATGTATAATTATACTTAAGTAATAATCTTATAATACATATTTGTATACAATACCTCATGTTTGTAGGTGAACCATGCCACGAAAGTACAAAAGAAAGGTAGGAGTAACTTTATGGACTTCAGAACAGCTGATACCTAATACAAAGTCAAATTCGACTGACAGAAACATTATTCTATAGGAATGCTCAAGTAAAAATTGTATTTTACTTATGTTGATTCTATAGGGCATCTATCCTCCTTAGCATTTTCATAGTGGGGCATCTATCCATATGGGTAGGCAACTATCCTCAAAAAAAAGGTTCTGCGAAAACTCAATTTCTGCACAATCAGTAATTATTAGGACTACAAAAACAACGCGTAATGCAAGATAAAATATTTAACTAGCTATATTCATAGGAGTTATTCATGGTAAATTAATAGTTTAAAAACTACGAGGCTCTTTCAAAAAGTGGGGCATCTATCCTGGGTTTACCCTAGTGTTTAAATTAAGTATATCTATTGAGTTGATATACTAAAGAGTCACAATCTAATAGCTGACAACACTCAAAAATTGTCCGATCAAATTCAATGTTCTACAATGACATTTGACATTTGAATGTAGACATTATACTTCGTTTGTTTTAATGTTCAATGTCGCTTGTACGCAAAAAAGTAAAACTCGGCGCACTACGTAGCGTTCGCCGAGTTTTGGCGCGGATATTTTATTTGTCTGATTGTGGCTCTATAGATTGTACCTCTCAATGATTGTGTGTACTTAATTAAAATAAATTACACTTGTCGGTTCCTGGAAAACTGAGTGCATTGACTCTATACCAAGGACAATATAGATAATAATTATCTATTTCGTCCTTGTCTAGAATAATAAAATAATGACCTTTTTGTAGACAAATAACATGATAAACAAATGAAAAACATAAAAAATGATTTAGTGTTATCTTGAAGCTTGATGATATTAAATTTTTGATGATATAAAATATACATATTATGTTATAAAATAATTTTCTATGATCATAATGTTACGTTAGAAATCATCAAATGCATAAGGCCGCCGCCTCTGATTAAGCGGTTTTATCAGGCTTCTAATTAAATATCAATTAAATTAAATGGGAATAAATACTTACCTACTTGTGCATCGTCGCTTCGAAGTATGTAAACATCCATCAGTCTGCATCTAGATAACCTCGTATTGATTGGGATCACTTTGTAAAACAATAATCCTATTTGCAATTAGACAATGTATTGCATTAAACTAAGTATATCTATTGTATATCTAATTGAAGCGCTCGTGGCGAAGCTTGCTAAGACGTTCTTGATAGATCATTGAAGTTAAGCAACGTTCTGAGCGGTCACTACTTGATGGGTGACCGCAAGTGGCATCATCAGCTGAGCGCTTCGGAGGGCACGTCGGTCCCGGCTTTTAAAGTCATTAAGCCATGACGGAGGCCTTTAGGCGGCCTATAAACTCCGTCACCAGAGTTGGCCACTTGCTCATACGAACAAACGAACGAACTAATATTAATAATAATATTATAAAGAGGTAAAGTTGGTTTGTTTGTAGGTATGTTTGGGGTAATATACGAAACTACCTACCTACTCATCCAATTTAAAAAAATCTTTCACCCGATGTATAGCATGGACATTCCAAATGAACATAGGCTATATTTCATCAAGGTAGACCAATGAAGTGTATAAAAACGTACTTTAATCTTATCGATTATAGGCCTTATTATTAAATTTTACAAAATTCTTAATCATTTTAATTTGATAAAGCATACTAATGCGATAAGTTTTTATGATCGATATGTTTTATAAAAATGTCGTGTAATTATTTAAATTAGATAAGGCTTAGCAATTACGCTAAACAAAACCACTTCCTTATGTACCTACTATGCTACGCCCCGCGGTGTTACCCTCGGTGAATAGTTTCCGTTCCCGTTAGAATATTAACGAGATCAAAAAGCCTTTTTTTAATCCAGGGTATAAGCAATCCTAGTACCAAATTTTATTCAAATCAGTTAAGCCGTTTGAGCGTGAAGGAGTAACAAACATACACACACTTTATAATATTGGTGTGATTTTGAGTAAAACGCTAGTTAGGTAGGTATAATAAAATCCAAGTTTTTTTTTATACTACGCTAGCGAATTATACAGCCCCTCTAGGTAGGTACTCTATAAGCCAAAAACGATGCATCGTGACAATCATCGCAGGTCAGATATCGTTAGATAGGTACCTATACCTACGACATGATGACTGTCATTTATTTTTATTTTTTATTATCCTTAATCATCATCATCATCATCTCAGCTATAGGACGTCCACTGCTGGACATAAAGCCTCCCTCATAGATATGAGGGAGGCTTTATGTCCAGCAGTGGACTTCTAACCGAAACAACTATGGAGATCTCTCCATAGTTGTTTCGGTTACAACTATGGAGATCTCTCCATAGTTGTTTCGGTTAGAAGCGGACTGGCATCTACCGTCAACCTGCGGCACCTATTATGTAAATATATATCTCGCCATACTTATAATAAAACTGTAATACGTCGATATCTCTACATTTGGGATATTAATGAAAAACGAATATGGGGGTCTTTATAAAGACCATCAGAAGGCAAAACAATGGTTTTTAAAATGTTTGTCTGTCTATCTGTATGGATGTTTGTTCCCGCATCACGCAAAAACTGCTGAATGGAATTGAATGCAGTTTTCATCGATGTATTGCCAGAGGTCTGACTTAAAAAAATAGGCATTTTATCGCAGGTACACCTTTAAAGGATTGCAAACACGCAAACGAAGCCGCGCGGGTCTACTAGCCCTCAATAAAATAACGTAATTATAATACCAAGTTATTCTCTAAAATTGTTACTTTATGAATGAACGATATAATTATATATTAATGAACTCTGACTTCTATCTTTAGTTAATATATGTTTTGGATAGAATATAGGGTTCCTTTTATTTATTTAGTTGTTTAGGTTGAGAAGTGTAGATATTTTTTGTTCCTGTGTGTTTCTTTGAATGAACTTGAAGGTCTAATTTATGAAAGAACAGACAACTCTGTTATCGTGTATGTAGATTCCTCGCAATCAGAGGTGAAGGATGTCACAGATGAAGGAAGCCAGGACACCGGCAGATTCGCCAAGATTGACGTTTCCTCGCGTGAGGGGGCAAGTGAGCACTTCCTTCGATTGTTCTTAGAAATTGCGACGTGCTACATCCAGGGCCTTTGCAAATCGATGTATCGAATATCATTATAATACCATTTTCAAAAAATGTTCTCAAAAATTTATGACAACGTTTTTGAGATTCAATCGTGTCCAATTCAAGTGATATCAATTTGTCAATCAGATTATAGAATTCGGCAATACGATACGTCTGGCGGCAGATTAGATTGCTTTGCCCAAGATGTGTAAAATTACTACAATCAAGATTGAAAGTGAAATATACATAAAAATATAGGTAAGTACTCAATGACATGAATTTATTTCATCGAAAGTTAAAACTCTTACTAACATTTTTGATTCCGACGGGATTTGAACCCGCGCTGATACAAGCGAAAAATATAATAATATTTATGCAATAAAATACTTAAGAATAAATGAGTGGTTCGCTAACTGGTCACTTTTAAAACTCTGCTTTTCTGACCAGTTGACGAAACTAAAAAAATATATTTAGAGAGTCCTTACGAGATAACTCGTAAGGAATAAATAAGGTTTGACGACCTCTGTGGCGCAGTGGGCGAAAGCCCGCCTGAGACGCAGAGGTTGCGGGTTCGATCCCCGCTGCGGGACAAATGTTTGCATGATCTGCAAATATTTGTTTCGTGTCTGGGTGTTTTCTATGTATAATATGTATGTATTTACAAAAAAAAATTTATCTATGTAGTTTATCAGTCATCTGGTTACCATAACACAAGCATTAAATTGCTTAGCTTGGGACTAGATGACGCCGTGTGAAATGTCCAAGGATATTTATTTATTTATTTATTTAATACCTACATAGAGGTCATGTTGGACTGCCTACAGTTTGTTAGTTTTATGACATTTCAGTATTATTACAGAGATTTTGAGAGACAAGTCAAGAACAAATACTATGTCCAGTTTTTGGGACAGTGGTCTTCTAAGAAAGTTCGTGTTTTCTAGAAGCCCGGACTTGTTTTATTTTGTTCCAAAAAGTCACCACGTGCTCAGGAGGAAATAAATTTATTGATGAATGTCTCGACTAAATTTAAAACTCAACTTTTAAACTATGATCAATGCTTGAGTAACAGTCTGTAATAGGTACAATACAATTACAAGCCTTATACATTATTCACAGCTTTGTAAAATCTTATCAACAATACTCTAGCGTTTTGTTTATTGAAAATAGCAATATCGTTTTTCAAAAAGCCCATTCAATGCAATACAATGTTATAAGAATAAAACAATCAGAAATGATTTTCAATGCCATGATAGTCAACGCAGAATTGTTACCTCATTATAGCTTACCATACAGATTACATGTCATCTACAAGAATTTGTGTTTCGTTTTATCGTGAACAAACTTATGACGGCGGATTTACTTTGCATACGTTCTAAAGCCTGCAATACAATGTTGGCCGAGCCCACGCCAACGCAACGCGAGCGAATGCGAGCGTAGGCAAATTGATGCAAAAACAAGTGCTATACCTAGGTCGCGCCACGTAAAAAGAGCGCTGGCTGTCAAACTGCGCCGTGGTCGATGATTGGTGGAGAGGTAACGCGGCGCACTTCATACCATTGATTCAGCGAGTGCTATTGGTTCGTCAGCGAGTGAACACAGGCGCAAACATACCCCCGCTACTTCCCCTCAGCGCTCTTTTGACGTGGCGCGACCTATTACCACCGTACCGCGAGTGGACGCGAGCGACTCCGAGGTCTGACAAATGAACTCTCTACCTACACGTTGGCGCTTGCCTGGACTCGGCTAGTAGGCGAGTGATAGCGAGCGATTGCAAGGCAAGGTGTTGTTATGTTAACTCACACGTTTGAGAAAAAAGTACCTAATTGCCGTAATTGACTGACGCGACCCAGCAGCTTTTCTCTACGAATCAACAATCGTAATATAGGGCTGATATTACAGTTACGCTTGTTGTAAATAGTGGTAAGATCAATAAATACCTACAATGTTTGTTTGACAAAGAACATCACTTCTTTCTAGGAGTTTCACGCCCGCACGCTTTGTCTGCATAAGCTCTTAATATTTTATTACTATCACAGATTAATAGAAAAATAGTTTAAATACTAGATCTAAACCTTTAATCCAAGATAATATTAATCTCAGGCTGCTAGGATTAAAAACATTTCCGCCATGTCGTCATAATCAGTATGACGTACCTATATGTTTTTACCAACAAAAAATGCCTATCTATAGATTAGTTTAGTAATAAATTCATAGACTACTTGCATATCAGTTTAAAATACTTATATTTTCCGTGTGACTTAATTTACTTAATAGCAAATTATAATACGTTGGTATAAAAATCATCTAAGTACCTATCTGGATTTTTTTGTTAGTAAGTATGTGTAGTGTCATGGCTTAACGACTTTAAAGCCAAGACAGTCACTTCAATGTCCTCTTCAAAGCACGGAAGGGCTCAGTTGTTAGTGCCACTTAAAAATCAAGAACGCTATACCGATTGCACACTACTACGCCACGAGCCCTTTTAAGGTGCCTGAGGAGTAGCGAAGTTGCACTTGGTGGCCACCAAACTCTGTTTTTGCTATTCCTCCTAAACTATACAAAATGAAACTATTACATAGGTATTTAAAAAAAGCTTATGATGATAGGTTTCACAAACTATATTCAGTTTTTTAAAATTATTTTGTTCAACGTAATAATAAAATAAAATAGGCGGTGGCGCTAGTTTCACCCATACAGGCACCTATGTATTTTGCACCTACCAACTAAATAAGTCGGAGTCCTTTAGACTCTGACTTCCAAATTTGCCATTAAAATTTATTATAATAGCGGCAATTCGGAGTGTCGCAAAAGCTAAACTAAACTAACTAAAATAAATGCCATCCTTTTTATTCCCATCGCTATGAAAGGGACGGCAACATTAGCTAACTAAAAATGTTGCCGTCCCTTTCATAGTATTTTCTAATCTCCGGTGTGGGTAACAAGCATTGCATCGGGCAATTAACAACAGTAATTTGAAATTTAGGAGAATGAGATGAGGATAATGTAGGTACGTACAATCGTACATGCTAGTCATGCGATCCATTCGTACGTTCGAACCAATTATACGAATTCAATTTGCGAAGACATAAGCGTTGTCCCCATATGGCTCTCAGTGAGCGACTGAATTACTGTAAGTAATGTAAATCTGAAATGGATAACTGTATAAACTTGTACCTATCATGTAAGACCTGCCCTTGTACATTTTACAATAAAATATTTCTGATTCTGATTGTCGCTGACTGATACGTGCTGACACTCAGCGGCGGCATAGTGAGCTACCTGAGCCGTCGCCGTGGGCGCCGGCGCTGACCGCGAGCATCGCTCGCTGCGATTAAGCCGCTTACTGAATGAGTTGGCAAACGAAAAACCCTGTAAATAGTTTACCCATAGCGCTGTACGCAGTTTACGGTAAACTAACTACCTAACTACGTCGCAACTAGGTAGGTATGACACTAAATTCAAAATGGAGGAAGGCAAACTAGAGGCAAACAGTCAGCCGTTCTCTGTGAGTAGGTATAATGGGGACAACGCCTCAGGCCACACTTTTTAGCTTTAGGTCTTTAACCTCTTTCAGCGTCCGGTCAATGACCTAGGTACCTACATCCTTTATTTCGTCCACTTGCCCGAATTATATCCACTCAATATAACTACATATCTCAGTCTTTTAGAATAGATCACCGAGGTCACACAATGTATGGTCTAGTAGACTAACATCAATTCGATACTTTGTTTTATTTATAAAGCATTAAATAATGATTGTAAATAAATCGTTTATGTAACTTCTGACAATGTTTGGAGCAAGTGAAAATCTCTACTTGAAACTAGATATTTTTACATCATTACTTATTAACCTTATTGGTCTAGTCACGCTGACACACATGCAGACAGATTTCGCGATTTACTATGATTTTTGCATTGATACAACTTTTAATACAATTGCGACAAGTTACACAATCCGGGGGCTGAAGGCTTTCATAGCGACATTCTCGCTCGCGGTAGACCTAATCATACATTCCACCACTTCTATTTGCTAGCAATGGGTGGTCTAACTTTAATATTGAATTTCACTGGGTTGTATTTTCCATTAAAAGGAAAACACGACTGCTTTGAGAACAGCAGAAATAAAGTCTCCTAAAACCCGTGATTGTTTTGAAATTCCATTTGAGACAACTTTGTTAACCAACTTTAAAAAAGGAGTTGGATCTATGTTCCACTGTATGTATTTTTTATTAACTATTAACCGACTTAAAAAAACGAGAAGTTTCTATGTTCTACTGTAAGTATTTTTTTGGAGGTTTGTTCTAAAATTGACGGAACAAATTACTTATTCAGAGAATTTTAAGGTGCCTAAATAACGCGATAAATCCCCATGTCCATGTATTTATTCACATAAATTATTCAGATTTTGAAAATTTATTTTTTATTAAAAAAGAATATAGGTACACCTAGGTACCTACTTACTTATACTCCCGAGGTGGTCACACAAATGGAAACCCCCAAATTTTGGGCATCTGACGACGATCTCCGGAAGTTATGAACAGAAATACCTACATCTCGAGAGTGCAGAAAATCTTATAGAGTTGAACTCGGATTTAATCATTCAAATCAAATCAAATTGTTTATTTGTTTCTCTCACAAACATAAAAATATAAAATAATTTTTAAAATAAAATAAATACAGTTAAAAATAATGATAAATTCAAACAATTGTAGGTTAGAGGTAAGAACCTGTTTTGTGAGAGACTGGTGCCTGAAATATCATTGAATTTGAATTGATCATTTCATTAATTTTGTCACAACCTTCGTCACCAAAGTGCAAAACAATACTTTCAATTATTGATCTACAAACGCCACGATCTGACAAATCCATTCAAGCTCCGACTTTCGTATTCAATTCGTAACAGTAATTCGAAGATACTTTTGTCTCGGGTAATTTACACACAATGGAGTCGTAAAAACTGGTCTGGCCGTTGTATGTCAGTGTGCCGCCATGCCGCCGCGCCGCAGACGATTCTCTGTTTGCTCTCATAGAGCCAGTGTTGCTAACTCCAAGTTAGTCGCTAAACTAAGTAGGTAAGTAGCTAAAGTGATTTTACATTGGGTCGTTAGTCGTTTCTACTGATTCTACCGGATCATGCAGGATTTTCTTCTGAGGAAGGTAAAAAAAAAAACGAAATACCGACCTACATTTCGTTTCGATTTATATTGTTTTAATATTGACAGTAAAATATAGTTATTTTTAAAAAACATCAATGAATATACTTATACAAATTTTATGTTTTCTAGAAATACTTAAGTAGGTAGGTAGGTACTTAATAATGAAAAAATATTACATAACATTTAAGTTTTAAATCTATTGATTGTAACTGTTAAGTTATCAGTGTCTAAGTAACATTAAATAAGTACCTACCTAAGTATACCTTGTGAATTTCGGGTTATATACCTACCTTTCCAAGTTGATAAAAAACGAATCCCTGTGATTTTTTTTTATTTGTCTCCTAAAGTCAGATTTAGTCTGTAAAGCATTTCAGTCGACAAAACTTTTATTGATGCTAAGATTTAGCAAAAATCGCAATTTCTATCATTAAATTCACTAAATTGGCAACACTAAAACCACTGTTAATTCTATCGGATTTATCTTACTTTCCCTTGTAATTGCCTAACTAGCGTATCTGCATAATTACTTGTAAACTGAGTGAGTGGTACCTACCTCGAATAATGATCGTGGAAGAAAGGGAAAATAATTATCATCATCGTGTCCCTACCTCACGAAAGATCAACACAATGTTTTCTATCCTTATAAATTTACCTATCCTTATCATCACAGTAGTGGCAATTCTGAGTGTCGCAAAAGCTAAACTAAACTAACTATAATTAATGCCATCCTTTTTATTTCCATCGCTATGAAAGGGACGGCAATATTTTTAGTTAGCTAAGTTTAGCTTTTGCGACACTCAGAATTGCCACTAGTACCTACCTACTCACTGTGTTGTGTACACTCCGAATTCACATTCAATTATTTTACATTTAGCTAAGTTAGGAAGAGAAAAGACGACCTCAGTGGCGCAGTGGATACAGGCCCATCTGTGACGCGGAGGTTGCGGATTCTGTCCCCACCATGGGACATACGAGTACCTATGTTTCTATGCTATGCTCTGCAGATATTTGTTCCGGGTCTGGGTGTTTTTCTATTTATAAAAAATATATTTAAGTAGTACCTATAATATCAGTCATCTGGTTACCATAGCACAAGCAATTACTAATGTTGCTTAGCTTGGGACTGTTGAAGATGTTGAAGACTGTTGAAGATGATGCTGTTTAAAATTACTGTATATTTATTTATTTTATGGATAAAAAATGAGGTACCATTAACTAAACTGTGTTTTTTAAACATACCTAGTTATAGTTTTCTAAAAACCATTTAGTATTTAAAGGATCGTCCTAAAGCTTAGGATTCTGTTAGGTTAGCGCATGCGCATCTACACCATCGTCTCAGAACAGCGTTGTAGGTAATGAAAACTACTCATAATTTATTATTTTTAGCTTCAAATGAACATTGTAGAGCAGTGTATAATGAAATCATCAGAGCTTGTAAAATGGAGTAACTAAACAAAATGCCGAAATACCTGCCCGGCAAAACTATTACAATAATAAACAGTGAACACGTGTTGTACACGTCACACGCACGTCAATGAATGTGGCTCTCTATTACATTTTATTATTCTAGCGGATAATAAAGCTAGGTACTTGAGAAATATTCTAAATATTTGAACTTAAATCTAGGTCAATAGAAGAAAAGTCTGTGTTATACGATAGACGTGTACTAGATTTACAAGCATATTATCAAATTCTTTCTAAACTACTTATGAGTGAGTAGTCAGGGACAAGATCATGGATTTCTGTTTAAATTAGTAGGTAGGTGCCTACGTAAAAGTGAAATAAAAAATAAATACTGTTATAGAAACTTAGTGTGCGTAAGATCACACTTGTTAGCTTAGGTAGGTACCTATACAGTTTGAATGAGTAGTGTTTGTAATCAAACTCTAAACAAAGTTTTGTTCGTAAATGAATACAGTTCCTTGTGACAAATGTTTCTCCAATGTCACAATTTGCAATGACGTCAGAGTTCGAAAGATCATTGCCGGGGCGACTGCGAATCTATTGTATTTCTCTTAATGACTGGTTTTAACTTCACAAACACGTTAATTAGGTAGGTTCTAAGTACAAAACATTGCTGTGTAGGAAGCTAATAAATTCTTAACTTGTATCGTAACGTATTGGCCTTCATATTTATTGAACTAAAGGCGGTTTCATTAGATGCTGTGAAATTGTGAAATCATGACATGCGCAGTAGTGAGAGCTCATTAGGTAAGTACCTTCTACACTAGACCACTGGCCGTCATGGACGATCACAGGCGATCCCGAGCGATGTAGAGTGCGATAGTGTAGAGTACGTTATTGACTGTAATTACGAAACTTGCGCGTCTTGCGGCTTTAATAAAAATGGAAAAACAAACAGCAATTATTAGAATTAGAATTACAATTATCCCAGGTGAATTAAGTATACCGCCCCCAAACGAAAGGTCGGAGAGAGAAACACTGTGCATGGGCAGCCATGTTTATTTTTTTTTAAAGTCCAATTATAGTCCACAAATTACATTAGGCACTCTACCGGTGCAAGACTTCAGTTAGATTTTTAAATTTATTTACTTGTGGAACATGCAGATTGCTATTTCCAGCGCACCTGGAGGCAGCTACATTCTCAGCTCAAGGTCTTTGCATTAATCAGTTTAGACTAGTTGTTTATATAGTTATTCCAAAAATAACGACCAAGCGAAAGTTGAAAGGTAAGACTATTGTTAGTTTGTACACTTCGTACTGCAAATATTGTAAATAATTCTCCGATTTCAAATATTATACTTTATTAATACTTACTTAAATTCCACAATAAAAAAACTGAAGACACTTTGGGTGGAAACAAATTCAAGAAAAACACATAATTAAAAGGCCACTTTTAGCAATTGAATAAACTGTAAAGACAGGAGTTTCGAATCTTTGTCAACTAACCTAGTAATTTTATAGGTTGTAAAATTAGCAAAGGTGCTAATAAAGTGATAGGTCCTTGTTCCTTTTAGAATATGAACCAGGTCTAGCATAAACCCTAATAGTTATTTATTGATGTCAAAGACCTAGTTCTCAGTCTTGGAATTTCTGCACCTTTGTCCGAAAGCTCGTGAAGTGGTTATGGTATCGTGCTTGGTATTTATCAGAATCAGAATCAGAATTTTTTTATTGCAAAACTGTTGTACAAGGGTAGGTCTTAAATGATACGTAGGTATAGATCGTCACAGTTAAGTGACATTCTGAGAGGTCAGACAATGTATAGATGCTGTTAAAGTATGTGAGTAAACAGCTGAGCATTTTCGAGCTTAGGTCGGCATTCCCGCTATAACGCTCGCTAAATTGGAATACGCTTAAGGATACCATTACCAAGTTATCACTCACATCACTATAGACGTCTAAGAATCTATTAAACACTCTCCTAGTTATAAATATAAATATTATAAAGATGAAAGTTTGTGTGTAAGGAAAGTGTGTAAATGTGTTTGTTACTCCTTTACGCTCAAACGGCTAGACGGATTTGAATGAAATTTGGTACGAGAATTGCTTAAATTTGGTACCAGTATTGCTTATACCCTAAATTAAAGAATAGGTTACTTTAGATCCCGGTATTCCCACGGGAATGGGAACTATTCACCGCGGGTAACACCGCGGGACGCTAGTATAACTAATATATTTGCTCTGAAAACTTTCAAACAGATATTAGAAGCAAAGTTTTAATGAACATGTTCTCATTCCAGATGCAGACAATCCTCCACCACAACAGCAGTGGCGCGGCGGCCTACACCGGGCCTCTGAAGAAGCGAGAGGTCCACCGCGCCATCACACTCCATCCTGTGAAGGATCATAGACAGATGTACAGGATACACTCATACTTCAAGGTGAGCGACTCATGAACCCAGTGGTACCGAATCTATGGGTAAAATACCAGTTTTAAGAGGATAATAGTGGCAATTCTGAGTGTCGCAAAAGCTAAACTAAGCTAACTAAAATTGTTGCCGTCCCTTTCATAGCGATGGAAATAAAAAGGATGGCATTAATTTTAGTTACCTAGTTTAGTTTAGCTTTTGCGATACCCCGAATTGCCACTAATATAGGTGATAGAACGAAACGAGATCATTATAAAAAATAGTTTTTATATTTATTTATTCGTCATTAAACGCTTAAATCTTCATAGGGCATCAACTCAACGGTCTCGGGTCACTAGTCCGAGGACCGCAATAAAACAATGGTAGCAATAATATATTCACAAAACCCTAAATGATGAAGAAAAACATGAAATCTGCGGCTAAGTTAGCTCCACAAGCTGATTAGGCCGAGATAATGTTTTTAAGTTAAGCGCTCGTGACGTAGCTTGCTTAGTTGTTCTTGATAGTAAGCCGTGACGGAGGCCTTCAGGCGGCCTAAAAACTCCGACATCAGAGTCGGCCGGCTCTATGAGCTTACTTTACTTAGGGTTTAGTTTGAAACAATGTCCTAGCGTCATAGGCACTAGAATCCCGCAGTATAAATCACCTAGTAGGTAAAGATGAAAAGGTCAGTGTTGTCGCTGTAAACTCACTAGGTACCTAGGTAGGTAGGTATATTATAAAGTAACTGCCTACCAGAACATTGAACAGTTTTTATTAGTCTTCAAAATATTTAATTTTATTTCTCTAGTATTATTATTGAATGCGTAGTAGGTATTTTTAAATTACTATTCTTACAATAAATCTTTTTTATAGCCTAAGTAAAGACCCATTTACACTATGCAAGATTCTTGCCTGTTGTATACTACAATTAAATCAACTGTCATCATGACTAAACATTGTTTATACCATGCAAGTCAAATATTGCTTCAATTTAATTGTAATGCAACAGGCAAGAATCTTGCATCGTGTAAATAGGACTTTAATGATTAAAGTAAATGAAACTACGATTGTAACAATACATACCTACCGGCCTAGAAAATACTTGTTTATCATTGCACGATCACCGTTGACTTTCATCACTCAAAATGGCCTAATTACGAGTGCTGAATAAGGCATTATTTCCTTGTATGACCGTCCACGTGTCAGTAATGTGTGCTTCGCGGAATTTGCATGAATAAATTCTGCGTAAACATGCGTTGTACAGTCAGCGTCAAATTGATATGTTCGTCTAGAGTAGTCAAAATGATCTGAAACACATAAAAGCAATTTGATATACGCAGTTCGAATTATCATATTGTTGCAAGCACCTATACCTAAGCAGCTTGCAGTAATGATTCCAACTGCTTATATCAAATTGCTTTTATGTTATTCAGATCATTTTGACTACGCTAGACGCACATATCAATTTGACGCTGACTGTATGTTGCATGCAACCTTCCAAGGGAATAAGCATCGAATATAATTATGTCTTAACTTTGATTATACTTATGTCTGGGAGGATGGAAGGTATACTCAGATATACTCGTATTTGCGGCACCTACCTACTCGTAGAGCTGTTAAACTGTTACAGATTTTGAATAAGCTCGTTATACAGGGACTGGGTATTTATTATGAAGATTGCTACGGAAATCGCTCTTTTCCGGGATAAAGTATAGCCTATATGCAGCAGTAGGTATTTTTGAAACTTGGTGATTTTGAATGACTTTCATTTGGCTCTAGCTATTTTTTTTATGAAATTCTGGCTCATTTTTCAAATCCCTCTGGACAATTTTCAGACCTTGCTGAAGATAGAGTACGAACATTTTAGTTACTTATGTTTTTATTAAAAAAAAAAAATACAAAAATACCTAGTAACATAACATTGCAAAAATCTTGGAATAGTTGGTACCTAGAAGTTTCTATTCACCCAACAAAGTCTAGTTGCATTTTTTACTTTTTAAAAGAGGCCAATTTAGGCACAAGGCTTTTGTCTTGAGCTTATTCCATAAATCCCCTTCGAAGGAATTGACGAAACGGTTAGTCTGTGTGCTGAAAACGTAATTTCAGATCATCACATAAGTTTTATCGCTTCACAAATTTACCTATGAGGTATTGATCTTTATTATGAGCTGTTGTAGGCAATTATAATCCTGGTGATATTACTTCCGTTGCGTAAAATTGCTATAAAATATCGAAACAATCTACAAATCATGAGCTAATAAGTACTGTTTTTAATAATTATAATAGCTAGGGGAAGGCAGTAGGTTAGGTACCTATGTTTGATGAATACTTGGTCTTCAAATAAAAAACCCTATAGTATTTGTGAGGAAGTTGCGGGGCCCTATAATATTTGTGATAAAATAAACTAAACTATGGTTTTCGTTTGGATAATAACGAGTAGGTACCTATACTATGATATGAGTTTAAAAAATAACATCGTGCTAGGTAGAACCCGCAGCTTAATCTGATACACTTATTGACCAATTTAAACATATTGACCTTGCAAAATTTTCAAATTATGGAGAACAATATGGAATTTGACCAAGAAAGAACCAATAGATACCTACTGAATTGTGGGATCTTGAGGTTGGAGGTTGTACGATTCGCCACAGAGTCAGTTCATGGTTGAATGCTCACTATGAAGAGATTCGTGTTTAATGATTTCGTGATTATTTATACCATACTTAACTTTATAATATAAAATATATATCCATGGACATTTTTAGACAGCGTCACTACGAGTAGTTCCAATACTACACCAACATTGGTATCCCAATACGTCTACGATCATTCGTACGTCGGTTTTTGAAACTGGACGTTGAAACTGAAAAACTAGCCTTTATTAGTCAAGGATTAGCGATGACAAAAAAAACATCAACATCATCTCAGCCTATACTTATTTCCACTCACTGTTGGGTATAGACCTCCTCTTTATCACGCCATTCCTTTCGATCCCTCGCGAGTCTCATCCACAGATTCCTAATCACGTTCACGATGTTCTTTGACCATCGGGTGGTCTACCTATTTGTCGTTGAGATTACGATATAAGTAATATGTTACAGGGAAAACCATTTCTCATAATTTATCTGACATTCAAAAAAGGGCAAGTCAGAACTGCCGAGCTAATTTTACTTGCTTATTTCAAAGGTATTGCAAACCATGAACTGACGGGATCGTAAACCAGGCTTTACTTTGATCTCCCTTTCTTAGAATAATCAGCTGAGTATTATTTTAGTAACGGCACGAAGGTTTGCATGATTGAAGTAGGTAATTGTGAACACCTTGGATTGCGTAAAAATATTTGGTAAATCTTTGTATAAGGTCAATCAATTAATGGGTAGTCGTGTGTGGTAAAACGTAATTACCTGTAAAATATAACTTTTTAAATAGTTTATACACTTACCATGACTCCTGGATTTATGAGTTTCCCGATATTAGTAGGTATCTATTGAGATGTTTTCTACACTTTTTTTTTTTTTTTTCCTATAAAAGATAAATATCCTTGGACATTTTACACGGCGTCATCTAGTCCCAAGCTAAGCAACTTAATGCTTGTGTTATGGTAACCAGATGACTAATATAATGCTTAGATACATTTTTTTTTGTAAATACATACATTATTATAGATAGAAAAACATCCTGACCCGGAACAAATATCTGTAGAACACACAAACATTTGTCCCGTGGCGGGAATCGAACCCGCAACCTCCGCGTCTCAGGCGAGCCTTCGCTCACCGCGCCACAGAGGTCGTCAATGCCATTATTTGCTTTGTTTTACGACCTTGGTAGAGTATTAAAACCCATAATACAGGAAATCCTAGTGTATAATCTACTACGGCTATAAACATAACTGTTCAGCGTTTTGTATTTGTTATTTTAAAGGGAGATTGGACAGGACTTACCGTTCCTACAAATCATGAAAATGTATACGTATTTGATCTTCTATTTCCTTAGCCATTATCTAGTATATTTACGTTGCTTAGCTTGGGACAAAATGACACTGTGTGAAATGTCCAAAGATATTTATTTATTGTTGGTAACGGAAATGAAATGAAATTATGATCACTACTGTATTCCGAAGGTGCTGTAGATAAACTATTTTAGATCTTTTTAGACATTTTAGATCCTTTGAATATGTCTAAGGGGTAGTCAATCAGAGGTACGTCCAAATACGAAGCCGTGTTGGTCAAGTGGATTAGTACCCCGACTTTCGATCCGAAGGTCGTGGGTTCGAATCCGGCCGTGCATCAATGAACTTTTCGCATCGAAAAATTTATATGCGCTTTAACACGAGCTTATAACGGTAAAGGAAAACATCGTGAGGAAACCAGCTCTCTAATAGCGTCGATGGGCTTGCAACCTGTCACGTATGGAAAGTTAACTTCTGCAAAAAGTGGGCATGTACCAAATATGTATGTATTTGGACATACCTCTGACTACCCCCTTAGACATCTTCAAAAAGATCTAAAAAATTGCCTAAAGATCCGAAAGAAATGTCTAGGTACCGCTCCCGGGATACAGTCGTGATCATATTTCATTTCATTTCATTTTATTTCATTTCTCAAGGATCAAAGAAAATCCTACCAAACTATTAACATGATGTGAAGGCATTGTAATGTAACAGTGAAGTTTTAGATTAAAACTGTAATATATACAGATATGGTATATAAACAGTGCTATGTATAATGTAGGTAGTTATGCGATAGTAATGTCACATTGGCTTACTGACTGCATTGCGTTCATTTACCTCGTTTATCTTGTTTACATCCGAGCACTACCGATTAAAAGCAAAAACCGATAGGAATTTCAAAGGATTTAGGTACCTCAGAGAAAGTAAGAAACATAGCGCTTTATATTCCTTTCTCAGTCACACAAAAACAAAGAAAAATATACCTATACAACGTTCTTGTGAGTAAAAGGGTCAAAGCATTCGATCTTTTGTCCCTCATCGCGTGCCGTTATTGTATGGCCGGAAAGTTGATGCTCCGAATTTTGGACTACGAAACTATGGATTCACTGCATTTTTTGTCCCTCTCAGCGGCATGCTCACTGTTCGTCCTTGCAGTTACTGTACTAGGTTCATGGGATTTACTCATATTTGTGATCGAAGAGACTTGACCGTTTACACCTCAATTTACATTTGTTTGGGGTGTGAAGGCTTGGGAAGCAACCGTTATATCAACCACTATTGTATGCAGCCTGTTGATATTAACCAGCTCATACTTATTATTATTTTGATGTGTTTTTGTCAAGGTGTGATCCATTGGCAAATAAAACCGCTGGCACGCTACCGAGCTGGGTCGAGTCGAAGCAAATTCATAATGACCAAAGACTTTGTATACCTACCATAATTTGTTCATTTTTAATTTCCAGAACCTTCGCATCCAAGAGCTCCGAGAACAGTCTCTGGACCTGCACCGAGACATCGCCATGTCCCTCCACGAGCTGGGTGTGCCTCCAACCCAGGTGGAGGACTTCGAGCTGCCAGGAGGTGTTCCGCTGTTCCCTGCCAAACTCGGCGATCCGGGGTACTTAGGGAATAATAGTATATTAGGTGAGACTGATTTTGAATTATTTAATCCATAAGCTGGTTTGCCATTTGTATCCAAACACCTGTACAAAGGAATACCTGTACTATACCAGCCACATAGAGCTCGGTTAAGCTGGCCAAGTTCTTGAAAAACAACTACTCGTATTTGACATCCTGGTTCCAGAAATTATCCTTTTCAATTTACATACTTTATCTTAAAACCATTTCTTATACCGACTCATATAGGTACAGATCCTAACCGATTCTTTTTCTGATTTCAGGAGCACCAATAGACTTTAACCGCTTCAAAGGAAAGACCCTGGAGGAGGAAGTTCCATTCGACTTCATCAGCAAGTCCATCTACTCCGTCAGCCACTCCAACCCTAAAAGAAGGATAGAGGCTCCTCTGAAAGAGGCCCTTGATGACGTCATAAGAGAGGTACAACTTTTTTTCTTACAAAGTGCTTGTGTAAGAAATTGGACAATTGCTTCCTTGAATTGAGCAAACCACGTAAAAATTATTTTAAGTATATTTATAAGTAACGAGAAGATTAATGGCAGGCGATGGATATAGAGAAATAAATCCTTTTTAGAGGAGGGCCAGGTCAAAAGAACTTAGACCGGTGACCTTGCACCGCTTGCCAAGAATGAGATGAGATTAATTGAGGCGAAAAATTTGTGTTAAAATTATAACAATACAACCCGTGCGAGTTAACTTGAGACTTCACGCTGTGACGTCATCATTATGGTATGCTTGGTATGTGTATTAAACCTAATGTTAATTTTTAATTAATTAAATAAGATCATTGATGTAATTGCGTCTCAGTTTATTGTGAGGAATAAACGTGGGCAATCGACCAGTTTTGTTTTCTCTTCTGATCTCTTGTGTTCCACGCAAATCCATTCATTGGCAGTAGCAAGCACCCACGTGCTTACCTCAGGCAAGCCTCTGCCTGAGCAGCACTCTTACCATCATAAATAATGAATCTCTATTCTTCCAGGTGATGGAGATCATCAACGCCCCGTCCCGTCAGCGCGGGCGCGTCATCGACTTCAACGAGCTGCTGTACGGCTACATCCGCCTGCAGCCGCTGCACGGCGTGGACTACATCCTGGACCTGCTCCTCAAGTACAGGCGGTACCGGGGGAGGAAGATGACGGCGGCTGTCAGAAGACACGCTTACTTGCAGCAGTCTTTTACTGGTAAGACTAGGACCACCATCGTGTTGTTGCCTGATTCTTTGGGTGGTGTGTCGAGTTTGGAACAGGCAGTAGAATATCATAGTTTTAAGGACTGTCAAAGTGGTTTTTAATATGATTTTATTGAATAACGAATATTTGACTTTTTAAAATTTGAAGCGTGCGTTTGATAACGCGAGGAGTGATCGTACCGCGATTATTTCTTATCAGATGATGTAAATTTACCTACGGTTCCTTCATCCGATGTAATTTTAATAAAATCCATTTGTCATTACAGGCATTGAAATAAGAGAGCTGCCGATGGGTGATCCTCCGCCATTTGAAGATCCTGATATCCTCGAGAACTTAGACCCCAACTCAATGAAAGCGTCTCCTAACGACTACGAAGACTTTGACGAATCCAGCCAGCAGCAGAACAGTTTCCTAGACTTCAGCAAACTGAACGTCAGGGAAGCACTAGAGTCCGGACTTATGAAGCTTCAAAATCTACCCAAAGTCCTCAAATGGAACGACGCGCCTTTCGAACAATACCCAATCTATGATCGACGAATACACTTCATCCTGCCTCTAGCAGGCAGGCAAGAGAAGTTCGGAAGGTTCATGAAGAATTATGAGGATATAGTGCTAAAGAGCGACGAGGCTGTGACATTGATAGTCGTACTTTATTTAGATAGTAAAAATCCTTTAGATTACCAAAATGCGGAGTCGCTTATCAATTATTATAATGGACAATATCGTAAAGACATCAGAATCGTTCATATGGGTACCACGGCATTCTCCCGGGGAGCTGCCTTGACCGAAGGCATAAAAGAATGCGGAAAAGAAGACCTAATGTTCTTCATCGACGTAGATATGATGTTCAACTTCTATACTCTTAGGAGGGTTAGAATAAACACTATTAAATACAATCAAGTGTACTTCCCAATAGTGTTCAGTGAGTACAACCCTGATGTGGTCAACGGTCCTGAATACAACCGGTTTAATGATGAACCGGAACCGCAGCCAGAACCAGAGATAGAGAAAGTTGAGCAAACTGCTGAAACCACGAAGACAGCGCAGGAGCTTGCCAACTTGCAGTACAGTAAAGAAATCAACGATGATAATGGATACTTCAGACTTTACGGCTTTGGTATCCTTAGTATTTACAAATGCGACTTCGAAAGAATCGGGGGATTCGATTTGACCATCAAAGGATGGGGTTTCGAGGACGTCCAACTATTCGAGACACTTATAAAGTCAAATTTAACTGTATATAGAATAGCGGATGATAGTTTAGTACACAAATTCCACTCAGTGGACTGTGATAAGAACTTAGAAAAGAGTCAGATGACGATGTGCTTGGGGACGAAGGCGTCTACGTATGGAAGCGACAAGCACATGACTTACTATATGTTGAATCACCCTGAGTTACTCTGGCCGGAGACTGAGAAAGGTGCTAGCTAGTACACGTTTTAATGCTGTTGCATGTCATGAACCAAATTGCGCTCGAACCGAGAATCTTTGTATGCTCCAAAATTGCATTTATTTTATACAAAGAATTGAGCATCTATCGCTTCGTGCTCGCTAACGGCTAGTCTCAATAACCTATCTATCTTTGGTTTTGCTTACTGCGGGTAGATATTTGACATTTTCTTCCATACAAAAAACGTCAAATGGCTACTGACAGTAAGCAAAACCAAGGATAGATAATGAGATTGGCTATAAGTAAATTGTAAGTATATGTCTGCAAAATGCTCTATGGTTGAACTTTAGTAAAAATGTTGTGAATGTTCGCTATTTTAATTTAATTATTATTGAAGTACGTAACAGATTTAATTTAATTTCATTCCCTTCTGTATTATTTGAATTGTTATTTTATTATAATTTAATAATTTAATAGGTGCTCTTATTTTAAACAATGACATAAACAATTTAAGTTAATAGATATTATGTATAAAACTTTGAAACTAGCTTTTTCAAGCATTTATAAAGTGTATAGTTATCAGTAAGTAGATTTTTAAACGTTCCTAAATGTTACACATTAAGATTATAATAAGTAGTATTTGAGACCATCAAAATGGGTCCATTAATTATTGTAAATATAATTTCACAGTCGATAATAAGCCTTAATGTGTTTTATAATATTGACAAAGAATGATCTAAGTCCGTTGTAACAAAAAGCAAAATACTCTTTTTTTTGGTTGTGAAATATGTAGGTACAAGGTTAATCAAATTGTACTCAAGACATACAGGCGGTACCACTTAATGGCCATATTACTTATTTGGTTTTAAGATCGAGTATATATTTTATTAGGATAACTAATATAGGTAAAACTAATAAAAATGTTGTCACCATTACTAATTAACATTGTGATTTAAAATTATATTATATTTATAACATAATATTTACGGGTATTTATTGCTATTAGCTAATTTAGGCACCTACCTTTATTTAATTTTATCCCGACGTTTCTACCGGGTTGCACCAGCTGTGGTCGCTGGAAGACACGCGAATGATAAAAGTAATAGCGATAAATACCCGTAAATATATGTTTTTTCTTGAAAATATACAAAAAAAAAACAAAATTCAAAATGTATTTATTCAGTACGATCGTATAGAGACCACTTTGACATGTCACGTTCTTAAAACTAGGGGATTCTACTGCCTGTTCCAATGCGACTCCCTACACCAGGGAATAATATTATTATATTTGTCTCATGGTTAGGTATATTTTTTCGGGAATCGTTCTATAAAATATAATCAGCCTGTATAAAATTACTGTTATTTTGTTATAATTGAATTGGTGTCTCAAGTATTTTTATTTTTTACCTTCGAGCATTGCTCCATCGTCATAATAAATAAAGTATTTTTGTATTGTAAATAAGCTGTAGGTAAATGATACCTGTGCTCAGTAAGTGCCAAGTTAGCTGTAAGTAGGTGCGCGCGGTGTTGATATTATAAGTAAATGTGATTCGAAGTGATTAGTGAAAGAAGGAATTATTCAATATATTTTTGTGAAATTTTATGTTAAGTATATTATTTTATTTATTAGATAAACATACTTAGAGTTTTCCGGCATTGGCCAGTTTATTCACAGTAGGTACCTACCTAAAACAATAATTAGGTACCATTTGAATTCACTAACAAAATATAGAAGAAGAAGAAGAAACACTTTATTGTACACATAAGAAAACAAATGAAGGACATAATTTACAATAAAAAACACAATGGGCGGCCTTATCGCTAAGAGCGATCTCTTCCAGACAACCTTTTTCAAATATACTCTAACGAACTTCATCAATTATAACCTACATTGCATTATGTCTGTCTATTGCATTCCTACATTGTTTCCAAAGTGAAACCTAGCTTCACAGGCATCTCGATGATAGATACCGTCATCACACGTCCAGTTGCGCACGCGCAGTTGCGACAGATGTCATCATTCTGCGTGAGAAGATGGGAATTACTGCAAATGCATTGTCACTTTGCCTACTTAGGATTATTTATTGAAACATTGTGCAGACTTGGCCTATGACAGACAGTTATAATAATAACTAGTTTGCGTGGTGCGCGTGCTGCAAGCAGCACGCGGTTTTCTTTTTCCATGTTTCTGACAGGTAGAGAGACCCTTATAAAATTTTGAGAATCCATAGGAGATTAAAAATATTTAATAAACCGCTATGGGAAGCCCTAAATCAGTATGAAAACCCTTTAGGAGCCCTTAGCCATTAAAAAAAAAAAAATAAGAAAAAAATTTACCAAGTCGTCGGCCCTGAGTTACGCTCACCCACTCGACCTTCGTTACGCTACGGGGGTCGGCGGCTCGCTTCGCTCGCCTCCTCCCCCCTCCGCTCCACTCAGGTCTCGTAGGTTCGCTCCACTCAGGACCTCCGACGCCGACCTACTATAATATTTGTCCAAACACCTAATGGATATCTCTAACCGTTGTGAAGTTACAGCCCTTTCAATTTTAGGGGAGGTAGGGGAGGGGGGGGGGGGAGTTTTGAAAAAATATTTTGTCTAACCAAGTTCCCCTTCATACAAATCTGAAAAAAAAATTGTTCCAAGTCTTAAGGCTTTCGAGATCCGCAAAAGGGGGGGGGGGAGGGGGGGCAAAGGGGGCAACACTGAAAAAAAATTTTTACTTCCCCAAGCCTCCTCTATCCGATTCCGCAAAAAAAATTGTTCCAAGTCTCTTAGTTTCCGAGATCCTCAATAAGGGGGGGGGGAAGGGGGGCAAAAAGGGGGGGTTTGCGATTTTTCCCGAAGTTTCCAGACGTACCTCTATACGAATCCGTCAAAATATACATACCTCCCCATCCACCAACAGGGAGAACAATTCTGTCAGTCAGTGAGTCAGTGGTAGTCTAAGTTTATATATTATAACTAGTTTGCGTGGTGCGCGTGCTGCAAGCAGCACGCGGTTTTCTTTTTCCATGTTTCTGACAGATGGTAATACCCTTCTAAAATTTTGAGAATCCATAGGAGATTTAAAATATTTAATAAACCGCTATGGGAACCCCTAAATCAGTATGAAAACCCTTTAGGAGCCCTTAGCCATAAAGAAAAAAAAAAAGAAAAAAATTTACCAAGTCGTCGGCCCTGAGTTACGCTCACCCACTCGACCTTCGTTACGCTACGGGGGTCGGCGGCTCGCTTCGCTCGCCTCCTCCCCCCTCCGCTCCACTCAGGTCTCGTAGGTTCGCTCCACTCAGGACCTCCGACCATATATGTTTGCGTGGTGCGCGAGCTGCAAGCAGCTCGCGGTATTTTTATCCTAATTTTGACAGGAAGAGAGACCCTTATAAAATTTTGAAAAAAAAAAAATTAAGAAAAAAAAAATTCAGAAAAAAAAAATATTAAAAAAAAAAAAATTAAAAAAAAAAAAATTTAAGAAAAAAAAAATTTATAAAAAAAAAATTACCCTCAAGTTTCCAAGTCGTCGGCCCTGAGTTACGCTCACCCACTCGACCTTCGTTACGCTACGGGGGTCGGCGGCTCGCTTCGCTCGCCACCTCCCCCCTCCGCTCCACTCAGGTCTCGTAGGTTCGCTCCACTCAGGACCTCCGACGCCTACCTACTATAATATTTGTCCAAACACCTAATGGATATCTCTAACCGTTGTGAAGTTACAGCCCTTTCAATTTTAGGGGAGGTTGGGGAGGGAGGGGGGTGAGTTTTGAAAAAATATTTTGACTAATTAAGTTCCCCTTTACAAGAATCTGAAAAAAAAAATGATCCAAGTCTCTTAACTTCCGAGATCCGCAAAAGGGGGGGAGAGGGGGGGCAAAGGGGGCAACACTGAAAAAAAATTTTTACTTCCCCGAGCCTCCTCTATCCGAATCCACAAAAAAAATTGTTCCAAGTCTCTTAGTTTCCGAGATCCTCAATAAGGGGGGGGGAAGGGGAGCAAAAAGGGGGGGTTTGCGATTTTTCCCGAAGTTTCCAGACGTACCTCTATACGAATCCGTAAAAATATACCTACCTCCCCATCCACCAACAGGGAGAACAATTCTGTCAATCAGTCAGTGAGTCAGTGGTAGTCTAAGTTTATATATTATAATAATATAATCTTTATTTCAGGCAACTAAAGATAAGTAACAAGATGTTAAATACTCTAAGGCCAATAAATACCTTACAGACTAACATACATAAAATATTTTATTAACTAAGCGCAAGTTATGCCGCGACATACAAACATACAACGCAAAATCGCCCAAGTTACCACTAAGATCTTAGTTCGCTTCGCTCACTCGATCGATAAGGCTTGAATTTACAAATTGACATCAACACATCCGAGAATAATCACGGTTCAACTTACGTTGGTGATAACTAAACTCAGAACATTTAATTCAACTCCCATAAGCAGAACCACCAAAATTTGAACGATACCTACATCGTAGCTAGAGCTTTAGATCGGTATCTCTTTTATAACTTCATCAGTGTGATGAAAGACGAAATATAACTAATCAGTAATGCCAAAGCAAATTCTCAATTACAAACATTAATTCATTAGAATTACAAATTTCGCAAGTCCGCTGATGGCACAGATTGACCCTTTCACCTGCAAGGCATAATCATGGAAAAAATCTAATATACAGCATTGCGAGAGAGCAATTATTTCGCCATTTCATTTTACATGGCTGGCCGGCAATAACTCGGCTTTGAGAGCTTCATTGTCGGCCGGCAAGCGATGTGGCGCAATGTAATGCATCGCCGATTAGACGTGGGACCGCTGTTTTGTAACCAGGCACCATCAGTATGGCTATGGAACTGCGATTCGAAGGTTGGTTTTTCGTTAATTAATTTTAATTTTATGCGTGTTTCAACTAATGTTAATCTAGTACTGTTTCTAAAACTTAACGAGTTTCTTTACACATTTTCCATACAAAAGACTTAAACGCGCACCTTACCAATATTACAGTGAGCTTCTGCGTAGTTTATTTGATTGTGTCATATCGGGAACATATCGCAACATTTAAAAATAATAAGTACCAAAAATGTCAACGATAACCAATAGAAGTGTTTCTATACAGCCACTACACATAATATAGCAATCAAACAAGTGAAGCTAAATCTGGTTCAAAATTGTACTGTTCTCGCGAGTTTTGTAGCCCCACACGTCTGAAGAGCAGACTGTAGTGTGTACAAAGCTAAACGCAGAGCTTCCTCACTTCGCATCGAGATCGAGAGTCGTGACGTCACACGTGTCACAACTACATAATATTAGGAATTCTGAGTTTACAGTCACCACAGATTACACATTTCCTTAGGATTGAAGAAAGTTTGATCAAATTTACCTTTGACTGATCTGATTTCTCCTTACTTGAGGTAGATTGATTTGACTCTAAAATAACGTCTAAAAATACCAAACATAAGGTAGTTTCTGAGGCACTTTCGAGGGACCTCGAATGAGTTTGAGTGAAGGTCGAGTGGAGTTGGAGGTAAAGTTACGACTAAGAATATGGGTGTAAGAGTAAAGTTGCAGTTTGCAGATTGGTATTTTCATTAGGCTCTTAAGAAAACATATTTTAATGTGACCATAAAGATTTTCTAATGAAGATTGTAGAAGAATTGAAAATAACTGTATAGTCATTGTGGGTACCTTTAATAAACGTTAAAAATGTATGTATGCTTGCATGAGCTAGGGCCTAATTCTGGAGACGGATAGTCTTTAACTAACGCGATCACAATTCATACTTTTAAATTGAAATAACAGGATTTAATCCCGTAATTTGCCTTTTAATATTATTTCCCGCGAATCAGTCAGTTCAATCAGTCGCAATAAAATTCTGATGACGGAGTTTTTAGGCCGCCTGCAAGCCTCCGCTCCGTGAAAATTCCACGAATTAAGTTGCCTATACCTATGCCTATGTTAGCTGATTTCTTAACCATGGTTTTATTATACCTAATACTTACCAAGGACAATTAGATAAAAGGACTGCTCATCCAATACTTCAAAACGTGATTTTAAAATTAGATAAGTTTATATCTATCATTTTATGATAGGTGTCTTTCCATAAAATTGAATAAATTCGACATTCTTTACAACCTTTCAACCCTTACGCAACGTTAATAATCTTAAAGATTTATATCACTTATTAATTATTATACTGGTTGACATCACAAATACAACATCACAAAAACAAATCGAAGATTATTGGTAACTTTATAACACGCTCAAAATAGAGCGGGAGCGCGATTATAACCATATTTGAATCACGGTTTGAGTATGAACATTTGCAGTCCTAGCATAAGTATATCGTCCTTGATAATACGTACTTACATTATACTTGCCTCATTCTTACCATAAACCTATGTTCTCACTCAACAAGAGGTAAGTATCATTACCGAAACCTCACACTAGGATCTTGTGTGGTTATCATATCACTAACCACGATTAAGATCAAATCTAATATTAGCAGATCTTAAATTTGTTTCACCACAAGTATTGAATAGACACATTTATGGTCACTTATCTTTATTACTTATTAAATTAAGTACGATGATAGTGGCAATTCGGAGTGTCGCAAAAGCTAAACAACTAAACTAACTAAAATTAATGCCATCCTTTTTATTCCCATCGCTATGAAAGGGACGGCAGCATTTTAGCTTTTGCGATACCTACTCCGAATTGCCACTGATGTGTGTATTTGTAAATTAAGATGAATATTAATCACTTTTACCGCACCCACAGCGGATTTGACACCTCCATACTACTCTGGTGAAGATGATGACAATTATGATCTTCAAAGTTTTTATTACCCAACTGATAAATTATATTTATTTTACACTCAATCAAGATTCTACACTTTCATATTATTGCGTAACGGTCAAGAGGTGAATATTTTCCAGTCATTATCGGAATTGACATCTAGCTTATAGGTAAGAAATATTCATAAGTGTTTTGTAAACATAACTTGCTCTTCAAAGCAATGGTGGGTTCAGTTTTGAAAGCGAAATGTAAAGTGGATTGAGGTACCTACCTACTATAATAATAAGGCCTCTCATCCTCAATTAAGGCTCTCTAGAAGTTGAATAAGGAATGTGAAATCCTGGAGGATTGTATGAAATTGGTTAGGTTACTTCATGTCTCATTTGGAGTCTGCCCGACACCAAGCTATTGTTTTAATAGCCATAGTCGAAACGTGATATAAAATATTGTAAATAATGATAAAATCCTAATCTATTGCTAGTTTTTGGGTTGCAATATGGCTCTTTAAGTAGACTGGCCCCGGAAAAAACTGGCCCTACGGGGCCAGTTGACCTAAATGCATTTAATTTATTACTTTTCTTAGTCGACTGGGCCCATTACTAATTAAATTGTGAGGTATCTTAACAATCTTAGACAATTTGCCTTCAAATCGAGTACCTAACAAAATAAAAAGGATTGAACGGAAGGAAGAATTGAACACAAGTTGTACGGTGTCAAAATGTATTTATTTTTTTGTAAAAAACATAAAAAACGTAATAAGTAATTAAATTAAGCTATATCTATAATAAACTTTATACAATTCATGAGTCGAGCCAGCAGCTAGCCACTTCGCCTTTCAACCCTACCGTCCAACTGACAGCTGACAGTTGACAGCTGTCAGTTTTGACAGGTGAGGGTGCTGGTGCCTGGCTAGCCGCGGGGGACCACCCGTGTGCGTGCATAGTCGCAAGCCTCGGCCGCGCGGGGCGGCGCGGCGGCCGGCGCCACCTACATTGTACGTGCCGCCGACCGATACTGAACAAACATTCGACTGCACTCGTGGTGTTGCGAGTGCGCCGAATAACAGACCTGCGCTGCATCACAGATGATAAGCGCGTAATTTTTCATCGGTGATGCAGCTGTTCGTTAGATTGGTTTTAGTAGGGGGCTCCGTAGCTGCCGGAGGGAGCACGGGCGGGGGCGCCGTAGGAGGAGGACGGGCCGGAGGGGTAGCCGCCGCCGGAGGAGCTAGTCTGCTCGTACTGGGCGACCTGGATGGCCTGACGCACTCCCTCGAGCTGGAGACCGACAACGCGGGCGGACGGTACTCCGTAGGAGGATGAAGGGGCTCCGTAAGAGGAGGATGGGGCTCCGTATGAAGATGAGATGCCTCCGCTGCTGCCTCCGTGGCCACCGCCGTGTCCGCCTCCGAATCCGGAGCCGCTGTTGGCCTCTTCCTTCAGGAGGATCTGCCTGACTTGTTCAAGGAGCTGGGCGTCTACGTTCTGGCCCTCTGAGGTCTGGTAGCCGGAGCTGACAGCCTGGTAGCCGCCGCCGCCGCCGCCGCCGCCATGGCCGCCATGACCGCCGGAGGGGCGGTTGTAGTTGTAGCCGCCCGGGGCTTCCGCGTAGGCGCACGCGACCAACGCAAGGGCTATGCACTGTAACAAATAAAAATAGTTGCAATTAATGTTGTATGACTTCAGGTTAATGTGTACAAGTGCTTGATTGAGCGATAATTTTAATGTCGTATTGTAAACTATTGTTCCGTTAATCTTAAAATCTTTACTTGTGGGTAAAGCAGATCGATTAAAAGTGAGATTTATTATGATCTCACGAAGTCGTGGTGCAGCGCAATTAGCAGTCATGAGAAAGGAAGACTAATGTAATAGTTTCTCTGGTGATTATATCCTACAGTTTCTCTTTTAAGATTTAAAAAAAAATGCTAAAAAAAACGTTGGTCTAAAATTCTAAATTTAAGGTGTATACTGGCAGAACAGAATATAAAATAAAAAGTTTGTAATTAGAACATTCCATAGCTTGTGCATAGAACAAGAACACAATAGAATAGACTTGATTCAAGAGAAAGTCACAGGTCAAAGGTAGAGTCGTCATAAAGGCAGTGTTACATCAGCGGACGGTATGATGTTAGTGGGAACGTGATCTTTGACTTATCATTACGTGGTGGTACATCTTCAAGCGTTAGTTATGACCTAATGGTCACTGGCTTGGACCTAAAGAGTAAGGAATAACATTAACAGATTTATAGTTTTACATGTATAAACTTAGTTGGAATTAGATCAAACCCGGCTTAGTCTGTGCTATTCTTAACTATTTAACAGAATCAGTAATATGGACAAGCGGCTCTTCAATAGGTTATATTTTTTGGTCTGTGAATGTCCAGAGTCGAAAATCATAAATCTCAAGGCGACTTTGAGTTACATCACTCGCGGAAGTGGCGCCATCGTCGTGAAGCCAGCATGCTCGCGGAAGTGCCATTATGAGCTTACAACTTTGAACTCTCTCCTGTAGATTCAGACTTTGTAAGTTATCGCTGTCGAATTTAACGATAATAGCATATAAGATTTTTAATAATCTGTTCGTTATGACCACACGAGTATGAAGTGCAATTCATCTATATCTACCGAGATCTAATATATTTAGCTAACCTATATATTATTCGTCATACATAGGTAGGTACATATTTTTACTGGCTCGTTTATCTAAAGGTTTGACTTCTGGACATTGTTAGGAGTGATTTTATTCAATCGAATTCAAAGAACAGTACATTTTTTATGTTTTCTATTGAAACATAAACTGAAATGTAGGTTAATTTGGAAGATCAGAAAAATTAACAAATACACACGTAACTTTTACTTCCTTCAATTTACTTTCATCTTAAATGGTGCTAAGCAGCTTAATGCCCCGGCACGCGATGGTTTAATTACCACTTATTAAGCGCTCAAAAGTAATTAATACCTATCATAGATCATTTCGTATTACGCAACCTGAGAGCAATAAGGTGCAAATTACTTTGTCGCCATCGTCAAAATGTCTGAACTAGGTATAATTGCTAGAATAATGTATGCGTACTTTTCACTTCAGTCTGCTTGTAAAACATTTTATTGAAGACAGTAAACAGTGAAGTAAGTAGGTATTGTTCTCATTGTGACTTTGATCTTGATAATTTTAAATGGAAATGACGCTCTGTTTACATTTACATAAATTTTGTCTTTTGTTTTTTTTATTCTAGAGCTAGTGTACCTACCTACAATTTTAGAACAGCCTATTGAAAATGTTAAACTATTAACTATAGGTGTGTTTGCTGCTTGTAGCTAACCGCTTTACGAGTGTGGTGCCGATATGGTTTCATATTACAACTGTTTTATGTTTCTGAAGTTGTTGCTAATAATATATTCAATAGTTTTACTTACACTGTAAAGTCTTACAGAAAGCTAACTATGTAGGCTTTTACTAAAGAATAATGGAATTTGTGTACTGTCAAACTTTTAAGAATCTGCATTCTGTTTTACTCAAAGTCTTTTATAACGCGAGTTAAAAATATTCTTGGTCCATTTTCAAATAATTTGTACATTCGGCCAGCGTTACATATTTTTCTAGACTTTAAAATTCGAACTGCGTGCGTGCTTCAAAAGATACGACAGTCGTGTTTGGAATAGTGTTGCACCATGGAATCGTGGAGGCATATCGATGAATCACTGATCATCACCCGATGACCGCATTCGAATCACATGCCACTGCAAATGGGCATGTAGAGTGACAGATGTAGACACCAATTATTTTAATCCTTAAACGGTGTTTTGGCTTCTTTACGGTTAAGGTCTTGCTGTTTTGAATAATGCATTAAACAATCTTATTTTATAGTTTTGATTACAAAATGCTTCTACTATTACTGATTTTTATTTTTAGTGCAAGTTTATTTTTAAATTAAGTTTTAATTTACTACCTGTGTCTAGATTTAGAAAGTGAACTTTCTACGATACTAAGAATTTAATTCGCTAGAATGCTCATTTTAATTTATTTAAATCATAACGTTCTAGGGAAATTTTACTGCATTTCATTTAAATAACAAAACAAAGTTAGTAACTCGTTTGTATAATCTACATAAAATTTAATTCGGAGACTATAGTTTATTACCATCTAAATTAAATTCGTAGAATAATTTATTAATTATCTCATTTCCATTACTTAGTTCTTTGTATAGTTTGTAAAAAACAGAAAGTATTATAGGATGGTTCTTATTTTACGAAAAAAATATTTTTGTTTGTCAAACACAATTTTTAGTTAATTTCATAGCGCCACAAACACCAATGTTTATTAATGACTAACTACTTAAACAAATTGCAATCATGCCCATAACGACTAGACATTGTCAATATTGACTTAAGTATCTGTCATCAAACATCACTTGCATTTGGTTTTCAATTCTATTTTTTCTTGCTTATTTTAGGATAATATTAAAGCATCCCCCAAGCATCATAGATCTTTTGATATTTTTGGGCATCACAGTACCTAGGTACTTATAAATTTTCGGGCATCGAAGTACTTTTGAAAAAGTAGTTACGTAATACATACATACTTTTAAATGATTTTTATGTACCAAAAAAAATATTAATGAACAGTTTCCCAAATGCGATAGATTTTTAGAAGATATTCATCTAACGTTGAAAGTGCCAAGTAGACACATTCCATTAATATTTTTTTTAAACTATCAGATAAACGTTATTTCTGTAAAATATATTAGTATAATTTCCACATACTAGTAAAGTAAGTAACTACTAGTAATGTATGATGAGCCTGCGAACTCTGCCCTCGTCTCTTGCACAAGTAAAAGGGCGATGAGCGTAACGGACCTGCAATACCTAAGATAATATCTTGTTTCTAAGTTATTAAGTACTAAAAAGACGATACAACATTAAAAAACAAATTATTTACTATCATTTTCTAAATTGATACCTACTTTTTTATTCCTAATTTCGAAGTGAAAATTTTTCGATCAGAACAGATTTTCGAACTTTTCAGTCAGAAGCAAAGACGATTAATATCTAGAAGACAGACAAAGGCCATACACAAAATCGTAACCCTAAAAATAGCCTGAAAACTCTAAAACATCAATTTTATCCAAGAAATTTCAATTACTTTCTAGTTAAAATGTTTAAATATTGAATATTGTTGCTACCTACTACTAAGTATTGAAATTTCTTGGATAAAATTGATGTTTTAAAGTTTTCAGGCTATCTGGTACTGCGGGATCGGGTTACGATTTTGTGTATGGCCTTTGTCTGTCTTCTAGATATTAATCGTCTTTGGTCAGAAGCAGAACTCTTTGAACGTACAATTGAGGTTTACATTAGGCACATGAGAATAGCGAATCTGGTAATCATGAGAAAAAACTAAAGCTTTGCAATACACGCACTCTGTGAGAAAGTTTACTTTGACATTACAATGCACTGATTTATGATAAAAATGTTCATGTCATTCAAACTATTTGACAACCAAGAGAAAAATGACAATTATTTAGATCGTTGTCTAGATGTTAAATCTGTGTGCTATAAAGATTTCTAAATATTAATGAAAATGAGATAGAAATGTTGAGAAAACTTTAGATCTTAATCGCAGTGGATGCTTTCTGGAATGTTAATTAGTTTTACCCCAAAAAGAAGTAATAAGATCAACGGAGACAAAGTAAATGAATCAATGTGCTTGTCTCGCACACGGCAATTTAAAAGTAAGTTTATCGCTCTGCGCAATCGACATCGGTTTCGGATCGTGTAGCACCTTTCGTGAATTCAAATACGCTTTTACGCCTAACTTTGACACAAATCCACTACGAAGCACAATCCAAATTTTTTTTTCTTTATTGACATTGATGTTCTGAAATCAACACTAGTGCCACGGGATAACATCGACACTGAAACGTCCAGCACTAATCCACGGATCCCGATGCACTATTTTGATTTCGGAACGTCACAAGCACTTGTCACTTTTTTTTTAATTTTTCACTGGCACGGCACTTCCACTGGACTTACCGCTGCAAAGGCTTTCATGATGCTTAGTGATGGGTCACTTCGGTACGTAGTGAGTTAATGTGATGTGTTTGGATGCCGAGTTGGATATATACTAAAGAGTGGGCAAGGTGGGGCGGAGAAAGGATAGGTTAGTTGTGTAAGCTAGGGAGAACCATACGAAGAGGAAGTTTTGTCTAATTGGAGGGCATCATTCGATTTTTCGGTTTTCGTTGATTGATCTGTGATGGGCGGCGAGGCCGCTGTGACAAGGGGTTTTGACATGGCCATTGGCTATTGAGAGCCAAGATGCACTCCACATAATGCAATAGCGATATCTATTGAAAATATCTATCGTCATAGTTCACCTTTATAGTAATACGCATTTTGCTTGGGTTATTTTATAAAGTAGATGGTAGAAGTTTCAATTTTAAGAATAAGGCTCTATTTGTTTGATTGTAATAATGTTTGAAAATGTGTTCGTAAAAACTATCTATCTATAATAAATTCTTGATTAGTTTGTAATTTTGATGAAACCTTTTTATAGTCTAAACTGATACCTAAAAGTTTGATCATCCAACCAACCCTAAACTAGGAACTTCTTAAATACCACACAAGCATGCTATTGTGACTATAAAAAATGTGAGTGGAAATCCAAGATGTCATAAAGATTAACTATCGTGTTTTTCCAACATATAAGTTGTAGAATGAGTGATGGGTAACGCAATGCCTACGCAAAAGCACCCATTCCCATGGGTAATTCACTATGGTAAAGGCAGGCGCCCACCTGGTTGGTCTGTTCATGTAATATGCAAAATAAACTTTACAATGCAGTGAAACCTTTTGTACTTGTCCTTATAGCTTTTTATTTTAAGTATTCTAGGAGCATGAAAAATAATTATGTGTTTTAAATTGGCGTAATACCTATTTATAAATAAATAAAGTGTGATATATTATAATATATTTAGTACTAAGGTATAAAATTTCGGAAAAATGGATTTCATCAACTGCGTCAACATACCGAGAAGTCCGAGAACAGTAGCCTACCTACTCCAGAAACTAATGGAATTCAAAAACGGTCAAGAGGTTTTTGCAAGAGAAGACAAAAAATCATGAACACTAGATTTTAATAACAATCTTTAAAAAAATCATTTATAATATAATGGCTTTTTTATGATTTTTGATATATCCGATTTGTCTCCACTCCGAATAGCAGCATAACTGCGCTTAATAATTTCGTGCTTTTTTTAAGCAAAATGAAAACTTTCTACGTTTTCTGTAAATTGTACTTAGATAATATATGTAATCATGCTTCCAACTACAATATCGTTTTGTGACTCAGCTTAGGTCTTTCACCTAGAGAGATAGTCGTGTGTGTATTAGTGAGTAATTAACTGAATAAAATGTAGCCATTTATTCAAATAATTGCACTTTCATTATACGGTCCCCTAGCATGACCAGAGTATATGATTTCTATAGAAGCAACTATTTAATGATTTGAAAATTACTTCCAACATTTACAAAATTCATAAAACTTGTATACCTACATACTTACATACAATCATTTTTCTTTCCCATAAAGGCAGACCACAGATTTCACCATCCTTGAAGCGCTCGTGGCGAAGCTTGCTAAGACGTTCTTGATAGATCGTCGAAGTTAAGCAACGTTCTGAGCGGTCACTACTTGGATGGGTTGAAGTGGCATTTTCATCTGAGCGCTTCCGTGCTTCGGAGGGCACGTTAAATTGTCGGTCCCGGCTTTTAAAGTCGTTAAGCCATGACGGAGGCCTTTAGGCGGCCTAAAAACTCCGTCACCAGAGTTGGCCACTTGCTCATACGACGAACGAACCATCTTTTATTTTCTGCGATCCTAAAACATATCTTTCCTTTACCTACTCATTGCAAGATGCAAGATTATTGTTTATTGCATACAATTAAAATATTGACTGTCATTCTGCCGTCCTCAAGCTAAAATGCCGTTAAGTCACAAAACCAAGTTTTGAGTTATGATTAAAAAACGCGGCGAAAATTTAAAATCAATGCCATTTGGTAACTATTAGTCGTATGACAGAATTTTTAACATTGGAAGGTAGCTTCATTATAACTCTATCGAATAGCTGTATTATTTTATTAAAGTTGCTGTTCAAAAGTTGCATAAAATACATTTTGGCGTTTTAACGCAGGAATTGTTTACTGTAATGGATGAAGAAGACTACGCTAAAAGACAGCTAAGTATACCTTAGCCGCGCTATAGTTATGTATTTGATCATAACTGCATGCAGATCCTGACATTTTCATAGCTCAAACATGGTTAATGCACTTTTACTATGTTATAGCTTAGGATTTATTCAAAAAAAAAATTTTTTGATAGATTTTATCATGAAATACATGACTAAATTGCAGCTAAATGCAAAACCTTTATTATTAACCGCTTTTTTGACTAGTATTCATTATGAAATATTGTAGAAATCTCTACCAAAATAACGTTAAGTACTAAATTAAAATAAAGTGGATAATTTATTATTCAAACTTTATGTACAAAACCCATTGGTTTATAAGAAAATTAGGTGTATAATATTATTTTAATGAAATCATTAAGTAATGTAGCACTTTTTAATATCAAATTGACTTAATAAAAGGGATAATTGTACCTACCTACCATGATTCGTGGATTTATAAGATATTTCGGCACAGTACCATGCTGTTTGACATCCTCAGTCTGTGACCGAGTGGGCCTTCGGCTGTGAGACAGAAGGCTGCAACTTTGATTTCTGTCACTAGACATAATTATGTTTGTATGATTGGCCATAGAAATCAAAGTTGTCCAACAGCGCGATTTCTCGACGAATTCAACAAAGGCCTTTAATTTTGGATGCCTGAGGCACAGGACTGGAATAAATGGCGAAAACAAAGACAGACCTACACGCAGAATTGAAATGATGATGATCTGCATATATATTTGTCTCACTGGCTTAAAAGTCGACTTGGGATTCGGAAAATATACTCATAAAGTGAGAAAAGCGAGCCGAATTTTACCAAAACAATAATGCAACATGTGATACTTGTTTTTACTTGCAAAACTCAAAGAAAAGGCTCCCAGTTCTTATGCTGCGGTAAAAATAGAACAATTTGATCTCAAAATACTCATAAAGAGGTATGCGAGCATTGCGAGCCAAACCTTCATACCAAGCGAACGAAGCGACCTTCTTGGTCTCTTGGACCGTATTTTTTTAAACCAATGCAAAACAGTCACTTGATTAGCTCAATGAAATGAATGAATAGCTGCTTGTCTGTTTTCACTCTGCGATCAAACATAAGTTCCTTAATTTTCTCGCAGAATACCTACCTACATTATAAACCAACTTAATTTTACGGTACTCAAAGAAAAAGGTTCCTTTTCTGATAATTTTACTGAAAAAAAAGGTTTCTTTTCTGCGGTCAGATATACCTACGAGTAGCATAAATATAAACGAGTCGCTAATCGCATCGCTCTTCAAAAAGTTTCAATACAAAGTTAAAGCTGATTCCATCACTTTTAAGGGTTGTTTTGAAAATGGTGTATTTTGCATTATAAGTATCTATCGAATCGGAGTTTCAAGCAAACCGTTTTACGCATTAAAAGTTTTATACAAACGTTTACCTCACTTTTTAACCCTATGATAAACTCAGCCTTAGTGGATGGTTTTACTTTAAATGGAAGCTACCTTTAAAATTTCAGCTTTCTAGCTGCAGCAGTTTCGGCATGGCAAACATTGTTGGTGTCTAAATCGACTATTATAAATAGTATTATATAATTTTTATGGTAATTTCTCGTGTGTTAATAACGTATTCAATAAAAAAAAAATATGTGGGATAAAACGTTAGATTTGAATACTTAAATAATTATTTTGTCTGTCAATTATAATAAACATGTTCAAAACGGCGGATGGAGACTCGCCAACTCACATCGGAGGAACAAAATCAAGAGTTCTGGAGAGATGGCCGGTACTAAAACGTTACGCACAGGTCGCAGCGCGAAAGCAGATAACTGTATTTTAGTTATGGAGAGCATGTAGCTGTGTTATAGTGTAGCAATTCTATCAAAATAAATTTTATTTTACAAACGAACCTGCAGATAATGACTTTGAAGTGTAATATAATTCAGTTAAAATTAATGAAAATAAAAGGCTAAACAGTAGTTAAGTGATTTTAACTGCGTTTAAGCATAGTATTTACCTGGTAACCCCTTTTTAGACAAGTACGGCGATTAATGTAAAATTAATAAACCAGGGCTTAAAAATAGTTACGGAGTCTTAGCCACGTTTAAGACAAGTTAAATTGGATAACGTTTTTTTAGTTTTATATCCATCGGGCTGGTTTCAATATGATGGAGCAGTTAAAGAATGATTGCCGTTTTATAAGTAAGTAATGCTATTAAACTGTGTTTTAGCATTGTAATTTCAAAAATAAGTGTTATTTAGCCACGTTTTTGCTTTTGCTATCTCGAAAACTAGAAGCGATAGGACTATAGTTCTTAGACAGGTCGATAGAGAATTTTGAGCTCTATAAGATGGCATTTAAAAGTGAAAAATGACCATATGTCACTTAACGGCATTTTAGCTTGAGGACGGCAGCATTATGACATGCATGGTACCTATAACAACAGTTGCTTACATTACAACTAGTCCGGTAAAGTCTCATCGGTCCCAATGACCTGTTAACATAAAACTCCCTATCCGAAAAAAAAAACTCCTCAGCTATTAGACACTTTAATTTCCTTCCACTTTAAATACTTTTTAATTTCCCCTGATATTATTATTATCCTATTATATGGCCTTATACACTTTAGCATTCTCCGCATAGTAAGCCTCAGGGAACAGAAGTAATAATGACATAAAATCACACGTTGGTGTGAGCTGTGACCGGTGATTTACGAGTGCTATGCATGTGCTATGCGGTAATTTTCCTCCTATTAATATCTATGATGTAGAAGTTTGTGTGTTTTTTTTTCGGTGGGCACGTTAAATTATCGATTCCGGCTTTTAAAAGTCGTTAAGCTATGACGTAGACCATTTGGTGGCCTAAAACTCCGTCACCAGATTTGGCCACTTGCTCATACGAACGAACGAATTTGAAGACTGTTTCATAGCTAAACTGATAATAATTGTCGTCGAAAAATATAACTATTTACAAAGATTCTATGACACAATCTCTACATTAAATACAGCCTAATGGCTGCTTAGGAAATAGTTACATTCTTTAGGTATTATAGGAACGTATTCTCAGGGACTAACAAGTACCTAAACCCGTGTACCTACCTTTAACTAGCGATGCACACAACCTGCGAAAATTAGCACCTCATCTTGTTTGTTAAAGCTATAAAGTTACTAGGGTTTCCTTTATTTTCACTCTCAAACAATCAACGGGCATAATATATTTGTCTGATGCATTGGGTGGTGTGTCACGTTTGGCAGTAGAATCACCTAGTAATACTTTTAAAAAAAAGCTAGGCCCACACCACCAGGTTCTTGCCTAATTCTTTCCCTGGTGTAGGGAGTCGCGTTGGAACAGGCACTAGAATCACCTAGCATGTAAAACGAAACTTAAGTGATCCTTGAGGTCCTACAAGAATAAATGATTTTTCTTTCTTTCTTTCTTTCTTTTATAAGAACTTACCTATTTTTGTTGTTACTCGATCTTGCAAATTTTATCTGTGATTTTGGTGTCGATTTGTGTGCCTTGCACTAGCCTCCATTCAATGAGTAATTGGGTATTTTTTCTTAAATAGATATTTCGTTACAATTTGTCACTTAACAACAGAAATTTGTAAAATTAGTTATTACCTAAGTACGAATTAAAATAAATTTTAATTTGTTTTTAATATCAACAGTTTACAATAAAATGATCTAAGTACCTACTTATCTATCTATCTATCTAAACCACCGATTTGTTTGTGTCTATAAAATGTTTTTTAAGAAAATTCATTCTTTTTTATCAATTGAATTCAAATTCGTTATCCAGCCAGACAGTCCCAAATTCCCAATAAAGTAGTTCATCAACTTTTTCTGCTGACTGTACTTGCGCCTACGCCGCGCCGTAAAATTGTTTGTTTCTGAAATTCACCATGACAGAGTCGTGAGTGAGCTAATCTTAGTTTTTGAAGGCAGAAATTAGTTTTTGATGAGTTTAAATTAACCTTCGACACAGTAAAGATAGGTATAAGTGTATATACCTACTTGTTACGAAAATCTTAGGGTCAAGAGCGCAGTCTTGTCCTCGAACGAAACGTTAGTATGTTAACAAGTAGTTTAGATGATTTACTTATATGTTTAGCGGCAGAAGGAAACTTACCCTCTTATGCATATTTGTTTTGTAAACCTAATTTAGCTATAATGGATATTAAATCTGTTGCTATCTCTTTTCATTGACATAAAGAGTAACAAGAAAAAAACATATTTTAAATCTATATTAACTTGTCAACTGACGGCTTCGAACTGTGCGTGGACTTTCGAGGAATGGCGGAATCTGAATCCGCGGGTTTTGCGATTACCTAAAACTTAAAAAGTCATAGAAAATTAAGGTTAAAAATTAAAAATTAAAATTAAATTAAAAATTTAAATTTTAAGTTTTTAATTTTAATTTTCTGTAAAAGGTACCAAAGGCCCCGGGGCCGTTCTGACGGTTGACAGGTAAATTGAGAAATCTTTATGAATAAGACCATTATTTTATAGGTACATATCTAACGAGACGCTATCGGGTTCGGAGGAAAGTGAATTTTACACGAAATCTAATCTCAGGAAATCGTATGACAAACTGATTTTATAAGTACCTAGAAAGAAACTTAGGAATTATTTCATTCACATATTTTTAGTTCTATATTAGTGGCAATTCGGAGTATCGCAAAAGCTAAACTTAACTAACCAAAAATGTTGCCGTCCCTTTCATAGCGATGGAAATAAAAAGGATTTTAGTTAGTTTAGTTTAGCTTTTACGACACTCCGAATTGCCACTACTATATAGGTACTTAGTTGTATTGGATAACACATCACACTCTTAATACTTTCACCTTGTGGTTATTTTGTTTGGATATCCAATAAAATAAAAATATAAAAATAAATATTTCCTACATTAAGTATTTAACTTAAGTACCTACTTACCTACTCCATCATCATTTTACAGACCTACCTATCTTCTTCTTCAGCATATAATTGCCCACTGCAGGGCGTATGCCTCTCCAATTTTTCTCCACACTGCTCTATCACTGGTCTTTCTGGTCCAGTCTGTCCCAGCATGGGCTCTAATATCATCAGACCATCGGGTGGATGGTCTGCCGGCGCTCCTCTTACCGAGCCGCGGTCTCCACTCTAGAACGGATTTGCTCCATCTACCGTCTCCGCGTCTGCACACATGTCCGGCCCAAGCCCACTTTAGTTTAGCAAAGCGGTATCCTACGTCTACCACTTTGGTGCGCTCTCGGATAATGGTGTTGCGGACTTTGTCTCGTAGAGATATTCCAAGCATAATCCGCTCCATAGCTCTTTGAGTAACTTTAAGCCTCTGGATGGTTTTTACATTTAATGACCACGTTTCGCAGCCATAAGTCATTGCTGGAAGAACCTATGTAGCCTATGTAACCTATGTAGGTACCTATTAATGAAATGGACTGCACAAGCAAAAAATTATATTTGAAAAGACTGTTTTTTGTATGAAAGTATGTTCTGTAAGTTAATTAGTGTTCCGTGCTTTTAAAGTCGTTAGGCCATGACGGAGGCCTTAGGGCGGCCTAAAAACTCCGTCACCAGAGTTGGCCACTTGCTCATACGAACTTACTTACTTAGGTACTTTATTAGTAAAAATAGCGTTTAAAACATAGAATTAGTAATTCTCGTCTTTTTAAGATTGCACAATTTCTGCATTCCTATGTTAAGTCGGGTTGCGAAACCTTTTATAATTTTGGACATTTAAATATTAATCGATTCGATTATAAAGTTACAATAACATTGTGGAAATGTATAGGCATTATACCTCTACAAAGTGATTAATGAATTGTTTATTTCAAATTAATTTCCTAATCAAAAGATCTTGTATTTTTTTTAATAAGTACCTATATAGGTTCGTTCGTTCGTTCGTTCGTTCGTATGAGCAAGTAGCCAACTCTAAGTATAAGTAGGTACAAATTCTGTAGTAAACCCATTATGAAAAACGGGGTCCGAGACAATATTTTAAGTTACTGGCGAATCCAGTAATTTTAATAGCTAATGAAATAGGTAGGTACCACATATCTACCTACAATATACCAATAGCTTAACTCACTGTCATACCAGCGGTTTACATCGCTAATAGATCACCCCCTTTACATCTTGTTCAGACCATCAGTAATTAGTCAGTTCTGCTTTAAAATCAGAATAAATAATAAGATATTTCATATAAATTACAAAGGTCATGTTACTAAACAAATGTACCTAATGCAATCTTTAAACACAAGAAGCCAGATGCTATCAATAGCTTAAGTATAGGTAAATGGCATCAGGCCCCACTTACACTTAGGTTACCACGAATTAAAAACCTGTAACTTGTGCGTGACGTATCTAAGTACAAAACAAAATGAACCAATGACATCACACTAATTATTATAAAGGTATTACCTAGTCGCGTTGGAACAGGCATTAGAATCACCTAGCATGTAAAACGAAACTTAAGTGATCCTTGAGGTCCTACAAGAATAAATGATTTTTCTTTCTTTCTTTCTTTCTTTCTTCTTTACCACGGGAACGGGAACTTTTCACCGCGGGGTATAGTATTATATTATCCGTGCCGCGGGTAACATCGCGGGGCGCAGCTAGTTTGAAATAAATCTAAGCCACCGATGTATGCGATGAAAATAAAAGCTCAGGAAAAGATTTAAGCCATGAGTTAGGTAACTATTGAAGCGCTTTATTTTGCTCAACATGTTCAGTAATAGTCTTTTTTAAACTTTCGCGATCAGAACACATGATTAAACATACATTTACGGGTCTGCCCGCGACCACGGCTAATGCAATCGAGTCGAAACGTCGGGATAAAATTAAAATTAAATGAAGGTAAATAGCGATAAATACCCGTAAATGTATGTTTAATCATGGGTCTTTAGTCGTTTCGCACCGCGAGCGGTTCGAACCGCGGTGTGATGTGAAAACCCCAAGCACTGTTTCTGAATAGGGCCATTCGCACCGCAGTGGTTACGGCGGTGCGAATCGCCCAAGATTATTTTGAAATGGGTCGTTTCGAACCACGGGAAAAAACGACTCGATGCTCATTATGTGTTCAGTAATGTTGCACAATATAGCGCGTTATAACTCGATTTAGTCGAAGATTATTATTTTGATTTATATTTTGAGTATAGATAATAAGTTCATTTATGTATATTTCTTTCAGGTAGGTTCGTCTCACCGAAAAAATTTAGGCTCTCGCAGACGAAGTGCTTACATTTCATTTAAAAATTTTGTAATTTTTTCACAAGTTAAAACAAATGGTGCAACTGGCGTTTAGATGTTTACAACAATCGTTAATTTTATGGGCCATTAACAACATTTCAAACTACTGTTGAATATTCAGAATGCTATTATAAATATTGTAATGGTTTGTACGTTTAAAGTTATCGACGTAAACTTTCAGATCTTATGTCTGTTTGTTTCGATCAACTTTCGATTTAAAGGTCACAGGTTCAAAATGTTTTTATACTCGTAGGTACCTACATCATCAAAGGAATTATTGTTTTGTAAAATGAGTAGGTATTTCATGCTTTAAGCATGAGATCATTAAATTGTTTAATGCCCCGGTGTGCAGTATTAAAATGTGACCATAAAAACCTTGTAAAAGGTGTGGTCATAATATGCTCACTAGTAGAACCATCCCAAAGGAAGAAAGAAAGAAAGAAAGAAAAGAAAGAAAACGCATTTATTTGACACACACACAAACTAAAACAATACACAAAAATAATATATATTAAAAAAACAATGTGTCCCAAATAGGCGTCCAACTCGGCATTTGCTGTTTTGCGCAAGACAAGACAACGCTGATCTTCCGTTGGAACCTTTTGCGAGTCACAGATGTCCCTTTACATAGGTAATAGAAAATAAGTAGATAGGTACATATTGAGAACTAGGCAACGAAATATAATTTTTAACAAAAGTAGGCAGGTAATCTAAACTTAGGGGTGTGAAACAACAAAAGTAGATATACCTAGCACCAATAGGTAGAAAATTTAATTAATTAAGGATTTTAGTAAGAAAATTTAATTAATTAAGGAAGTTATCACGAAAAACGATATCGAAGGAATGAGCAGTATTTACAGGGTGATCCTGCATTATTCGTTCTGAAGTGTCATTCAATATTGCTTAAGATGGCATTAGAATGGTAGAATATTTTATTCGATCATGTAATTCGCGGATTACGCTGCAACAGTCATTTTTAGATGAAATGCACTTGGTATTGTAATATTGGCGTTAGGAAATGTTATAATGTTATATGATTAAGGCACTAGCTCGCGTTCACCAACATTTTAACCGAGATAATTTAACCTTCGATTAACAGAATTACTGATGACAAATCAATCGCGATCTCTAATCATAGATTTGAGAGTGATAGTGAAAAAGCCTTTCTAAAATGACTTGTATATTTATATTTTACATGCTCCCGTTCGCAGTGAGTGTATGTGTGTATTGTATGTCATTCCTAGTTAGTTTGCAGCAATGGCTACTGTGTTCCTGACATCCTACAAGTATTTTTAATAGCCTATTATGCTGTCCGGCAGATTCTTGGAATATATGCTACATCTTTTTCAAGTTACATTCAAATCGGTTTACAACTTTTTATATATCTAATATAATATATCATTGAGGTGGAGGCACGGTCTGCTAATGAAAAGAGACCGTTAAAATATTGCCATTAAATGTCCATTTCTGACGACCTCTGTAGCACTGTCTGTGGGTGAAAGCCCTTAAACGCAGAGGTTGCGAGTTCAATCCTAGCCACGGGACAATTAATGTTTGTATGTTTTGGAGATATTTGTTCCTGGGTGTTATTATATCTATTAGTATGTATTTACAAAAAAATGAACCTATAGTTATAGGTAAGTCGTACATCAGTCATCCGGTTACCAAGCTTGGGAGTAGATGACGCTGTGAGAAATATCCAATAATATTTATTTACTTAGTTAAATTTTTTATAGTGTTAAAACCACACTTAGGTATTTCATTATAAAAAAAAACTCTTACAAAAACTGGATTTATTTATTTATTGATTCAGCTAGACCTCCTTCTTTCTTTCTTAAAGATTGCCATAACGACCGATCTTGAGCCTTCATCCACCAACTTCCTGTAACTGCTTAGTGGCATCGATTCATCTAGTGGAGGGCCTATTACTTCAATTTCCAGTTCGCAAACGATAATCACCGAGTTTAACCGTTTCCGACCAAATTCATATTCCCTTTACGGTTGCCCAGGTTCAAAAGGATGTAACATGTAACGTTTAAAAAAAACCCAGCTGCCCTAGCCATGTTACATTTCGACGATCGCTTTCGATTAGAAACTAAAAATAAATGTATAGGAAATTCGATGACGAAAACTCGAGCCAACAGAAATGTCAAATCAAAGGTGTATCAAACGTAGTGTTTTTATTCTCTTTGGGTGTAGCGATAATAGAAAGAGATTAGATACGAAAAATTGGTCACTTGTCTACGCACCCTGATTTGCGACATTCGACCTTCCAGCCCAAGGTCGGAAATTTAGTGTAGATTCCGATTCACGACACGACGCGTGCCGAAACGATGCAGCGCGTGAATCTATAATGTAGAAAATTGACATTGACTCTATAACATGCCGCACCTATTTTGAATAACATTTGGATAATATTAATTTATGGTTAGTACCTAATTGATAAATAAATAATGTGCAATCTAGAGGCTAAACTTTTTGGTTATATTTGACACAAGCTTACCTACTCGCCCGCAGCTTCGCTAATAAAACTCTCTGGATGGATCGAAACATTTAGTTCTAGATGTAGGTATAAAAATCGTCTAAGTATACCTATTTAAGGTAGGTACCTAAAAATTTCCGTGTACCAATATACATTTTCAAACCATAAATGAGTATCATCTCTGAAGGTACATAATCCAATATCAGTCGCTATCATTATTAGCTCCTATTGCGCCCCGTGCGAGCTTTAAGCGATTTTTTTAAATTCTCAATTAAAAAGTTAAAATATTGAAGCCTCGAGTCACGGCATTTTCATATGATCTTGAACGCTTACTTTCATTTGTTAGAATGTCTGCCGAACAGGATACGATTTTAATAATTCTTAGTTATGTTTTCCTTTTTCCAGTCCCAGGTATGAAGTCTAAAACATAATTAAATGTAGCTAAGCCTCTGAGGATAGTTTAATATTGATTAATCTCTGAGGTAACCGATAAATGGTACAAACCGTATTTGCATTCTATGACTCAATGGTCAGAGGTCACCCCTCGATTACACGCGATTTGAATTACGCTTGTTTTGAGCCTTATCTTGTATTTACTTTCTAGAAGATTATTGTCGATTTAAAAGTATGGTTCCATTGTGGTCATTTTGTGTTTACATTGAAAATGACAATGTGATAAATGATTACAAAAAATATTGTAAGTACCTATGTAGGTACTTACTTATAATTAATTTGTATTTTTTTTACTATAATGAATCCAGTAAGATCCGTCTCGTTATAATTTATTTCTAATAACAATATAGGTACCTACGTCCTCATAATTTTGCTTTGTTACTATGCTAAAACAATTGTAGTCGTAAACTAAATGTGAATCGCAAAAACTCGACAATAGAGTCAAAATTATAATAATAATGGTTGAGATGTACTAACTTATAATCTTCTTAATTTAAATATCGATAATAACTCGTTTTATTTGAAGAACAGGACGAAGGAAATGAGACGAGAGACCTCACGCATAAAAAATTTTAAAATTCGAATTTCAAATCATGGTAGGTATCTACCTAGGCACTGACCTAAGTCAGCAGATGCGTCGCACCTAAGGCATAGATATGCTCAGTCTTCGCAATACCTATCCGCATCGGACGCTCAAAAAGAACAGTTAATTGCGACGAAATTCATGAAACTAACCGCAAGTTTCGCAAACGGCTCTCGCCAGCGGTCAAAGTTGAAGCATGTCCAGTTCACACGACGTAGCGGGATGTACAAAGGCGCTGGCGGTTGACATTGCACATCTTGAAAAATAATTGTTTCTTTCAAATGAGTGCAAGATATACTACTAAAAGTTTTATTGAACCATTTTTATTTTTCCCACAAAAAGCATAATAATATAGAGTGGTAAAGATAGATCAAATTTGAGTAGGTACCTACCTACTTACAGTCATCATTTTAAGTGAGAAGTAAGAAAGTTAATGTATCAGAATGGAAGCTGACATTTTAATATTGGTGTGTGTCGCGTTTGGAACAGGCAGTAGACTTCCCTAGTTTTGAGGACGTTACGTGTGAAATGATCATAATTTAGAGTTTGAATAAACAAAAGACATAAGACAATGTCATTTTTACGTGCGCTTGACTAAACTTTTGCGTTGATTAGGTTTGAGAGTATATTCGTAAGCCAGTTTTTTACTTAACAGAGCTTATTTTAAAAACACTGCAATATTTATTGAATAAGTGTATTTTTTATGTGAATATAATTAATTATAAGTACACCAATTATAGGTGGCAGAAAATGACTTCACTGATATTATCATGTCTTTCAATTAAAGTTCAATTAAAATCAGTCTTGGGAGAGTCTACTACATCAAAACAAATAAGTATATTATTTTATTCTACCATTGGCTCAATAATAAAGCATTAGAAAGACTTTTACGTTCATTTCCTCATACAAAAGAGTTCAACGCGCACTATCGTACTATTTCTTTATTTAATAGAAGACATACACGAAACGGATTTATAATAATTAAAAAATTAAATATTAAAGTGTGTTTAGATTTTTATTTAAGTAGGGTAGACCGGGGGCAATAGTAGCACGGGTTAATAGTACCATCAACGATATTTCTAATACTAGACAACTTTTACTATATGCGCGAACGTCAGACGAAGCGCCTTGCATGTCCCCACCTGCTCACTAGTTAGCAGCGCGCTATCTGTGAAACTGACGTGTCAGGAAGGATTTTTCGATTTTCGAGGTGACCGAGTAAAGTTTTTTACTCGATATTTTAGTCTGTCACTCGATTACTATATAATATTTAGAAAAACTGTTGCTACCATGACTTCGTGTAGATCAGGGACTGAAAACCGTTATGAATTTCGGTACCGGTTTTGATGAATTCCGGTTACCTCTACAATTTACATAACCCTTACTGAGATTATTTTTCATTGAGTAATAGGTTACCGCTAAATGTATTACCTTTTTATAAGTGTAACCATTACGGTTGTCCTTGACAGAATCATAGCCGAAAAACAGAGCGAAATAAAAGATGCTAGTAAGTAATAAGTGTAAAATAGAAACATTGGAACTTTTCGCGTTAAATCGTTACCGACCAGCCAGTCCGTCAGTTCATTTTGAATTGGAATTTAATAGCATTGGTTTGCTGTTGCATTCGGTTAACTAGATAGAACATACGTACGATACGTGTAGCTACTACAAAATGGGTAGGTACTTAAGTTTTTCTTTGCTACCTATCTAGCGTTAGAAAACAGGTAGATACCTATGTGGGGTTTTGATATCGATAACATCGCGAAAAAATGGCCCCCAAATACGGTAGGATTGATTTTTACATCTGTCTCGTCAGACAGATCAATCCGACGAATTGTTAGTAGGTATAGCGTATATAGGTCGCGTCACCTAAACCTAAAAGTAAAAAGAACGCTGAGTGGAAGTAGCGGGGTATGTTTGCGCCTGTGTTCACTCGCTGACGAACCAATAGCACTCGCTAAATCAATGGTAAGAAGTGCGTCGCGTTACCTCTCCACTAATCGGACCTAAATATTGACTACTGTGCAGCTTGACAGCCAGCGTTCTTTTTACGTGACGCGACTCATACCTATGTCCTGATCGTTATTGATTTATGTACTTCCTTAAACCTTTACTTTATAAATACCCGTAAATATATGTTTAATCATATTTACCTATTAAACTTACTAAAGTCATATTAAAGGCTTACCTTCAAAACTTTTGTGCAATTGGACACATTACATCTGGAACTGTTCGTTTCCTCATCATAAGTAAAATAGGAATACACCCTGTTGCTTTTTTTTCTTCCCATTTGGCGAATAATATCGCAGTAATAATTTGTACTGAGTAACTTAGAAACAATCGAACTAACGATATAATTTTCAAACGACCCGCAATCAAAATCGTGTACTAATGCATGCGTCTTCAAAATCTACTTACGTGCATTGCGTTTTTGCGGCGGCGCGCGCGCTAGTGGCCGAAACAGACAGAGCGGCAACGTCTCGGACAGGATCGGGGGTTGAGAGGGCGAGGGGCGCGAGGCATTGCAATGCTACGTTGCCGTTTCGCGGCACGTGTAAATTTAGGTAATGTTTATTGGTTACCGGTATTTTGCAACCTGTATCAAAAAGCGGTGGTACCTTTAAAATACCTGTATATAAAATACCGGTTTCAGTCCCTGGTGTAGATATCTAACTTTACAATTGCGTATAATTTGTGCCTAATTCTTAACAATTGTCTGAAAAATTTAGTGATGTTTCCAAAATGTCTCCTTGAGGTCATTTGTAACACCATCAACGGGGTCAATTGTAACGTTACAATTGAACTCATGGTACAATTGACCCAACACTCATATGTATGCGTTTATTTTAATTTTATAAAACGATTTCTTTCAGATGCCACAAACCAGAATAAAAAAAAAACAGACCGTAGTTATAAAGACCTTTTTTCTGTATAAAAAAAGCATATAAAGAAGTAAAATAATAGTAAAACGACAAAAAATACGTGCTAGGTATTTCAATATCTAAAGAGGTAAACAAATAATTTAATGTTCAGAACTTTAAATCATTTTAATTTTGTAAAATATTATGAACATTCTGTTTTTATGATCATGATGATGATGATTCTAATGTGGGCAATTGTACCAGGGGTCAATTGTACCTCCATACAAAAAACAACTTGATGAATATTTTTATTATTATAAAGCTTAGAGACTAATTAGAGACGCAGAAGAAATATTTAAGCCAAGACGATTATGATAAATCAAGAATTATTATTTTGTATTGTTTTAAGCGGAGAAAATTTAATGTTGAATTTCATCACACTTTGTGTATTGATTTTGTCAAAAAAATATTTACAATTTGAGTTCTTAATGTATTAGACTGATTGTTTATTAAATAAAAAAACTAATACGATAGCATATATATCATTTAAACATTTTTACCATGTTTTATTGCTTTTTGAAATATTGGTACAATTGACCCGGACTCCAGGTCAATTGTAACACTGGACCTTATTTGATTCAACCTCAGTTTTCGTAGTTTTCTATAACCTTTACTGAAACTTTAAACAGAAAATCATGAAGGTATTGAATGTAGGTTCTTAAATATTTATATACAGTACAAGATATATTGACAGATTTTGTGCTATCGACCGATAAACAAAAAGTGTTACTATTGTACCCGGTCTACCCTACTTTAGTTACATATTTATTGTATCACTGAATTTCTTTATTCAAGTAAGTTCAAGGTTAGAGGCAATCAAAGGGATTAAGAGGATTTTGTTCATAAATGAGTAAAAGCCTAAGACTCTTTATTTCTAAATATATTTTTAAAAACGCTGTAAGCTTATAACTCAATTCTTCCAGAATAATGCAAGCACTTTTTAAAAAAAAACTTTGACCTTAAAATACTAATTATATACCTACTTGTGGTTTAGAAGAATGTACAGGCAATTGTACAAAAAATCTTGAAAGTTAATAACTAATTATCATAACCAAGATACATTTAGCTAATGAATCTCTATTTTATTAACCGTTTTTAAAAAAGGTGGAGGTTCTATTTTCCAATGTATGTTTTTTTACCGATCTTTCCGTCAATAGTGGACCGATTTTGAGTATAATTTCGTTGTTTGAGAGAGTACCTATATCAATCTATATCAATCAATAGACGATCGATCTACGGTCATCCGTAGGTACGTTTGATAAAGGAACCGGCATTAGGCCACTTTTGCTATAAAAAAGTAGCACATAATAGTGGCAATTCGGAGTACCTATCGCAAAAGCTAAACTTAACTAAGTAACTAAAAGTGTTGCCGTCCCTTTCATAGCGATGGGAATAAAAGGATGGCATTAATTTTAGATATGTTTAGTTTAGCTTTTGCGACACTCCAAATTGCCACTATTATGACATGTGTTTAACTCTGTAAGAAAGAAAGAAAGAAAGAAAAAATCATTTATTCTTGTAGGACCTCAAGGATCACTTAAGTTTCGTTTTACATGCTAGGTGATTCTAATGCCTGTTCCAACGCAACTAGTGCGCTGTAATCGCTGTCGCTACCTCTCATCACTAACTTCGCAGTATGTAAATAAAATACAATTTAAGGTCAAAAGCTACCAGTGCGGCCTTCCAACACCTTTCCATTCCAAAGTAAGAATGGACATCAATTGCGCATGTGCAAATACTTCAACCGTAGTTTAGTTCTCATGAGAGATTATATTTTAGCCAGTTGCTCAAAAGTCTGATGTATGGCGTAATTGCATAGGCCTTTTCTAATAAAATAAATAATTAAAAATTATATGAAAATAAAATATATGATCACGGACGTGTCTCGCGTTGGAACGGGCATAATATTATAATCCCAACTTATTTAATTATTGTGACCTTATTGATTACCTACAGAATTTTTGACATTGACTATATCCTAAGGCGCGGTAGACATTCTCTCAGGTCTTTAGATATTTCATGTGTAAGGCATTTAATTGTATTGATTTTTCTTTGTCTTCGTTATACCTAATTAGTGTGGATTATTAACAAAGACGTCGAAGACAGATTGTAAATGACTTATTTTGAACGCAGCCGCAAAAGGTCACTCAATCATCTTTAAACTTCTAAAGCGAAGAAAAATCGCTTACATAATAAAAATCTAATCATCAAATTGACATACTACAATGTTAAGTCATAACTAGGGTTGGCACATGGCTGGACTTACCAAAAAGTCGGAAAAATTATCAAATATTCTAAACTGAATATTACGATTTAGCAATGATGTCAGTCAGACAATTCAAGTAGGGCCTCTGCTACGAGTGCCTTTTTTTAGCCTCGCGTTTATATCGATACAAACGCGCAGTGTCTACGCGTTCGAAAAACGTGGTGAAATGGCTCTAGAAATTGGCATTAGTATCACCTAGCATGTAAGACGAAACTGAAGCGTTTCCTGAAGTCCTACCAAATGATTTTTCTTTACTTCTAAGGGTCGGCCTCCACACCTAATCCCCATCAGACGGTAGATTGGCCCACTCTAATCTGTGCATCAAATTATGTAACTTTGCAAGAAGTAGGTAGGTACCTAATGGCTCTAGCGATTATCTATATAATGCTTGGACTGGCTTCACTATTGACATGAAGTCGTGCACTTCATATTTCATTAGAAACTAACTACTTAGAGGTTCTGAATAACTCTTTTGTTATCCTATTTCATCCCTTTGCTGGGCAAATTTCCCTTAAACTCTTCCAGCCATCTCTATCCTTTGCCGAGTCCCACTATCCTTCGTCGAAGGTGACGAGATCGTCCCGCCATAGTCAATAAGAAAATGGAGAAAAGAGACATGACGTTATGCCGACCCCACTTAGTGGGATAAGGACAGGGAGATGATGTTCTCAGGTCAAAACAAGATAAGCAGCGTAAGATCTAAGAATGTTCGTCTATAAGATGGTCTTACGGCAAGTGGCAACTATCTTTTTGCAAAAGCATTAAAGATTTGTCAATAAGATGTTTGTATTATCGCACTATAAATTGAGACGGCGCTGGCGTTATGATGCCATGACCCCACTTTCCAGTGACCTGACTAGCAATGTGCCAATATGAAAGATAACTTATATCTTAGTTAAGAGAATTAAACCGACCACTTAGGACAGATCGGTTCAATTCTGGCCATTTTTCAATGGTTCGATACTAAGATAAATAATTAAGTAGGTATATAACTTATTTCTTAGTTAACAAAATTTAACCAACCACTTAAGACAGTGATCGGTTCAATTCTGGCCATTTTTCAATGGTTCGATACGAGTTGTAATTATTGCCTAAAGATCTGAAAATAAATGTCGATACTTTTAATACAGTCGTGCTCACTATCTATACGAATAGTTATTCAATCAAAAGATAATCATGCGATTTATTTAGATGTTGGCAGGTACTTTAATTAACACAACACGAATACCAATTACATGAATTGAATAATTACAATTACAAATTATAAAATTTATTAAGGCGGCCTAAAAACTCCGTCACCAGAGTTGGCCCGTTGGTAGCAGCATTGTGGGTTTGCATCGCACAGCAGGGCGGGAGAGCAAACATAATCGAGAAATGAATCGCTGTTTTCTCGTGGTTCCAGGAACATGTCCCATTAATGGGACCACAAGGGAGAACTGTTTCTCGTAGTCCCATTATTGTGTAATTACATCCTGTATATAAAAGTATGTGGTTACCAGAAGAAACAATGATAATGAATGAGTGAAAACATAAGTTCGGTAACGGTAAAAAGCATTATTGTGAGGACTCAAACTAATAATGTGACCGATAAAAATACACGATGTCTTCTTATAGAAATGTATTTGAAAAAGATAATACAGACAAGATGATGGTTTAGGTGCTACAACTAAGGTACCTAACCTACTCTATCTCATCAATACCAGGCGCAGTTTTTTTAGAAACTTAGGTTATTATTTTATGAGGTCCTTTTTTAGTTTGAGCAAATCATCTATTTCGATCATTGAGATGTATTAGAGAGCCACAATCAGACAAATAAAATGTAAACGCCAAAACTCGGCGCACGCTACGTAGTGCGTAGTGCGCAGAGTTTTTCTTTATTGCGTACAAGCGACATTCAAATGTCAAATATCATTGTAGAACATTGAATTTGCACGCACATTTTTTGAGTGTTGTCAGCTATTAGATTGTGACTCTTTAATACATCTCAATGATTTCGATGAAGTGTTTTCAGTATCTTCTCTATTTACTTACTAAGATACTTTCTAAGGTATACCTATAGCATATACCTGCAGTTCACTGTCCATCACAATAGAGGCACTTTAGCACGTGCTGTAAATATTTAGAGATACGAGGAAACTCAGTCACTGCCACTTTCCACTTGACCGCAGAATCCTTTTGCAGCACTTCAAGTTATAAGATAATAGCGAGTTAATAAATATTGTTTGAGTTGTGCCGTAGGTCCGTAATAGGAATATAGAAAAGTAAGATATAGGTACTTCGCGGATCTCTTAATGTAAAATAAAACATTAGCGACTAAACACTTAACGAGTTTATAAGCCAGCAAAACCTTCGGCAGAGCTAAAGGATCTAAAATCTTCGTGTTAGCTTATTCTCGGACTTACGCTTCCAGTACCTCAATTGCACCAGCCACGTCCATTTGCGCAAGTGACACGGAAGCCAGGAGTGTCTGACATAATGCTTTGCTTTGCGATGCGCACAAACATCAGCATTGCACGAATCATTAGCAGCCAAATATATGCATAATCGATTTGTTTGTGTACACAAGAAATTAGATATTTCCTCTCGCTTTTGTTACTGAATATTTAAAAAAATAAACATCTAATATTTAGTATTTTTTACTTAAGTACATCTTTATTAATAAGACAAACCTTGAAGTAAGTATCTAATCTTAAAACATTTGTAAACGCTTTTGAATATCTGAAGATCTGATAGGATATCTACTGGCCTTAGGGATACAGCTGTGAATCTGTTTACCTTTTAAGGTGGTTGTTTTAGCAAAACACTTTTCCTTCCACCATTGGAACTTTTAAAATTGAAACTCCTCCACCAGCACTTCCGATCTAATTACTAAATATTAGTAGGTAAGTAGAAGTAGAGACCAAGGGAAGGCCTTTGCCCAGCAGTGGGACACAACGGGCTACTAATAATAATAATAATAATAAGTAGAAGTAACCATTAAGTGTAACAAACCGCCTGACGATAAACTGCCAGCAACGTCTGGTCGTTGCTGATCATTTTGTTGCAGTGCCTTTTTGCAAAGATTTTGCACCTTAATCTCTCTCCACCGCTGACAGTAAAATGAAAATAAATCTTCTAATTGGTCCTAATCTGGTTCAGTACGATGTCTAGACTGAACACTATGGCTTTCACCACAGACACCCCCCTAGTTACGGCACCTAGCTGTTACCATAATTCACGTTGACATTTCCATGCTACTGGGCACATGACTTAATTTTCTTAAGGTACGAATAAGCCAACGCCTAGCTACCTAACATGGCAAGGTGTATTGTAGAGAATTGTTGTTGTAGCACATATAAACAAAAAAATAAATAAACAACCTTCCCAAGCTAAGCAACTCAATGCTTGTGTTAAGGTAACCAGATGACTGATATAATAGTGGCGATTCTGAGTGTCGCAAAAGCTAAACTAAGCTAACTAAAATTGTTGCCGTCCCTTTCATAGCGATGGGAATAAAAAGGATGGCAATAGTTTTAGTTAGGTTAGTTTAGCTTTTGCGACACTCAGAATTGCCCCCATTACCTACTTAAATACTTTTTTTTAATATAACACCTATGACCACTGGCTGTTGTAACATACTTACCTGAAATGTGGAATATAAAATTATAAAGTAAATACGACGGTAGGTAGTATAAAACTATGAATTTATGATTTCGAAAGTTTGAAAGATTATTCACATTCTCTTAGTTAGATCGTAAGTGCATGTTCGTTCAGGTACCTGTTCTTTAAGAGGTTTTGTATTTTGTAATGTAAAGAAGGCTTTCCTATGATGTTTTCTATTTCTACTACTTATAGGTAGGTATGCTGCTGATTTTGTTCTACTTCTTATACAATTACAATTAGGTATAGATACCTACATGTGTCCGAGCAGTAAGTATACGGATTAAGATATTACAAAAGCATTGTATGCAATGGTCTTTCAAACGACAGGGCTATTCAAGGGGCGTGACATGACACACATTCCAAGGAGTATTGGTGCCATAGATTGTGATAACAAATCGTATACCATACTAGACTTTTTTTGTGCTAAGTCGTTCTTGATAAGTCACTGATGGCAAAAGTGTATGCAGTCTGTGCCCATGATACACATGAGGACCTTGCGTGGAGGCGATTCCGTGATAGCTGTCCCGGGAATAGATGGTACACTATCTGCATCGGTCTGCGTAGCCACTAAATATGATAGCTCTTCTGTGCTTGGCAGGTCACAATACATTGGTGTCAATTTAGATGTCGCAAAACTAAACTTAACTAGGTACCTAATTTGAAGCACTAAAATTGATGCCATCCTTTTATTTCGATCGTTATGAAAGGGACGGCAACATTTTTAGTGCTGTCAAATTAGTTTAGTTTAGTTTTGACGACATCTGAATTTATACCATTGTCAGTCTTAGCTTAGTTAAAAATTCGTTTCGACAAACTGGGGGTCTTTAGGCCGCCTAGACACTAGGTATAGATCATACAAACTTACTTTCACTCCTGAGTATTATTCGTGAGATACCTACCTACTCACACAACACTGTGTCAGTAAAGTACCTAAACATTAAATCAAAGTAAAAGTTAAATAATATATCACGACTGTGTTCCCTAAGTGCGGTACGCATTCTTTCAGATCTTTAGACATTTTTAAATCCTAAGATGTCCAAGGGGGTGCAGCGGAATGTTCAAATGTTTAAGTACCTACTTAGTAAGTAGGTACCTACATGCCCCAATTGCTAACACATTAATCATTAAGATTGTTACAGGAAATAGTGATTTCAAGTTGATCTTCACAAACACCTTGTAATGGAAGGAGAAGAGGTTGATACGTAATGATTGTGTACCTAGGTACTTAGGTACTGATAAATACTTACCGAGTCAGGTGTGCGGAATAACAATTTTAGTGGTCAAGGTAGCTCGGTAAGCATTTAGTATAACCTTAGTAAGAAGTAATGACAAGGTCAAACACATCATAAATAATACAAGCTGGCTTCTGCTAGCGCCTACGCTAACATCAATATTCTATAATTAGTAAGTATGGAATTAATAATATTCCCAGATTACAAAATGTCTAGGTACACAATTATAACACAATCCTTAGTTTCAGGTGAGCCAGTTTTCTAAAACTGTTAACTGTTTTAGGTACCTACCGATGAACAATCAAGTCATGTTTTTTTAATTCTAATGCCGGCACCACACATGGGCTTCGACTTGGTTCCAACATTAGAATGGCCAATGGCAATGCTCCGTTTACGGTTTTTCGACACAAATGGCCATAGCCAGACCAAAAACAACGATGGGAATCGAATCAGCATCGATTTTAGCAGGGTTTTCGTCCGCTTATTTTCATAACTTTTCCTCTAAGCTACCGATAACCACCAAAGCGAAACCAAGTGGACACACAAATTGTGTTGTCAATCCACCGCTTGTCACACATAAATGACTTTACTGGTGGATTTCATTCAATAATCTAAAACATGATAATTAATTCACATGATTATGCTAAAAGAAGGAACATCAAAGGACCTGCTACTTGCTATTTTATAATTTTATGAAATCTAACATGACTAGGTAAATGTGTTTCTGACATTCAAAAACTTCATAAAAAAAAAAAAAAAAAATAACCTTCATGAACCTACAAGAAGAATAATATCGTAGTAAATTTAGAGATAGTACTGATACCGGATAGATTGATGTTAGACCACTCGTCTTCTCGAAGACTTAAAAACCCTATTTGGTTAGGCGACGTCATCCGTTGAAGATAAGCATAGGCAAGTTTTCATGCATCACATTGCATTGTAGTACAGTAGACTTGCATTATGCTGAATTATTTCGCACTCTTCCATCATAGGGCGCAAGGTTTATTCAGGGTTCATGTTTCTACCATACACATTAAATTAATGAACAAGAAAATGAAAAACTTGAACAAAACACTCCATTTAATTACTTCGTCTAGGTTTATCCCACTCTTCAAACCTTTTGAGTCTCACTAGTCGTTTTGAATCTTCCCAAAGTCTCCAACCCAGCTCAGTGTCATTTGCATACCACGAACTGTAGAACGCCTTGCAATCTCTGAAGTGCATTCCACTACGACCTTCCACTCTTGAATCTGTGGCCAAAAACACCGGCATCGTCGCAACTCGATTCAACGGTCTTCCGAAAGCCAGCAATGCCGTATTCAAAACATTCTTCACCAGCTCATTATCGAAGTTCCGGAAAAATTCAGATTTTCCCAAACCAGGGTCCATGCTAAACACGCTAACTCCACTTCTCCTGATTCGTCTATTCATTTCTACTGTGAAAATGATTTCAGCAAGCTTCGCGTTGCAGTAGTATCCAAAACTGGAATATCTGCCAACTTCGTTCCAGGTATCGAAGTCTACATTTCCAAGTATAAGGCCTAGGGATGATACATTCACGACTCGACTTGGAGCAGACCGTTTCAGCAACGGAAAGAGTAGGTAAGTCAGTAGAAACATGCCGTAGTAGTTGACTTGCATCATTGTGTGAAGGTTGTCTACAGTCAACTTGTCCGCAAGTCCTATGGCTCCTATGTTGTTGATCAGGATATCAACTCTCGTTTCAGTTTGATTTGTTACATCGACGAAGGTTCTAACTGAAGATAAGGACTCAAAGTCCATCTGTCTCGTCACTACTTTCCCCTGTCCATGTCGCAAGATTTCGTTTCTGGCGTTGTCTAGCTTTGCTTCATTACGGCTGGCTATGATCACTTTAGCACCGCGGTTCGCCAGGTTCTTGGCTACTTCTAACCCTGTTCCTGAAGTAGCTCCTGTAACGATGGCCACTTTTCCATCAAGTCGCACATTATTATCACAATCACTGAACTCGTCTTTCAACATTACAAGTGCTGCGTGCGGAAGGTATGTGGGGACTGACTAGTTATACCTACTTCTAACAATAACTACAAGGTGAATGAATATGAGCAAGGACTATTACCAATAGTGCAGAATCGCATCGATAAGTCAGAGTAGCTAATTAGGTGTAGGTATGCTGTGTAAACCTCTAACTTAACTAAGTGGTATAAAAGTAGGTAGAATACCTACATAGTTTTAAGTACAGGGAGCAATAAATCGGAAATCTGAAAAATAGCATGATCAGAAATAACATTATTTATTATTCCATTAAAATATCTTGCGCGTAACTTTCATTGTGGGATTGGTGAAATGTTATATTGTTTTTTTTTACGCTGAAATTAAAAGAGAGCATGCTTATTCAACAGATAATTATATATTATACCTACGCAGAAAAATTTTACATTCGTAAAGAGTTCAGAAAACTACCATGTGACAGTTCGAACTGAAAGTGTATAGTCTCATCTCGAGTCAGTTTGTATAACTACTTTCTATAACGCGCAGTTCGAAGCTGCCTTTTGAGTTGCCATTAGCTTTATTACGCCTTCTACAAATCACTGCAAAAAACTATGCAAGGCATTCAAACCAGATTTCAAGATCAAAATATGTGCCCTCGACATTCGATTTCAATGTTAAATTCACTTTGAATTTTGAACCTAAAATAAGAATAATGATCAGAGAATAACTCAACCATTCGAGATAACGTAATGTTTTTAAAAACAATAAAAAACGAGATCATGACGGTATCCTTATGGCATGGTAGACATTCTGTCACATCTTTTAAATCTTTAAAATTATTAAAACCGTCATAGGTAGGTCGTCATACCTATCTCAAGTAGAGCCGTTATGGCCGAGGGGGTTATGGTGCCTCGACTTTCGATTCGAAGGTCGTGGTTTCGAAGCCGGCTGTGCATCAATGGATTTTACGTTTTTTATATGTATTACGAGCTCTAAACGGTGAAGGAAAACATCGTGAGAAAACCAGTCAGCTTTTCAGTAGCGTCGACGGGCTTGCAACCTGTCACGGATAGAATGTTAACTTCTGCAAAATGTGGGCATGTACCAAATATGTACTTACAAAATACAAATACAAAACTTTATTTATAACACCATAGTTAGGTACAAGTCAAATGAGATAGGTACATGTAAATGTAAACTGAAGTTACATTATGCATGGAAATAAATTACCTATTTATAATATCATTGTAGGTATTTTATTTATTTACGTTAGCGTAAAACTCTTCTACGCTATGTATTTGGACATACCCCTGACTACTCTATTACACATCTTCAAAGGATGTAAAACTGACTAAAAAGATCTGAAAGAATGTGTCTACCGTACCTTGGGGATAGTCGTGATCGTATTTCATTTTCATTATTTTTCATACCTAGGCTAAACTCACACCAAAAGAGCAGCGAAGCGAAGCGCAGTTTCAGTAGGTATCATACGAATTTCAACTTTATATTCATTACTACAATACTTATTATCGAACTCGAACGAGTCGCGAGGATGCCCGCGGTTTCGCGGGAATTCCGGCGAATTCTAATACGCGCGCCTTCTCTGCGATAATAAGTATAATGTAATGGAAATAAAGTTGAAATTCGTATGACACTGAAACTGCGCTTCGCTTCGCTGCTCTTCCATGCTCGTTTGGTGTAATTTGAGCCCAAAAGTAAGATACGTTCAATCACCGGCTTTTATCTATTAAAGCCTATAACAGCAATATCAGTAAGTGAACTAAATTTCCCAAAAAACTGCCTACAATAAACAACCGTTGCCTAAGGTAATGTTTCTAGAACAATAGGCTGGACAATCTCTGTGAATCAGGCCGTGTGAGTGTTATCTAGTTAGTAGATAACACGCATAATGTTTTTATAAGTGCAAATAAAACTGATTTTATCATGAAAACATTAACTCAGATTTAAATGTAGTTTTATTGTTAGTACTGCGATTTTTACGCGTCTGTAGGTGTGAATAGGTACTTGTTACTTCTATAATCTAAAGCAGGATAACTAAACGGATGTAACAGTATTTAAAAAAATAGGAACGATATTTTTATACTTTTTTCTTTTGAAAATTTATATTTGAAAAGAATTCTTTTCAAATAGAAATTTTCATTGAATGCTGTCCGGTACGGAACTGTCTGTCGGTCACGTGTCGGCACTGTTATGTGCGAATAGGCTTTAAGTTTGATAATAATATGTAGAGTTATTCTTAAATTATGTAAGTAGTACCAGTAGTACGATACAATATGCGACCTCTGTGGCAAAGTGGGTGATGAACCGCCTGAGACGCAGAGGTTGCGGGTTCGACCACGCCGCTGGGCAAATGTTTGTATAATGTTCTGCAGATATTTGCTTGGGGTCTGGGTAATTTTCTATCTTTATTATGTATGTTTTTCAAAAATATAAGTTGTCATATCAGTCATCTGGTTACCATAAAACAAGCATTAAGTACCATAACACAAGCTTATCTTAGGACTAGATGACGCTGTGTGAAATGTCCAAGGATATTTATTTTTATACTTATTCCTAATATTCATAACATGACCACGCTACAGTTAAACAAACAGGATACTATAATCCTGTTTGAGATGGTTCGATGAACTGTCGAAATACTTTGGGATAATTAATATTTTTGCTCGACTTGGCGGGGGGCACTGCCGTGCTAAAAACATTTGGTACCTACCAAAGACGATTCATATCTAGAAGACAGACAAAGGCCATACACAAAATCGTAACCCGATCCCGCAGTACCAGATAGCCTGAAAACTTTAAAACATCAATTTTATCCAAGAAATTTCAATACTTAGTAGTAGGTAGCAACAATATTCAATATTTAAACATTTTTAACTAGAAAGTAATTGAAATTTCTTGGATAAAATTGATGTTTTAGAGTTTTCAGGCTATTTTTTAGGGTTACGATTTTGTGTATGGTCTTTGTCTGTCTTCTAGATATTAATCGTCTTTGGTACCTACTAAGTGAATTATGTCTATAAAATTATTCAAAAAATATATATGCGGCATTACTTTTCTTAAGGTATACCTAGGCTTATTAGGCAGCATTGACAAAATGAATGAAATTACTTCCATTTGATTGATTATGAACTTTTTAAGTCGTATTTGAGAGTGTTCTTGATTAACTTGGGATTATTCTGGCCAGCAATTACCTACCAAACAGAAATAAAAACAGCTAAATCTGATTTGAACAGATAGTTTTGAGTAGCGTTATCTTTATTATTTCAAACACCCGAATATCCTTTTTATATATACAGTAGAAAAAACCTATTGAATAGTCAGTACATCTGTTGTGAAGTATTTAGTGTAAGAACCCCCTTGTTCTATGTTCTCCCAATCTTCTTCCTTCGAGATCTTTACAAGCTTCTTAGCCTCATACCAAAGCCGCTTCGTCAGTCGCTCGTCACTAGCCAGCCAATGACTCAACCATGGTTTGCAGAACTTATAATGCTTCCCACTTACACCTTCCAACTCCTCAGCTGCTGCAAGAAATGCTACCTGCTTTCCAACATCTTCTTTCCCTTGCCCGATAATATTAATGAAAAACTGAGTCGCATTAGCAAGAATTCCGCCAATGTTTTCCAGTACATTGGTATCACGGACAACAAACGGATCATAGCTGACGGCTGTAACTCCACTACCTTCTAAACGTCTACCCAATTCAGCTGTGTATAACACCATGGCTAGCTTTGCATTCGACGCCGATGAGACCAAGTTGTATCTGCCGATATCATTCCAGTGATCGAAGTCTATTTGTCCTATATACATTGCCCCTGCTGAACCGTTGATTATTCTACTCGGCGCTGAGGATTTTAGAAGAGGCAGCAACAGAAACGTAAGTAGGAAACTACCGAAAAAGTTCACTTGCATTGTCAAATTCAAGTCATCTGATGTAAGTCGATCGGGTAATGCCACTGCTCCAGCATTGTTTATCAAAATATCCAGTCTTGATTCACTCGCAATTTCACTAGTAAACTGTCTCACAGAGTTCAACGATCCCAGATCCAGGGTCTTGTAAGATATCTTGGTGTTTCCAGATTCGGATTCGATGAGATCTCGTGCTATCTTCAGTTTTGTTTCGTTTCGGCTGGCGATGATAACTTTTGCACCACGTTTGGCCAATTCTTTTGCTGTTTCAAGTCCCATGCCTGAGCTTCCACCAGTCACGATCGCCACTTTATCGTTTAACTTCACGTTTGTATCACACATGGTTCCAGATCAGAGTCCGATTGTAGACTGTGTACTTACAGGACATTTTAATCCTTACTGTTACAATTCTTTGTTATTATTATCTCAAGGCAAAAAGGTACCGTTGAGTCACATTTTAACATCCGCGACATTATTATGGTAAGAAATTACGTGATTTGAACGAGAATCAACTTTTTATATAATTGTTGGCGCAGTTGAATACCAAAGCTTAAGTTATTATTATTTATAGTAAACCTCAATTATTTTATTTTGAAATCAATTCTTCTTTTTACGGAAATAAGAGTAGGTATGTCCCTACCTAATAAAAGTCTCCAAATAAATGTTCTTTCAGGGAGAATGATTTCGCGGCGATGTTTCGTGGTTGTCAGTGACGAATATTCAAACTATTTATCAGTTTTCCAACGTTTCCTCGTCAACAATTATAAATCTGCTGTGGGTACTGTGATATATTTTTTTATATTTATAAAAAAATTACAACAGAAACTTAAATAATTAAAGCATTAAAAAATCACGTTTGTAAATAATATGCTAAATGAGTCTTCCAAATTACATAGGCTGTGTAAGAAATTAAACATTTGTAACATTAGGTAAGTACTTAAAATATGTTTTTTTTTTGCGTACCTAATTACTATCGTGTAAGAGCAGTTTTAGTGTTATATGATTTTAAACTTTATACTCTTTACCATAATACAGTGAAGGCCCCAATCATGGACACTTTAAGGATTTAGTTGTAATATTTTGACTATAACTTTTTTATTGTTCAAGTGACAATGTTGAGGTAAACATTATACAATAGCAGGATATTTACTCTACTTAATACATACGTAAAACATAAATCATCATTTACCGTGTCATTTTAATTTAAGTATTTCTAAAATACCTACAAAAACACCAGTGATGGACACCCAAACACCAGTGCTCGACAACCAATAATGGACACCTCTCCAGTAATGGACACCTAATGATGGACATCGTGTGGGTACCTAATTAGCTATGAATGCAACGTTTTTCTGGCATAATAGTTATGATTATTTCCGTTCTAAGATAGGTAGGTATTCAGTAGGGGTATACAGTATAGCACCCTACTAAGAATACTAACATAATAATAATATTATTATTATAATGTTTGTCAACTTTCGTATCTCGGAACTATGGAGTCCCGGACCTTTGATAGGCATGCATGGGGCCGAAGCCAACACACAGAGGCCCTTTTGACATTTTTGATCTTATTGTGATGGACACACATACCGGCGGCTACCCTGAATAACACTATAAAAATGCATCCAAAAGCAGCGTCCGGTCTGTGCAGGACTATTACAGATGTGGAAAACTACTACTGGGCTATGGGAGTGTGATGGTAGTGGACTGGTTACTGGGAAACTATGGGGACTATGGCACCCACCGACACAATGTTAACGAACATGTATAAAATGGCGGGCGGAGACTCGCCAACTCACAACTGGGCCCCCCAAAATAGTTGCAAATGTCGCAACAAGGGGGCAACATGACGTGAGTAGCTAGAGGGTGGTTGTGGTGTTACCGGGTTTAAAAAGACGATCACGAGCTCCCTGAGGGTCCAGCTTCACGTGCCCACTCACCACTTACGTAACACCGCCAGCCCCCGAGCAATGCTCTAGCGACTCCACTCCGTCCGGCCGGTGAAGGCAACACGGAGGTGGGGGACCTGTTCCTCGTCAGTGTTCACTCCGGCCGGCCAGTGAAGGCAAGCGGAGGTGAGGAACGGTGACCTCCCCCGGGAGCACTCGGGTCCGCGGGGTCGCTACTCCCCGACACCTCGCCTCAAAGGTGCCCTGCGCCCTTATTATTATTATTATTAGGGGCCCGTATCATCCCACTGCAGGGCAAAGGCCTCCCTTCCTTCTCTCCACTCCTCTCTATTGTGAGCTAGTGTAGTCCATTGTGGACAGTAGGAGTCAAGCTCGTCTCTAATAATAATATTACTTAAATAAAACCAATATATATAGGTAGTTATGTAGTTCTTTTTATTTTTTTAAAATTAAATATCTAGCCTTCGTAGACTACACTAAAGCTTTCGATAGCATTAAACATTCCGCAATTTTTGAAGCCCTTGAAAAACAAAATATTAATAAAACTTACATAGACCTCATCAAGCTTATTTACAGTAACAGTACAGCGAACATAAAATTAACAACATCAGGACCTCATTTCACAATTGATAAAGGAGTGAAACAAGGTGACCCGCTCTCTCCCAAATTATTCACAAGCACCCTAGAAGGCATTTTTAAAACACTAACACGATCTTGGGAGTCAAAGGGTATCACAATCGGAAACAAGAAACTTACAAACTTGCGGTTTGCCGATGACATTATTCTCTTTGCCTCGACCGCTGCAGAACTTCAGAATATGCTCGAAGAACTGAGCACTGTAGGCCTGGAGGTTGAACTGATGATGAATCGGTTACTTACAGACACAAATCATGACTAACGGCACCAAACATAAGATCGAGGTTGATGGGCAAGAATTACACTATGTCGATGAGTACACTTACTTAGGCCAGATAGTCTCCTTCAATAACAGGCAGGACAAAGAAGTCGATCGTCGCGTTGAAAATGCCTGAAGGAACTTCTGGTCTATGAAACCGCTAATGAAGGGAAACCTTCCACTGTCTCTAAAGCGAAAACTCATTGACATGTGTATTCTGCCCATTCTTACCTATGGTGCCCAAACATGGTCTTTAACCGAGGCTCAGAAGTCCAAACTCAAGGTCTGCCAAAGAGCCATGGAACGCAGCGTGCTAGGGGTAAAGAGAACGGACAGAGTCAGGAATACTACTCTTCGCGCAAAGACCGGGATCGAAGACGTCGGCGAAAAAACTGCCAAGTTAAAGTGGAACTGGGCGAGCCATGTAAGCCGTATGGATGGTGAAAGGTGGGCGGGGATTGTCACGCCATGGGTGGGTCCCTGCAGATGGGCGACGAAGCCGGGGCAGGCCGAGAAGACGCTGGCGAGATGACCTTGACACCTTTCAGGAAGGTTGGTGGGACATGGCAAAAGACCGAGAAAGATGGAAACCATTGGGGGAGACCTTTGCCCAGCAGTGGGATGATATAGGTTAAAAAATAAAAAAAATAATAATTTAAAACTATTTAAGAACTAAACACAGTCCGCAAGTTAGGAGAGAGATCAATATTATTTGAGATCATTGCATGGGGATTTCACCTGATATTTTGTTGTATAAAATGATCCGCGGAACCCTAAAGCTCTTTGCTGCAGCCTCTACAGATTCTCCACCTCGTACCACCTCAAAGGCATATCTCCCATTTGCTTAGGAATACTTTTTTTGGACGCCATCTAAACAAAATAAGAAAACCAGTTATGGACCCCCAATTATGGACATAGTGTACATTATTGGTAGTTTATGTCCATCACTGGTTTACAGTAAAATATACGTACCAGTGATGTACACCCCTTCTAAAATGGTTCCAACAAATTCTAGCTTTCATCTTTCTTTAAAACTATCTGTTAAATTTCAGTTTATTTCCGTAAAATCATAGTAAAACATAATAAATCTTGAGAAATACTTTTTATAAATAAAAATGTACACTTACCTCCTTAACGATTAGCACAATAAATCACGAAAAACTTGAAAAATAACGCCGCACAAGTTTTTTTACTTCGCCATTTTTAATTGATAAGACTAATACTGAATGTTATTTGTCAATATGTCAAATCGAAGTTTCTGCTTTCAAATTGTGGGGTTGTCATTTCCGTAAAACTATTTTTAGCATTATTTTTATGCCATTGAAATTTCATGTGTCCATGATTGGGTCTTTGTCCATTACCGGTACGTTCACGGTAGTATAGCGAAACTTGAAACGCAAGCGGCCACAAGCGACCGCAAGAGGTGCCGAAGCCGAAAGCACTTTTCAAAGCGATTTAATACTATGCATTAAAGTAATGAAGATAAAGTTTAAAATGATATGCTGAAACTGCAGCCGCTTCGCTGTCGTCGGTGTGATTTTAGCCATAAGGTAATTGCTGCAGGTTTTAAGTAAATAAGATAAAAATAAACTGACCCTGTACCAAGTCCTTATTAAATCTTGGAGAATGGCAATGAATGGCTAAATTATTTGACCATTGACCATTTTCATGATCACTTTTACTGTCAAGTTTTTAGGGTTCCGTACCCAAAGGGTAAAAACGGGACCCTATTACCAAGACGATTAATATCTAGAAGACAGACAAAGGCCATACACAAAATCGTAACCCGTACCAGATAGCCTGGAAACTCTAACTAAAACATCAATTTAATCCAAGAAATTTCAAATACTAGTGGCAATTCTGAGTGTCGCAAAAGCTAAACTTAACTAACTAAAAATATTGCCGTCTCTTTCATAGCGATGGAAATAAAAAGGATGGCATTAATTTTAGTTAGTTTAGTTTAGCTTTTGCGACACTCAGAATTGCCACTATTTTCTAGTTAAAATTACCTAAAAATGTTTTATATTGAATATTGTTGCTACCTACTACCAAAGACGATTAATATCTAGAAGACAGACAAAGGCCATACACAAAATCGTAACCCTAAAAAATAGCCTGAAAACTCTAAAACATCAATTTTATCCAAGAAATTTCAATTACTTTCTAGTTAAAAATGTTTAAATATTGAATATTGTTGCTACCTACTACTAAGTATTGAAATTTCTTGGATAAAATTGATGTTTTAAAGTTTTCAGGCTATCTGGTACTGCGGGATCGGGTTACGATTTTGTGTATGGCCTTTGTCTGTCTTCTAGATATTAATCGTCTTTGCTACTACTAAGTATTAAATTTCTTAGATAAAATTGATGTTTTAAAGTTTCCAGGCTATCTGGTACTGCGGGATCAGGGTTACGATTTTGTGTATGGCCTTTGTCTGTCTTCTAGATATTAATCGTCTTTGCTATTACTAAGACTGCTGTCCGTCTGTGTGTCACCAGGCTGTATCTCATGAACCGTGATGGCTAAGACAGTTGAAATTTTCACGTAGTATTTCTGATGCCGCCATAACATAATCTAAAAACAGAATAAGAAAATAATGGGAGGGTTCCATACAGCAAAAGTGTTATTTTTTTGCCGTTTTTTGCTCGATATTAATAACGGCAATAGGTAAGGTAGTCGCCTGACCTATTCACAAAATATTTAGTTGTAAGTACCTAGGTAAGTATATTCACTTCGAAAATAAATATTTAAGAGGGGATCCTATAGGTAGTACAATAAACGTTATTTTTTTCTCGATAATAACACAGATAAAATAATACTATACATAATAACGACAACCGGTAGACGCTTCAAATATTCACAGCATGGTAACCCTTCGTGCGCGAGTCCGACTCGCACTTGGCTGATTTTTTTATGTGTTTGGCCGCTGACCGCTGGGATTACGGAAATATAATACGAGTATAATATAAGAAAAAGAATTTATTGACAAACTCATTATAATTACCTACTCGTAAAGTTTTCCACATTATGCAGACGCATTAAGTAGGTAGGTAGGTAGGTACATAATGAACAATGATGTAGAAAAGATAAATTGATAACAATAAAAACGTTTATTCAAAGAATAAAAGTAGATTCAACGTTTACTGAATTTTCAAATTGATGGCATCTAACCAGTTTATGACTTTATCTTGAGTGGAATTAATTAAAGAGAGGAATTAAATATAATTTGTTCGTTTACATCCTGTCTATACCATATCCTACTTAAATAGGTTTTAATTAATGTAAGTTTTACACTCGAATGCCACGTTTCGGTATCGGCCAAGGCTGCCATTTCAGAAGGCCCTTAGCCTCCCAATCTTCATCGGGTGTGATCTTCACAGCCTTCTTCGCTTCATCCCATAGCTTCTTCTTTAACTTCAGGTCATCTGATTGCCAATGGTTCGACCACCTCAAGCAGAACTTGAAGTGGCCTCCGCTGACCTTCGCCAATTCCGGAGCTGCTGCATAGTATGCTATCTGTTGCCCAACCTCTTTCTTCGGACGACCAAGTAAATGAAGCAGCAATAGCGACGCTTCCGTCATTTCTTTGTTAAGGTACCCCAGTATATCAGTGTCCTTGACGAAGAATGGATCAAAGCTGTTGGCGGTGACTCCGGTGCCTTTTAACCTTCGATCCCACTCCACGGTGATCAGAGCCGCGGCGAGCTTAGCGTTCCCCGACGCTAGGAGTACACCGTTTACGCCAATGTCATTCCAATGATCAAAGTCTATCTTCCCAAAATACATAGAGAGAGCTGAACTGTTTACGATCCTACTTGGTGCTGAAGCCTTCAGCATGGGCAGCAGTAGAAAAGTAAGGAGGAACGGACCAAAGAAGTTGATTTGCATCATTCTAGTCAGACCATCCTCTGTTAACTCGTCCGGCAAGCCTACTCCGCCAGCGTTGTTGATCAGCATATCCAACCTGCCCTCTCCTCCCATATCATGTGCGAAACGTCTCACTGATGCAAGAGATTCGAGGTCTAACACTTTGAAGTCTACGTTAGGGTTACCAGTTTCAGCTTTGATGTTATCGCGGGCGATAGCTAGTTTGGTAGCGTTTCTGCTGGCTATGATGACCCTGGCTCCACGGTAAGCGAGATCTATAGCAGCTTCGAGTCCCATTCCCGAGCCCCCGCCGGTAATAACAGCCACTTTGCCTTGCAACCTTACGTTAGTTGAACACATCTCGGAAAGGACCTCTTGGTCCTGAGTCAGAACGTTAACTGATAATCATTATTGAGGGCTAATTGAAAATAACTTGCTTTGTCTTTTTTTACTTGAGGGAAAATAAATTATCTGATACCAAGGGTTCGTTCTTTAATCAGAGGGCTCTCAGAATAATAAAGATTCTTGTTTGTGATTCAAAAACTATAGTTGGTCAATGATTTCAATGTTTCCACATACAAACTTTAGGTCACAATCTGAGTTAGGTACCTAAAGCATAATTCACAAACATAATTTGAAAGCTAAGTATATTTATCTGCCTTGTTGTAAAAACCTGTGTGATATGGTCCTACTGTATGAATTATTTTTGATCTGGTCACAGAGATATTACAAGACCCTGCCAATCATTGAGTGGGCTAAAAACTAAATTTATTTATTTAGTAAGTAGCTTAAACAAGTTTAACAGCAAGATTAACTCTAGGAACAGATCAAAAACCTTAGTGTGATTTATGTGGAGTAGGTACCTGACTTACTGCGTTGCTATGTGTAGGTAAGGTAAATTAATGATAAATTATTTTATTTACATAAAAGTACAATCTCGAATGTGTCCTGTCTCACAAAATTTGAGAACCAGGGCAATGGTAGTGGTTAGTCCTTGCTATTGGCATTTCAAAGACCGCTTTATAAGTTCATTGCCTCTGTAGGGCGGTTAAAGGACTATTTATAACGATGATGCTGTTAACTTAAGTCTAGAAAAATCTAATTGAAATTAGCTCTATTCACTATATTTTGTAGGAATTGAGTGAAGTGTAGCAAGTCTTTTTTAAACTTTAGCGATCACTGTTCATATTTTAAACAAATAAAACAGGATTTTATCGCGGCATTTACTTGCCATATTTATACCATTAGTTGTAAAAAATAAATTATGTGCTTATAATTCAAACAATAGTGTATTAAGCAACGATTAAAATTGAAAAAAAACTTATAATTAAATAAATAGGTAGGTATTCGTGTTTAAAAATGGTAAAAAATATTTATTCAATAAAAATGTTCAACATTCAACATTATTACAACTATTAGGTACAGCTACCTACTTACAAACATTGCTGATTGATGATAAAACACTGTCACTTCGAGATTCTTTTCCAGGTCTATTAATTAGCAAACCAATAAATGCGTGGGTTAACTCTTCACATCTTGGAGTCCATTAAACTCCCAATCCTCCTGAGGTTTGATCTTCACAATCCTCTTAGAGTCTTCCCAAAGCCGTCTCCTCAACTCTAAGTCCTGTCCCAACCAATGATGTGGCCATCGTTTGCAGAACATAAAATGAGCTCCACTAACTTTCTCCAGCTCTGGTGCTGAAGCGTAATAAGCCATTTGCAGCCCAACCTCTTTTCTAGGACGACCTAAGATATCTAGAAACAGATTTGCCGCTTGCACCAAATTTTTAGGTAGATATCTTGCAATCTCCGTTTGTTTTACGAACCACGGGTCATAACTGTTCGCAGTGACCCCCGTTTGGCTAACTCGTCGATCCCATTCAAGAGTGATCAGCGCTTCAGCCAGCTTCGCGTTCCCTGATGCAGTGATGACGTCATAACGACCGATATCATTCCAGTGATCAAAGTCTATGTCCCCGAAATACATAGTGACTGCAGAACTGTTGATGATGCGACTTGGTGCTGATGATTTCAGTAAGGGAAACAGGAGGTAGGTTAGGAGGAATACGCTGAAGAAGTTTACTTGCATCGTAAGGTTGAGGCCATCTTCAGTCAGTACATCTGGCAGTGCGATACCTCCAGCATTGTTTAACAACATATCTAATCGTTTTTCCTTTCCAATTTCACTTGTAAACTGTCTTACTGATCGAAAAGACGCGAAATCTACTAATCTATAGTCTACATCACTGTTTCCCGATACGTTTCTGATGTAGTCTCTAGCTTGTTGGAGTTTCGTCTCGTTCCTGCTGGCTATAATAACTCTGGCTCCACGTTTTGCCAGATCCTTGGCAGCTTCTAGTCCCATTCCAGAACTGCCGCCGGTCACTATGGCCACTTTGCCAGATAAAGTGGCGTTTGATTTACACTTGCCATAGAGATAGTTGTACATTATGGCAACGAATGTCAGACTACTAACCTGGACCGTGTCAGTTGGGATACTGGAAGATGGTAAAAATAAAAGACCGGATGGTTCGCTATATTTTTTACCGATATTTGACGAGTTTAAAACAAATTTAAGAGGCTCATTTTTATTTACATAAAAAACTAATTAATTCAACAGAGCCTTTAACTAATCAATCACATCAAACTAATTAAAAGTCGAACGTAAAATAAACTGAACTAAGGCACCAGACGTAGAATTCAAAACAAATAATAAGATTGTAACGTACCTATATTCTTTAATAGGTAGGTACCTACTGGTCGAACTGAATAAAAGTAACTACATAAATACATTTTTTTGTAAATAAGTATCTAAGTACCTTCACTCATACATTTATACATAGTACACACGCAGACACGAAACAAATATTTGCAGAGAATACAAACATTTGCCCCGCAGCGGGGATCGAACCCACAACCTCTATTACTATTGATTTAGGTCCCATTTCTTTTCCTGGCTCCCAATCTACATTGAGGTAAGCCGATCCCTAGTAAAGCGTTTCGGTATAAGCCCTTAGTCAAATCTCGGTAACTTTCATCACCCAACCAATGTTTTGATAAATAATTATATACGAAGACATAAAACGATGAAAAATGAAATGAAATATGATCACGACTGTATCCCAGGGAGCGGTAGACATTTCTTTCAGATCTTTAGGCAACCATCAGATGGGCTTGCAACCTGTCACGTATGGAAAGTTAACTTCTGCAAAATGTGGGCATGTACCAAATATGTATTTGGACATACCTCTGACTACCCCCTTAGACATAAAACGATTACTAGCGTAAAAGTGAATACTTCACCTTAAATCTTTGCGGCATAGATATTAATTTTGAGAGTAAACACCTACGTGTTTTACGAGCAAATACAAAGGTAGGTACCTACGAACTTTTTTATTTACTTAGAATCGGAAATTTCGGCAGTAAGGCTTATGAACTGCTATTTATAACTCATCAACTTCAAGTTCATTCAATTATCCTTCACCTCTGGACCCGTACCATGACCTTATCAAACTCAATCGCTTTCAGATGTCATGTGCTAAATTGAATAGTAAAACTGAAGTCATAAGAAGAACAATTCAGTTTAGGTCCTAAACTAGATCGCGCTAAGAGCTCGTGGTAGGCCCCCTGTATAGTCTGTAGTGCCTACCTACACTCACACGAGTACATCTATACTCTATACTAATAATAGAAAGAGGTAAAGTTGGTTGCTTTGTTTGTATGTTTGGGGTAATCTCCAAAACTACTCATCCGATTTCAAAATTACTTTCACCGATGTGAAGCATGGACTTTCCGAATGAACATAGGCTATATTTAATCAAGGTTCCACGCGAGCGAAGCCGCAGGCGAGTAAGCTAGTGTTAGTAAAGTATGGATTGTTAATTAGTTAGATAATAAATAACTTGTAAAACAACAGAAATAAAGGTTTATTTTATTTATATGCCTACTGGTCTTACTCATAAAGATCTGTCAATTTGATATAGATTTGAAAAATGTTTTTTTCTTGTTACTCAATGAAAAGAGATAGCATCAGATTTAATACCCGTTTTATAGGTTGCGCCACGTAAAAAGAGCGCTGGCTCAAACTGCTCCGTGGTCGATGATTGGTGGAGAGGTGTTGCGGCGCACTTCATACCATTGATTAAGCGAGTGCTATTGGTTCGTCAGTGAGTGAACTCAGGCGCAAACATACCCCCGCTACTTCCCCGACCGCGCTCTGTTTACGTGGCGCGACCTATAGCTAAAGTAGGTTAGGTTTACTAAACCATTATGCGTAAGTGGGTATGCATAAAGTTCAATAATACCTCAGTTAACACTTCGTATAATATCAGCCGCCTTTTCGGCCATCGCTATGAGCACAGAGTTGGGGAACTGAGACACGGGCGCTGGCAGGACGCTGGCGTCCATTATTCGAAGACCAGACACAGATTTAACCCTGAAAATAAATGATAATAATGAACACGACTGTATTAACAAGATCCTTTAGAGATTTCAACTTTCTTTAAATTTTCCGCCTGAGACGTTTAATCTAGGTCACACGCGTGGTCGCCTCACCGATTATTCCGTATTAGTGGACCAACTTTGAAAACTATTTTACTATGTAATATATTATTTTAGGCTACGTTCGTAAATCATGATGTCATGACAGACGTCATTAGGTTCCGTAGAATTAGTTAAAGCACTTCGGCTTTAGGGGGATATATCGGTTTGATCAATAGAGTTTGAATTCCATCGCAATCTATGAATCGATCAACAAGAATTTACATTTTAATGTGCTAAGTATCTCTTTGAAAACTAAGAACTACCTCAGTAGATCGTCTAGGACCCTCCCCCCCGCGCAGGTCCCCCCCGCGTGGTGCCCCGTCACCGCCACTTCGCGGATAATACACGAGAGGTATTCATCAGGAGGGCTGTTGCTTTTAGACGGTTTTGGTGATGGGTTGATTGCTTTTTCTTTGCGGCTGAAACATAAACAGTGTATCTACGTATTACTTACTTATCTACGTAAATAAAGACAGTTAAGCTGCATAAAATCTGCGTACACTCGAAATTCTGGTTAAATATAGATGGCGCTGTCGATCGAGCTTTTCAAGTACATTTATAATAAATTCGAAAGAAACGAAATTTTTTGTAAGATTTTTCATTCTTCAAACGTGTGCTGTACCAAAGACGATTAATATCTAGAAGACAGACAAAGGCCATACACAAAATCGTAACCCTAAAAAATAGCCTGAAAACTCTAAAACATCAATTTTATCCAAGAAATTTCAATTACTTTCTAGTTAAAAATGTTTAAATATTGAATATTGTTGCTACCTACTACTAAGTATTGAAATTTCTTGGATAAAATTGATGTTTTAAAGTTTTCAGGCTATCTGGTACTGCGGGATCGGGTTACGATTTTGTGTATGGCCTTTGTCTGTCTTCTAGATATTAATCGTCTTTGGCTGTACGAACATAATATTGGTTGATTGGTTTGGTTAATAAATTAGAATTACTTACAATCGTCGTACCCTCTTGATGCCTTTCTGTTCTTCCGCAGAGTAGTTCCAGTAAGTCAAGCATCGCTCCGGCCGTGGCCAGTGGATCCTGGCTCCGATGTCTTGGAACGCCTTTGTTGAAATCAGCTTTTCCGCACGGCGAATTGCTATGAGAATAATCACAGGTGACAAAGTGAAGTAAAGGGAATAAAGGGAAATTGATGAGCTTGAAATGAAATGCTTTGATAAAGCATACCCGTAAAGATAACTAACTATTCTAAGTAAGGTTCAAGCCGAATATTAGGTAGATACTAGCCAATAAGAAAAACACAAAACAATAAATTATCTTTCATTCATGATTTTGTACCTACCAGGTCTATCTTAGGACTTTTTGTAATAAGGCCGTGAAAGGTTATTTCAATGAGTTACTGAATAAGTTTCTTTAAATTTTGATTTTAGACTTTCTAACAAAGTCCACACAAATCACCTTTGATCATACAAGCGACGTCACGTCGATCCTTCAGATAGTTGAAGTTGACAAGTGGCTGCGTCACCGTTCTCGAGTCGCTGAGTGTGACGTCACCGCGACTCCTCGGCTGCAGACAGCTGCAGAGAAACATGAAGCCTTCTTTCGAGGACACGTTGTGGAAGGCGTACGTGTCTCGGAACACCTGGAAAAGTATTCTTTACCTGCAATCCCCCTGCAATCACACCTGCAATCTTAAATGTCTTAAATTGTGAGATAAGTAAAATATGCTTTCAATCTGACGTCAGTTTTTAATTACCTAGGTACCTTAAAATACAGGTTTGCGATCAGTAGACCTCGCGAGCACAAACTTTTTTACATCAAAGACAAATTGGTTATAAAGTCTCGTTTTATAGCCGATCCACACTCGCAAGCTGATCGCGCGCGAACAATGCGCGAGGACAGGAGTGTGGAAACCAATAGCTGGATCCACACCGGACGATCGGATACGCGTGAATAGCGGGCGATTTTGGATCGCCTATTAGAGAATTCAGTTTTTTTTTTTAAAAAGGTTCCAGGTTCAGGTATGTTTACCTTAGGTTTATAATTAGACAGTTCTCTGAGCAGACGTTCGCTGGCTGTGCCCATAGAGAAAAGAACAAGTGAAGAGTTGCCGTGGTACTCTATTCCAGCCACGGGCGGGAAAGATAACAATCCTGCAATAGAATTAACGAAACATGATCACAAATGGTTACCACGATATACATTTCGATGGGGTAGTCTTAAATACTGCTATCTAGAAAATGGTTCAAGATATAAATAAGAATTGTAGCGCGAAGGTATTTAGTAGGGAACCATTGGAACTTGGGATGTGTCCGCCGTTTAGATTTACGTGCGAGGAACCCTACTTTCCGCGCTCGCGCATTGTTAGTGGCGCCATCTGCGTAAACACGACCGCGACCAATGAGCTTCCAGCGCGGGTCGATCGCGCCGTGTGATTCGCACTGCGCCACGCGCGCGTCGGCGGCATCGCGTCTCGGGAACGCGAGCGCCGCCTGCATGACGACAAGTCAGTCGGTCCAGAGCTTGCGTGCAATGAAGTACCTACATCGTTTCGTTCGCGTAATCCTCCGCGATCCGACCAACCGCCATAACTGAACTGTATCCGTGCTGTGTAAAAACTGTTATTCCCGTTTATTCTAAATTGTGCTCTTCTTCGTTTATTATTGTCCCTGTCTCATGTGTTTCGTGTAACTTTTATTATCATTATACAAACTTTTATACATTTAACGCCGTCTTTCGCTTACTGAGATGAAACCCCAGTTCCTCGTAGGAGAGACAGAGATCCCGTTAAAGAATGTACTTAATCCTCAACAATATTAAATTTGTAACCAATAGTAGTAGGTTTTGAGAGAAGATTTAGGGTGCCAATATAAAGGTTTATACACGTTTATAGCTGAGTACCTATCTATCAATTCGGGATTCTAGCCATAATATGACTAATATACCTGGCGGAATTGTGCCCAGAACAACAACAATTCATCCCCCCCAAGTCACAACCCCGCTTCAATATTACCTTTAGAAGACCAGTAGTACTCCCACACAGTTCCAACACTGAACACCTTGGACAAGGTGACGCTGATGGGCTTTTTGACGCTCACATACACCGGCATGTTCATGTTGTCGTGAAGATTTTGTCCCACAGCTTCGTTGATCACCACTGGCTTCACTTTCATCCTGGAAAACATTATAGCGCTAAGTTGAAGTACAGTCAGCGTCAAATTGATATGTGTGTCTAGAGTAGTCAAAATGATTTGAAAAACATAAAAGCAATTTGATATAAGCAGTTGGAATAATCATATTGTTGCAAGCTGCTCAGGTATAGGTGCTTGCAACAATATGATGATTCGAACTGCGTATATCAAATAGCTTTTATGTGTTTCAGATCATTTTGACTACTCTAGACGCATAACAATTTGACGCTGACTGTACCTCTGGTACTCACAAATCTTTGTAGATTTATAACACTTAAGCTGTGTCCACAGTAGGCAAACTGTTATCGCCCGACTGAGTTTGCGGCGTATCGGCTTAGTACGCCCTTCCATATATTTGCAATGGAGTGTCCACAGTTTGCTTGTTTGCGCTCACTTTACGCAGTTTGCAGCGTTACGCGCGCCGACTGTCTCAGTCCGCGGCGGCGATATGGTTGATATGGCGAAAAATTATCTAAGTTTGCAGCTAACTAAAATTTCAGTTTGCCGCTAACAGTTTGTCTGTGGGCACAGCCTAATAGGATTGAGCCATTAAGTTTTCAGCTCTCAGCTTCTAGCCAACTTAGTTATCTACAACGGCTAAAGTTATAGATAACAGCAGAGAAAATGTAGAACTGGTGATTCCGTGGCCAGAAGTTTCAAAGGACTAGTAAGAAATCGATACGAAGCACTTGTAATTTGAATACAATCATGCAGTTGGCATTATACAACTGAGTACTCGAACCGTTTACCAATTTATTTTGGTGAAGTTGCATTCAAGTAATTCGAACAGGAAGTAAGTACTTATACATTGACTAACTTCTCTACGACCTTCCTAGGTCCTATCCCTGAAGCCATCAGAATCTGCGGAGACTTTATGGCCCCAGCTGCCAGAATAATCTCTTTGTTCACGAAGATATTGTCCAGCTGACGATGATTCTGCAGAATGTACAGCGAAGAGGCTATGTTGTTCTCAAAGCGAATCTGAAAGGAATCGGATGACTGACAGAACACGACAGATGGCAAGAAACCTTCGGCAACAAGTTCTCAAGATCTTGCATGATCTACATGACATATTCCCATTTTCTATATATATTACGGGCCTTAATTGCGTTATGGATTCATTTTGTTTACCTCGACCTTTTGAACGATAATGATCACCGTTGTACTTTGGGAACCAGATAGCTGATAGAATACATTGATGATTTGATACTCTATCCATCGCACAAAGATTTGTACTGAATAGAAATCGAATCCACAATCTACAGCGCAGAAGGCGAGGCTACAGTTGTGTGAGCTGATGAGTTAGTCGAATTCATATTGACATACTTTTAAATTGAACTCACAGGATTTTATCGCGTAACTTACCTTATAATATAAATCCTGAGAGTTCAACTTGTGATCGTAAAAGTTTAAGAAAAACTATCATTTGACATCATAGAAGGGCCTTGTGTACAACTTACGGAAACAGCCTGAGTCCTTAACAAAACATGTAAATTCTTCCTCCCCAACGCTGGCTTTAGATACCCATCGTAGCTAGAATGCCTAGCCCCATCTTTTACAGTCGCAGTGGCTCGTAGGAACATGGTCTGATCATTTTGCATTGAGGAGGATGCCTGCTTGAAGGCAGCCAGCAGTTCACTATTCTCGCTGAGTTTGAGTTTCATTGGGGCCTGCAATTTTGTTACTCTATGTTTGAAAGATTAACGGGACTTTCTTTTAAGTACTTTCGTATTTCTACTTTACATTGCAGTCACAATAAGTAAACGTGGTATGGACATACCGAGCATGTCATGTGATGAGGGACGACTCCATATAGGTGGTATGAAAGATGTGAGGTATGAAGAGGGAAGTAGTGAAAGAAGTGCTAAGAAAAGCTAGATGGATTACGTGCAAAAGATGATGTCAGGAAGAATGGTTTTATTGTTAAGATATGTTGTTACAAATGGAACAAAGTGGAAGAATAAAACCTTGTGCAGACCGACCCTACGTAATACCTACCACAGGGGCTAGTGAAGATAGGTGCTTAATATAGGTAGGTAAACGAAAGTTATTGTTTGTAATCGTTTTTATTAAGTTGATGCAATAAAAAATATATAATTAAAATACAAAGGATAAGTACATAACTTTCCTAGACCTACCTATATCTTAAGTACCTACTTCTATCTTTTTTATAACTTCGTGTCGTTCAGTTGACCGTGATCATGTCATGGCGCAACTGTGCCGAAATATCGGGAAACTCATAAATCCACGAATTATGGTAAATATCCCGTGTTATAATGTCCAAAATTGAAAGTATTAATCGCCTCTACCTATCTTTTCACTTTTCAAAGTTTTGATGCTTGTTTTTTCTTCCTTTAAATCTCTCCTCAATACCAAACCAAGCTTTAACGTGAGAAAGTAAAATATTTCAACAATGCTCAAAAACGAGAACCCTAGGAAAACCCCGAGCAGCCCCCCAATATTGGCAAGGAAATCAGTCAAACCGAAAAGCTCCGAACGACGCATTGACAAGAATTGAGGTTTCTTAAAGTACAGTTCAAGCTTAGAAAACTCCAACGTTTTCGGTACTCTGAAAGTGCCTTCGTACCATGGGCTAGTCATGCTCAATAAAGTTGATAGCTTTATCATATTGTAATCAGTTTTGAGAACCTCCGCGTCATAGTCGACACTCTCACAAGCGGGAAGACAGCGGCAGCCACGTCTCTCTTTTTCTTCTCCTAGGATAAGCTCTCTTTGCACCATCGCCTCGTGAGCTTCCAGCATGCAATCCTTATTCATCTGTCCACAAATCTGGCTGCTGTTGTCGTGAACCATGTAGAAGCCTACGCATTTACACATTTCAAACGTGTAATTCGATAAGCACTCCGCTCGGCAGTTCTTAGCTGTGTAGATTTTGAAGTATCGCAAATATCGTTCTCCGGGAAAGTAGCATTGGCGAGTCTCCGGAGGATAGCCGGCCAGCGTGTCCGAAGTGTTCAGTACGTGCACGCTGATGGCCAGCGACGTCACCTGGTCATTCTTCGCCGCGTAGTAGTACATCGAGCTCTCGGAGAAGTCTGCGGGATGCTGGAGATAAATCTTGTAGCCCGAGTTTTCGCCGTTGCAGATGCCATCAGCGTCGATACTATGACTCATAAATTCTACAGAAAAGTCAGGAGTAGCACCGTTTTCGTTCCCGCGTTTCGGAAACGGATCATCGTCGTCGTAATAACCGCTTTCCATGGACCACCCTCGACTCGGTTCTCTTCTATTGGAATAATTGTACTCGCGCTGTATTGTGTCCCGAAATATTTCATCTGTTGCTAGACCGTTCATATTAAAGCACACTCCCTCAGCTGTGTACACTGTTTCGAACCACTCATCGCAAGGAACATGTTTATTACGCCATTTACAAGTGTAAAACGTGTCTGTACTGCTCGGCGCTACCTCAGTTATATGATCGATCATGGAAGAGTTAGTGAAGTATCGACTGGTAAAGTTAGGATCGTGACTGAAAGCACCATAAAACAGGGCATATCCACAAATTGTTGAGACATCTTCGAACTTATCGAGACCATCGTAATTAGTTCCATAATTTTCTGCGTGTATTTCTCGGTGTCTGGTGTAGTTGTAAACTCTGGCTTTGCTCTTGACTTGAGGGCAGATGGTGATGGAGGGGAAGGGCATATTGCTGACCGGAACGAGTTTTTCGCTGACTGTGACTATCACCGGGCTAGTCCTCCACTTTACGTACACGTTATTGATGAGGAAGGAACAGAGGACGAAGCTAGTGATAAAAGTGGCTATCCAGAACAGTTTCTCGACCACTGTGATTCCCTTTTCTGCTATGTACCGGAGGCCGTGGAGCGTAGAATGCGTGGCGTAGTCCATAAACATTTCTTTAATGAGAAGCTTCTGCCGTTTTTTCCTCTGTTGTTGTAACCGTACATCACCGTACATATACGCAATTTTTTCTAACTCCTTTTTCATTGTTGTGTCCTATTGATGGGCGAGAATAAACTGAACGTAAAAATTCCTATCATACTCGTGTTCTTTCCAGTAGGTACAATTATGTTTAATTGGGTTAAGTAAAAGTGTTTTTTATGGGCAAGTTGCATGTAAAGTAGAATTAATAAAGGAGCTCAAGGGACTAATGTTAGCCATTTCATGAGTAAGTAGGTACCTACCTAATAGGAAACGAAGGTTGTTTTCCAAACAACTCGAAATGACACGCCTTGACAGTTACCTCATAGATATCGATCCAGGATTACCTACCTCTACCTAATAGGTACCTACAATACTATTGTTATTATTGTAATTTTTATAAAACTAATTATTGATGGCATGGTTAATAGCAAACGGAGGAAACGAAAGGAATAGGAGGCGCAGGAAGCTTACAAGCTAGTGACAAAAAAAGTAGTAAATTTTCTGAATTTAAGTTCTAGAACATTTTTCTTACCATACATATAAAACCACAACTTCGTCGCTGTGCATACAAAACTTCTTACCTTGGCTCCAGGACAGTCTCCATCGACTGGACAGTGTGCAGAATCAAACTCACTCCTCACAGTTCCGAATGCCCTCACAAAGTAGCCCTTCAAGTCCTCATAAGACCAGCCTTTGAAGCCTAGGCGGCTCCAACGGAAGTCTGAGGGCAGACCGAAGCCGTGGAGAAGGAAATTGATCTGTCCAGAACCACCCAGACCCTTTCCTCGAGGTATAAACTGTGTCTGGAATACAATGAGGCATCAATACTTAATCTAATCACAATCAGTCAACTGAGTGTATTTAACACGTGTAAAAAAATTTAATGAAATATGATCACAAATGTTCCCAAGAGACGGTTAGTAGGTATACAATATTGTTTCAATCTTTTTGGATCCTTTGAAGATGTCTAATGATAAATAATAATGAATGATAGAACATTTTGCAGAAATAAACATTCTATACGTGACAGGTTGCAAGCCCATCGACGCTACTAGAAAGCTAACTGGTTTCCTTACGATGTTTTTTCATTACGGTTTAGTTAGAGCCCGTGATAAAGCGCATATAAATTCGAAACGAAAAATTAATTGATGCCGGATTCGAACCCACGATCGAAAGTAGAGACACTAACCCACTCGGCCATCACGCCCTTAACTTATGTACCTAATCGTAGGTACTATCACCAAAAGCGTCGCTTTACCAATTTTGAAACAGTTTAGGTTGCAAGATTTTAGCTAGCTGATCCTGCCCTTTTTATTTTGACCAATCGGAGTCATAAACACCTAAAAGCAATAATTGTTTGATGACTTTTACCATTGTTAAAAACTTACTGTTATTATTTGTTCTTCAAACTTTATAACAAAGCACCGAAATACTTTGTTGCTATTGGTGTTCGAAAGTACGTAACTAATCAACTCATCGAATTATACAATATTTAATGAGATAAGGGCCCCCACTTAGTGAGGGAGAATGATGATGATGAAATATCTTTAGCAATAACCTGATTCCACATCCCAAAAGACGAGTACTTCTGCCGAGTGGTCTTCACGGCCCAGTCGTTGGGTCCGTGCTGCGCTGCGGTGGCTGTTAGCGGTATCCTGGTGAAGTAACCCATGTGGTCTCCTGCCTCAATAAGCAGCACCATGTTCAACGGGTCTTCGGACAGACGAGCGGCGAGGACGCAGCCTGACGTTCCAGCACCCACTGGAATGATACCCCGAGACCGGTAGGGTCAAGGGCTACAGTGGCTCGGATTTTTTCAAAAGGCGAAAAAACATGAAAATTATCATTGTATTTATCTGAAACGTGGATGCATTGTTAGTAAAGTATTTAAGTTTAATTCTGCATTATTGAAATGACAATAAATATTACTACAATAAGATGAGAGGGCAAAAACTAAACATTGGGAATTGAGCCACTGTGTACCCCTGGGTGTACACAATGACTCACCACTGGTGGTACACAGTGACTCAAAGGAAAAACAATAATTATTTCAATTATTTTTTTTTCAAAATAAAAAAACTCACGTGAAAATAAAAAAGAAGCACCAATGTTAGTTTTTCACCTACTGAATAAACAATTTAATCATTTAAATTACACTATTTAAGCTGAGTCACTGTGTACGACTATGTCATTTTTAAAAATTTTGATCACAGCATTCGAATCAAATGATAATTACCTTCAAAAACTACCTAAATGAAAACACTACAGTACCAACTAATTGGCAAATATAATCAGCAGTACAAATTGTCACAACCTGATGTATGAAAACGAAAGAAAATGACATCAAAAAGTAATTTTGGGGGCTCGAAAACAAAAAAACGCGATAATATCTCTGGGCGGTGTTTGATCTGCCTTCCGATTGCTTAGAACGTGTTTGGGGTTTGTGCGCTTCTATTGTGTAACAAACAGAGCAATATCAAGAGCTTCCTTCGGGTAGAAACTTGAATGAGTCACTGTATACGACTGAGCCACTGTTGCCTACTTGACCCTACACTTTTGTCATAATCAGGCGTTCATAGTTCTTTAGCATTTAGGGTAATTTCTAAGGGATTTCAGGTTCGGCTAAAAAAGGCTAAGGTAGTCCGAGTGTCATTAAGATAGGTACCTAGATGGATGATAAAGGAAGAGGACTTGTAACTATCACCATTAACAAAGCGAACAGAATTGGTAAGACTCCTAACAATTTTCTTTTAAGAACCATAATACACGCCAGCATAATAGTGCTATTATTATTTGTATAGGCGTTTTAGAACTTAAAACTTACTTTAATATAGAATGGTTGGTTAACTATTTCAGATCTTTACTCACAGGGTTTTGGACAAAGTCAATCTTAAAAATTCACAACAATGTACTTACCAATAATATAGTCATAGCTTTTCAGCGGCTTAACAATAAAGCTTGTGTACACAGTCACATACTTCTGATATGCTATGTAAGACACAAACGCTACAAAAGCAGCAAAAAGAGGTGACAAAAATGCCATTTTGCATCCTCAAGAGACTTCCGTGTGTTTCCTGATTTCTGTAATGTTTCAATTGATATACGAGACACAGGGGAGTAATTGGATTATCCAGGGGTGAACAACTTATGGCACTGTCGCGATTGGGTGTTAGTTATTCAATTAGACCAGTAGAAAAGTCAGTGACATTGTAAATCAAGATTAAAAAGCAAGTCCGTTGGCTATAAGTTAATTAGGTACTTACCTCTAAAACTTGCTATTTACTTTAAAAAAACACTAATTATTGGTACTCATAATCTTGTGATAAAATTATATTTACTCAGTTACCTACATTTATACATAGAACACTACGTAAAATTAGCTTACCTACCTATTTTAAGTCCCAACTGTGTTGTGAATATAGGAAGATACATAAAAGTGTCCACTTCTACATTTTCTATTTTATTTGTTCTACCTGTACAAAATGTTGTCAACCCCTGCTTAATAAGAGGATTAGACTGTATCCATGAACTGTGAATCAATACTTTCTTTATAATTACGTCACACGCAATAGTTAGCATCATTCTGTTCTAATCTCTAGAGTTGGTAGCAGGTACCTCAGCTAAATATTGGCAGTTTTTAATACTGAAGAAAATATAATCAGGGGCTTAATGTTTTAAAAATAAAAAATAGAATTGAATATAAAAAGATAGACAAATGCTGGGAAAGATGGCATAAGTAAGAAAGGAGTGTTCATTTGATGTCTGATAAAGGATGAATGAAACTTTAGTAAAGTCAATACTCCTTTAAGATTATACTAGCCTATTTATAATGTAGATTGAAATTATTATTACAAATCTCTCCAAGATATTTTTTAATTAAGTATTTTATAAAACATGTCTTAAAAATCTAATGATGTGCAAGGAAAAGGAATGGATACAGATAAAAGTTTTAAATAAAATTATACATTGTATGTGTTGTGTAGTCTTATATTTACTGCAATCAGAAACTTAATCATATTCTGTACATTGGTTCCAACTTTCAACACTGTTTACATTCATCAATTTACCAGTGCCACAAACTGCAAGAAACCTCATCAATTCCACATAGTTTAATCAGCAGAACTTTATTATTAATTTCTCTGTATATGACAATGAGCAAATTTTAATTATACTCATACAATGCTACATAACTTGTGATCTTACCAACTTAAATTTATAATTCAATGTCTCCACCATCTTCAATCATCTCGCCAACAGCAGGTACCATTACAGGCGCCTCGATGGTCATCTTTCTGCCCTTAGCATCAATTACTTGAATGGTTTCTGGTTCAACCTCCATCTCTGTGTCCTCTTCCATTTGTCGCTGTTTCAGGCCTGCTGCTGGTGATCTGAAGCACGATAAATAATAGGTTTAGATAATAATATTAATAAATTCGATGACATTATGTGGTGCAGTGGGTGATGGCTCACCTGAGATGCAAGAGGTGTATGTGTATTGTTAAGTAATTGTTTTAATTGGAAAGATACTCACTACTCGTACATATTGAACATGAACAAATTTTCAAGAAATTCAGATACAAAACAATAAGATGCAATTGTTACAACATATTTTTTCAACATTCCAGCTTCATATTTTTATTTTGGTGCTAGTATTTAGCTTGATAACAAGGGAGGGATAAAGTAAAAAGTAAGTAAGTAAGTATGTTTGTATGAGCAAGTGGCCAACTGTGATGGAGTTTTTAGACCTAAAGGCCTCCGTCGTGGCTTATCAACTTTGAAAAGTCAAGACCAACAAGACTTCCAAGACTTCCATGCTTTAGATGCCCTCTAAAGCATGAAGTGCTGTTACTAATGCCACTTGTGATCACCCATCTAAGTTGTCACCAGGAGGGATTTGTTTAGAGGAATTCATATTTTTAGAACAATTGTTTATTTCTTGTTCAAACGCTATATATTTACTACCTAGTATTTTTAATATTAATTGTTAATTTACCTGATTAATGAGATGTCCCTCTGCACTTCCCGAACATCCCGCTGCCACTCCACTTCCCGACCCTTCCTCAGTCTCTGCATGATGTGGTTATTGGACCTCCTCTGTCTGATCTCCTCGACCTTCTTCATGGCTTCTATGGTCTTGTTCCACAGTTCCCTGCTGTATTTGACTGGCACATTCCTTCTCTTTTCAAACTCAAATGCAGGGTCAATAGCCAATTCCTTGCCAGCAGTTTTACGGTAGGCTTTAGTCCATTTGGTTTTACGCGGGTTCTTCTTCTTTTTGAACGCAGCGTGGCATTTTGAACGGCAGAATCTGAAAATCTAAGCAGATCGAGGGTTAGTGACACAACTTTGTGAAATATATACCAAAACCTGAAGACCAGCGGCTTGAGAGAACTCACTTTGCAGTCGTTTCTGACAAACTGAATGCCGTGTCCAGGATATATCCTGGACGAGCAGAAATAACAAGTTTCTATACGCATTTTTGCTCAATTTACACGTGCTGTGTTTGGACAGGCACGTCAAAAAGAATGACACAAAAATAACAATGGCGGATGTTGTTTCTATTGACATTGACAATCTTATCTTGACTGACATAGGAGGTATTTGACATTGACATTATGCTTGTTATTTTTTTTTCATTGGCTTCGCTCGCGCCATCTATAGGTTTTGTTACTTGACAACTAGAAAAAATTACGCTCAAATCCATCATTTGAAACTAGATGGCAATAGTAGTAGCGTTACGTACGCTCGTGTAGCCGCGGGCATATTACAAAACTAAGCAATACAAAGTACAAACTCTACAAAGTTATTGTAATAAAAATGTAAAGTTCGGAGACTTCGGAGTTATCGGCTAACTTTGGTAGGTGTGGTTTTTGGCCACCAGAAAGGCTGCCTGCGTCTTGTTGGGTGGACTTCAACGATTTGCCCTTCGAAGCACCAAAGCAAGAGCTCACCCTCATCGGAATTAATTTTTAAATAAAGTTTAAAGTTTAAACAAATAGTTTCTACAGTAAGCAAAACCAAAGATAAGTAGGTAGGTACCTACCTACTTATTAATTCGGTGCCGGTGGTCGCTTCGATTTACTTAATCCTCAAAGTTCATACAGCCGGTGGTCCTGCAATGCCAATTCGTGATTAGCCTAAAGATTGCCTGATTGGCGGTGGTCGTGATCATCTCCACAAATTATGATAATTAGTAGCCTGTACTGAATTGTTAGAGCCATCATTAAACTAAACACAGAGAAAGATAAAATAATAAACCAACTAGGTACCTACCTGCCTATAGGTAAGTACAGTAGGTATAGACAACGAATAAAGCTGTTATGTTATGGCCTTATCATAAGTACCTAGGTAGGTAGGAACCTATTCAAAATATACTCATAGATTTTCTATATACCTACCTACTTACCTACCTAGGAAGGTAGGTAGGTACCTACAAAAGTAATTGTTAGGAGTGCGATAGAACGCGTAGGTAGGTAGAGTTTCTATTTAAGATAAGTAGGTACTTAGAATTATTTATTTACAAACATTAACTTAACTATAACATTACAGAACAATTCCAAATCATTATAGGTAGCTACTATATAAAATGAACCTACCTACACATAAAGCAAATAATATCAATAAAACAAAGAACTAGAATTAGGTAAGAATCTGCGTTAACAACACCATAAACAAGTCGGCAAATCACCAAAGTCCCTAATCTGAAAAGCACTCACGATAGAGCGACATTAATGTGAAATACCCAAGTTTCCATTGCAAATTCGACCTCAATGGAATGCATTTTTGTCAATTCCCACCAGTGCAATCGATACAGACTTCGGAAAACAGTTGGGACACTCCAATGGGTTACTCAGACGAAGGTAGAAAATACAAATACCTAGGTATAAAAAAACAACTTCTACTTTATGTTGTGAGGAGAGCAATTTGCAGCATTCTCAAGTGATGCATTTCTGTTCTTAACACCAAAGACCTTCGTCAGACAATTAGGTACCTAGTTACCTAAGTACCAAATTTTTACGGCATTACCTAACTGTAAAGTGTACCTACCTAGGTAACTACCTAATAATTAGGTACCCTTTTAAACAAAAAAATAATTTACCAAATCAGTCAAGGTGTTTGGAGTAGGTAGGTAATCTTGGAACATTCATAAAAAACGATCCTCCGCCCATCAGTCAGGCCCGTGCTGGATCCAGCTGGCTAAAACGACACCTCGACTTAATTTATGTCCAACCCTGCGCCCGCCACAGAACAGTCTCTTCTCCATCATTACCTTTTAACTTAGTTACTTTGATTAGCACCAGCTATTCTATCTAAACTATAAAAATAACACCTCATTGGCAATTCTCTCGACACGTATACATCGTGCGTTTTTTCTCCGCCGCCATTCCTCACGTATAAAGTCGATGAACAGGCGGTGATGAATGAGGTGACACGGCCTATCAGGACGTGATGGCCATACTGAGTTGAGCTTTGCATGTCTGAAAGAAATATTGGCGGATAGGGAAACGTATTTTATGCCCAAGGATGAAACTTAGAAAAATTTATAAGTGGCAATTCGGAGTGTCGCAAAAGCTAAACTAAACTACTTAACTAAAATTAATGCCATCCTTTTTATTCCCATCGCTATGAAATGGACGGCAACATTTTTACTTAGTTAAGTTTAGCTTTTGCGATACTCCGAATTGCCACTATTAGCCGGCTTAAGTTTTAACAAGTGGCAAAATTAAAAAAGACTTCAATTTCGTAGGAACAGAGCAATTCAGTCACGAGGCGCATTTCGGTCCGAAAATTATCGACAGATCCTTACCAAATTTGGGACTAACTAGAAAATTTACCCTTTCAAACCTAAAAACAAACATAACACTGGACAACAAATCGAAAAGTATATACTTATAATAATAGTGGCAATTTTGAGTGTCGCAAAAGCTAAACTAAGCTAACTAAAATTGTTGCCGTCCCTTTCATAGCGATGGGAATAAAAAGGATGGCAATAGTTTTAGTTAGGTTAGTTTAGCTTTGGCGACACTCCGAATTGCCCCCAATACTTACCTACCTATTTTAAAATATTACCAATTTTTTTTACCTTGCTTATATTTTGTATTCTAACTGAATTTGATTTGCTTGTAAAGTTTTAACTCCACTGAAAGGTGTATCATGACGTGAAATAGCAATTAGGTAAGTACTTAGGTAGGACGTCTGTAGAAATTTACATATTATTTTGCCAGTGTAGTCGATGTAGAATCGATATTTTTGAGGGCTTTACCTACGCACCGTCTCCGTTGCTTACCTAGGTAGGTATCTACCTACCTACTTCAACTTATTTTTAACGATTAAAATGAAGTTCTAAGATCGACACTCCCTACGTACAGTTGTGTATCTGCAAAACACAAATTTTACAGGAGAGCGTTTTTAAGATTTGAAAAAGTTGAAATGCCTATAACTGTAGCCCTTTTTGAGATATTGCTGTGAAAATTGGTGAGACGCTCTTACTGTAGATCACGTTTAAGATGGATACTATGTTTTATTTTAATATTTATTGGTTTAGATTTTATTACACGTACATAGTTTTACGTGGTGCTTACGATGACGTATGTGGCACATACATACTTTTTCGTCGATGTTTAATAGAACGGCAATATTGTAACTGCCTGTTACACGGATATACTTAGAGAATTTTTCTGTTTAATTGGTACTTACATGGTTTAACGTTAGAAAGTATGATCTAATAATATGCTTCTACATGTGTTTTGACCCTAATTGACGAATTGTCACTTGCGTAACTAAGCTTATTCTAAGGTACCTAGTTAGTTTTTTGTAGAATATAACAGAACTTAATAATATTCTTATCCATTCCGCGTAGGCCATCCTCCATATACTGAGAATGGCACTGGAGATATTAATTATATCTGAAATACAATAAAATAATTGTTTATTTTATTAAAATAACATGAAAAAACAAACGCAGAACTATGTAAGTGCATAGGTCCATACATTTAATTAAATAACTTTCCGATGTAAAATTATGTAAAGGTAAGTTACCGAATTATGATTTAACATCTTTCCGAAGCATAAATATGTAAGTGCCTAGATACACTTTATGATCATACTGAACCCCGATGCATAAATATGTAAGTGCGTAGATACACTTATGATCATACTGAACCCCGATGCATAAATATGTAAGTGCATAGATACACTTATGATCATACTGAACCCCGATGCATAAATATGTAAGTGCGTAGATACACTTATGATCATTACTGAACCCCGATGCATAAATATGTAAGTGCGTAGATACACTTATGATCATACTGAACCCCGATGCATAAATATGTAAGTGCGTAGTTACATATTTGTACGTAGGTAATACAAAAAATTATGAAAGTAACAAAATTTACTAATAATATCCATAATAGTTAAGGTAACCATGAAGGCAATAAAACACAACTGACTAAAAAAGCCCAATAACTATGATTGGACATCAAAAAGTACAAAACATTGGTAAATAATCAATTATAATTTACTTATCTGGTCTTAAGGTAGATATATCAGGGTCTAATATATCTATTTTTCTTTTTTTAATAGCGTTAGCTTTCAAGTTGTTTAAGAATGGAAACGTTCACATGTCATAGTTGCGGCAATAAAATATTTACAAATCGCACACGCATTGTACTCGCTGTCCGCGCAAGAACTAAGTAAGTGGCAGTTACCCGCCACCTGGACCTCATTCCCCCCGCGTCAAAGTGTGTATGGGGAAGATAGAACATTGTACGGCGGGCAAATAATAAAGTTAGACAGTTACACGATTGAGAAAAAAGTACTTAGAGTAGACTTTTTTATTTTTTTGTAAATTATAATGATAGATTGACATGTGTAGATGCCAAAAATGCAATAAACGTATAAGTGTGTATCCGGCAGTTACACAAGTGTACGTAGGGAGTGTCGAGATTCTCTGAATCGAATGTAACTTTCTTTCACCACATTTGCAAGGTAAAACATTGCTTCACGTCTACTGCGAAAAGTTATAGGTAGATATACCTACATCCACTTTGATCTGTCACTGCGTCCACAGTTTACTGTCAAGATAACAGACAAACAAACGCGCGATGTTTACTCTAGTAGTGAATTCAATGACATGTTTTAAATAAACAGAGGATGTGTTTTGAATGAAGACGTCTCATCTTGACTATCAAACAGTGTTGTTCAAGAAACTTGGTGGTTGGAAATATAAAGATATCCACACTTTCAGGCAATACCTTTTTACAGAATTTGTATTATTATAGATATTGAAAATTGTACCTACTGCATGATTAAATATAAAAATAGAACATAGTCAGTCAGACAGACTGTGTGGGCTAACCGCCACCGGTGACCGACCGTGTTCAACTTTTAAATCTTCAAGAATCTTTAAGACTCTAGACTCTAGACAGACCAGGTCTAGACAGACCAGCTGGAGGCACTACCTACCGAGTTATAAATTAACGCATATAAATTCAACATTTAACAAGCCTCTGAAAAACGACCTTTTGATTTCAGATTACCTACCTAGACTAAGTATTGATTGTTGATGGTCCGGACGGGGACCCACTATTAGCCACCCCCTTATTATGACCCACGGGCTGATTATTTCAAACAGCAAAACATAGCTGTCGGATTACCTAATAAGTACTAAGTTAATATTATTAGGATGTTATATGCGTATACGCTCATACCGAACGATTCAAGCAATGTCGTGTCAAGTCTTAATGAAGCCGTCGGCACGCGATGACATTTAGCCGATAATCGACCGGCGAGTCAGATAACACAACCAGACATCTACACCTACTCTGATGTCTTTATTAGACACGAGCAGAGCTTACGACTCCTTGGGTTAATCCTTTTGCAATTGTAGTTCATTTAAATTGAAAAAGCAATTAATTGCGATTAAGCTTTTTGAAGAATAATTTAAAAAATAAGAAAATATAGATTTTTGTTTATAGTTATAGCACAGAATAAAAGTTAACTTTTTTTTTAAACAATCAGTCTATTAAATATGTAAGAACTTAATGAACAAAGAAACACACAGGAACAAAAAATATCTACACTTCTTAACCTAAACAACTAAATAAATAAAAATAACTCTATATTCTATCCAAAGTTAGTTACTTTAGGTTAGTACTTTTTTGAAGTCAATTAAAAAATAATCTAGAAGGCTAGATTTAGGTATATCTAGATCCATACGTACAATATAATTCTAGATTAAGTGTACCTAACTCTAAAGTCTGAGAATGGAATAGATTACAATGCATTTCGTGGGTAGAAGATTTGAGATTGCCTTTTGACTGATTGCCGGCGCCTACAACATGCCTCAAATAACACTGTTTGATTAACAGATATTAGGTAATTTAATTAATTATCTTGTTTGATTACACGGTAAGAATAATGAGGAACGTCTTGACTAATTATAATTACTTAACTCAGGTAAAAGATGGAGCTGGATTCTTCTCTATAACCCCTCTTTTGCGTAAGGACCTAAAAATACCTAAATATCGTAATAATAAAAAATGTCTGAGGAGAGACCATTATAGTATCCCTAACAATAAAATTATTGATCCGATTAGGCATTAGGCATTTTCAAGTTGAATGGGATTTTTAATTTCATAAATTTAATTCCTTTTCTCGTTTGAAATTTATAATAATACAGACAAAGCTGCTTCAAATCCCGTTATGAATTTACAACTTAACTAGGATCCTAGGTGCAGCTAGGTCCATTTGTAGTGATTGCCTATAACCATGTCTAATCAGCTCCATAGTTAACACAGACATTGTCGTTTATTAGACAGCGGTGGATACCAGGCGAGCATAATGCACGTAGAGTAAGCTGCAACGGTGAAAGATACTCTCATAGAAAAGCTGTACCTACCTACCTGTTAATGTTTAAGGAGTACCTAATTATAAAACTAGGCGATTCACACATTTAGGAATGTACTATCGAATCGAAAGATCTTATAATAGTATGTAGTTTATGCAACAAGGGCATAAAGTAGTGTAATATGTAGCGGGCGCTATATTGAACCCCGAGTAAGAGGGATTTTGGATAGAATCCTGAGTACGAGGGGTTCAAGATCGCCCAAGATAAATAGGTACACATTTAAGCCAGTGATGCATACACTACTTTTTATACTTTCTGCGAGGGAATTGAAACCAATGACTGTTATAAAGAAAGTACATAAAGGTGGTTGTATGCGTCAAACTGTTTAGATGCAATGAGATTTTATTCTGAGTTTTTCTGTATGTTATCATTTTCGTTGCACTGCCTACAAATAAAAAAAAGCCTAAATCAGAATAAAATCTCATTCCATCTAAACTTTTTTGAAACCAACCTCGATCAAGCACCACTACATGGGTTGAATTCCAAATTCAAATCACTTTATTCTCCAGGGGAAGAAAGATATTCCATACAACATTATGTGCCTGCTAGACCGAGGAGCTGTAATGACTTACTTTAGGAAAGGTTTGCATGACACCATAATATGCCATTGACGAGCAGGTAGTATAAAAAAGTGATTAATTGAGGACATTGTTCAATGAATGGGAATTTTGGCATGTTTTCGATTGCGTTGCAGTTTTTGTGTCCACGAGAGGACACTGTCTTGCTGCTGACTTCTTTGAACTCTTCTTTCTCTCTCATTTATTCAAATCTATACTAGATGTCCAATTGGTTTGTTGGATGTGTTCATCACTTCAATTCAAACTCGATTATGATCTGCAGAGCATACCGGGAATGCCTCAAAGGACTGCTCTGATTCAAAATATTTAACATCAGAAAATAATCTGATGTTAAATATTTTGAATCAGATATCAGCAACATTATGTGAACGACGATAATTGAAGAAAATTAGATCAGAAACGTTTTAAAATCGTATTTGACAATAACTTTGATTCGATCGATTGATTCTACAGCAGTGGCAATTCGGAGTGTCGCAAAAGCTTAACTAAACTAACTAAAATTAATGCCATCCTTTTTATTCCCATCACTATGAAAGGGACGGCAAAATTTTTAGTTAGTTAAGTTTAACTTTTGCGATACTCCGAATTGCCACTATTGTCTGAGGATACTCTGAAAGCTAGAGCGTACTCTACCTTGACAGCATTTGAAGCAGTTAGGTACTAGGCGAGCATAATGCAATAGGAAGCTGCTACGTATTTAGTGATTCCACTGTAACTGATTGCCAGCGATTTCTATGCGTAATGTGATGTTGCAGGCGCATTTCGTTGCGCTTTCAATATTGCTTAAGTGGGCGGGACATCCTACGGCAAATAGCATGGTTCTAATGAAGGACATCTTGCTTAGGAAAAAAGCCTGAGAAACTCTAATAAGAATTTTCTAAAAAGTTTTTCAAAGTTTTCACCAAATACCTACTTACATTTTAGTCTTCGCATCGCAATCGTATTGGTTAATTGCTAGATAGATAAGTACAGCATTTACATTAGTACTGAATTTAGACATTGTACCTACCTACATTACAATCGTCAGACACAAATGGTTACGTAGGTGTTATTAATTAAGATTGAATGCAGCAATAACTTTCATGATAGTGTCTTACAATGGTGTTTTAGAACTGTTAATCTAAAGTTCGATGTCTGATGTCATGGTTTATAAAAAAAAACAAAAATATTTTTCTTTATATATCCCGCATCGCGTCATTGTCAATATTCTTAAAATGTTGCAGAATTATTCACCCGCATGAACCAACAAAAACTTATCCACTAGGTCCCACTAAATAAAATAAAACTTGAAAAAAAAACAAAAATGAAAATGATCACGACTGTATCCCGGGAGCGGTAGACATTTCTTTCAGATCATTAGGCAATTTTTAGATCTTATCGAAGATGTCTAGGGGGTAGTCAGAGGTATGTCCAAATACATACCTATTTCGTACATGCCCACTTTTTGCAGAATGTTAACCTAAATAAAACTTATCTTAAAAAAAATTGGACTTTTTTGTAGAGACAAAATCCTGCATTTTCCAGGTGCATTTCTGTTATAACTCCGAAGATTGTCGTCAGATTCTCACGAACTTTTTATGGGACCACCTCGGGAGACCCTTTCATACAAAAAAAAATAATTTTCAAAATCGATAAAGAATTTGGTGAAAAGTAAGACATAGATACCTACAATACAGCACATAAAGCCTTTTCCTGTTCTGAAGTAGTTTAAAAATAATTCTAGCATAATTAACACCTTGATTTCCTCAGCCAGTCTAGTCTGCACGCGTGGTGCGCCGGCGCCGGCCGACCAAGCACGCGTAAGCTCGGTACAATTTGTGATTAGCACGCTCTATTGATGTGCTACTTGAACAGCCGCCAATTTAAACCCACTTTGAAATTAAGAAGTTTTCCTCTCAACACACTTCTAGTATTAGGTACCTACTTCTATTACTTATTTTGGAAAAATTCTAAACTTTGGATATAAAATAGGGTTCACTTCATCATGAGCGGTCTAAAGAAAAAATATTATGTAGAAGCTGGGGGCAATTCAGAGTGTCGCAAAAGCTAAACTAACCTAACTAAAACTATTGCCATCCTTTTTATTCCCATCGCTATGAAAGGGACGGCAACAATTTTAGTTAGCTTAGTTTAGCTTTTGCGACACTCAGAATTGCCACTACTACCTACCAAAGTTAATTTTTCTATAAAGTTCCATGCAAGCTTTTGGTCACTGTTGTCGCTCACTGTACAGGTTTCTCCATCTGGCCAGTATTTTATCACGATTACATCAAAATAAACGATTATTCTAAAATTAAAACTCTTTCAACACGCTAAATCAAGATCGTTCTATCCCGTGAAGCTGACCTATAAACCAAAACTTTCTCCATTACCTGCGTAGAGGCGGGTAAGACAGGAAGCCGGAGAAAATGTTGAAATTTGATCAGTAATGTACAAGAACTTGAAAGCAAAAATCGATTACACTGAACTTTATTGGCGTGGCGACCAAGGATCGTTCGTTCGTTCGTTCGTATGAGCAAGTGGCCAACTCTGGTGTCGGAGTTTTTTTTAGTTTTGCAATTAAGGATAGTGGTATTACTTAATTAACAACTTACCAAAATTAAACCTTTTTTTTTACTAGAGCTGTTTAGTCTGACTTTTTTCATTGCATAAGCTTTCATCATCAGTTCTAATATTTTAAGAATTTTGCACGACTGTGGTACTAAGCAATGTTACGAAGAAACACACACTGATTTAGAAATATAATAAACAAAATATTTTTATTATTATTATTACTAGCCCGAATCATCCCACTGCAGGGCAAAGGCCTCCCTTCCTTCTCTCCATTCATCTCTATTATGAGCTATTATTGTACTCCATTGTGGACAGTAAGAGTCAAGCTCGTCTCTCCACCGCCGCCGCGGTCTGCCGCGTAGTCGTTACTAAAAAAAAATATTTACTAAACAATAATTAAATTTAGTATTTAAACGTATCAGCCCGGCATATAACAAACCATAGCACAACCCTAATCATTTTAATACTCGCAATTGAATCGACTAGGTTTCATTACCGTGAATCGGACATTTAATTTATCGAAGTTTATCGAAGAAATCCGTACAAAACTAAACGAGTAGCAAGCTATTTATCTATTCAAACGAACGGATTATGTAAAGCTACACCGAAAAAGTTTACCGATTGACGGGTGACATCGATTTATAAATGGAATGTGAATAGATCGTCATTCGATACTAAAATTGGTCGATTGTGTGACATTTTTGACGCTGCATTTTGGCGGGAATGCATAGAATGTTAATTATCTGTGGAGGTTTGATGAATAAAAATGTTCCTGATTTGAATAAACAAACGGTAGACCTAGCTTTTACTGCTGTTCGGAGGCTGCGTAGTAATTCCAGGTGAACTTTGTATGAACCTGAAAATTAATAATTTATTTACAAAGAAACAGCACAATTTGGCGCGATACAATTTCGCTCGCAATTTTTGTATAATAAATCTTTTATGCAATGCAAAACCAATAATGCCCCTACATTTCAGTAGCCTTAATGTTTATATAAATAAGGCTGTTTTTGCAGTGATTGTGATGTATTTCAAGTTGCAAGTTATAATCGGTTGACGCCATACAAGTTTACGCCTCCGGGTGACGCGTGACTTTTGACTTCTTTTGTCTTCAGTTTGTGGTGCGTGTTATAGCGGTTTATATAAATCAGGTAGGCAGAGGCGTGTCCAGAGATCCAGAAAATATTTAAATATAACCATGCTCCTTTACCTACTTCAAGCTTAAATGTTAACATACACGTGCTGATGATGATTTTTGTAGTTTATCTCAACCCTATGTATTCGCAATCAATGTCAGTAGGTAGGTAGACGTCAGGTAAATATTTACTTTCCATCTTTCACGTCATGTTTACAAAACTAGAAACTGAGACCACTGAACTCATTACCCTCATTTGATTTGAAGTCGGGTAAGCCGAGATTAAAATAGTTCCTGATTGTAATAAAAGTACCTAAGTAAGTTCGTATGAGCAACTCCAGAGTTTTTAGGCCGCCTAAAAGCCTCCGTCATGGCTTAACGACTTTAAAAGCCGGAACCGACAATTTAACGTGCCCTCCGATGCATGGAAGCGCTCAAAATTCAAAATTCAAAATGTATTTATTCAGTAGGTACCTACTATTTTTTAAACTTTCGCGATCAGAACACAATGTCATGATAAAACATTACATTTACGGGTATTTATCGCTATTTACCTTTATTTAATTTTAATTTTATCTCGACGTTTCGACTGGATTGCACCAGCCGTGGTCGCGGGCAGACTGAAGTGTTGGAGGTACTCCGCAGCATAATTTTTCAAACTGAAAATATTTTTAAAACTCTTCTTCTTCTTCTTCTTAGCCACATTCAACCCTATGGGTGTAGGCCTCCTTCATATAATGCCATTCTCTTCGGTTTTGTGCAGTTTCCATCCATTTCACTCCAGCTGTTCTTTTGATGTCATCGTACCAACGCATTTGCGGCCTGCCTCTTGGACGTGTTTCATCCCATGGTCTCCACTCGGCCAGCGTTTTGCACCACGAGCCTTGTTTCCTGGCGACATGACCAGCCCATTGCCACTTAAGTTTCGCAATTCGTTTGATGACATCTGTGGCATCATTTTTAAAACTACAGGGTGTTTTAAATTAAATTATTGAAAAATCCAGTTCCTGCAACATTGCATTTCATTTGATATTAGGTGCACCCTACAGTACAGTCGGATCATTAAATATCTGACGTCAACTAAGGACAAGAACATTAAATAAGTGGAAGATCCACGCAGAAGCTGGAATGCAGTTGTTTGGGACTTGACTGTGACGTGCTGTGGTATGTAGCTGTGAGTTTATATAAAAAACTTCACTTTTTTTTATTCTGTCCAAGCCGTAAAAGTTATTAGATATCTAGGTTCGCAAGTTTAAGTTAGTTGGTTATGTATAGTACCTATATATTAAGAAGTGTATAGTGTAAAAGAAAAGAATGTTGAACCAGTTAAAATATTGATAGAAAATCATTTTGATATTAAGTTATGTTGATAATTTGTTTTGTTGATTGATTAATTTAATTTAATTTAATTTAATAAATTTAGTTTTTATTTTTTATTACTACGTAGATATTATAGATTATATATTATAGATTATTATTAATGATTATTATATAGTGCTGTGCATGCCTGTAATGGGTACACATAATCATAGTATTTTTATATGAATGTTTTTTTTTATAAAGTGTAATTATGTGTACTGTTGGCGTTGCCTTTAATAAATAAATAAATAAATAGATAATTGAGTTAGTAGCAAAAACGTATCGTTTTCCAAACGAATATAAATGTGGAATATAAAAGTGTGAAATTTGATAGGGACTACTGATTGCTTCTTATGAAGATGTATTCACTACTTTCAATTTAATTGGAATAAAGATATCGATATTATATTATATTTTATAATTTATATTAAGTATTACTTATATATAACTAGCTTAGTCGCCCGCGGCTTCGCTTGCGTGGTACTTAACTTGATAAATATAGCCTATGTTCATTCGGAAAGTCCATGCTACACATCGGTTAAGGAATTTTTGAAATCGGATGAGTAGTTTCGGAGATTACCCCAAACATACATACAAACAAACAAACAAATCAATTTTACCTCTATATAATACTAGCTTACTTGCCCGTGGCTTCGCTTACGTGTTACCTACCTTGATAAAATATAGTTTATGTTCATTCGGAAAGTCTAAGCTACAAATTGGTGAAAGAATTTTTAAATCGGATGAGTAGTTTCGGAGATTACCCCAAACATACATACAAACAAACAAAAAAACCAACTTAACCTCTTTATAATATATACTTAAGTATAGAGTAAAGATGGATGACGGCCGATGGATATAAGAAGTATTATAGTGCTGGCTAAGGAATGCGCATCGACTCTGGCCATCTGCGGGCCTAGCATCTGCAACACGAGAAATCATCACGTCGTCGACAAAATATTATCTCCTTCTCTAACATAGTACGTTAGAGCAGTTTGACATTATCGAGATACTTATTGAATTTGTCGTCTCGACGCGTTGCACATGTTAGGCCTACTGGACATCGTGGTCGATGCAGAACAACAGCCCGTTAGTTAGACAACATCGTCAGTGATTGGAAGAGAACGGATGAGACTGGCAAGAGACCGGGAGGAGTGGCGTTTTAGAGAGGGGCCGAGCAGTGGGTAATCACTGGTTGATGATGATGATGAAAATAAAGAATTACAAGATTATTTTTAAGATAACGTAATGGACAATAAAATTTATGAGTTAGTGCGAAAGCAAATTACTTATGTTTTGACGAAGCAACAACTTATTTGAATACTTAAATCTTACCTACAGTCCAACCTTTTACACGAGTATCACTAAAAAAAACACAACGTTTCGTGACCAATTTATGCGTTTAGAATGTAGTTAATTAATTCTCTTGTGTAATAATACATTTTTTTTCAAGATAATGATATTTTTTTATTGATTGCTCGCTACTTACCATGTCGCTGCGCGGCACTTTCCTTAAGTCTCCCAGTTTCTTGCATACTAAATAGTCATTAGGTACTATTACATAAATCTCGATAAACATTCTTATTTATTATAGGTACCTATGTTAAATATTAGAAACGTACAGTCAGCGACAAACTAACCAAACCAATAAAATGTTTTGGACAATTACACACATTAACCACGTGTATTACCTATTTGAGGAAAACATAATGCACTTAATGCAGATAGGTAGTGTGTTTTTGAATACCTAACTACTAATTAGTAAGTACCTAGTCTAATTCCATGGCTGAGAAACTTCAAAAATTATTTTGTAAATGAATTATGCAGCCGACTGTACTACTAAACTTGAATGAGTGGATCTTTTAATAAGAATCTAGTAGGTAAGTTTCGATGATTTGTTTAATTAAATACCCACAATTTAGACCTCGTTCGTGCTCCATCTTCGGCCACATCGTAACTAACTACCTACAGGTACTAGTAGGTACCTACCTACCTCAGTAAGACTACGTGGTCTCTCTCAGTAAAAAAAAAACTTTGCAAATTCAGTAGGTGCATGTAGGTAGGTATCTTACGCTCCGCTGTATCTATGGGTATGTGTGATGATTATGATGCTTTGATTGAACGTAACAGAAAACTCCAACCGCAGAAATTAATTCCTTCAGACAATGAATGACAGATGTTAAAAATAGTCCCAAGATTCATTTAGTTAGTTGGTACCTAATATCGATAAACTATTTTTTAAGTATGTTGGAAAAAAGAGATTTTTTTTATTAGGTAAGTATTTATTTCTAAAAAGGTAAAGTAGGATACCTATTACTGAAATTGAATTTTATTTTCGTAATGAAATGTTATGAAACCTAGTTTTATCATGATAAAAATAATTATCAAGAAACTCGAAAATTCACGATTTTCACAGATAGTATTGTGTACCTAGACTAAAATGAGTACCTACCTATAGATTGATTCGTCTGTCTGTAACATATAAACTGGCTACCTTCAGTTTACCGCGATCATGCTGCATGCATCTATGCCGAAATATGGAAAATCTCCACGAAAATCTTCACGAATTGGGTAGGTTACCTGTCCGTTTTAACAGTGCTCATAACCGAAGATTTACCAAAGCTTTTTTTAAAGTACAACCTAAACCTATATAACCTTAATTATGTATTGTAAGCACCTACCCACTTATAATTTAAATTTAACTTTCCCTAAATTAAAACCCCCCGACAGATCGTGCCCATTTAGTCAAAACATCAGAGAAACAATCAACATGCTAAATGCAAATTCATTTATTCAGATACGTGGCCAAAACCGAAAAGAAAGCAAAAAGTTTACCGCGCCGATCACCCGTCAAAATGCCATGCGGGCGTCCGAAATAACGCGAAAGTACCGCAAAAACGTTCAAAAAGTATCAAAGAAAACCGCGAAGTAGCGTCAATCTTGCAGATTTTCAGTAAAAATAAAAAAATAAAATACCGAGGTGGTTATTGCTGTCCCGTGGCGGGCTCAGTGCGAGAAACGGACGCGAGCGGCGCGCGCGTTCGCTATCACCTATCACCAACACGTTCCTTATTCAAAAAACATTTTTTTTCCATTTTCAAAAACATTTTTTCTTTTCTTTCTAACCAGTCGTTCAGTGAGTGAGTGTAGTGAAGTGTTGTGCCTGTGTAGTGACTTGTTTTCTTCGAACAGAATACATTATTGCTGAAAGTACGTGACATGGGCAATTTTGAGGTAAGTGAATAAGGTAGAATGTAAAATACTTATAGTTGAATAAATATGTTTCAAACAACCTTAAGTAGGTAGTTTTCTAAACAAGATAACGACAAAAAATAAATACCTAACCTACTAGAACAGAATTTTATTTAACATTTTAATTATCAAAAAGAAAGCTTTAGATGTTTATTGTATGATTATCTAATAAGTTTCTGATATCTAAATAAAATAAATTTACCTATACGAATCCAAAGTGCGTGGCTCACGGGAACAGAGGTTAAATTTCAATTGACAAGTTCAGCTCTATAACGACGACAACTAATTACTTAAGTACCTACTTATCCTATTTCCTATGAATTTTCCTACTTTTTTACTTTTTACTGATTTTTTTTTTAAATGCGCAGGATGATGTACGTGGTTAAAACACGCTAAGCCTGCAGTTTTGAACTAGCTTCTTCCAACGTCTTTCCTCGTAATTTTAGACCGAACTAGCTCGCTCTACAAACTTATAGGTAAAGTGTACTTGTAGGTTGTAGGTGAAGTATTATTCAAGTTCCATCCGAACTTCATAATCTACGCATAGACTTTCTGAATTAAAAATATGTAGGTACTCATTGAGATAGTACAGTCAGCATCAAAGTTTATGATGATATAATGCAAATCGGGTTTCATTCATGGAAGCTATTTCATTGGAATTTATACCTTGTGTCCGGGTGTTTTTCTATCTATAATAATTATGTTTTTTTGTAAATGTGTCTGTATTATTATTAGTCATTTGGTTACCATAGCAAGCATAGAGTTGCTTAGCTTGAGACTAAATGACGCTCTGTGGAATGTCCAAGAAGATTTATTATTATTATTATTTATTTATTTATTTATTTATTTATTTATTTATTTATTTATACTTTATTGCACAAAATAAACATTTATAAAAAGAGCTTAAAACTAGACAGGTAATGGCAAAGGCGAGCTTAACCCTAAAAAGAGTTCTCTTCCAGCAAACCCCAATAGGGAGAGAGAGACGCAGTTTAAAGTGTGGGTGTGCGTGCATAAATAGGAAAAATTTATAAATATTATTATTTTTTGCCTCATTTATTTTCATTTATTTTATTTATTTATTATTTTTATTTCGCTCTTGAAAATGTTCATAATTTTTTTTGCTGACTTTAAATGACACTTCTCTTAATTGTGATGAGGCGTAGCAAAGAGTAAGAAAACAAATTACTTACTTATCTACAAATGGAATAAATTATATTAAATCAGTGAAACACCATTAGCGAGATAGTAAATATAAGTACATCTGTGTAACTTTCTTACTTAACTTTCTTACTCCACGACAGTAGGTACTGTCGGCCAAAAATGTGGTCTACCACCCTGAGTTTTATTTGGACGTCATGAAACAACAAGGTCGTTTTCCACTTGCAATAGCATTATGAAGTGACAATGCTCTCTTTACTAACGTCTTGATGGCAAGACGTTAGTAAAGAGAGCAATAGAACAACAGAAAGACTTAGAAGTACCTATAGCTATGTACCTACATCTACATAATTATATGTAAAAATTTTGCACAGAATCAAAATTGATTTTCGTTATTTTCATTCATGAAAGAGAGGCACGTCCAACTACCCTTTAAAAATGCCAAGATCATAAGAATGTTTTGAGATATACGTCAAGTAGAAATGAGGGTAGTCAGAAATCATCCAAATTAATATCATGAGTGTATTCAGTGTAACTTTAAACGACAGTTGGCATTTGTAACGATTGTAGTAATGTTGTGTTTGGCAAACTGCTTAATGCATTAGGTAGGTACCTACTTGTCTTACAATATTCGACCAAAACGAAGTGGTAACCGAACCTACTTGACTTTATATAATTTGTATACATACATAAATACCTACATAAAATCACGCCTCTTTCCCATAGGGGTAGGCAGAGACCACAGAATATATACATAAGTATATAATTTGTATACAATACTTATTAATTTATCTTCTGCCAATAGCCGTTTGCTACTGCAAATTCAAATTCAAAAATTATTTATTGTGAAGACCTCAAGGATCACATATCAAGTCAACGTCTTACAAGTTAGGTTATTCGGAAACCATAAGCCTCTCCGAAGAGTGCCTTGACGACCAAAATATTTTCGATTCCGGCGGGATTCGACCCTGTGATTATAAAGCAATCATCCTCAAGCCGGACTGCCTTACCAATTCGTCCTTGGAACCCTAATACTTACGCCAGAATTATGAATCAGTGCGCAATGGATCTCTTTTGTCGTCTACCTATCGCGCAGCATTAGCAAAACTTATTTTATTTTATTTTTACAGTTTTAGGAAAACTTTAGAAAAAAAAAAATTAAATGTACAATCTTGTGCTAGTAAATTAAGTACAATCAAAATATTCTAAGCACCCAAGAGGGTACCTACTTGATGCATAATCATAATAAGGTAGGCACCTGTATTACCTACGCCGAGCAAACAACTTGATAAGCTTGGCAAAGAAACAAAGCTATTTAATGAGAAGCTAAATATTTACTTTTTCACCAACCAACACTTTACAAGTATTATTTAAGTAGATAGACCAGACCTATAGGTAAGTACCTATAGGTTTTGTTGAGAAAATACAGGAAAGTAACGTTGGGTTTGTAGTAAAAAAAAGGTTAGTGCATTGTTTTAGAGGATGCAAAAATGACCGCTTTTTATAATTATTTATTTTGTAAGTCTATATATTTTGATAGTTTATTAAGTAGGTAGCGCCGCCACCTATAACATATTTTTATTACGTTGAAAAAAGGAAGAAAACTTCCCTTTTATCTCCTTAAAAATCACGTTAAAGTCTTGTGTACAAAAAAACGACGATACCTCATCTCCCAACGATCTCATTTTTCTTACTATTAAACTCCACCTCCTTAGAAATGTTCCATCGAAAATGCTTAGAGCTCTGTAGAGTCATTTTGTAAAAAATCAAACTCGAATTCACTCAAGTGTCACCCACTTGTCATTTATCGACAAGTGAATTCGAGTTTTCAGTGTTTAGATGACTTGGGACTACCATTAATTTAATTTTCATATCACTAGCATACTCGTCACAGACAATATCGAGTTCTACAGCCACTGAATACCAGCGCTCCAACAGTGTTGATGCTGCTGGAGCAAATGCTGACGGGTAGCCTTATTTTCTTGTCACTCGATTGTCAATAAGTATTTTTCATTTCTGTCTACCATGATATATGTTGATGGAAAATAAAAACTTTTTCTATTCTATTCTACAGAATTCGAAAATTGAATTACATTGCGGATTCAGCTCTTCGACACAGACAATTGAAATGAGTTTACAGAATAGCTCTAGGTACTGTTGGAATAATAAAACTTTCCGTGCCAAAATATAGTCGCGAGTCGTGATATTTTTTTTTAAAACCTGCTATTGAGATGTATTATAGAGCCACAATCAGACAAATAAAATGTAAACGCCAAAACTCTGCGCACACTACGTAGTGCGCAAAGTTTTTCTTTTTTGCGTACAAGCGACATTGAGCATTAAAACAAACGACATAACGTCTACATTCAAATGTCAAATGTCATTGTAGAACATTGAATTTGCACGCACATTTTTTGTATTGTCAGCTATTAGATTGTGACTCTTTAATACATCTCAATGAACCTAGCACATAATAAGCTTCAAGAACTCCCGACGTATTTACATCAAGTGAACGGTTTCTAGCGTTTTAACGAGAATTTATTGTGACGTGAGTCCGTTCTTTCGAGTTAGGAACGAGGTGCGAAACGCTAAATGGAAATAAAAGAAAACGCTCGGCGCCGTTCGAACAAACCATGGACCTAGTATAGTACTGGACGAACAGCGAGCGTGCCGCCGAGAGGGACAAAAATTGCAGTGCATCCACAGTTTCGTAGTACAAAATTCGGAGCATCAAGTTTCCGGCCATACAAAAAAGCGGCACGCGATGAGGGAAAAAAGAGATAACGCTTTGTCTCTTTTACTCACATGAGTGTTTATATTCTTCTCTGTTTTTGTGTGAATGAGAAAGGAATAAACAGAAAATGAAATACTCAGAAATAAAAAATTGTAGGAATTATCGATAATGAAAAACTAGAGCGATCAGAAATATCAAATTAAAAGATATAATAATAAAAACAGAATTTTTCACTTGGCTCCATGGAGCCTTGAATGAACTTATAGACCAGATGGAACACTATAGGTAATATTTATAATTTTATATGAATCTCTACCACGAACTTTCAACTAGTGCTACTCAGCGACGTTACCACGATTTCACTTTACTTGACATAGCGTTTTGGAACTTTACTAGTGAATAGATAAACTTACTATGATAAATATGTTAGTATTGGCAATTCGGAGTATCGCAAAAGCTAAACTTAACTAACTAAAAATGTTGCCGTCCCTTTCATAGCGATGGGAATAAAAAGGATGGCATTAATTTTAGTTAGTTTAGTTTAGCTTTTGCGACACTCCGTATTTCCAACAGGATAAAGATCATGGTAGTGCTTTGTATTCATTTGAAGCTTTGATCTTTACGAGCCTGTTGTCTACAGCAGAAAGAAACAACTGAATACAATGGGCTAGTTTAAAAATTTAAAGCTATCACATTCTCTTTGATCTTCAGGGTGTAGGTAGAAGCAAGTCCAGACGTTGGCCAATATTTTTTGCTTATTTAGTAATTTTTTCCTGGGTATACCGTAGCCATGCTCTGACAAACTACCTCAGCCACTGCACAATCGACCGTTACAGGTGACATTTTATAGAACACTAAAACAAAACCTCTACAAAAGTTAAAAAAATAAAAGACCTATAAATAAATAATGATTACGACTATACTCCCAGGGTGCATAGACTAGACAGTTACAGATCTTTAAGCATTTATATTTTGTAAGTATTTTACATTTTACGAGGCATCTTATTAGCGTATTAGATTCTTAAACTAACTAATTTCTTAACGATGTTTCCTTTACCGTTAGGAGCATCTAAGAAAATTACTATTTCTCTTGTATTTCTCTCTTTAAAGCCACTTCACACTATCATCTCATTTCGATTCTGGCGTTTCAAGACGCATATATATTTCCTTTGAAACAATGTGAGGTATAATTTATAATGCAGTCTGACTCATATACTTACGCTATTTTTGTTCTCGACATAAGGAAGCAATTCTAAAAACTATTGTCTAATCCTTAGGGATTAGTACTGTGGGGGTCTGTCTACTAACTTACATACACTTGTAATAATCCTTGGTATTCGGTAATAAGATTGCTTTTCCGTTAAATGAGGATTTTGTGGTAGAGGGTATTGACATTTTGGTAAAAATAATGAGTTTTGCTTGGTGACGATGAGTATTTTCGGATCTCTTGTCTAGACATATAAATCAGTAAGTAACTGAAAGTTTTATTATTAGGTCAAAGGTAGGTAATTAAAATTTAAGCCGATTTCATATTTTTTTTTAATTTACCTCTTGTTAGTAAAAGATACATTTATAGGTAAACTCATGCTCTTAACTAAGCTCTCCGTATTTGTCAAGAACACATAATCATTCGATATTCCTCTATCCAATCCATCGATATGGGGCAAATCCGCCTTATCTCGATAGAGAAACCTGAATTACTTGTATAATAAACCCTGGGATTGTGGATAGCCGCTGCGAATGTACTTGTTCTACCGTGTAGGGATGAAGTTATGATAAAATTACAATAAATCGATTAACTTCTCTAAAGCTGTGTTGACCGAGGACAAAATACCTCGGTTTACAATCCAAAGCTCGATGATTCGAATCCCGGCCGTCCAAGAAATAGTGTTTTGAAATTCTGATATTTAAAGTAAGAACCCGGTTAAAAGTGAACTAAACAGACAAGCTTGTTTAAAGAATCTTAAGAAAGAGGCAGGATCGTAGCAAGTTGTACCTATCATGTATATCTTTCTTTTTCTTCTTCCCTTCGAAAGAGAAACTGTGAGAAAGTTAACAAATATCGAAGTTTCATCGAACTTAGTTCAAAGTTAAGGTTCCACGAGGCTTTGTTGACTGCCAATATATTACTGAAACGAGCTAATAATCCGATTTCATGTTTGAGACACAAATCTGTAATCTATGAGCTGCTTTCTATAGCAGAGACGTAGCCAGGCATAAAGCTCACTGCACACTAACAGAACATTTTTACTTTCTAAGGCGCTCTACTCTGTAATTATAGATAACATCATACACCTATTAACCTTCCCTCAGAAAGTACAATAAGTAGACGATCTTATTGCTAAAGAAAGTCTCTGTCTGAAATCTGCTGACAAAGACAAAAAGTCAATCAGAAATTATCCTTCTTCTTATTTCAGTGCCTCTTCATTAGGTACTGATGGTTAGCTGTTATCTTGCTAAATTTTTCTTTGGAATAAAATAATTAAGTTAATAATTTTTAGAATTACCCGGTTTTTTATAAGTATTTCTGGTGGTAAAATTTAGTGGTCAACGATTAAAATCTATATGGAAAACATAAATAAAACGGAAACAAACTCGAATCATTTGTGTGTAAGGTTTCCGCTTTCTACAAATTTTACGACAAAGTGTTTTGTTGCCTTCCACCCAGGGGCAAACTTGATATTTAGGGGCACAGACTGAAATTAACTGTTATTAAATAGGGGTAAATCGTTGATAGCAAGTGAAACTTGTAAAAATTTGACCAATTCCAAAATTTAAAAGAAAGGATTTGTCCTTAGAAAAATTGAAATCAAATAGGATTGCATTATCTCTAATCTCAGGCAGCCAAGATCTTCATGTAAAACATTTAATGGGTTTTGTTAAAGGTATCTTCTACATTTTGCTCTAGTTTAGGATTCAGTTTCGTTTCAAGTTACTCTGCGACATGATAGAGGAGGGTAAGTACGTAGTCTCAAGGGTAAACTAATTAAAAGGGGTAATTCATCAAATTTAAGGGTTTTAAATTTAATGTTACCTGAAATAGCTTCGGTCGCTTCTCTTGGTCAGGTACTCGTACATATTTAGGAACTCTATGATCAATGACAGCTCTCTTGATTAAGTTGTTTAAATGCCCCTTTATTCTATTACCCTTAAGTGGCTACAATTACACATGTACATAAAATAGTTTCACCGCCGTTCACTAACTTTATTACAATAGGACATTAAGTTTCCGCAAGCTCTTAGTATTAAAGTAAGCATTTTATGGACGCATTTTACTGGATTCTGCTTGTAGTTGTGGCATTGACCCTATTGTATTAGCGTCTTAATTTTGAGCCTACGATTGTACAGTGGGCCTTTGTTATTCTTCGTTGGAGGGAAAGTTTGAAATAAGAACTAATGTGTAACTAAACTTTATGTAAGTGCCAGTTTCTTTTTAACTGACTTCAGGTGGATGCAAATTCATTGAGCACCTTTTTATCAATAAAACCTCACATTCCCAACTGCGCGCTAGAGATGTCTGTCACGTATCGATAAATATCCCAATAAATTACGATCGCATCTTCCGCCACCGTTTACATTAAACTCGATAAAATTCCTCCACGCTAGTGCTGTCCCATGCGTCGATTAATCACCGCCTGTCGATAGATTAATGTAATTGACACTTCGTTCGCAAGTCGATAAACCAACAATATAGTGGATGGACGCGTTTTTAACAAGACGCTTCATGTTATATTCAACGATCGATGGAAGGATGTTCGTAATCACGAGTTGAGCATAACCTGCATATATTTTGTAGGGTTGTCGATGTCAATTTTATCTGATTTATTTTGGTAATAATTCACAACCAGAGGTGAGAAGTATTTAGTAATAACTATTTTTTATTATTATTAATCAGATTGTTAGAATTTTTTCAATTTACTTTGGAATCATCATTATATAATTTTCTGGAAAGGGCATTATATCCTAAGTGAAGTCATTTTCTGAATCCTAATTAAATATAATTTGTAGCATCCTTATTGACTCGTTTAATGCATCAATTAGGAATCATAAAGAGCTGGTTTTACTTTCTCTGATGTGTGAAGATAACGTTAACACTTAAAACCTGAAATTGGTCATTTTTATTGGCGTCAAAACGGTTACATTACATGAAGTATCTTATCACTACTCATAACCCAACACCGTTACCGCTACCTCTAGTATTCTTCACTTCTCATCTCATATAACTTTTACGACAGACATTTTTTATTAAATCGCTTAAAGATACTAGATTTACGCTCACTTTTATTATTTTATTATTGGTGAGGCGATAAGTTAATTGGCTTTTACATAACCGGATAAAAGCAGAACGGTGATTTAGAAAATTAAATGTCAATCATACTTTATTTTATCTGTTTTTCGATAAATCGATAATTTTTACGGTGCTTTCACATCACTATATTAACATAACCATTACATACCTACTGGATGTAGGCTACCTATGTGTTTTTTCTTGCAACAAATTTAAATATCTTATCGGACGATTGCTATTGATCAATGCAGGATCTTATGGCTATATTGATTCTCTCACTTCAACGATTCTTGCTAAATTATTTGTATTTAATTACTCTGGTCAGAAACTGCTGCCAAGTTCTGGATAATTTTGTGTAGCATAATATAGTAATAACTTGATCGTTGTGTGCCTGTCTTACAACCTGTATAAATAATGTATATAAAAATGAAAAATTTTCAGATTTTAAAATCTATCCTTATGTTATAAATATGTTAGTGTCATGTAACTACTTGCGGTCACCCATCAAGAACGTCTTAGCAAGCTTCATTACGAGCGTTCTTTCGGTAAAAATGAATGAATAAAAAGTGATTTTCGACAACCCTGATCGAAATATTAAAATCGTCGTCAAACATTATCGCGGCATAATTGCGGGCGGTAGGGTTCGGCCCGTCTGCGCGCCTTTTTGACGAACCCTGTATCGATGTGCATATTTAATAGCTCTTACTCTAGATAACGAGATAGTATTTAAATTGCCGTTTAAAATGCATAGCCTTGATTTGGTTGTTGGATAATATAAAATCGAGTCTAAACTTTTACCGAGAGATATACAAATTAAACGCAAACTAGAGCACCATGTTATCACATCAATATCACATCCTACAATATATTTTGTTTCATTTGACATTATGTAACATTTATACGATTAAATACGTATTTAAATTGAGCTGCATCGGGCTCAGCTATCAATAAGTGTGACCGAAATCAAAATATCTGCAGATCATACGAATGTCTTTAAATCTGAGAAAATCGAACTTACATGTCTTCGGCCGCAGGTGCACCGCAGGTGGCACGCTTAAAAGCTTATAGTATAGGATCCCGTCATACAACGACCTTCACCGAGCTGTTTATTTGATGAAACGTATTTTATATTTAATTTAATATGTCAATAAATATATTGCATATGGGTTGGCTAACAAATTTCAGTCCAGTATATTCTTAATAAATAATTTAAAACAATTATTTTTTTTAACATTTCACCGGTATGTTTATTAGACAAATTCTATACCAATCGAAAGTCTGAAGCCCATAGAATATGCAAACGTTGGGCTGCCTATTCTTTTCCGGTCACAACTCTCGGGCAGCCAGGTATAAACAGGTAAAAAATATTAGCATTTTGCACCGGTCTGATTATTGAATCAAAATTAAATGAAAATAAAGATTATTTCATTATGAATACGATGGTATATGGTTGGCTGCGAAAAATCAGTCCCGAATTCCGGTTGTCGTATTTGTATTCCGAGACGTATTTGGGCGACTTTTGGCAATTAGTCTAATCAAAAAGATTAATCTCGAATATTGCCTGACTTTTCCACTAGCACCATTGCCCCCTGCTCTTTTTTCATGTACTGGAGAGATGTTAAAAACTTCAAAATCAACGTTAGCAATGAATTTGAAATCCAAAACTGAAATGGTTGCGCCAACACAATATCAATCAACGTTGAAATAATAGATGGTTTTTACTACTTGTACCAAATTGGATCTTCTATAGCTCAAACTTTTGATAAAATTGCCGAGTCAATACTTATAAAAATATGTCCAACAAACGCAACGGAGATACATTTAATTTTTGATCGCTACTTATCACCGTCAATCAAAGATTCCGAACGTGAAAGCAGAAAAGAAATCGATATTCCGTACAAAATTACGGGACCTCAACAAACTAGACCAAAAAATTTTTTAAAAGAAAAAATAAAGAAATATGAAAATATGGAAATATGGAAATATGCAAGAAAGACTAATAATCAAACTGTTGATTGCAATTATTGCACCGATTTAGCGTTGAAGTTAGGCCTGGCGCGCACAGCCAGGCTGCGGCAGCCAGTAAAACATATGACGTTGTATAGGAGCCCGCGCACTAGGCAGCCACGAAATCTCGGCTGCAGCAGCCAATAAAACGCGCCTGTTTGCACGGCAGCCAGCTGGCTGCGCGCAGCCAGAACGTGTGTAGGAGAATGTATGTGGCTGCAGTCAGTCTCCGCGCACTAGTTGTAGCAGCCAGACGTATTTTGCGTTCCGAACTTTGACAAGATTATACAGTATACGGATATACAGTACGGAAGGATCTAGACTAGTCGTTGATTGGCTGTTATAACTGGCTGCGCAAATATTCTGGCTGCCGCAGCCTGGCTGCCGCAGCCTGGCTGCCTAGTGCGCGCCCGGCCTTAGGAATCAAATTATGCCAAAGTCTTCCCGCCTTCCATGCGTTTACAGGTTGCGATTACACGGCAGCATTTTATAATAAAAGAAAAGTAAAACCTTTTCAGCTATTTTCGACAAATGAAAAATATCAAACAGTTTTTGCATCATGAACAGATGCTGCTGATATTTTCATTTATGAAAAAATGAAGACCGTTTAAGAATTTACGGCTTTTATATCAACTTAAAAATAAATAAATGAAACAATATAATTTCCACATAATACATAAGTAAATACTTACCTACCAAAAAAAAAAAGTGGTGCAGTTCTTGATACCATACATACTATAGTATGTATGGTATCAAGAATTTACTTATGTATTATGTGGAAATTATATTGTTTCATTTATTTATTTTTAAGTTGATATAAAGTACCTATAGGTACTTTTACTTATATTTTTATTCATTATGTATGTTACACATATACATTATGTATGATACACAGTAGGTACATACGAGTCTATCGCTATCCTTTTCATTTTCAAGAACAAAATAGCATGCGCACTCTCTTTCTTCAAATGGGCAGGCTTTAAACAGCTGCTATGCTGTGTCCTCTTCTACCGCATGGGATGGTTGGGTGGGACCTCTCAGTCGCACATATTCACTCGCAGCAATATTTCACTTTTCAAAATTCGACAACCGGAATTCGGGACTGATTTTTCGCAGCCAACCATATACCATCGTATTCATAATGAAATAATCTTTATTTTCATTTAATTTTGATTCAATAATCAGACCGGTGCAAAATGCTAATATTTTTTACCTGTTTATACCTGGCTGCCCGAGAGTTGTGACCGGAAAAGAATAGGCAGCCCAACGTTTGCATATTCTATGGGCTTCAGACTTTCGATTGGTATAGAATTTGTCTAATAAACATACCGGTGAAATGTAAAAAAAAAAATATTTTTTAAATTATTTATTAAGCTTATACTGGACTGAAATTTGTTAGCCAACCCATATGCAATATATTTATTGACATATTAAATTAAATATAAAATACGTTTCATCAAATAAGCAGCTCGGTGAAGGTCGTTGTATGACGGGATCTTAGACTATTAGTTGTCGAGATGACAACGCCAAAACCAAGCGACCCACTCAGCGAGCGGTGAGTCGAAGCGAACCTTGCGCTTAGTGGCGAAGCCTTGCCACTAAGCGCAGGCCGCGGCCTTACGGTTTAGCCCTTGTTTCGCCATCACCAAGAAAGTTAGCTGTGAGTCAAAAGTAAGAAGTACCGCTCATACGGCTTTAACCATTGTTGAGTAGGTACTATTAAAATGTTATTACTTAGTACCTATTATTTACTTTCCAAGTAACACGAAACAGGAAACAATAATCAAAACTTTATTAATAGATGGTCATACAAGCGGCTACCCTAGAACTTACCGGCTACGTAGCTGAAGTCGTAGTTTTCCGAAAATCAATAGGATACTTAATAAAAGGACTATTTCCAAAATCTCGCTTTCACTCGTGACGTACCTGATCTCGAGGTAATTGTACAGTACTGGAATTGGAGGGTGCAGCCGACAGTTTGTTTTCCTCCATCGCTTACATGTTCACAAATTACGCATGTTATTAGCTTCAACAAATAATAGGTCAGATGTTCACATTTTTGGACTTTTTGACTCGAGAAGTTTATTCACATACTTCAGGCTTTTAAGTGTTTTCGAATATTTTATTTTCAAGTAGTATCACAGAATTCATAAAAAGTTAGTACAAAGACGAGTAGTAGTAAAACTGGTGACTTGTAATATTGTCTATTTAGTATCTAACCATTGTTTTGTTTTACACATAACTCTGTAAGCCAACTCTACTGCACGTGTTTTAGGGTATTTAAATCCAAGTACCTACGGTCTAGCGAGCACTGTAATTTTATTGGGGTCACCGTCATCGAAACCGATGAGGAGGACTATAATATATAATTAATGAATGGTTGAGGGACTCTACCACGACGAACCAATGCTGCGAGTTCCCCCCTCTACGCCACGAATGTAACTATGTGTTTTTCATGAGCATTGATCAAGGAAATAGTGTAATAAAATATAGAGAAATTGACTCTACCTCATGGGATAGCCAGAAAGAGGCAGGGCCTGAAGCCCAGTGTCAAACGCTTTGTATCTATTTCATTTCTAACATCGCTAATTCCCTTGATTCAACATTTTTTGATCGGTCGTTTTTTCGTCATCAAACAATTCCTATAGATTTTTTTTGTTTGCAAATGTAGATGAAGATTGTAATGTTACTTGGCTAAGGGGGCAGAATGTCTAGATTATCACTATGTAAGTCAGTCCTTAAGTACCTCGCGTTCTCATAACCCAGGTCACCCTATCCGTGACGAAATCATTTCAATCCATTACGATCACATTACTGAATAAAACTGAAGTAATGGCATTATTGCCTCCATAATTCCTATTACGTCGTTAACCCTTTGTTTTACAAAACAAAAGATCATTAACATACTCCTGTTAAGTGCTTAAACGAACATAAAAAAGAGGAAAAAAAAAATCAAAACAGATTTGACAGAAACTAAGCGTCGAAACCGCGACACATCACTCCCTCAATTAAGAAGTATCAACGCTCGGAAATACAAACAACCAGCTTAATCTGAGCCATAAAAGAAGTGCACACCTGTGGTGGTTGTAGGTCAAGATGTATTGGCTCTTTAAGTGACGGTTGGCAAGATGCCAAGGTAAAGACATCTTTACAAAAAAAGTCATCCGATTGGATCTGCGAATAATCTATAACTGTATTGTTGTGTGGTGTCTGACGTGTGAATATTGTTCTAATCTTGAGTAGGTACGCTTGTAGTTGTGTAGTTCTGAGTCAAATATAAATACTTATTCAAAAGATTGTTTTTTCTAAACTCTAAGGATATAACGTAAATGTACAGGGTATTTATCGCTGTTATCGAATACCGCGTAGGTCCGAACAGGCCTTAACCGTGATTTAATTTTTTCCGACGTTTAGAAGGGCCCTATAATTAATACAGAAAGAAAGCTAAAATTACCTTTAAACTAAACTTAAAATATACCTAACTGTAAAGTTTTAAAAATTCATCATTCTGTATGCGTTGTAAAATCTTGATTAGCAAAATAATTAAGTACCTAACGTTATGCTGATAATGCTATTGATATAATGTATAAAACAAAGAAACAACATTGAAAGAACTCTAATAGAATAGCCCACAACCGAATGGGTGCCCAACGCGAGACGTCCGCGTGGCAGACCACCACGGAGATGGCGGGACGAGTTGGATGTGCACCTTCCAGATTGGTCAACTGCGGCCAAGGACAGAAAAATCTGGAAAGAAGGGAGGGAGGCCTTTGCCCTGCAGTGAGACAATATGGGCTAGAAATAAATAAATAAAAATAAATAATAGAATAGAATGGAAACTACAATATAATTATATAATTAGAATGTTTAAAGCACACAATTAAGAATGAGTCAATAAAATATTGCGAGCATTGATTGGCAAAGTTTCAGGGTGACTAAAGTGGTGACAGGTGGACAGGTGAACAGAAAAAGCTTTTATATAATATGTCTTAGCTAATTTGAAGTGAAACGTAGTGACAATAATTTTATTTTTAGAACTTTTTAATAATCTGATAGAGTAGCGTAAAAATCGAGATAAACATGCGTCCAACATTTATGTAGATTCGTTAAGTGCAATTGCTGGTTAAAGCTTTGGTCAACATTTTCTTTGGTGGTAAGTGAGTTATGTATTAGAATTTTGGTAAAAGAAATATATGGAAAAGAAACTCAATCTACCGTGTCAATGTAAACAAGTACCTACCTTTTTCATTTATTTGGATCACGGAAAGAAGGGAGTGGAGGAGATCTTTGTCCAGAATGAACATCAACACACTAAATAATTAATAAAAAAAATAAAATTGGGGTCAAACGTGGAATTCAGAATACCACAACAAAGACCGAATAATTTAATAAGATGAAAAATGAATTTGAATATAAAATATCTAAATAAAAGACAGAAAATAATGATTTAATTTATTGATATTCTTTAATGTTTTATAGAACATGACATGGGGGGCAAATTTTTCAAATGTTTGCATTCTGTTATCATGATTGAGAAATCAAGCATACCGACTTGATTTTTCAAATACAAACTATAATTTCGTAAGATATTTCTTAGATGAACGTGCCGACAATTTACAAGGAATATTTTTCGATTGGTAGTCCCGAAGATTTGAATATCTAAGATTTTATTAACAAAATAAATTAAGAACTGAATGTAGATGATGATACCTATTGATGTTTTTATTGGTTTGATTCTTTCGTAATAAAATACTTTTCATAGATGTTGTTTAGTAGTTTGACATTTAAAAATGATAGAATAATACTTAATGGCTGTACCTAATGTTTACCACAGAACATTTTTTTTAACCTCTCATGTCCCATTGCTGGGCAAAGGTCTCCCCTTTCTCCCAACAATTTAATATTAATAAAAACGCCAGAATCAAATATTTAAAACTGAAGCTTCTTAAACCAATGTATCATCGAAGATAGATAATATTTACAATCGTCTTATTCACAAAGAGTAATTAATATTTTTTATGTCAACATAAGTTACATCTAACCAAAACAAGTTGATTTGTTTTTTTAATTTTAATCGCAAAACCAAAACTACAAACACTCGTTTTAGAAACACTTCTCATATTCAGCTGAGATTAAATAACAATCAATTTAAGCATGTAAAATAGCTTAATTTGTACCACATCAACATAAAAGTAATTTTATATCTGCAAGTCAGACTTTAAAATACTGCCTTACTTGACCGCCGCAAAGCATATAGCGGTATATGCAAATTAACAACTACATACACTTACTGGTCTTCCATGTAGGTATTGCCAGCTTCAGCTTAAAATAGCAGCAAGCTCAGGAATATTAATTCGAACACTGATCAACGGCTCCCAACAAATGAAACATGTTTATTTATACGTCATAAATTCAAGCCACCACAAGTCAAATTTGACACGATTGGTCGATTTAAGATAAAGATCTCAGGTGGCAACTCTATAACACTAAATTGGAATATTTATCAGCATTTAAATTGATAATTATCGTAAATGGAGACGTGGGCAAGATTTCCGAATGGCCGGCAGCGAATCGCGGGTTTTCTAGCATTTTTCGTGTTTTCTTTACGACATTACCGAATTTATTTGGCAGGTGTCAATCGGAATGAAATAGAATCCATGACAAACTGGTTTCTAGGCTGAATTTAGATTTATGATTACGGCTGATTCGCAATACCACAACTGATGAGAGTTCTGTTTTTCGCGTCGCAATGACATTATTCACAGTCTGTCCATCGCGGTAATGTGATGGTTTTTAATAAATAATGAGAATGAATAGATGATCGACAAGTAGGTCACACATTTAGAAATAGACAATTGACGTCTTTGTTTTTTTCTCAATCTTACTCGCATAACACGAAAATTCATTTACCTATGCATATCGACTTGCAGAGTTGTCAAAGACATTAGGTACACATTATTTGGGATTTGGGATAATCTTATTTTTCAATGCTATAAGCAATCCTGGTACCAAATTTTATTCAAATCCTCCCAGCCGTTTGAGCGTGAAAGAGTAATAAACACTTACACACACACTAACTTTCACCTTTAAATTAGTGTGATTACTTATTAAAAAATGAAATATATTCTGCACCTTAGGTTTTTGTTTTGTTCTTTTAATTGGATTACTCACGTCGAAATTATCCTCACACCGATTTTATCAAGTGATGCCTACCTTATGATCCAATCACAGTCGAATAAGCTCAACGATAGATTAGATTAGATAATGAAGTCGGAAATAGTCAAGTAATATCGGTATTTTCGTTTCCGATGGCTCCCACACAAGATGCGACAAAATAACTGGCAATCAAATAAATCTAATAGTTTATACTCTCCGTAATTAGGGGAAAGTTCGGTTAAATATATCGAATTTACGGATTATACACGAATCCGGTTCATGTTATTTGAATGGCATTCTTATGGGACAGTCACAGTATTTCTACTGTTGTGACCTCAACATAATCACAAGTTACACAAGTTAAAAATACACATTGGGGGCAATTCGGAGTGTCGCAAAAGCTAAACTAACCTAACTAAAACTATTGCCATCCTTTTTATTCCCATCGCTATGAAAGGGACGGCAACAATTTTAGTTAGCTTAGTTTAGCTTTTGCGACACTCAGAATTGCCACTATTGCCAGAATAAGATTCTTTAAAATTCCTTATTTTTTAAATTCTATTGCATAAACCTTTTCTACCAAATGCTACTAACAAAGATTTCTCGATGCAGCTTTTATAAATCAATAAACATTAAAGTGTCTTATTTATTGTATTTCGTATACTTACGTTAATGAAATTATGTAATGTACATAAATATAGAGTCGTGTTGGCCGTGTGGTACTTACCTCAACTTTCGTTCAGAAGGTCGTGGGTTCGAATCCAGGAGCCTTACTCCAGATCAACGAAAACGAAGTTTCGTGACAATTTTCGGGTTCAAATTATGTTGGTGAACTATTAGGAATTCAGTAGCCACCAACATAAGCTGACCTGAAAATTGTCACGAAACTTCGTTTTCGTTGATCTGGAGTAAGGCCCCAGGCCGTGCGCATCCATTTATCGAAATGTTTTGGAAAATGTATATACACTTTAATACGAGCTCTAAATGGTGAAGAAAAACGTCGTGATAAAACCCGCGGCTAGTCAGCCCCACACGTATTGATTTCAGCCCAAAAAAGGCCAAAGGCTCTTCTCTACCACATGTGAGTTTATTTTGAGAATTCTTTTTCAACACCTCAAATGACAATACCTCGGTAATATAGCAGTTGTAAAACAATATGCCGGACGGAAAGAATGCATTGTTTCAATTGATTGTAGCGGATTTGTTTCAAAACAATGACAGTTATAGGTAAGCTGTGCTTTATGTAAGGATGCAGTCAATGGTATGGCTAAACGTAGTGTTTTTATTCTCTTTGGGTATGGCGACTACAAGGCTGATAGTATATTGATCTGGATTATTAATCTATCACGCATGTGTCACTTTTTTCCAAAAATGTAACTTAGGTAGGGTAAACCCAGGATAGATGCCCCACTTTTTGAAAGAGCCTCGTCATTTTTAAACTTTTAATTTTCCATAAATAATTCCTATGAATATAGCTAGTTCAATATTTTATCTTGCATTACGCGTTGTTTTTGTAGTCCTAATAATTACTGATTGTGCAGAAATTTAGTTTTCGCAAAACCTTTTTTTTGGGGATAGTTGCCTACCTATATGGATAGATGCCCCGCTATGAAAATGCTAAGGAGGATAGATGCCCTATATAATCAACACATGTAAAATATAATTTTTATTTGAGCATTCCTATAGAATAATGTTTCTGTCAGTTGAATTTGACTTTGTATAAGGTATCAGCTGTTCTGAAGTCCATAAAATTACTCCTGCCTTTCTTTTGTACTTTCGTGGCACGGTTCACCTACAAACATTAGGTATTGTATACAAATATGTACATATAAGATTATTACTTAAAAATGTATGTACCTACTAACACAACAAAATGTTTCCGACGTATAATACAACATAATTATGTTTTTCAACAAATACTGCACATGTTTAGAGTATTAGGGGATAGATTTTCTCAAGGGCACCTATCCCCCGAAAAATTTGGGGCAACTATCCTTTTTGATACGGATAGGTGCCTTTCTAAATTTAGAACTTAACTAAATACAATAGAGTGGGTATTGACATCTAGGTATGTACAAAATTTATGACCACATTAAAAGTTATGCAACACTGAATACTCATGTTTTAAACTTTGACGCGTTATCCTGCGTTCGCCGCGCAGATAATCGCACACACAAGAAAACCTAGTATACTCAGCTCAACTGCCTTTTGGGCCTGAGGAGTGTGGCACGTACGCTCCTTATTTAACCTATTAATTAGTATGTGCGATTTCGGGAAGTTGTGTTTTTTGAACACGAGGCATCTATCCCATTGAGGCATCTATCCTGGGTTTACCCTATATAGGGCTGTTTATTTTCTATAAAAGCTAGCCCTGACGTAAACAACATTAACATTAATGAAATCTGCCTAATTAAAATGTATCTACTGAATACAAACTTATAGAGATATTGTTTGAAATGTATCATTTTACAAAACACACCAGAGCCAATTGGAACTATCTGAAAATCGCAAATCTCTGAATAACTATTTGTTAAATATCTGTTTGTTAACCATTATAATACATATTATAGTCAAATGGACCCAGGTCAAAAGTCAGGACTCGATATACATTACCACGCTGATTGAATTAATCGATAGACATTACAATCATATTTACAAAATGAAAGTAAAGCATTAGCTTCACAAGCAATACAGAACAATCATGAATTCAAAGGTAGTCTTTATTAGGATAGCAATATGGCGAAGATTAAGCGTATGACCTAAACGGGTACATGGCAATTGATTCAATTAACATGTAAAGGTGATTGGCCAAAGATAAGGAGTTCAGTACGTTCATTTGCATAGGAGAAGTCTCGGTATACTGGGATACACCTACTTTCTATCCAGTAACCGTGGGCTAGCTCGATCAAAGGATATGTCAAAGAGTGTTAATTATATAAGATTTGGCGCCACCTACTAGTGCTAACAATAGCTAAAAACCATCCAAAAGACCACAAAAAACAAAAAGTAGCTTAAACATTTTATAAACCGACTTCAATTTCATACATGCATTATCCTATCTGTAATAGCCAATTACTTAATCTATGGTAAGATTTCCCTGTTACCAAAGACGATTACTATTACTAACCGGCTTACTAATTACTTGTTTATGACTGCTGACAGGCGATTGGAAAAGTTCGTTAGTGGTTCTGTATCGAGAAATTTATATTACGAAATTATTTCGCTCACTGTTACCTATACATTGCTAGCTATTCTAGCTATAGGTATTGGCGTTAAGTTTCAGCTTCAGCAACATGAGTTGAACCTCGTCTTTACGAAAAGAAAAGCGGTTTGGCAAAAAATGTTGCAGTTCTCCGAACATCGTGGTCGGTCAAGGAAATGTTAGATGGACAATCTTAAACCTATAAGAGTTGGTGGAAAATTTAAAAAGCAGAAAAAGTTGGACATTTTGGGTAGACCTTTTCTCAGTAAAAAGATTTCAAATGGTCATAAAAGTTACCATTAATGATAGGTACCTATTTAAGGGAAACTTCGGTTACGTTTAGGAATAAGCTGTTCGTGTCAGCAGTCATCACACCCACTTAAAACAAACGTTCTAGTTTCAAGCAACTAAGTATACCACTTAATCCATTAAGCATATTTACGCGTTCTTGATTCTTCCAACATCCATATTCATACCACGCATAACCGGAGTCGCACAATATAACTAAACAAGCAATAAAACGGGCCATTAAAAATGTTAATCAATCATGTGTCAACCAATCACAATAAACAGTGTCAGTGTGCTTGCAATCGACATATTTTTTGCTTAGTTGAGCTAAACTGATTGGTCGGGCAAAAGTCACGTTGGTTGGCCAGCCAATAACTTGACAGTTGTGACTGTGTGGGATTACATGATTATAAAACCAAGTAAAACTGACGCGATTAAATAGTTCGGTGAAGTTACAGGAAAAGACCAGCTAAAATAAAATACGTAAAAAACATAAAACGCTATAAAACGAGCGGTTGTCTACGTTGATTCTGTTTTAATTTATATGTGGATTTAAAGTATTTTTAGATGTAGATGCAGGTCTACTTTACAAAACGAAAACGATGCATTGATATAATAATCGCAGGTCAGCTTATGTTGGTGGATACTGAATTTGGAAGGTTAACCAACATAAGCTGACCTGCGATGATTGTAACGATGCATCGTCGCTTATGGAGTAGAGAGGCACACTTTGTAAGCAAGAGCTTTAAGTAATGGTAAAATAGGAGTCATCTGAACCTCTCACATAGTAACTGTGAACAGACTGTATTATGATAGTATAAAATAAAATAAAATAAATAAATAAATAAAGTACCTATGTCTAGTAGCGCATTTTTGGTATTCGCTCATGGGCAAATAGGTACTAAATGCTCTACTGGACGATGTTTACGATGTTTTTGCAAATATATATTGCATGAAGCATGGAGACTACATGATAGTTGCAAAAACACCGTCACCTATATAGGAATATTGATTGGTAGTACATAAACTGGTTTCCTTATGAGGTTGGTCTTCATTGTTTAGAATGAGCGTTGCATTGCATGATTTCATGAATGTTAAATCTATTGACGCATTACACAAAAACGAAGCTATTTTAGTATTAATTCGATTCAAATCACTTTTTCTCTCCCTCTTTCTAAATCAACAGCATAACAACATAAATAATAAACATCGTGAGGAAACCAGTTAGCTCTCTAATAGCGTCGATGGGGTTGTCACGTATGGAAAGTTAACTTCTGCAAAAAGTGGGCATGTACCAAATATGTAAGTATGTATTTGGACATACCTCTGACTACCCCCTTAGACATCTTCGAAAAGATCTAAAAATTGCCTAATGATCTGAAAGAAATGTCTACCGCTCCCGGGATACAGTCGTGATCATATTTCATTTCATTTCATTTCTAAATCAATATTGTACAAGTAGCTTTTGGTTTTGACCTGCTTGCGTCAGTTTGAACGCAGCTTATGCTAAAGGTAGGGCACGAGTAGGGGAAACGATATGATTCCGCTGCATGCGTGTGCCACCGGCCCAACCGGCTGGGTCAGGAAATACATAGTTGCAAGAAGACCTACGGAAAACTGGTTCAAATTTAGAGTATTTTATGGATAATATCAAAAATTTACGGAGTAAAACTTTTGGAGTTTTTGTTTATTATACAATTCAGGAAATTCATATAAAGCTACATTGATAGGATGCAATTTTTCAGTATTTATTATTCTAAGAGACAATAAAAAACTCGGGAAGCCATTGTGCCTGGAACACTGATAAATTTTTTTTGAGTGGCCTTCCGGACCTTTATAACTTCACCGGGCCGAACACTGATGAGAGCAGGCCTCTCTCTCTTACCTAGAACTCTCAGTTTAATAGATCACGAGTTTCCTCACGAAATGTGTTCCTTTACTGTTTAAAGTTGTTGACAAAATGCTTTTAATGGCCTTTGCCATACTATACTACTTACCATACTATAACCGTGTAATACCTGTCCGTAATAGGAACGTGCTAGGCAAACTAATTATGAGAAAACACAGTAGACCATTCTGTCAGATGGCAGTGCTATGTCGTTTTTTTTTTCTTTCATGTACGAGGAGTATGATAATACATAGCTTTTCCGAAACTATCTTTGTACAGTAGGTAAACAGTCAATTGGTATTATTTTTGGTTCTTTTTTTTTTGGCTTCGCACGGCTTGTGCTTTTAGCCACTATCATGTTCTAATATAATTCAAGTTATGAGATAAAGGTACACAAATACAAAATTTATCAAATAATTTCAGCATGTGACAGCCAACATTGATGGCATTTCCGACCACCTGCCCATAAATGCCGCGGGATTCCAAAAGCTAGTTCAATTAATTTGCATCTGGTTTGACTAGCGGCATCTAAGTGAAAGCATGGATGTGTTCGGTTAATTATTGGGTGTCGACACGGAATTTCATTGATTTAAAGTTTTATCAGTGTTCTTGGCGTTTGTTCTCGATCGATCGGCTTTACGAATGAAATGCTATCTTTGCGAAATTATGCGAACGACATACGCCCCAAACATATACTGTTTGGATGTATATCGGTCACTAAATAGACGTTATTTAAAGAATCTTGATTGCTGAGGAGTAGGATATTAATTATCTGTTAACTGTTTTTTTTTTCAAAATTAAAATAATAACAGATTTTTTTCAATGGGTAGTTTGTGTTTTCTTTAATTAAAATAATATTGATTTCAATACGCGATTATGTCCCGATAATATTTTTAAATATGTTTTCAGGTCGCGATAGTTTAAAAAGTTTTATTCTTTATAAGTATAAAATAGTTAAAATATTGACTGTGAACAACCGACTGTGTTTCATGAAATTATGGTAATTTTTTTCTAAACCTTTTAAGACAAGGTACCATCATAAAAATACGCAATACATGTTAAATACAAAAGCACACGATATCCTACAACAGTTTTCTCGTCCATGCTCATTAAAACCTGTTCAACTCATTGACTATATCCTGTTTCTTTCATTTCAAAGGGATAGAGCGAGATGGAACGCGCAGGCTTGAACACTTCATGTGGTTATGAATGAAATTAAAAGTAAAAAGGACTTTAAGGTATTATTCAAAGTTTTGTGGTACTAGTAACTGCCTTTATGATTTACAAAATGTTGATCATTTGAACATAAACGAGAAACGAACGAATAGCAAACGTTTACATTTTAACTATTATAGTTAATATGACAGGTAGCAAGCAAATCAGCATCCTCTAATTAACCCAGTCCTCTTATTTTAAGCTTTTTTAGATTTTTGAAGTGATTTGATGCTGAATGGTCACAAAATTCGAATTTCGAAGGGCAATTTAAATTGTCGGTCCCGATTTTTAAGTGGTTGAACCATTTAGAGCTTCGGCCACGTGTCGCGACGTGGAGACTTGTGGTGCAGGGTCAAGTTGAGGGCACAAGCACGTGGCAGATCATCCATCAGATCTTCTTCTTCTTCTCTCGTGTCAATAACTCTCAAAACTCAAATACGATTATGCCAAAAAGTTGCTACCGCTATAGCGGCATCCGAGGCAGAATTAAGGTCGGCTCTTGTGCAAGAGGAGGGGCAAGTGGGGCAGTCCAGTAGGTGGGACATAGTTTGTGTAGGAGCACCACAGTCGCACTGTGCACGTGACTCGTCTAATATTCCCCACTTACACATGTTGCTTCTACATCTTCCCACTTGTGCTCGCAATCGGTTGAGGGATTTCCAGATTGCGTAAGGTAGGTCGTTTCCTGGTGGAAGGCACTCGTCAGGATCTAGAAGGTCAGGGGGAGGAGGAAAGCTTTTCTGCCACAGGTCTAAACGCTTATCTTGTGGGCTGCCCTGTAGAGCAGACGTACCACGAATCCATCAGATGGAACAACCAAATCAAGCCTTCTTTGGATGGTACACTGCATGAATACACCAGATAGTTTGGCGGTACGCGACGAATGGCGTAGAATAAGCAAGATTGCCACAACCCCTCCGATATAAGTAAATATCCTTGGACATTTCACACGGCGTCATCTAGTCCCAAGCTAAGCAACTTAATGCTTGTGTTATGGCAACCAGATGACTGATATACTACATAGATACATTTTTTTTTGTAAATACATACATACTATAGATAGAAAAACATCCAGACCCGGAACAAATATCTGTAGAAGATACAAACATTTGTCCCGTGGCGGGGATCGAACCCGCAACCTCCGCGTCTCAGGCGGGCCTTCGCCCACTATGCCACAGAGGTCGTCGATATGACTACCACAACTACTTTGTCAAGAGTAAAATCGTTCGTTCGTATGAGCAGGGGCCAACTCTGCTGACGGAGTTTTTAGGCCGCTCAAAGGCCTCCGTCATGGCTTATCGACTTAAAAAGCCGGGACCGACAATTTAACGTGCCCTCCTAAGCACGGAAGCGCTCAGCTGATAATGCCACTTGCGGTCACCCATCCAAGTAGTGAAATGAAAAGGAAAAACATCATGATGGAGGTCCTTAGGTGGCCTACAACCCCCGTCACCAGAGTTACTCAAACGAGCATACTTGCATAAATGCCCTTCTTGTTTTTTTTTACAGAACAAAACCTCTGCTATGTTCCCTTTCATTTCGCGTCCATATCGCAAATTAAAGTTGTTTCATACGTGAAATACGATCAGTCGATTGTGTGAGCGCCACCGGCCGGAACATCACTACTAATTAATGAACAGGAGCAAAAAACACTTAATAATACGAATTTGAAATTTCGAATTACAAATGGAATGAGTTTTAATAGCCCTGGGCTTGAGAATATGAGAACATGTAAGTTTAAAGAGTCGTGTTCATGAACAGGTAACGGAGTGTTACAGTTCATTCGTTCGTTCGTATAAGCTAGTGGCTAACTATGGTGACGGAATTTTTAGGGCGCGTAAAGGCCTCCGTCATGGTTTAACGACTTTAAAAACCGAGACCGACAATTTAACGTGCCCTCCGAAGCACGTTAAATTTACAAATAAAGTTGGATACAAAAAGGGTGGAGAAACCAGGGAGTACGTCAACAGAAGAAGAAAAGCACTAGGGATCATAATTAAAAAAAATAACTGATTACTAACTTTCCCTACTTCCCTTCCCTTGATTGTAGGTACCTGTGTATGTGCGCTGATTTATCATTAAAATGTGGATCGAATTTGAACATTATTTTTTTGTTTGGGCATTTCTACTCCCAATCAATGTGGTCCCAAAATTTGTTAAAGATCTGTCTAATCTAAAGCTCTGATACATTATCTGTTTTTAAAAATAAACTAATGGTCTTATTCATAAAGATTTGTCAATTTAATATAGATTTTAAAGAGAAATAATAAAACCGGCCACAGAATTTTTTTTTGGCCACGTGGCCAAACTTCTCATTTAATAACTAAGCATCGAGAATTTGACATAGCCTCTAATAAACTAATTTATCTTCTTTACAACGCCAACTAAAAATGTTAATGAAAGCGTCAAGTCAATATCAACAATTAATTTTACTTGTCCTTCTGATTTATACATTGCCCACTAATTTACTAAGTCGGCCACGGAATTTGCAACCCATCACCATTTTACGTTTTACAGCTTCAATACAAGCTCCTCAAAAATTAAATATTCAAGCTTCAATAGACAACATCAATAATTATAACTTAACATGTAAAATAATACTTCATATTCTTTTATCGTGAAAATAGCCTCTGTACGATTTGGCGCGAGTGCGCGACATGACAGCAACCGGCCATTTGCACCAATCAGAGAGATATAAATGATTGTATTTCAATACACAAATTGATGTTTATAAATAACGTGTTTTATTATGACCTCAATAGTTCATATGTAATAATAGTAGCAGAAATTACTTAGGTTGTATCCACCCAGATCGAAATCAGTTGGTTAGGTTAGGTTTGAACAGTGACCACTAACGCGCGAGGCGAGCGAGCGTAGCGAGCGTGCCGCGGCAGCGGCCGCCGAAGCGCCAATAAAATGTGGAATAAAAGTAATCGGCCACCAAGATCGAAATCAGTTGATTAGGTTAGGTTTGAACAGTGACCACTAACGCGCGAGGCGAGCGAGCATCAGTTGGTTAGGTTAGGTTTGAACAGTGACCACTAACGCGCGAGGCGAGCGAGCGTAGCGAGCGTGCCGCGGCAGCGGCCGCCGAAGCGCCAGTAAAATGTGGAATAAAAGTAATCGGCCACCAAGATCGAAATCAGTTACATTCCCTATGCTGCCTTGTGCTTGAGAAGACACAATGCTCTTATTCAAAATGAAGTGTTTAAAAAATTTATGAATACTAACATGATTCTTATAAACTATTATGAAAATAAAGTAATGGGTAGTGGCTTTAATATACTATTTGATGACAATTTTAGGTAAATTTATCGATCGATAAATGTAGGATGACTTACATTTTAAACATGCTAAATTATAAAATTAGAAGCTAAAAGAATTACTATTTTGGTGTCATATATTAATATTTTAGAAGTTTGCTATTTGAATGCATGCTACAAATTTAAATGCTAAAAAATAACCACCATGCTGAGTTATATTTACAGTGGCTTACATAGAAGATAACTAGTGGCTAAAATACTATTATTCAGACGCGCAATGGTTGTGGCCGACTTAGTAATTTAGAAGGTATATGGGCGCGTGTGGTCACAATGAGTTATTGTGATACCTACTGCCTATTTATATTATTGAACAGAAGGTTAAGAAAATACTATGAAATCCAAAAACATAAATTTGTTGACTGATTTGCAATTGACATTTTTGTCAAGTCCAAATTCAAAATTTATTCACATTTTCTTATTTCTAAAATTACAAAATAGTTTTCATACTTCTTAACAAATAGAATGGTAAATGCGTGAATGAAATAAAATAATTACTTATAGATAAATATAGATAAGTTCACCACATCACTCCCCCCAAGAGACCGAGTCTAACGGGCGATAATAGTCTGGAAAATGAACTTGGCGTCCAGAACGAGTTGTTTGGGAAGGACTAGCAGAAGAACTTGTTTTAGAAGAAATCGAATTGGGTAGTGACAGTATATAGGCTGGTTTCAACCTATCAATCGATACTGTCACTATCCTGCCCTTAACCTTTATTTTAAAAGTTTTGGCAGTTTTTTCGATGACTTCATGCGGGCCTGTATATGCAGGCTGCAATGCGCCTCTCAATGCATCCTCTCTAAGAAAAACATGTGAACAGGACAGGAGATCTTTGTATATAAAAATTTTATTATTCGAATGATGCGAAGTTGGAACTGGCTGAAGATTATTGGCAAATGATCTGATACGAGCAGAAAACTCGGTAATGTCAGTCGTACATTTGTCAATTTTGTCGCCAAAGAATTCACCTGGAAGGCGTAAAGGCTCTCCATATACTAGCTCGGCAGAGGAAGATTGCAGGTCTTCCTTGAAAGAACTTCTTATGCCGAGTAATACAAGAGGTAATGCCTCAATCCAACTACTACTATCAGCGTGGCACATTATAGCTGCCTTTAATTGGCGATGAAATCGCTCAATTAAACCATTGCATTGAGGATGATAGCTTGTGGTCTTACAATGCTTAAAACCAATCAATGTTGATAGTTGGCTAAATAATGCTGATTCGAATTGCCGACCACGATCAGTGACGATATCAGTCGGACATCCGAATCGAGCTATCCATCCAGACAAAAATGCTTTGGCCACTGATTCTGCAGTGATATTGGTGAGAGGGACAACTTCTGTCCATCGCGTGAAACGATCGATGGCTGTCAAGCAATACCTAAAATCACCAGCTGGAGGTAACGGTCCGATCAGATCGAGGTGAACATATCTGAATCGCGCTTTAGGTAAATTGAGTGTGCCTAAAGGCGAAGATACATGTCGATTTACCTTTGCGCGTTGGCAAGCCAAACACGCCTTAGACCAATCGCGACAGTCTTTCCTCATCAGCGGCCAGACGAAGCGTTCTGCCACTAATTTTGCGCTGGCATTAGCGCCGGGATGGCTTAGCGAGTGCAAACTATCAAAAACTTGTTTGCGTAAGGACCTGGGAACTAGGGGCCTGGGAGTCTTTGTGCTGACATCGCAGTACAGTTTATGAAGACTTCCAGGTATGCTCAGTGTTTGAATACGCAAACTAGTCTCGTCTTTCAGAAATTGGGCTAGTTCGAGATCTGAGTTTTGGGCTTTGGCAATAACTTCTAGATCTACCGGACTTTGCAGTTCATCGACCCTGGAAAGCGTGTCAGCAACAACATTATCTTTTCCAGCGATGTGTTGAATATCAGTCGAGAACTGTGAAATGTAGTCCAGGTGTCTAAACTGACGCGGGCTGCAGTGTGCCTTCCTTTCATGGAATGCAAAGCACAGCGGCTTGTGATCAGTGTAGATAGTAAAAATTGAAGCTTCTAGCCAGTGACGGAAATATTTGACACTCTCGTAGATAGCAAGGAGCTCTCTATCGTACGGTGAATATTTCTGTTGCGTAGGGCTCAATTTGCGTGAGAAAAAGGCTAGAGGTTGCCAATTGCCATCTTTGAACTGATTCAAAACTCCACCCATAGCAAAATCTGAAGCATCGGTTACTAAACCTAACTTAGCATTCGAGTCAGGATGGGCCAGTAATGCTGCATTACAGAGGCTATCCTTACATGCTTCGAAAGCTCTTAACGAGTCTCCACTTATATCGACAGGCTGCGAAGCTTTGATGGAGCCAGTTAGTAAAGCATTCAAGGGCGCTTGAACTTTGGCTGCTTGGGGAATAAACCTTCTATAAAAGTTTACCATACCCAAGAACCTTCTAAGCTGCTTGGCTGTCTTGGGGACAGGGAATTCTTTGATTGCCAAAACTTTACCTTCCAGAGGTTTAGTTCCGCGTTGAGAGATGTGATAGCCTAAAAATGTTACCTCTGACTTACCAAAAACACATTTAGCGGTATTTATGAGGATGCCGTAGTCCCTCATCCTAGTGAAAAGTTCACGCAGGTGGGCTTCATGCTCAACCTCGTCACGGCTAAATACTAAAAAGTCGTCGAGATAGGGGTAACAAAAATCTAGACCTCGAGTCATCTCATCAACAAACCTCTGGAACGTCTGTCCAGCGTTGCGCAAGCCAAATGTCATATAAGGGAACTCAAAAAGTCCAAAAGGCGTAGTTAATGCGCATTTCGGAATGTCATCTTCGAAAATAGGTATCTGGTTGTAAGCCTTTACCAAGTCGATGGTGGAGAAAATCTTACAACCAGATAGACTGTGAGCAAAGTCATGTATATGACGTATTGGGTACTTATCTGGGATCGTCCGAGCGTTGAGCATACGGTAGTCACCGCACGGCCGCCAACCTTTATCCTTTTTAGGAACGAGGTGCAGCGGGGATGACCAGGGGCTCTCCGACGGACGAGCAGTCCCATTCGATAACATTGCCTCGAACTCTGACCTAGCAATTTTCAACTTGTCTGGTGCCAGTCGTCGAGGGGTACATGATACTGGAGGGCCTGGCGTGGTGCGAATATGATGAACTGTGTTATGTTTAGTTGTACGATGAATGCCCATTGGTCGTGTTAAATCTGGAAACTCAGAAAGCAGGTTATGGAACTTAGAATCTCCAGTCACGACTTTTACACTGGATATAAGGCAATCACTGTCACTAATGATTGAAGCTACGGTTGACAAATTAGTGGTAGAATCAAGTAAGCGCTGGTTACGAATATCTACAATAAGATTGTAATGAGATAAAAAATCTACACCAATGATAGGTTTCGTGACATCCGCGACTATGAAACGCCACACAAAATCCCTACGGAGGCCTAAATTGAGATTCATTTCAACCCAACCGTAAGTGTCTATGGAGGAACCGTTAGCTGCACACAGTTGATAGTCCGATTTCACACGCTGTCGAAACGCAGATCGTGGTACGACGCACAAGTCACTACCCGTGTCGACCAAGAATTGGACGGCCGATCTGCGATCTGTGACGAATAGACGACCAGTTGTAGTAGGGCAATCTTCAGCCGCCATTACCGACTGCCCCTGTCGTTTCCCGATTTGAAATCGCAGGGCTGGATGCACTTGTCAGCTTGAGCGCCAAACCTGGAGTGGTACCAACAGCTAGGGAACCTCCTGTAGTTGGACATGGATCTCCTCGCAGGTGTACGGCTTTGTCCTCCATTTCCTCGACTTCTTGATGGCCTTTGGTTCCGGGTACGGGAACGGGAACGGACTTCAGCGGTGAGAGCGCTGACTTGTTTAGTCAACTCTGTGACCTGTCGAGCCATGATGTCCAATGGCGTATCCGCGCTGGAACTGGACGTCGCTGCCACTTGAAAGGATGCCGGCGCGATGTCGTGGACACGATCAGCCAAGTCAGCAAGTTCACTCAGAGAAAGGCTCATCTGAGATGCGATGATGGTCTGCAGATTATTTGGTAGTCGGCTCGTCCAAATAGACCTCAAAAAGTCTTCAGGTACAGTGGGGCCAGCCAAATGCTGCAGATGCCTCAGGAATTGTGAAGGTTTGCGATCTCCCAACTCTTCAGACTGTAGCAACTGTTTCACCTTCTTCTCCTTGGATACAGAGAGGCGCTTGATGAGCTCACTTTTCAACTTCTCATATCTGCCAGAAACTGGAGGTGAAATGATAACGTCTTCAACCTCCACGGAGTACTGCCGATCCAAGTGAGAAAGAACGTAGTGAAATTTGGTTAGATCGTCTGTGATCCGCGCCAAGCTAAACTGACCTTCAATTTGAGAGAACCATATTGTTGGTTTTTCCGGCCAAAAAGGTGGGATGCGTATGCCAACACGAAACAGCTCCGATGGATTTTCGGGCTGGTCCCTGGAAACATGCTCTCGTTTCCTGGAAGCTCGGGATCTTGACTTCGGCGAATGTTGCGACTGAGCCGTGTCACCACTGTCAGTGCTCATTTTCTCGGTGGTGTTCTGTTCGGGGTCACCAGTTATGGGCGCGTGTGGTCACAATGAGTTATTGTGATACCTACTGCCTATTTATATTATTGAACAGAAGGTTAAGAAAATACTATGAAATCCAAAAACATAAATTTGTTGACTGATTTGCAATTGACATTTTTGTCAAGTCCAAATTCAAAATTTATTCACATTTTCTTATTTCTAAAATTACAAAATAGTTTTCATACTTCTTAACAAATAGAATGGTAAATGCGTGAATGAAATAAAATAATTACTTATAGATAAATATAGATAAGTTCACCACAGGTAAGTTATATTTTCTGAGGCGAATAATGCTATTAAAAAGAAGCTCGTTTAATTACTACCCGATTTTAAATATGTGTTTATCTTGTTACTCTTATGTCAATGAAAAGAGATAGCAACAGATTGAATATCCGTTTTAGCTAGAATAGGTTTACTGTACCAATATGCATAAGGGGGTAAGTATATAAATCTACTTATATTCTCACCTTTACTTCAGTTAATAGATGTCAATAACTAAAATTATGTAACACTAAAACGGAGGAGACCAATAAATATGTGGAAGACATTATTGAGTATAGCCGGAATATTTGATCGCGTGATCATATGCAACCAATCACCTTCCCACTAAACTTACCTACAACGTCGATAATTCAGGAGATCAATTTATTAGCACATGCTTACACGGAATATCTAATCTAAAAAGCTAGGCCCACACTGTAACGTGTTGTTTGCCTGATTCTTTTTTTGTGTGTTGCGTTGGAACAGGCAGTAGAATACGATTAATTTTGACTTTTGACTGTAAAAATAAATAGAAATATCCCTGGACATTTCACACAGCGTCATCTAGTCCCAAGCTAAGCAATTTATTGCTTGTGTTATGGTAACCAGATGATACTAAGTAATATGTTAAAAAAACAACATTCTTAGCAATTTGTTGCACTTACAAAGTATTTTGCTACATCACTCCTATGATTCTCCGATGAGATGCTCATCACCTCCTCTACCTCGGGACTTTCAGAACGAGAGTCGAGGTAGGTACTCACCCATTTGGCTAACACAGCTACTAACAGCACTGTTTAGAACTTTTGTTAAAGGTCACGCCCTTATGCAACTTATACCTTGTTTTCTACTTTTCTTATTCTCTGTATAGGTTATAAGTTGAGTCCTAATGTCCGTTGTCGAGTATACATAACAAAGAAAATATTCAAACCTATTTTCAGATTGAAATTAGAAAGAAAGAAAAATCATTTATTCTTGTAGGACCTCAAGGATCACTTAAGTTTCGTTTTACATGCTAGGTGATTCTAATGCCTGTTCCAACGCGACTCCCTACACCTAGAAGTTCTTAACTTCGGTAAGTCATTTAAATTTGATCTCGTTATGATGAAATAAATATAAGAATTTAAAGTATCTAAGTAGCATAATTATCGAACGATCTTATAATTTATAGGTTTCACACAAAATGACTTGTCCGACGCCGAAATTACACATTTATATGAGGTTAATGTTGATTTATGTGCTTTTTAGTTCTGGTAATTTCTGGTAATTTTAGTTCTTTAATTGACATGAAACTATTGATTAATGATATTGCTATTTGCCAGGGCCTAAGTGCAAAACGCCATTTTAGGAAAGTTGTCTTCAAATTATAGTTTTATAACATGAATGGTACTTAAAGGTACACTAGATATAAAACAATAATCATTCCTCAAAGTTTGAGGCGAAACGGTGTCAGGATCGTAGCAAGTGGAGGTGGGTTCTGCCTACCCGGAAAAGAGGCGTGTTTTTTATATAAGTATCCTCCTAAGAATTATATAAGTATCCCTGAATTTTGAAAATAGAATTAGGTCTTTGGGAACGAATATCCAATTTTTGGAACAAATTGATAGATGAAACTAAGACCCGAAGCTTACATGCGTTTGTAATAAGACTGAGATTATATTTTCTGTACTTTCGTTAGAACAAAGTTTGGGAGCTCTTTAGGGAAGCATAGAGTTCATTTTGGATTGCCTACAATTTGTTTGTTTTTAGGGACATTATAGTCTTTACCTTTGAGTATTTTTCAAGAGATTTTGACAGACAAGCCTAAAAGTATTAAGGCCAGTTTTTGAAAAATTTCGTGTTTTATCGAAGCCAGGACTCGGCGACATGTTTAATTTTGTTCCAAAAAACAGAATGTCTACAGAATTAAAATATTAAATTACTAGCATACCAGTTTAACGAATGCTTTGATTTGGCCTATAATACCATCATCAGAATAAACTTAAATTTTTACGGCATTGCTATTTTTGCTAAACCAACTCTTGTATCACACGAACGACACTGTTTTTATAATCTCAATTTTGGCAGCTATATAACTCGGTGCATCTGTATCCCTGGCACCAGTTTCTATCACAAACAGATAGGTAAATGTCTTTTATAACTGTAAAGTATCTGATTGTATTCAATACGCCACGATCTAGAAATAGTGAGGGATATAGAACTGGTGCTATGTGGGTTGGCATGGCTCCGAGGTGGCCGATGTTTACGAGCGCATTAGAGAGTTACTCCAGACGGTCACACCACCGCTCAGACAGACATAATACATGTTATATGTATATTGAATGTACATTTTGTATCCCACTTAAATTATAAAAGTAAATTTTAGTACGAATGTGGGGATTTATGGATGTTTATTGCTCTTTAACGCTAAAACTATTGAAGGGATTTGGCTGTAACTTGGATTATACACAGTTTATGACCTGAAATAACACCTAGAGTACTTTCTGTCTGGGTAGCAAGCGAACGAAGCCACAGGCGTAAGCTTGTACAAAATATTATTGTGAAAGTAAACAGCATGCGGTGATTTAAACACTTGAAACTATGAGCATTTGTGCTTGTTATTTGCAATTTTGTTCATAAGTCTTGTTTTTACAATTTGATATTTTAAAAGCCAGTAACATCAACTGTCAGGTTCATTGTAAACTCATTATTTAAAATTGAATCTTTTAACAGTATAGCAGTCATTGAATTGTTATATTTATTTTGTCATCGCTTAGAATGTCACTATCTATAAAAAACAATAGCTACTAGATAAGCCACGCGCGCTTCCGTATTCAGAATTTCATCCATTTTCATTTATATTATGTCATATAATATTATTATAAAATACGGCATAACAATAATACCAACATTTCGTTCTACTAATTAGCAGTAGAAATATACAAAAAATATAAATCATAAAGGATTCTCCCCATAAACTAGGATTGATTCACTAATAAAATAATACTAATGTCATATTAAAATTAATACATTGCTAAAACTATTATGTACAAGTATCAGCTCGCGGCTACGGTCGCGTGGTATTTGCAGGGATAAAAAATACACTATAAATAGGTGATAATATAATTTGTTCATTAGTTTTTGCGTGCATTGGTATATTTCGCATTTTTATTCTATTATATTATCCAAAACTATTGTATATTTATTATTATGTAGTGAATCTGTCTCAAACGCCACCTCAGTCTAGACTATGTCATACTTTATTTACCTAGATTTTTGGGAAATCCACATAAACATGACACAACATACGACAGACGAAATAATTTATGTTTATGTTTATGATTCAATATTTTTTGTCGTAAAATATCATCGTCTGAATATTAGATGATAAGTAAATTGAATGTGTCTGGGATCTGTATCATTATCATACATCATACAGATGTTGATGTTTGTTTTTTATGATAAAACAGATTTTTGAAAATAATAATGCAAATTAGTCTTACCTAAAATTATATTCATGTATAATGCAATCTTTGTGGTTTAATCAGAGATAATGTAAGTTTTCTTTTTAAGTTTCAAGAATAGAAAAAAAACATGATAAATCTCAGTACTTCCGATAGAAGGATAGACATTCTTTCAAATAGTTTGCTCTTTGAAATTTTGGTTACGTTTCTCAAGCCCAAACCGAAACGCTACCTGTGACATTATTTGACATTTGATTTGTCTAAGTATACAAATCTGACAAGTAAGAACGTCTTATATGGATAAAATACGGTCTCAAAATCTAATTAGCGTTATCGTATTCGGGCGTCTTTCTTATGTACCTATATTTTATGATTTGCACGTAGTGCTATATACGTATTATATCTAATTTACAGACCACATAGTCAGATGATCGTTCGTTCAGTCAGATGATGAAGTGAAAGGATTGTGTGAAAGAGAATATGAATTTAAGAGGAGTGAGTTCAGACTTGACGAGTGATAGAGGAGAGTGAAAGAGAATAACATGCTGTGCCGATTCCACTTAGCGTCAAATAAGGGCAGGAGAATGATGAGACCACATAGATGATAGAGGAAAGTGGAAGAAGCCAGGACAGGACTGGACAGAGTGTATATGATGTAATAGAGAGGAACAGTGCAGTGGTTGTAACCGTACTGAATATTATAGCATTGACGTATTTTTCATTCTCTTGCAAAACTAAATGTATTTTAGTGAATTAAGAGATTGGTTCAATATATCCGATAATCTTGAAATATCTTTTGTCGTCGGCGGCGCCGAAGACTTCTTACTACTTGGCAACGTTCAGCAATATATCACGATTTGATGACCTCTGACTGACTGCATGCTACACTGTTTGTGTGTGCATTTTGTTTTTATTGAAATTTTGGGTGGTCTGGTGTTTTTTCAGAACTGGGTAAGTTAAGTAATGATAAAGATAGATATCCAGATACTAGACAATTTAAAATATACTCGTAGTAATTAAATTATCAATAAAATACGTTGGCGTTTGACTCTTTAACCGCTCAAACGCGACAAACTACTTGTATGTTCCTTGCTTTAACATTGATCGTTACAAGAAATCTTTATAATATTTAATCCATTGAGATGTAATTATAGAGCCACAATCAGACAAATAAAATGTAAACGCCAAAACTCTGCGCACACTACGTAGTGCGCAGAGTTTTCTTTTTTGTGTACAAGCGACATGAGCATTAAAACAAACGACATAACGTCTACATTCAAATGTCAGAAATCATTGTAGAACAGATTTTTATACTAATACTATAGAGTTGACTGTATCTCTAACTAGGTACTTACTCATGCATTGTGATAGCAAATCGTAATATTTTGAAACTAATTATCTTATGTTCCGTTAAATCCTTAAAGCTTGAAAAATCTTATGACAATATTAATTACGGGAAGAGAAGGCGACATTATTTTCGAGTTTATTTTTAAAGCCAGACGGCTCTGAAAGAATAACACTCATAAATAACATTGAGTCGCGAATAAAGAAGGATTTAGCAACTAATTGAAATAAACTGCGGTCACATCTGACTTCTACACAATAAATTGAAAATGTGTAGTAATACCGGCAATATAACACAAAAGTTTTTCATCATTTGTGTGTAGGTAGTATATTAGTCATCTGGTTACCATAACACAAGCATTAAGTTGCTTAGCTTGGGACTAGATGACGCTATGTGGAATGTCCAAGGATATTCATTTATTTATTATTTAGTCAGACCTGTCGCGATTTATGGATCAGAGTGTTGTGCAATGAAGAAGACTGATGTAAGAAGAGTGTATGCTACTGAGATGCGAATGTTAAGATAATGTGGGGTGTCACGTATGGATAAAATAAGGAAGTTCGCAAGGGAAAGTTAGAAAGAGGCACCTGTGACTGAAAAAGTTAGGAGTACTAGATTAGCATGGTTCGTTCGTTCGTATGAGCAAGTGGCCAACTCTGGTGACGGTATTAGCATGGTATGGTCATGTAATGAGGAGGGATAAAAGTCATGTCACCAAAAAAGTTATGAGTATGAGTGTGGATGGGTGTGGAGGCTTAAAAAGAAGTGGATGGATTATGAGAAAAAGGATATGAATGTGAGGATATAAATTGTTTGTAATTGTATTTAATTTTGTAAAGTTTCTAGTTTTAGCTAAGTTCGCATAAAACTATCTTTATTTTTTAATTTTTGATAAAGCGGTAGAGCTTAAGATGTGTTACTACACTTTTTCCAACATTCTTAAAATTGCGCTGTAAAAACCAAATCAAAACAATATTTCTGACTTTATTAGTCGGAAAATCGCCAGACAGGCATGATACATCGTTCCTATAATTAGGAGCTATATAATCTTATAAGTGGTTGTGACAAATCTCAGATTATTTGAAGAATAAATACTTAAATGTAAATCAAATGAAAATTATTATTTGTTTTGTCTTGTAGCTGCCAAAATAAAACATAATGATTTCACTAGGATTTTCAAAGTAAAAAGTTAAATTTGTATAATTTGTAACAAAATTATGACAATAATACAAAATAACTCCGTTATTTCAATTAATAAAAAATTTATGAATAATGGGGAAGTTTTAATGTGTTCTTAATTGGAAAAAAAAATTTCAACAAACCGAATTTATCCTTTGATAACACTAATGGAGCTTTTTATTACCCATTCTTTGCTAGTAATTTCGTTTACATTTTGATTTCATCTTTGTTCTTCGTTATTCTCATCTGCACACATCATAAACTTATTTCATCACAGTATTAACACCATCCTATGACGAATAAACCATTCTCATAAGTAATTACAAATATCTAATTCCAACCTCTGCCCGTTATAAAATAGTTTGTATTAAATTAAAATGATTTAGCAATAATACAGGCTATGTTTATAATGTTTAATTTAATTGGAATTCCTTAAATGGAATTCAATGGATGTGGACATTCAATTCAATTCAATTTTATTTATTTCAGACTTATAAAATTACATAAAAACAGTCATAAAAACAACATTTAGGACATCTATCAATAAATACATGATTTTGAATTGAAAAGTTATATTAAAAAGATGCTATTTAATATAATAATCATTATCATCATCTCAGCCATAGGACGTTCAGTGAACGTCGTCCACTGGCTGAAAAAAAAAAGAAATATGAAATATGATCACGACTGTATCCCGGGAGCGGTAGACATTTCTTTCAGATCATTAGTTAATTTTTAGATCTTTTCGAAGATGTCTAAGGGGGTAGTCAGAGGTTGGTACATGCCCACTGGCTGGACATAATAAGATCATAGAACTCCTCCGTTGGAAGCGGTCAGCATCCACCGTGAAATTATGGCTTTTACTAGATCATCCGGCCATCTCGTTGGTGGATGCTATGCTATCCTAAATCAAGTTCAACACTATTATTTTTACTGGACTGTGCGCTCGTGGCGAAGCTTGCTCGTTCTTGATAGATCGTCGAAGTTAAGCATCGTTCTGAGCCGTCACAAATTGAATGGGTGACCGCAAAATATTTTGTTTTTATAAATCTACTTCTTTATTGTAGCTTAATCCAACGTCCAGTTTTAGCCCAGCAACTTAGTCCAGCGTTGTTTTAACTTCGTAATAATGTTGATTACATACATAAAAGGCAGTAGCTAGTACAGTTTGTGAAAAAACACGTGTACAAAAAGCTATTAATAAATAATGAATCAAGTCAACACGGTGCCGGGTAACACAAACGTGTAAAGTCAGTGGAAGTCAATTCTTCTTTTTGATGTAGAAAAGTAAAGAGATGGGACAATCCTAGCCAACGTCCTGATCCAATTCAATCTTAACTGCATTTCTTTTTACAGGATTTTTTTGACAAGATTGTTTATTAGACAAAAAAGAGAGTCGTCCCTAAACAAGTGTTATATAGAGGACGTTATGATCCAATTGCATTAGTAGGTGATATTAAGGAGTATAACACAACGCACATAGGTACTTCAAGCGGACACATTTTCTTAAGACTTAGGTTTTCTTACAAACAAAAACTAAAAAACATCAGCTACATTATTTAAAACTAAATAATGTACCTATCGAATCCTAAAAGCGTAATATTCCAAATTCAAAAAATATCTTCAAGTCGATATCACTTTGCTACAGCTGTACGTTTATCGATGACTGCCCCATCTATATGTTCATCTTGGATTAAATACCAAACAGACTTACCGGATCCCAGCATATTTCAATCAGCGTTCGTATTTACCCTATTTTAAGCCATCTATTCCCATCTGATGCTCCTATTTAGGCGTTTGTTTTCATATTGGGAAACCGCTGATCGGTTACAGATTACTGGTTTATTTAAAACGCGAGTTTATATGGAAATGTTTGGACTGGCCGGTACCTGTGTGTTCTTTGACTTTGTATTACCGTTTTTGTAATTTCTTTTCGGGGATTTTGAATCTTATATAACCTTTTTAACAGCAATTTAGAAAGAAATCTTGATTTTTATTGTAGGCTATAGAATTTCAATATAAAGCTATGATATAAACAAACAAGGTAGCTTAAAACTGTTGTATTGCTCTAAGACTCAATTGACCTTAAATTTTAGAGGTCAGATCTAAATTATAATTCAAAACTTCTGTTTATGAGGTATTAGTCACATTAAAATCCGGGAATAAGTTTTGATTTAGTGCAGCGTCACACCAGACAATTTATTGAACACAAATTGTTTTAATATAGAGACCGGTTCCCTACCGCACTTGTCTTTAGGTATCTAAAAAAAACAGTCAATAAAATAAACTTTAAATTAGTTTAACGTTTGTCTGTCTGTCCAATAAAAGCACCTGTGCAGTGCGAAAGAGGCTATACTAATAAAATTCAGGAAAAAGTAAGTAAAGTAAGTTCGTATAAGCAAGTGGCCAACTCTGGTGACGGAGGTTTTAGGCCGCCATAAGGACTTTAAGGGCCGGGACCGATTTAACGTACCCTCCGAAGCACGGAAGCGCTCAGCTGATAACCTGCGGTCACCCATCCAAGTAGTGCCCGTTTCAGAGCGGTCACTACTTGGTTCGTAAGGCTTAACTTCAACGAACCATCAAGAACGTCTTAGCAAGCTTCGTCACAAGCGCTTTGAGGAAAATGTAGGAGAGGAGTTACAAGAACTATAGAGAAAGTTAATAGTTGGTTATGAATGATACATCCAATGACGTTCATGAATGAAGCCAACAATACCATTGACTGTCATAATAGTAAACTTGAGTAGTGCCACCTCCATGTTTCTGTTCAATGGCGAGAGACATCATTATTTGCGGATCCCTGTATAAATAGTGCTCAACACACATAATCTAAGTGCTCGAGTGCATAAGAATAGGAATTTTAGAATAGGGTTGTCTAACGGCCGAAATTAATATTCAATCCGACGAACGTTCCAGAGCTATTGCCATATCAACGCTGTTATCTGTCAAAAAGTGCCATAAAATTGTGTTGTTTAACAAAGTTGCTATGTATTTATAAACGATATTGATATCTGTTTTCTTCATTCTAAGTTTTACTTGTATGCTGACGATTTGAAGCTTTTTAAACAGATTAACAATGAAGGAGACTCTGTTTTACTTCAGGAGGACTTAGATCGGTTGTGTAACTGGTGTGACGTCAACGGTATGTGTCTTAACGCTACGAAGTGCTTTTTCATCAGATTTTCGAGACTCTTAACCGAGCTTTCAACCACTTATACCATCAATGGCGATACTCTGCTTCGTGTGGAGGGCACAAGGGATCTCGGTGTATTCTTGGATAGCAAACTGCGATTCAATGCTCACATAGATGCTATCACCTCTAAAGCTTTTAAAAATCTTGGGTTTGTTTTGAGAAATTGCAAGGACTTTAAGTCACCAAACACCAAAATACTGCTTTACAATTCTTTTGTGAGAAGCGGCCTGGAATATAACAGCGTAGTTTGGAATCCTTTTTATGACGTTTACAAAAAGAAATTAGAACGTGTCCAAAAGCGATTTCTTTGGCATCTTACCTATTCATGTTTTAAAGGTAAAATTCTCACAAGCTACATCGACCGTCTTCAATGTTTTAAAATGAGTTCCTTAGAAAACAGACGATGCTTACTGGATATTGTTTTTCTTTTCAAGCTTGTTAATGGCCTCTTGGATGCTCCGGAACTGCTGGCTTCCCTTCGTATTTCGGCTCCTTCTAGGCTTCCCAGAGCCTCTGCGTTTAATTTTTTTCAGGCAGATTATTGCCACTCAAATCTCGGGCTCAATGCGCCATTGAATCGAATGGTACGCCAGTATAACTCTGTCTCACGGGGCAATGACGAGGTGGACTTGTTTCGGGGCACCTTGAATAGTTTTAAAAAAAGTATTTTAAAGTCCCAGACTGAGATTTTTTTTTTATAAATTAAATTTTATTATAATTCAATTAAATTATTTCCTTTTTTTTATTTTTTCAATGTAATTATTGTAATTTGTGATAATTAATTGTATTTTTGTGATAATTAATTGTATTTACTAAGGCACTTGTGATAATTTTTATATATTTTTTTTTTTAATTTGTGAAAATCTGTTTTTAATTAATTTATTTTTTGTTTTGTAAATATTTAATTTCTTTATTTTTAAGAGATTATTTTAAATTTGCATGTTTTATTTTGTAAAATTAGTTTCTGTTATTACTGTTTTAACTCGCTCTTGCTTTTTATCTCTTTTACACGCTGTCTGTCTCCTATAATTATTGTGATACTTGGCTTGTTTCTTTTGTTCGCCTATTTTAAATGTTTTGTATTGGTGTTTACAATGTTGGAGATTCAAATAAATAAATAAATAAATAAATAAATAGATAGATTTGAGATCTTTTTCGATTAGTTTGGGTAATTTGGATAAATTTGGATAAACAAATTAGGTACATAGGCATAAACAAACATACCGATGTTATAGGTAATAGAGAATATTTGATGACGAAAAAGGGATAAACCGGATGATTTATTTTATTTTAATTTCTTGGGAAAATAAAGATATACTATTCACAAAAATATAACTACAGACCGTTTATAATGTTCTCACTATTGAATCTAAAAATATAACTTATAAATGGTCTGTATTTATAATGTTCTCACTATTGAATCTATATTATACTCGTAGCTTGCCTGAGTAATAACACAAAAAAGAAAAACAAAAATATCAAAATCAATTTAAATGAGAAAACACACTAACCTTCAACAAAAAATCCCGGTATTATATCTTTTATTGTAGCAAATGTTGTTAACAGGTATGCAATGCAAAAAGATCAACCCTAAAGCAAAAGCAGTAAAACCATATATTGAGTAGAATTGCTGCTGGCAACCCTACTGGCCACCCACAATAGCAATATCGAGCGTTAGCTAAATCCAAGCACTTTATAAGCAAAACGAGATGGGAATTTCTGAGTGAGTGCATATTGCTGCTATTTCGCATGACGACCTAACATCCTTATTATATACCTATAGTACTTACAGTAAATAGAGTATTAGGTATATACCTACGTCGTGTAATAAAAACCCTCTGTCAGATCTGGATACTAACCCCATTATGTTCCCTTGGGGAATACTTATTTTGGGATATTGTTAAAATCCCTTACATCCTGAACATTTTGCTTGGCTTCTTCTCAGTTCTTCGTGACCGTTCTTCGAATACCGTCAAAAACAACGACAGCAAAAACAAAAATGCTTTTTTTTCAATGTTTCATCCTTTTAAAGCTAAATTGTCAAGCTTCTGCGCAGAAAAACCCGTAGGCCTTTCAATTTTTCACGTAGGTACCTATATTCAGTTTTGGGTAGGTACCTACTGACAGACAAACTCACAAATATTGCACACTCATTCCATTCTACAAGCAACAACAAAAACATAAATTCATATTTTTTTTCTGTTATTGTTAGTTATGTAATTGAATAGTCTTACTTTTATCTAAAGAATATGTTTTTGATTCATTTAGAAAATTTGTCAAAAATTTATGTTTTTTTCAGTTGCAAAAACAAAATCCTAAACTACTAATAATTCGTTATTATATAATTCGTTGGCGGCTCATAACTTTCACCTTCGTTGCAGTCATTTTAGAAAATTATATTTAAAATCCCAAAAATGGCCTAGAACCACAATATATTGTAGCTTGGCCTCAAAGTGCAATGGCTGTCGTACATTTTCCCCAAAACCTCTAATAGGCCCCTTAAATTTTATATCTCTATTATTATGTCAAATTAACAGAATAAATGACTCAAATTACAGTTAAAAAACCTGTAGGGCTATTTTTTGTTGGATAGACACACGCATTTTTGTATATAATAGTAATATCTTTAGATAAATCTGAACATAGAGAGTATATAAAGTTGTTCCTATTATATTTATGTTCGACTTCGTATAGATGGAAGTCTCAACAAGTTAATCGCGTTTTGACTCTCACTGGGATTTTTAATCAATTGCTTATCCATCCGTAGTGTGATTGTATCTTTATAGGATATCCTAGTTAGGATCATAGTATTTAAGAGGAAATAATTACACTAATATCACACTATCACTCACACTAATATAAAGGTGAATGTTTGTGTGTGTGTGTAGGTAGTAAGCATGTAAGTGTGTTTGATACTCTTTCATGCTCAAACAGCTGGACGGATTTTAATGAAATTTGGTTCCAAGATTGCTTATACCCAATAAATAATATAGGGATAAAAAAATAGGATTTTGATCCCGGTATTCCCACGGGAACGGGAATTATTCCCCGCGGGTAACAACACCGGGCGCAGCTAGTCAGTAATAATTTCATGAATATTAAAACTTTTTAAACTTTCGCGACTTGAAAACATAATTTAAAAAAAGATTATCGGGACCTTATCGCGTATCAGTATGACTGTAATGTCATCGAAACTTCGAGGTAAATACATATAAGAATATTCTCAGATTCATAAAGTTTCATTCAGAAACTTTCTTACTATGTTATACCTACTTAGATACAGAAATAAGGCGTGCTAGTTAAATTTGTATGGTGTTAATGTAATTGGTAAAGTTAGACTCCCAAGAAAACATAAACTTTCTATAATGATCTTATTCATTTACTTAGATAAATATTGTGCTAAGATCGAACTCAGTCTTCACCGAGAGCTGTAATAAAATTGATCCATCAGAAATGACTCACAAGCTACACCACTTATAAAAACAAAAAATGTACCCACTAACGTTCTTAGTAGTAGATATTTCAAAACTCTTCAATTTTTATACATTCATAGAAAGTCTTTCATTATTTTGCATCTGTAGGTGCATCCGGAATTTGAACCTAATAAGTACACAATAGTGGCAATTCGGAGTATCGCAAAAGCTAAACTAAACTAACTTAAAAATGTTGCCGTCGCTTTCATAGCGATTGGAATAAAAAGGATGGCATTAATTTTTGTTAGTTCAGTTTAGCTTTTGCGACATTCCGAATTGCCACAACTACACAAGTAAGATTAAATTCTAAACAACATGCCATTCGGCCAACATCTCATTCTATCTACAGAAAGTTACGAGAATTTATTTTGCAACCTTCTTTACATCTCAATTTGCTGTGTTTACAGTTTGCTGAAATTACAACGTTCCTGTTACGCAAGTCGGTTCATTCATGGAAACCTGTTTTGTTAATGAACAGTTTGATTATATAAGACGTTTCATCATTCATAAACTTTACCTGTATGTTTGTAGATCTGCAGGTGAGAATTTAACGTTTAGACTTTGACTCTAATCTCTCTTCATTCATAGTTATTTGTAGTACTCATATTATAAATAAAAAAATATCCTTGGACTTTCCACGCAGCGTCATCTAGTCCCAAGACTTTGACTCTATTCTGCATAATGCATTCTTCATTTATAATTATTTGTAGTACTCATATTATAAATAAATAAATATCCTTGGACATTCCACACAGCGTCATCTAGTCCCTAAGCTAAGCTAAGCAATCCAATGCTTGTGTTATGGTAACCAGTTGACTGATATATTACATAGATTCATTTTTGTATACATGCATATTATAAATGTCATAGAAAACACCCAGACTGCAGATAAATATTTGCAGATCATACAAACATTTGTCTCGCAGCGGGATCGAACCCGCAACCTCCGCGTCTTAGGCAAGCTTTCACCCAATAGGCCACATAGGGCGCCACATAGGCCGTCAATATTATTTCAATTAGCATGATTCGTTTTAAAGATTATTTCGTTCATCCAAATTAACAAACTTTATATTATCTTCTTTGATGTAGACGGTGCTTAGTAAAGTAGTAGAGTAACATGCAAGTAAAGTCACAGACAGGAACATAGCAAGTAAAAGGTCACATATCTGACCCATTAGGCCACATAATTATCAACTGATAAAACTCACAAAGATCTTTAAATGGACAATCAACAAAATCACAAGTGATAATTTACTTACAACATCCATTGCGTAAGACAAACAAACAATATCACTAAAGTAAACACTAATACATCAGCGCATGACTTTCGTGAGTTCACGTTGATTAAGAACTTCGAGGGTCAATTTCACACGTGAAATAAAATGAATAATTTGGAAAATAATAAACACATTGGTTATAGCATTGCCTTATTATAGTGTGTTTCAGTTATGCTTATTTTAAGTTATGCATTTTTAGATATATAAAAGATCTAAGCGTAGAGAAAGAAGGACTTTGTTACACTATGTAGAGATATTTTAATAAAAACGTTGAAGAACATAAACATAGTATTCTATGAATGACGTAAAATGAGAACGGAGAGCAACATTTATCATTGTTATAATCCTTCCGGCAGACCTAAAGTCAAGTCCAAACGTACTATCCTTGATCTAAATCATGTGCATCTAATACCGAATGAGTTGCCAACACGTGCAGTATAAGTAATATAAGTATAAGTAAATAATAAACAAGTACGGATTTGTAGATCTAAATGCATAAATATTACTTTTTCATTAGACAAATACAGACAATGAAAATGTCATGCGCGTGAGTTGTGCTCGGTATAATCTGCTAATGGTTTTCTTCGGAATACGGCTATACGAACTTACGACTTTTTTAAGGGAATAGACTTTGTAGCCAGTATGGCTAACTCTGGATAGTTTCAAAGACGCCTAAAAGTCCTCCGTCATGGCTTAACGACTTAAAAGCCGGAAGTGACAATTTAACGTGTCCTCTAAAACAAGTTATCCCCTTAAATATTGACCAAAGAATTTAGAAACGAATTCAGTATTCCGATGAGTTTCAAATTCAAATTCTTTGAAATGTCCATTATTTCTACTAAAGCTGTTTAGTTTTAGAAATACAATAGAATAGAATAGTTTTAGAATACTACAAATGAAATAAACAACGACCCCATTCCAACCATATTTACTATAGATCAATGTATTTTTAGTCGATTGGCCCGTTGTTTCACAACAAGAGCATTAGGCTTCTGTTTCAAAACATCTGTCTTTTCCGATAAGAGGTGTCCGATTCGTCTAGACACAACACCGTTCACCTATTAACCTGGTAGATGGCGAGCTGTTGGAGACAATGCAATCCAGCAATCTTTATTAGAAGCCGATTAAATTATGAAATCGAATTGTTAGAAAATTACCGCTGGATTGGCCAAACCCTGTTGGCTGTGGTGCTCCAAATTGTGAAGGTAGTTGTAAAGGTTCGTCGGTATGTATAAGATAAGAAAAGCTGAAACGGTTAGGCAACTTTCTGTGTATTTAAAATAGTACCAATAATATTTAGAATGGAATATGGAAATAAAGTATAAACTCGACCCGGAAAACAGACATAAAAAGGAAGACTAGTTTTATTGATTTTTTTAATGAAGTCGAATTAATCAGGATAATGTCTAAAAAATCAATGTCTTTAATAGAATCATGTTGATCTTTCGTTAATTTATAATTTCTTACGATCATTAGATACCTTAGTTTATTCTTGGAAGCCAGTCAAATGGTGTTACTAATACGCAGGTTGTTAGTCATGTGACACTTCTGGCACTGATCATTATTATACCTGTTATTTTCTTATTTGAGGGACCAATATTTAATAATATTAATATCTACATCAATAAATAAGGATTTACATAATCCTAATTTTAAATCAAGCAAATTGTGGGCGACTGTAAACTTATGTATTTATTTGGCACCGATCGGCAACTACATAAAGTTAGAGAAATCTATGTCTTATTTTAAGAGTGATAGAAGCGACTGGCTGTTTCGAACACTGTAGCAAATTAAGTCTAGATAATCCTTCAAAATATTGTCAGTAAAGTTGCTTATGTAGATAAAGGTGGCACAGTTAACCTCCAGTCTTGCTTGTGGCGGAAGTAACTACCTACTCATAATATCAGCAGTGTACGCAATCTTTGACCTTATACTTAAAACACTTCTTGTGATCGAAAAGTAAAAAAAAATGGTCTTTTAAATATTTGATTTGATTATTCATAAAACGTCCGTGGAATATTATTTAGCTTGTTCACGTCTTACCTTAATTAGACTAATCCACAGGAAATTTTGTGAAGCACTCGCGGGTTTTCTCGATAAGATTTTCTATTACCTATGTACATAAAATTCCTGTAAAACACAGATTAAGTTTTTCTAACCGATAAATACTTTGATGATTGTCCGTCGACGCCAAAGACGATTAATATCTAGAAGACAGACAAAGGCCATACACAAAATCGTAACCCTAAAAAATAGCCTGAAAACTCTAAAACATCAATTTTATCCAAGAAATTTCAATTACTTTCTAGTTCAAAATGTTTAAATATTGAATATTGTTGCTACCTACTACTAAGTATTGAAATTTCTTGGATAAAATTGATGTTTTAAAGTTTTCAGGCTATCTGGTACTGCGGGATCGGGTTACGATTTTGTGTATGGCCTTTGTCTGTCTTCTAGATATTAATCGTCTTTGGTCGACGCCAATCCTCGGATTAAACGCTTTTGATTCGGTTTGAATTCGCGATTTGATCGAATGAATTCATCGTTTGGTATGACGTGATTATGATTAGGTATGCTTAGTTAGTTCATGCATACGCCGCTAAGCTCGCTTCGTCTCTAAACCAATACATCGTACAGAAGTTACTACTTATTGTTTCACCAGTGAACAAATTAGATACACTTTTTGGACTACTTCCATGTAAACAACAGTCATAGAACGGTAGCCGTTTCACGTGCAACATGAGCTCTAGTCAGATCATCGTTGTTTGCACAGCGCGACAAAATTCTAACTTATGTTCGTAAGCAATGAAAACTGGAACAAAATTGCTCTTTCGATTGCAAGACCGGCTCTTTGTAAAAGGTTGGTGGCGTGGGTGTATGAACAGAACATTATCTAGTCTCTTGATTATGTTATTACAGGTATTGAATTGGCATTTTATAAGCTCGTTTAAAGCCTCGGTGGGCTGAACAAGATATTCAATGCTGGCTTTCGTTTTTTATAACTTGATTAGATTTCGCTTTGATAAAGTTTATTGTTGGTAATAAGTTTGTGTGACATCGAGGGATTTTAAATGTTTATTTTTATTTTTCCAAGCAAATTTAGATGTTAAACTCGAAAGTGGAAATTCTGAACTACGCTATACAATTCCGTCCGATCGCATCGATACATTCAGCTCACAACTCACACGTAAAATCGATTCACGTCCAAAATCGATTTGCCAAACACTGATCGCCATCCCGTTGTTACAAGTGACACAGAATGACGAATGTAAAAAGGAAAGGCACGGATTAAATCGATGTTTAATATGCTATTTGTATGTTTGGTCTCGTTCCAAAACGAGCCAATACTTTGTGGATGCACCATTTTGATCCAATGAAGTCTGCTCGCGTATATCAACCGATAATGCAAAACAAGAAACTCCTTGCAAAATACAACCTTACCTCCTTGTCATAGAAGGTGTAAGTAGCAAACCAAAAGGCATAGTAAAGTTTGTAGTGACCGGAGGTGGCGCCAAAGACTAGTAAGACTTCCAGCATACATTCCTTGACACTTAGACGATTATTACACGAACAAATGGTGTTTATGACAGAATGACAGACGTGTAGAAGTGCATAATGTGTTTTGTCGTAAAAGCGCCAAGCGTGAAGGTGATAAATCGTTTAACATCTTTCCTGGAGTGAACGCAGAGTTTGTCTTTGTAGTTTGTAGCCCTTAAGAGGTCTGATGTGACATTGCTGAACCTTAACCGAGTGGAATTGCGCTTTTTATCACTGTCATTATTGCATTTCCTTCTCATGTTATAACCTTAATATCTCCCTCTTGGAAATGATTTATTTCAGTGCCAGATCAAATAAACAGGTGGTTACGGTATTTCAGTTTATTATTAGCCGTTTTTATAACACAGTGAATTGTTTAGCTAAATTATCTAAATACTGAAAAGTAGGTAAACCTGGATGTTTTATTTAACTTAACATTCTAGTAATAATCCAAAGGTAAAGAAAACATAACTACAGTTAGTTCTTAAAATGTATCATTTATAATAACGGATGCAATGAATCACTCATATTTAAAACAAAAATGAATCACGACTGTTTCCCTAATCTTAAGTTCCCCAATCTTTATTAAATTCGAGATTCTTTGAAGAATATCAAAGTGAATGATAATGCTGTAGCGTATTTTAAAAGCAAAACTATTCCATCCATCTTCATCATGTTACTTTATAATACGAGTTTACTTAGCTGAATTCTTTTAAAACATCTCCCAGGTCTCGGAGTTGACAAAGCTAACAGGACATATCACTTAAGAAACTTCGTCAGTTCTCGAGTGTACCAGGAGATCATCAGTCAGCAAGAGCTTGACAGCTCTAAGTCGGTGGTCCAATATTTGCGGGGCAATCGACGCGGCTCGTCGCATACTTATTGATTATCGATATTCGATAAATCTTACGTCTAGACGGTACCCGCCGACTCCGCTTTCAATCGTCCGCGCGTGTCCAGAATGCTATACATGCATCCGAATGCAGTTTTTATTTTTGAATGCAAAACAAAAGACAATGTTCAACAAGGCCTGTCTATTGTGTCAGGGATTTCGCCTAGTAGTGTTTGATCAAGTATGACTAGAGATGCAAGAGAAAATAGCAAGTCATGTAGGTACTCTTCAAGTCCTTTAAAAAAAAAAGAATACCTTTGAGTCAAATACAGAATTTAAGAAATTCAATACATATTTATATTTTTGTAAAAGGAGATTGCGAAAATAGTGCCATAAAACATATTTTGTGTTTGTAGTCTTCTATTCATTTTCACAACCCGATTTATTTCATAAATCTCATGGCCAAATACCTCAAACAAACTTCAACATCGAATCAACTTTTCACACACGTCAGCATCGTCATAACCCCTGACACTGTACTGATGTGTGTGGTGACCTCAAAGGTGACAAAAGCCATTGGTCAGGTACCTGCAGTTTGGTTCATTGACACCAGCCCCAGACAGTACTTTTATAGCATGATTTGATTCAAACTCGTAGATAAAGGTTTGTTTCTATGATAGTCTATTAATAGATGTTGGTCAAGGTTGAAGGCAATTTGCTCTTGGTCTTTAAAAGTCCAGCCATCTTTTGAACAATTTTGTTTACCCTAGGCAATGTTCTCACGTTTCATAATATTTTTATATTGATAGTCACGGTTGTTAATATACCTAACTAATCATTGAAAGTGAAAACTTCGAGAGGTACTAATTAATAAACAAGTTTACTCCTCCCAACTTCATATTTCTTATTCATCTCCAAGTTATTATAATAATTTACTCATATCTTTTCAATAATTATCCAATATTGCTAAGCAAACATGCTTTGCATATTAATATATCGTGTAATGTACATAAAGAGCGTTACAGGCTTACGATTCTATTAACTATTTTATTAGCAATTTATTTTAACTATATAAACCACCGCGACTTTACTTTACTTATTTTCTTTATTTCTTTTAGCGTAGAAAAACTGAAGAACATTCTTTTTATTAACTTGAACTCTGAATACATGAATATTTCATTTGTTTTAGATAAGTTTATGCGTGTGTTGTCTGTCAGTCAGACAAATCAGATTTTCATTTTTCATAGTGTAGGACATTTAGATAAAATGTAATCAATTTATTACATAGTTAAGAAAAAAACATGCAATACACACATCACTATATTAGTGTTACATCACTACTGTTGTATTCTATTATTGTCTATTGATAAAACAAATGCAGGTAATTCTTCTCATTTTGTTCCTCCCATCATCCATGTGTAATTTCGTGTAATAAATAAACGATGTAAGAGTACCTATACAATTGATCAAGTATTTTAATAAACCAACACCACCCACGAATCCCAACATGGTAGCAGAGCGTGGTTACCTGTGTGGTTACATCTGCGGATAGTAAGTTGGTTAGTTGATTGTGAAATATTATTGGGTTGCGATCCACGACGTAAAAGTGAAAGAAAATGGCAGGCGCTGCGGTGTCTAATAATAATAATTTGCCGTGTTTGGATGAGAAATCGAATTTCAGTACATGGAAATTCCGATTGAAACTGATTTTGCAAGAAAAGCAAGTGGAATACGTACTATGTGAAAAAGAAATTACTGAAGAAAAGTCTAAGAAAGACGATGCTAAAGCTAAGTCGCTTATAGCACAAAGCGTGTCCGACAAGTTTATAGAAATCATAAAGCATGGAGAAACTGCTAGAGAAATGATGGGCCTACTTGAAAATATCTTTGAACGAAAGAGTGTTTTTAACAGATTTCACCTAAAACGGAAACTAATATCTTTAAAATGCAATGAGCCGCTGCAACAATATCTTTTAAAGTTCAGTTCGATTATCAGCGACCTGCAGGCCATCGACGTTAAAGTAGATGAAGAAGATCAAATTTGCTACCTACTCTCATCGCTGCCGAAAGAATATGATCCTGTCATAACATCGATAGAAACAATGGCTTCAGAAAAGAAATTGAGTTTTGATTTTGTCAAGGCAAGGCTGTTAGATGCCGAAACAAAGATCAGCACCGACATAGTGAGCCAGGAAAATGCATTTATGATATCCTGCTACACCTGCGGGAAACCTGGGCACAAGTCTTATGAATGTACTGGTAATAAGGAACAAGGAAAATACAGAGGAGGACGGAGCCAAGGTCGAGGTTATAGTCAAAATCGCAGAAGTAGAGGCAGATTTCAAGGACGAGTATCCCGAAGCCGAGGCTTCCCGGGACAAGGTGCTACTTCATTAATGAGTGAATCGGAGATCGGTTTTATAGCAAGTGAAAGCGTTTTAAGTGCCAAAAGTGTGGACAAAGACTATGATATATCCTTTGTTGTGGACTCGGGATGCACACAACATCTTGTAAGTGAACAATTTGAAAAATACATGACAGACATTCAAATACTAGATAAAAGTGTTAAAATATTAGTGGCAAACGGCCAGTATATACATACTAATAAAAAAGGTAATTTAAAAATTAAATACCAAAACTTAAAAATAAATGTTAATGCTTTAATTGTAGAAAACATAACCTACAACTTACTTTCAGTTAAAAAGATAACCGAGGCCGGATTTGATGTAAAGTTTGATAAATATAAATTTGTTATTACAGGTAATAATTCATTTGTTACTGGTAATTCTGAAAGAAGGTTGTACAAATTAAATGCTAATGTATGTCATGAAGTGTGTAATATTAGTACAGGTAAAAACCAATGTGATGATGTTCTTTGGCACAAACGTCTGGGCCATTTAAATAGAAAATGTTTAGGTATTATGCACTTACCAATAAGTAATGAAGCATGCAGCCCATGTATGGAGGGAAAGGCGACCAGACAACCATTTAAGCAGATACCAAGACCGAGATCCAGAAGAGTAGCAGAAATGTTGCACACAGACATAGCGGGACCTGTCAAGGAGTGTGGACTAAATGGTGAGAAATATTTCATGACAGTATTAGATGATTATTCCCATTTCTGTGTGGTGTTCCCTTTAGTACACAAATCTGAAGCAACAGATAAATTGATCGACTATATAAGAAGGTTAGAAAATGAAACTGGAAGCACAGTTCAGCGAATAAAATGCGACAATGGTGGGGAATATACGGCCAACAAGTTAAAAGATTTTTGTAAGAAAAAAGGAATAAGTGTAGAATATACTTTACCCTACACAAAACAGTCCAATGGAGTTGCGGAAAGATTGAATCGTAGCTTGTGTGATAAAGTGAGAACTCTATTTGCTGAGACTAATTTGCCCAAAACTTTATGGTGTGAGGCTATTCAATGTGCTGCCTATCAGCTGAACCGGTCACCTTCTTCAGCAATTAATTATAAAACACCCTGTTACATGAAAAATGGAACCTGTGACCTAACAAGACTGAGAGTTTTTGGGGCAAAAGCGTGGGCAACAATTATACCTAAACAAGACAAACTGAATAAAAGAGGAAAAGAAACAAGAATGGTTGGATATAATAAGGTAGGATACAGATTGTGGAATCCAGAAGATAACTCAATTATAGTGTCACGAGATGTAAGATTTGACGAGAGTGATGTCAAGTATACAGCAAAAGAAGAAATTGAACAAAAAAGGTATATTTCCGAAGAAGAAACAGAAGAAAATACAGAAAATAGTATAAATCAAGAACTAGATGACAGTTTTTATGAAGAGACTACTGAAAAAATTGAGAACGAAGAAAAAGAGGTAACAGAAAGTAAAATAAAAACTACAAGATCAGGAAGAGAGGTAAAGCCACCTAAATATATACAAAATTATGAAACTAATATGGTTTTTTGTCTTAGCGTCGTACCCAAATCATTTGAAGAAGCAATGGAAAGTTCAGAATGGAAACAAGCTGTCAATAAAGAATTACAAGCACTAGGAAAACTGGAAACATGGGAAGAAAAAGAATTACCTAAAGGAAAGAAAGCAATAGAAACAAAATGGATTTTTAAAGAGAAGGAAGATGGAACTAAAAAGGCAAGACTGGTAGTACGTGGATTTCAACAAAAGAAAGAAGATATTTTTGATAACAATTATGCACCAGTTGCAAGACAGTCAACAGTAAGGATGTTTTTAGCAAAAGCCGTACAAGAGGATTTGGATATTGCACAGTTCGATATACCAACGGCTTTCTTGAACGGAAAATTGAAGTCCGAGGTATATACAGGGTGAATTTTTGAGACGGGACAGTAAGGGCAGGTACCTTAAACGTTATAGTTACAGAAAAAAGTTTTTAAGAGACTATCCATTAATTTTTAAAATTTTTTGAACTGCATTTACAGATTTTGGAAAAAAAGTACAGTCAGCAAGAAAATGGTCATTTTACACAAAAACTTTTTTTGATGCCAATCGATCCTGTTTCTTATAAGGATCAAAAGTCTCTACCAGACCGACTGAGGTTTGAGTACTAGAAAAGTCAGAAATCGCAAAAAACTTTTTCCATACATTTCGGTAAAAGAGCCAAACTTCAAAATTAGTCAAACTTTTTGTTATGGGTAGATCCGCTATAATCCGATATAAAGAAAAAAAAGGCTGGCTGAAAAAAATAGGTCAGTAAAAAAGTTTTAAATTTTAAACTTCGAATTCTTTGTTTGTTTCAGGTCATTGTTATGTTTGTTAGGCTCTTTAGTAAACTGAGGCCGCTCCAACTTATCCCACTGGGATGAGTTGACTAAATCATTAATTTTATTATTTTTGTTTAGTCAACCGATCCCGCATCAAGAAAAAGATAGAATATTTCGTATTTTTTGAAAAATATGAACACACGTGCACAAAAATGTTGAGGGAAAAATTAAACACAATGGTTTGGTTAAACAGATATATTAAAAAAAACTCAGTCGTTTAATTACTGAATCTAAAAACTAAACAAAAGCACTTCATAAGAAGTATTCAAATTAAATTATTATTCTAACAGTATCGAAAAGTAAATATTAGTTAATAGCCATATAAACATTTAAGTTACTGACAATTTAAAGGTAAACATTAAGAGGAAGTACGACTAATTTTCTAATTACCTTTTCATTGTAATATTTGTTGCGTTAGTAAGTAAAATATCAATAAGTAAAACTTAAAAAGCTACAAATCAGTCTTTTCATGAATATTTGCTTAGGACTAGTCGAAATCACAGGCGTTTGATTAAACATCGATATAGGTAAATTAGGCTCCGTAAAAGCTAAAATTAAAATTACAGTCATTAACAATTTAGATAAATGAAACTAGTTTAATTTAACATTTTTTCCTCATGGAAAAATCTGTTTTTGAGGTACACACTTAAAAATAATTTAAAATCTAAGTTTTTCTAGGCAATGCCCTACCGTGATTTGGCCGTTGAGCGTTTTATTTATTGAAATGTCAATTTTTTTCTTTTTTTCGATAGTTTGAGGTAATCTTTTTGAAATTCTAAGGTCGGTGGGTTTTTTCAACAAGGAAGAAAAGAGATTAATGTCTTTACTTAAGCCCACTAAAAGTTGAGCAATATTTGGTCTATTTTTTATATATTTTTGTATGTGCCCGTTCCACGATTCCACGACATTATTAGTTTTTTGCATTTGTTGGTATGTACACCAAGTGTTTACGAGTGGTGAATTTTCCAGCCAAGTTTTGACGAAGTAGTCATTGAATTGCGTGACACATTTGCTTTCGGGAGCTTCTTCCATGATATAGAGCCATCCGTCATCAATTAACTCTGGTGGAAGGTGAGATAAGGCCGCACAAAGTTTGACATGATCTTTGCCAAGCTGTGTTTTGCATACACCTAGTGTCTTAGCTTTACGCCAGAGACAGCGCCTGAAGTGGAAGTAGCAGCCTGTTATTTTCACATTTGGGAAATGGCTTCGGATTGCTTGTATAGCTGCAACTTCAAAATCAACTGTTATGTCACTTGGATTCCACTGGGGTATTTGACTTCTTATTAGTTGAAATAACAGCTTGTATGTGGTCAATTTTTTGTCAGGTAGCAGGGCATATAAAACTGGAATTATATTTTGGTATTCTTCATTGCTTTCTAGCTCCGCATGAATCGTGTACAGTTGGTAGAATGGCTTTGGGCAAGTTTTGAATGTACCATCCATATAAAAATGTTTACATTTTCCCATGTATTCTTTTAGTTCATCGTCAGCAAATATCAATATACGGTTTTTATGTGCGTAGTCAGCAAATAGTATTTTTTGAAATTTTTGAGGCACTTCAACATCTTTCGCTTTTTTAAAAGTTACTTTGCTTGCTCCTATAGATTTATTTCTTTTCTTATAGAGTGTTTTCTGTACATTTTTTAAAGCCGGCAACTTCTTTATTATGTTTATACCACGATCTTCAAGGGGAGCCATATTTTCCTCAAATATTTTAGAGATTGGGTCAGATAAATTCTCCTGCACAGTCTTCCCGCACTTATCCATTTGTATTTTTATCTCAACTTCTGCTGTGTCCATAGGTTCATGAGAATGAGTTGTTTCGTGTTTTATTACATTAAAATCCCTGTTGGTTTTTATCGTTGCAAAACATGATTTCATTTTTGCGCACCTCCACAAGATTGCTCCATCAATATTTGTTCTTTTAATAACGTATTCATAGCCATGCCTTATTATCTTTTTGGAACCTCTTTGTGTAGTACTTATATACATAGATGGATTGCCGCGTGAAGTAGAAGGACTATCTTCATACATTTTGATGTTTCTAAGGGAAATAAAGATTATGCATTAAAATGTGTTTAGGTACTCAAAAAATTAAAACATTTGTTGAAAAATACTTTAATTTACAAAAAATACCAAGTAGGTCTAAGTAAACCTGTAAAGTTATATTTTTAGTCCATTAAATACCTACTTTTGATTTGAATAATGTCGGAATGTTTGCGGTTCTGTGAGCAGGATGTATACAGGGAAAACCAAAGCAAGCTACTAGTTGTATAATAAACATTGAAAAGTATATATCTATAATATGTTATAAGTTCTTTAGATGTTGTTGCACTGTAAAGATAAATTTATTTTTAAGAAACAGTTTTTTACAAATACAAATCACTTGTATACATAATTGAGTGATAATATGATTTATTACTAACCTGTAAAGAGAAACAACATTAAAAGCTATTGCTTCAAATATTATTTATAATTTGAATGAAAATTATCTCCTTTACCACGTTGACGTTTCATTGTACAAAGTCAGAGATAATTTCTTTATGAATAAATTTCTACAGATAACATAGCGCAAACCTCGGAGGAAGAATCAAATGCATACTTATTTTGAGGTGCAAACAAAGTGCTGCCACCATAGACAATATTAAATGAAGAGATAAAAGTACTTTTGCGTGTGTCTATACAAATCATAAAATCTATTAGTGGGATCAGTTTACCAATTCAAAATATGCTTAGGTCGAATGATCCCGTTGGGATGAGTCCGAGCGGCCTCAGTTTACTAAAGAGCCGTTTGTTAAGAGCGGTCAACCCGGCTTACTTTTCATACAAACGCTCGTACGTGATTATGCAGTTGTAACAGATCTTTCTTTTAAACTTTTGAACTAATAGGTATCTTGTGCACTATATCTAGGTTTCTATGAAAACTAAAAATCAAAATTTTGAGAAACAAATTCAGTATAAGCCTCCAAAAACCTGCTTTTTGCATAAATTTTACCTGAACTTTGGCCGTTCATAATGTACTCATAAATTGTAAAAGTAAAGACAATATTGTGATAGAAACCTTGCAAATGTTATGGAGATTCTAAATGACAAGCATTTATTTTACAAACTTGTAAGGCTTACTAAAAAACACGTATTTCCTGGAACACTTTTTATGAAATTTCCGCACACTATTTTTCGAGTGAGCGAGTGAGCGGCGAAAGTACCAACTGAATGCCGAGCTCTGATGCGTTATCTCTCTCTTTTCGCTTTGCTTCTTCTTCTAGCATTGCGCTGGATGAAACAACAAGCTTTTTAGCCATGCTCGCGTCGATGATAGACGCGCCGGGAAGGGTCACCTTAAGAGAAAATTCTAGATTGTTAGTTGAAATTAATTACACACTTCTTGTTTTAAAATTTAATTTTATTAAAATGTCATTTTGGGCAATTTATTTCGTAGATCATCTAAATGTAGTTATTTTTGCCTGTGTCTAAAGTACAACATATTAAAATGATTTATTTTATTTTAATTGTTTCAATCTTAATGTTATAAAAGATTATCGATGCAACTTTGATGATTTTCTACTTAGGTAGGCGCTTTTGCTTCTAGGTACAGTAAACCACGAGGCCAGCTAGACACTCGCCATTAGGACTCTCACTAATTATCTTATGCGTATTTCCGTATAAACCGTACAATTCGAAAAAGGTTTTTCGCGATTTCTGACATTTCTAGTACTCAAACCTCAGTCGGTCTAGTAGAGACTTTTGATCCTTATAGGAAACAGGATCGATTGGCATCAAAAAAAGTTTTTGTGTAAAATGACCATTTTCTTGCTGACTGTACATTTTTTCCAAAATCTGTAAATGCAGTTCAGAATATTTTAAAAATTAATGGATAGTCTCCTACAAACGTTTTCCTGTAACTATAACGTTTAAGGTACCTGCCCTTACTGTCCCGTCTCAAAAATTCACCCTGTATAAAAATGCCTGAGGGAATGGAGAACAAGAATTCAAATACAAATGTTCTAAAACTGAAAAGAGCGTTGTATGGATTGGCTGTTTCGCCAAAGTGCTGGAATGAAACTATAGATGAATTCGCAAAGCAAAATGAATTTAAAAGGTCAGAATATGATTACTGTTTATATCATAAAGAAGATTGCTGGATGCTGATATATGTAGATGATATTATTATAATCGGTAATAAAGATAATATTATCAAGGAGTTGATAAAGAAATTCAATGCTAAAGACCTAGGAAAAATAAACAGATTTTTAGGAATGGAAATTGAAAGAAATGAGAAGCAAATAATAATAAAACAAACTAAAATGATAGACAAGATACTGGAAAAATTTAATATGACAACTTGCAAAGGAATGAAGACACCTATGGAAATAAACTACAATATACAGATAAGAGAAAATGAAGAAAAACTAGATGTACCTTATCGTGAACTCATTGGAAGCTTATTATATCTATAAACAACATCAAGACCAGATTTGACATTTGTGGTATCCTATCTAAGCAGATTTCTAGACAAACCTAATGAAGAGCTATGGAAAGCTGGCAAAAGAGTGCTACGGTATCTAAAAGAAACAAGAGACAAAAGTCTAATATTTAGAAAAAGCCCAAATACGAACTTGAATGGATATTCTGATGCTGATTGGGCTGGAGACAAAAGCGATAGAAAAAGTGTAAGTGGAAGCATAATTCTACTTGGACAAAACCCAATAGCATGGTTTTCTAAAAAACAATCCTGTGTTGCTCTATCAACGGCTGAGTCAGAGTACATTGCTGCTGCTGCTGCTGCACAAGAGTTGGTGAATCTTAGAGGTCTCAGCAAACATCTTAGCATCAGAAGTCATGCTACTTTACTTGTTGACAATATTGGAGCAATTTTTATGTCAAAAAGTTATGAAAACTCAAAAAGAACCAAACATATTGATATTAGGGCTCATTTTTTGAAAGATCTTATCGAAAAGAACATCATTGTCATTGAATATGTAAGTTCTAGTGATAACTTGGCAGATCTGATGACTAAAAGTCTATGTAAAGAAAAATTTGTTAACTTTGTTAATCAATTTATGCATTAAGTTAGTGTTTAACTGTTTTAATAAACAGGAGGAGACTGTTAGAGTTATTTATAATTTAAAACTATCTAGTTGTACTATGAGTGTGTAGTTTTTATAATTTAAATTGTTACTTTGAAGTTTTTTTTATTATAAAACAGAAGTTTTGTTAGTAAAATATTACTTTCTAGATATAAAGTTGTGTTGAATTTTAGTTACAGTTTAGAAAGAACATGTTAGTTGTGTTTTTTGTTATTCTGTACTTTGATATGATGAGTGTGTGTCTGTATTGTAAGTATCAAATTTAGAACTATGTATTGTTTAATTTGAGGAGGAGTGTTGAAATAAAACATGCAATACACACATCACTATATTAGTGTTACATCACTACTGTTGTATTCTATTATTGTCTATTGATAAAACAAATGCAGGTAATTCTTCTCATTTTGTTCCTCCCATCATCCATGTGTAATTTCGTGTAATAAATAAACGATGTAAGAGTACCTATACAATTAACAAGTATTTTAATAAACCAACACCACCCACGAATCCCAACATTTATAACTTCCATTGAATCTTTAATTTAGCTGTGGGAAATATTACCTGATGAATCAATTTTGAATCTTAAGTTAGTTTGCATATTGCTGGTATCATTCTTAGCTGTTTTAAGGGTGTAGTTTGCTTCCCAATTTATACGATTTATTTTCTTTTCAGATTTGGTGTAAGCTGAAATGGAGGATAGAATACTAGGTACGTCCAACCCATTCTCTAAAAACATTTAAATATCCAGATTCCAACAAGATATATTTTTGGAGTTGACGATAATGTTGGTAAAAACTTTTCCAACAGACATAATTTCATTTTTAAGTATAGAAATTTCATAAACTTTGTTTACAAAATATCATTGACCTGAACGTATTGATCAATATATCAGTATAATCCTACCTACACTTTGACAAACACCTCCTTTTGATGTCGTTCTGAACTTGTGAACGATGTTAGAACACAAATAATCATCGGATTATTACGGCATTCATTAAAGACTGACTTTTATTGCTTAGATAAATTATGAGTTAAGAAGGTGATTACCTAGTTTTGATTGTAGCGTAGACGTTGCGTCATTTTAGTGTCCAGGGAGTTTTGGCGGTAAGTATGCAACGAAAATTTTGAGATTTTAACCCTTCTGAAAAATGTTGATAAAAAAAACAGTCGCTTGAACAGATATAAAAAAAACATAAAAGCAAGATATGAATGGTATTAACATACCATTGTGATGTCCAATATTTTGTTAAAGCCCATTGTCATATCAAATGAACCAATCAAAAAATCAGTAGACCGTGAAATTGCTGGCCATTTTATATGGAACGCATTTATATAAAACACAATCCTCTTCTTGGAAGAAATTTTATGTTTCTGCCCTTGTTAGGTTTGTTTAGGGTCAGTATAAACATTAAATAACATAGATAGGTACACCAGCCAAATATTGTTGGTCCAACGCTAGGATGTGTTCTACAAAAAATGAGTTTGCATCTATTGTATCCAAGGCTAGCCTTAGCCAAATTACAAGCGCTTGGTATCGAATCGCTTGCTATCATCGCTAATCCTTTGTCCTGCCTGACACTTCTGAGCACGTGACTTATCGTTATTGTATGACTATTGAAATGTTATTCCAAAACTGTTTATATAATTTTAATAGCGTTATTATTATTATTATGATTCGTATTGTTAAAACTGGCTATCAGCGGCAATCACTAATCTACTACAATGGTTGTACATCTGTCGTTTCATTTCTATGAGTTAGTTTTCTACATTATATCCTTAGATGGCTTTAACTGTTTTTAGTTGATTAATATTTAAGTATTTTATATAACTTATAGTGTGTCCCACTGCTGGGCAAAGGTCTCCCTCATATCCTTCCACTTCTTGCGATCTAATTTATTGAATATTGATTGAATATTTAAGTAAAGCGATGTAAATGTAGAAGATTGGTCTCAAAATTGACACTATTACATCATCAGGTACTTTCTTGTACTGTCTGATGTAACCTTCCAGATGTGAGCATCACCACCATCCAGTTTATCTTTCTCATCAGAAGCTACTTACTATAAATCGTCTCCGAGATGTCTACTCGGTTTCACGGCACATCCAAACAGTGGTTTATGATGTCAAACACTAAATGAGTAGGGTGTCCATCAGATCTGTATATTCAGGTTTATTACCTAAGTATAGGTTTCATTTTTGTATCCACAATTGTGACATACGTCGCCGTCTTTGATGTATATTTCTATGGGACATCGTTTAAATGAATTAAGTTAAGGTGTTGTAGCTTGTCTTTGCGTTAAATAAATTATTTTAAAAAGTTATCAGTTAAGATATAAACACACCCCAAAAATTGCACAATAGGAACAAAAATTCAATCCGCAATCTCAACAACAACATAACATAAATTATCCTCAATTTCGCTTCGTTAAATGAATTTAGTAGTCACTACAAATAATCAAAAACACACAGTACAGTACTCTAAACTTGTGTTTTACTAGATTCACTCTGAATTACATCACTGACCATGTTTTTAGGTTAATCGTACGTATGTTTGTCACTTTGATTAATATTTGCTTCACCAAGTAATTTCATGAAAAGTATCAGTTAAACCATTAGGTCATGGCCACCCTACGCCTATTTAATAGCAGCATTCTTTCAGCCATTCCTGTCCACCACACTTCAATAGCTTGTCTGAAAAACATTCATAAAATCTCATCAAACACCATTGCTATTGCCAACATGAATCTTATCTTTATCTCTGTCATTATAAGATTCGAAGTCCTTTTAAAATTTCAGTTCAAAGAATGGTGTCAAAGGATCACTGGAACTATTTATCTTGTCTTTATACCCACTCTGATGGCAACTGATGGACACTAATGTCTATCGAATGACTTTATTTTTAGATTATTGCTTTTGTTCGATGCGGTCTGTGACAAAGAATCCAATTTAGTTTTGTCCAAAAATAGGAATGGTCTCGTCTCGTTAAATTTTTTCTACTAATTTTACAGCTCTTTTTTTTGTATATGCACTGTGCAGCCTTGTGTTTAAATAGTTTATTGATGTCAAACCTAATTGTTATGCTTGCAAGAAGTGAATTGCTTATAAAATGTATAATGGTAGCAAAAAAAACTTTATTTTGTTGCTATACAAAGAGGTGTTCAAAAATACCATGTTGAATTGTGACATTAGTTTGATTAATAAATCCAATAAAAGTATATAGCAACTTAGAAAAGAAAAACGATTTAATGTACACAAAAGAAAACAAATTACAGATATAACATAAAATAAAAAGCTATATAAACTTACAGCCTATTCGATATAATTATTTTCTTCAATAGATAATCATTTATCTGTCAGTAATTTATATTCCTTCAATCATCGAAGTCAATAAAGCACGTGCATAGAACGTGGAATTAGATAAATAGCTGCTACATTTAAATTAAAGTCGTGGGCGTTAAGATACAATAAAGAATAAAATTAATTAAAGAAAACACTCAAAATCGTCAACATAAATAAGATCATTATGTGATGAGAAAAATGTCGCAGCTTATTGGGATTTAGCTGGTTATGTTGAGAGAATTCAGTTCTTGAACGGAACAAATAAAATAGAACAAGTCTAGTAAAGCCATTTTTGTCATTCTTCTTGTTTTATCTTTCTCTTTTTATATACTTATGTGTTTTCTATAATAATTGTAATGACAAAATAAAGATTTTTCTTTCTTTCTTTCTTTCTTTCTAAAGACTTCGTGAAAACATTCATCTCTACCACGCCTTGGGTTGGGAATAAAGTGGTGATCATGTTTCTTTTTTCTTAAGTATTAGGCTTTTCTGATTCTTCATCATCATCAGCAGCCACTCCCAACCCACTGCTGGGCATAGGCCTCCCTTCGTGAATGCCATTCGCCTTTTCTGATTCTTAACCTTTATTTAACTATACTTTTTTAGCTTTTGAACAAATGGGCTTAAATAGCTGTATATAGCGTGTCGGTGAATTTGGGGCATTCAGTCGGAATAAGTCGGAATAATGATGATACATTAATTAACAATCTCTAATGAGCTTCAACCGGTCTTGTATCGTTGCTAAATGTCAGGTCATAATATAACGATTCCATTGAGCAAGCTACAGGGTGTCCTATAAATGCAAGTGAATAAAATTATATTACAAAACGAGTATCAAACCAAAGACCGCTTATAATATTAAAACACAGGGGGGCTTGTGTTTTATTTTGTAAAAAGTCAGGTTTTAATAATGTTTTTATCAGAAACGGGTAGGCATGATTCGAATATCAAGTTTTAATATCGAATAAAAGTGTAGTGATTTTTCAATTATTATCTCCTAATGCCTAGTGTTTTCAAACACTGGGTGTAATTATAGTTTGAAAATGTAATTCTTTGAACTTATTGAACTTAATTTTGATATTTTTCATATCAACAGTGCTCTGGCTGGGCTTCTATAGACATAGGTAAGACATTAAGGTTTCACTTATTTTCTCATTACTTCACAATAGTTAGTAAAAAGTTTTTTCTCACCAGAGTTATTGGCCACTTGCTCATACGAACGAACCAAGGAACAATAGTTTATTCATAAAATAATTTACAAATAGTTGAATTCAATAAATGAATAAATTATTGATAACTAGCTTTGTTTATCGATAGGGTGATGTGGCATAACTACAAAACATTTTTGCTGTAAATAAGGAAAGATTTAATGTGTTAATCGCACTTTGGTAATTAAACAATTTTAAGTACTTGAAATATCTTGCACAAGCGAAGTAATCTTGTGTCACCCTATACAATATTTATTTAATTTACGATCCAGAACGATGACAATACTACTGTAGATTTTAGCATAATTCGGCGATTCTAATTTAAATTGTATTAAAAATCAGAGGCTTATGAATAAAAATTTTGGTTATGATATCATTTACATTATAGAAATGACCCTTTTACTCTAATGTAATTTTATAATACTAATCGCCAACCATAATTCGACTTTCCCTTGTGTTGTGGGAAGCAAATAATTATTAGAAGCCGATTAACGCTGTTTTTCTTCACTGTTTAAAGTTTTGAGTTTATTTTAATGTTCAGTCACGACTGAGACACAAAAGCTTCGGAATGAGAGTCGAGGCATGACTCCACTTAACCAAAAGAGCTTTTTAAAGAATACGTAAATATATACTGAAACTTTAACTTGTGTTATTACTTAAAAAAAAATATAAGTACACTAATTTTTAATTCTTAGTAAACCATTATTGTTTTGAATATTGTGAATACTTAAAACGGATTTCAATATCGAATATAAACTCTTAAATCCACGAATCATGGTAAAAATCTAATTTCTAATGTTTACACATTTATATTGTCTTGACTCATATAATTAATGATCTCCTATGTACCTACGTCGCTGTCCGTTTTCTTTAAGTTTATTAATTTGAAGTACTTACTTAATTCATTATTATCAAAATTAATAGATTAAAACCTTCAAAAATTAGCGCAACTGGTTTCCTAAATCTCTCAGAAGCAACAGTTTAACATATTTGTATGTATTATTATTAGTTATATTTATATATTCAAAGGCTTCCCGCTGTCTAATTAACTGTAATCTATTTTATTTTTTAAATCACGTTCTGAGTTCCGGTATTACTATTTTAATTCAATAATATAAAGTTGAGAAGTAACTGTAGAGTTCATTAAAAAGTAACCTTCGCTTATGGTTTAAATAAAATTATGATTTCTGAACGTTTCCTATGATTGATATTATTTCGGAGATCAACTTGCAACCTCACGTAAACAGAATGGGGCAAAATTGTGGGCCATTAAGGGTAAGTTATGATCTTAGTCAATCGTTGTTTTATTTTGTAAATATATATGAATCTTTTGATTTCTGAAAAATATTACGTACTTAGGGTACCATTTGTAAATAAAACAAGCTGATCTTAATCGACTCTGTTTCCCAGCGATACACTTTTCCTGTATCAACTTACCAAATCAAATAGGAAGTTTTCATCTAGTTTCTATCTTAATACGAGTACCAAACTTTTAATATGGTGTCACTTATAAGATATATATACATATACGTAAATGTATTGTATATCTTTTGAAAGCCAAGACCAACAATTTAACGTGCCCTCCGAAGCAAGGAAGCGCTCAGCTGTTATTGCCACTTGCGGTCACCCATCCAAGCTTTCATTAATTGTAAATAACGATGTAATAAAGTTGCAATGATGAAGATATAACTATCCCTTTCACTAAAGATTTACTGTCTAGTTCTGAGTTTATTGAGACAACTATTCCTTGTACTATTTACTCTACATTTCTTGATTCATAAATGTTACTCATAACGGACATTTTTCTCTATATATATATCAGTACTAGTGCCATGGTGTTTGTAATTCTTTTTCGTAGTTTTTTTTTTACAGACACAGATGTAGAGTAATTCAGTAGGTAAACTCATTTCAAACGTCACAGCGAGATTTGCGGTGAGATTCAAATGTCGTATTCTGTAGAACTCGATAACGCCTGTGCCGAGTGTGCCAGTCATATGAGAAAAAGTTATTATTACCAAGTTATCAAGTCATCTCGATATTGAAAACTCGAAGTCACTTACCGACAAGTAACAAGTAGGTAAGCTCGGTCATTTTAGTGAATTTGAGTTCTTTTTTACAGAATGATTCTAATGTTGTGTCGGTGTTGTAAAAATTAAGTATTTTTATTGCGATTTCTCTTTCGGAATAATGACCTATCAAATAAAGTAATAAGTAAGTATAAGTCTATGGCGAAGTCTTTTCAAAATAAATACTTGGAAGTTATTTCAAACTTATTTTTTTGTTATTAAGACAGACTATCTGATGGATAACAGAAAGCAGTTAAGCATAGATCTAAAATATTATGATTATTGATAAAGATAGATATAATAAGACGATATAATTGGTTGACGTCTTATAAACCTTATAGACATCTCGTAAAATAATTTAATATTCATTATAATCAATTTAAATTCACATTTTTATCATCACGATCATATTAATATGACAAAATGTAAAAAGACAAAGACGAAACAGTTATGATCCAAAAATGTTATTCAAATATTTTTGGTGTAGGTATAAAATTTATCTAAAGAAATCTCCAAGACCACCCATGTTGCAAAATATATCACAAATTCGGGCATTATTGTTTAAACAATGGATAAATAAGGGGTTATAAATCACAATATATTTCATAACTGGCAAAATAAACAGACATTATGTGACCGAAATACTCACGATCGATGAAGTAATAGGTACTGATATCACATCGGAAAACAAGAAAGTCAAGGCGTATGGACATCAAAGCGTTTCTTTTATAAACATTAAAAAAATTCAATGGAATATAGAACCTTACCTGTAAAAGTCGGTTAATAAAGATAGAGATATACTACTTTCTTAGGTTCTCCCTTCACAGTTTCATTCAGCGAACTTTAGAACTACGAACAGAACTACGAAGAACTAACTCCATTATTTTAATTTACCTATTGTCGGCGGTTTGGGATTGGGAGTCACTTTGAAACAGGCAATAGAATCACCTAGCACGTAAGACGAAGTCGAAGTGATCCTTGTTTTTTCTGTTACATTTTATGCTTTAAAATTCTGTATCTAATATTCAAAATGGAACAGCGTAACTAGGAAAGGAAATAAACTAATGGGGGCAATTCTGAGTGTCGCAAAAGCTAAACTAAACTAACTAAAATTATTACCATCCTTTTTATTCCCATCGCTATGAAAGGGACGGCAACAATTTTAGTTAGCTTAGTTTAGCTTTTGCGACACTCAGAATTGCCACTATTGGGGGCAATTCTGAGTGTCGCAAAAGCTAAACTAAACTAACTAAAATTATTACCATCCTTTTTATTCCCATCGCTATGAAAGGGACGGCAACAATTTTAGTTAGCTTAGTTTAGCTTTTGCGACACTCAGAATTGCCACTATTGTTTCCTTATGTTTATGTATCGTAGAGTATCTGTCTCTACGCAACTACGAATTTCATATTTAGTAGAATATGGCCCTCAATAAATTCCGACCGTAAAGAATAAATAACAGTTACTACGCAGATAAAGCAATTACAAATATCCTTCCCGGTTGTTACATACTCGTAAATTACCCAAAATAATCGCTGCCAATTGAGTTATCAAGATTCTTTCTCCAAACTTCAAATCAATATAAACTTTAACACCTGCAGCATTAAACTCAGAATCACTTCCACTTAAATATGCAAAAATGTAGTGCTATATCATTAACAGGAGTAGCATCTTCGAGCTTTGTTACGTAAATCTCAGCTTTGTGTGGGTTTTATACAGTTGTTTTTCGTTTGTAGATACAGGTCTAATAAGTTTGTTGAATCGCCGAGGCGGTCTCACACATCGTGGTCGGTATATGTCTGTGATCATAAATTGTAGGGGCTAATAGTCGAGCAGGGTGCCTCAGGGTAGGAAGGAGTGAACGACCTTTCCAAAATACATTCGCTTACTTCTTTCTCGTTTTTTCGAATGCTTTCTTTGAAGTTGGACTGGACAGGTATGAATTTGACTCATGTAGTTTTGAGGAAGTATTTAAAATGCAGATTTTTGCAAAATATTAAGCGCTGTTAGTATAAAAAGGTAAATTTTTCCATCAAACAAAATGTTTAATTAAATTTATTCATAAACTATTTACCTACAATAGTGATATTAAAAATAAAAGAAGTCCACCAAATCAATCGACCTACGTAGGTACTCCCAATAAATTACAAATCATCAAATAAATTAGTGAAAAGTGTGTCGGGTCATTGGCTTTCAATATCTAAATCTAATTTGTTCGTATGAATGTTTTTACTTATCTCTCTCATAAAATAGTCGTAAAATACAAAAAGCGAAGGCGACACGAGCCGTTGATGTGTATCAACATATCAAATAAAATACTTAATTAAATCCTTTATTACTGATCGATCTGAGTTTGATTTGGCAAGCGCGTCAAATAGATGACGCTATTCATCACTAGCAAACTAGTTAATTGACTAGTAGCAAACACGCGAAAGAAACATGTTTTTTAAATAACGGGTTTTAACAATCAGATATTTGCAATAAACAAACAAATTTATGTAATGCACGGCATATTCATATCAAAGTCACATTTTATATATTAATTAAGGAAGCGACGAAAATATCTACCGTAAAACCAATAGTTTATAATTTATTGTCTATTAGACGACCAGCTACTAATTATACAGAAATGCATTAAAACGTCGTAAAGTATGCGCGGGCGCAGTGACGTTGACACGCGATTCCCACAGTAAACGTCAAACGTTACAACCAAGCTATAAATTACAACAATGCACCTTTTATTGTCCAAAACTGGACAACATGAAAAGATTTGGTTCTCTAAGAATAGTCATGTTTCCTGACAAGTGTGAACTCGGAAATTTCGGCTGTATTTGAAAGCTGTTTAAGGTCCGTTTTCCATATCTATTTTACATATTACAGGAGCTCAAAGTCACCACGCAGATGTCATCAGAATACTTGTATATTCTTTATTGTACACAAGAAAAAATATAATAAAAAAACTAAATTAGGTAAAAGGCATGTACAAAGGCGAGCTTAAGAGCGGTCAACCCGGCTCACTTTTCATACAAACGCTCGTACGTGATTATGCCGTTGTAACAGATCTTTCTTTTAAACTTTTGGACTAATAGGTATCTTGTGCACTATATCTAGGTTTCTATACAAACTAAAAATCAAAATTTTGAGAAACAAATTCAGTATAAGCTTCCAAAAACCTGCTTTTAGCATAAATTTTACCTCAACTTTGGCCGTTCATAATGTACTCTTAAATTGTAAAAGTAAAGAAAATATTGTCATAGAAACCTTGCAAATCTTATGGAGATTCTAAATGACTAATATTTATATTACAAACTTGTAAGGCTTACTGAAAAACACGTATTTCCTGGAACACTTTTTATGAAATTTCCGCACACTATTTTTCGAGTGAGCGAGTGAGCGGCGAAAATACCTACTGAATGCCGAGCGCTGAGGCGCTATCTCTCTTTTTTCGCTTTGCTTCTTTTTCTAGCATTGCGCTGGATGAAACAACAAGCTTTTCAGCTATGCCCGCGTCGATGATAGACGCACCGGGAAGGGCCACCTTAACCCTAACTGCGCGCGTAGACAAGTGACAAATGTTTCGTATCTATTCTCTTTCTATCATCGCTACACCTTTGATTTGACATTTCTGATCGCTCGAGTTTTCGTCGTCAAATGTCAATTCCTACTTATACATTTTTTTTAGTTTCTAATCGAAAGCGATTGTCGAACTGTAACATAGCTAGGGCTACTGGAGTATTTATTTGCGCAGAAAGATAGAATATTTCGGCCACATGCCCGGAAAGACGGCAGCAATCTTCAAAGCATTATCTCTCTACATTGTATTTTAAAAAGACTTCAAAAAAGGGGGTTTCTCAATTTGACCGTATATTATATATTTTTTTTAAGTGTTATCGCGGATAACTTCGTCGTTTATGATCAGAATTTGATGATTCTTTTTTTGTTGGAACGGAGATATTCCCGGGGTGGTCCCAAAATTTTTTGAGGATCTGATGAGGATCTTTGAAGCTATGCACAGAAATGCACCTCGAGAGTCCAGGAATTTGCTCTCATCTCACGAAATTGAAGAACTGGTGGGAGCTATTTAATAAAATGTGTTATTCAAAGAGCAGCGGTAGGTATAGCTTAGTGTATTATATAATCTGTGGTATAGCGAATGTTAATACTTATTCAACCAACTTTTTAAAGTAGGTAGTGTTGAACGTTTTTTGTATGGAGTTTATAGTCGCGGCAAACTAGATGGCGCTAGTGGCGCACATTCCTAGATCGCGCTGACGAAAACACGCAGCGTCTAATCGAGTCTGCGTCTAATATTTGTATCGGGGCTAGCTGTTATGCTTGTACTTACCTAAGTAATAATAAATCTCTAAATGTGATTATTATTGGGTTTTTTGATTTGATTGAGTGCTTACCTATCTCGTCCGTCAGGCTATTCGAAGCTGTATACGAAACGAAGTGTACATTTTCTGGTCCTTCGAGCCGGATCGGTTCACGGCGACGTACAAAGTGTCTGTCAGTCAGTTTACCGGTGTATCTTGGAAGTTTCGAGTACGCACATGGACGATGAGAGATTGATTGGCTCTGGAAGTAGTCATCATCATCATCAGGAGCATTTGGGTCCGACTTCTGGTTGAAGTTGTAGATCGTGGAAGCAATCAAGCATTAGCAGCAGGGGTGACCAGCTCAGGAGGGAGCTTGGTCTGCAATATCTAGCCAGCAGCATCATCATCATCAGCAAGGAAAGGAAGTGACAATCGTGGAACTTGGTGATATGAACAATTTATTTAAATTTAGAAGTAAATGCTAATTTGAACTTTATTCTCATAACGAAATTAACTTTAAACTTTGTAGTAGAAATTTGTAACTAACTCTAGACTTAGAATAATTTTAAGAAAAACGTTCCGACGGGGAACCTATGCCCGATTTTTTATATTTTGTATGTAATCTCAAACACTTAGAAAAATTTTGTGATTTTATCTCAAACACTTAGAAAAATTTGGGTTAGCTGGGACTTGTAAAATATTTCTGATTAAACGCCTTTACATTTAGAATACTACAATGGAATCGCTTATATTTCTGCAGGAAGATACTTGTACGCGAATAGATAATGCAAGGAAAAACTTTAAAAAATCTCCAAAAGATCGGTTAACTAAAAGCTACATAGAAGCGAGGTTACATTCTCTCGAAGAGATGTGGACTCAGTTCGTGTCTCAACATAAAGAGCTTATTAAAACAGGTGAACCCGCGAAATTAAAAACCACTTCTTATATGACTAGGGACATCTACAGTCAAACGGAGGAGATTTATGTTGAATATCAATGTACCTTATCAGAAGCTTTATCTAAAAACACAGAGAAAGAGATGTCAGATCGGGAACAGGGGAACTCAAATAGTCGTAACAAGGGAACTAGTGCAAAGCTACCAAAAATAATTATTCCAAAGTTTTCGGGGAAATACAGTGAATGGGGCGCATTCCGCGATTTGTTCTTGTCTCTGGTCCATCATTCGGAAATGGAACTTATTCAAAAAATGCAGTATCTTAAGGGATTGTTGAGTGGAGAGGCGGAACAGTTAGTAAGACACATAACTTTAACAGCAGAGAATTATATGCGTTGTTGGGACACTCTAGAAGCTAGGTACAATAACAAACGCTATTTGTGTAACACAATTCTTAAGCGATTGCTTTCTCAGTCCACAGCAAAAACTGAATCTGCTAACTTTATTAGGGAGTTACTGGATACTACTTCAGAATGTTTGGGTGCATTAACCAGCCTAGGGGTAGATGTATCAGGGTGGGATGTTATCATTGTATATATGACAGCGTTGAGGTTGGATCATGAATCCCGGAAGCAGTGGGAACTTCAAAGCTCAGTCACTGCAGATCTCCCAACATGGAAGTCATTTGAAGACTTTTTAACGAACCGTTTTCGTGCTTTGGAGTTCGTAGGATCAGAATCCAATGCCAACCGAGTCAAACCCCAACATCTCAAATCATTTCATGTGACATCTGAAGCAAGTAAACAGTTAGAGTGTAAATTTTGTAAGGAATCACATAAGTTGATTCAATGTCCAAAATTTGTAAGCGCAGAGGTACAAGCCCGTCGAGAATTCGTAGAAAAGAGTCGAATTTGTTACAATTGTCTAGGTGACAACCACAGGGCAAGTCAGTGCCTAAGTTCTATGACCTGTCGCAAGTGCCGGCGTAGACATCACACGTACTTGCACATTGATGATGCAGTTACCAAGCAAACGATAAAGGAGGGTTCAATCACAGGAGATGTATCAGGGGAAGCAGCTGCTCCGGTAGTTTGTTTCGCATCCGAAGGAATGGCTTCTCATAGCCAAGTCCTTCTAGCAACAGCTCTCGTTAGAGCACAAACTGGGAACGGAGATTCACGCATCATTCGAGCGTTGCTTGATCAAGGGTCGCAGGCATCCTTTATTACGGAAGCAACCGCTCAGTACTTAGGTCTACCATGGACTCCGGTACAGGGAGTGATCTCAGGGTTAGGAGGTAATAATGCTTCTTCAAACTCGATGGTCAATATCACGATCAAATCTATACATGATCAAAATATTAGCATAAATCTTAATGTCTATGTGATGAAATCCATCACTACATTACTTCCAAGCAAGGCAGTACTTACAACAGATTGGGTACTAGGAAACATTCCATTGGCTGATCCTAGGTACGATGTACCAAATAAAATCGACATGTTGCTTGGCGCAGCAGTATATGGACAAATAGTACAAGAGGGTGTGAAAAAGAATCCAGAAGGGACTCTTTTAGCGCAAAATACAAGCCTTGGGTGGATTATCTCGGGAAGAGTATCAAACGAAGAAAAGCAGGAGGTTAACATTGTAGCAATGCATACTTGTGTGGAAGATATGCAACTCAAGCGATTTTGGGAAATAGAAGCGGATCCTAATACTTACCATAGAAGTCCAATACTTACCGAAGAAGAAAAACATTGCGAGAAGTTATTTAAAGAAACCACGGTCAGAGATGAGGAAGGTCGGTACGTAGTTCGACTACCGTTCAAAACTGGAGATCCGGACCTGAAATCAGAAAACACAAAAATGATAGCGACGAGAAGGTTAAATCTGCTGGTAACTAAGCTAAGTAAGGATAGAGACTTAAAAGCAAAGTACAGAGAGGTCATCCAAGAGTACTTACAGCTGGGTCATATGGAGAGAATACCCGAAGACGAAGCAGGAAAGATCGAAGCCTCATATTTAGCTCACTTTGCGGTCATCAGGAATGATAAAGACACAACCAAGGTACGAGTTGTCTTCGACGCATCCTGCAAAGGAGAAAATGGAGTCTCTTTAAATGATCAGTTGATGGTAGGACCTACCTTACAACCAGAGCTAAGACATCTTCTGATGAACTGGAGACGACATCGTATCTGTCTGGCCGCGGATATTGTTAAGATGTACAGACAGGTTAAAATCGCCAAGGAAGATGTTGACTTTCAGCGAATTCTCTGGAAAGAAGATCAATTATCGAAAAAAGCGGAAGAATATCGTTTATTGAGAATAACATTTGGCACAGCTTCCGCGCCATATCAAGCAGTGAAGGTTCTTCAGCAGGTGGGAGAAGACGAAGGTGCAAACTACCCCGCTGCCGCTGCTAGAATCAAAAGCGATTTCTATATGGATGATCTTCTAACTGGGTGTGAAGACGTAGTAACAGCAATGCAGATTTATAAGCAAATGAATGGTTTATTATCAAAAGGAGGATTTCAGCTACAGAAGTGGTCAACTAATAGTGAAGAGGTCTTGGAAAGGATTCGCGAAGAGGGAGAAAGTATGGATGTGAAGGAAGGATTACAGTTAAAAGAAGATGAAATAATGAAGTTATTGGGACTTACCTGGAATCGAAGAGCAGACGCCTTTCAGTACACGGTGACCTTGACAGAGTTGACGGAACCTGTAACAAAAAGAAAAATAATATCAGATATCGCGCGGTTGTTCGATCCATTAGGATGGGTAGCTCCAAGTGTAATATTGGCAAAAGCAATTATACAGAAAATTTGGATTTCAGGAACAAAGTGGGATGAAGCAATACCAAGCAAAATATTGGAAGAGTGGTTAATGTACCGAAATGACTTACCAAAGTTGTCATCTTTACAAATACCTCGGTGGATCACTACATCGGAGAAGAACAGGCTTGTCGAATTACATGGGTTTTCAGATGCCTCGAAGATTGCGTACGCTGCAGCAGTCTACATGCGAGTAATTGATGAGCACGGTCAGGTTCATGTTAACTTAGTGACAGCGAAGACAAAAGTAGCACCCATCAAGCAAGTTTCAATTCCAAGGTTAGAGCTGTGTGGAGCCGTATTGGTCACGAGGTTGCTGATTGAAGTGGCAGATGTGCTGAAAATCGATCGCGAAAACATTCACGCATGGACTGACTCCACGATTGTTCTGGCATGGCTCAATAGTCACCCGAGTCGTTGGCAAACATTCGTAGCCAATAGAGTTTCTGAGATCTTAACCACGCTCGATGCGCAACAGTGGTCTCATATCAGATCTAAGCAAAATCCAGCTGATCAAGCGTCTCGTGGTCTGAAACCTTCAGAGCTTATAGATAACGTCCTCTGGTTTACTGGTCCAGAGTTACTGAAAGAAAATGAAGTCAAGTATCAAAGGTTACCGAGTGAAGAAACGAACATAGAAGAAATTAAAGTACATTTGGTGGTAAAAGAGGAGACATTTTGGGAAAGATTTTCTAGTTTAGGTAAAATGGTTAGGGTCATAGCATATTGTAAAAGATTTTTAACAAGAAAGGAGAACAGAAAAACAGGATTTTTAACAACAAAGGAATTAAGGGAAGCCTTAGAAGTATGTATAAGGGAATGCCAAAAGAAACATTTCAGTCTGGAAAGATCATGCATAGAAGACATATCAAATGGAAAAATATCAAAACTTAAGGGTCCACTGAAATCGTTGAGCCCATTCCTAGATGACGAACATATATTAAGGGTTGGAGGACGACTGGAAAGCTCATCATTGAGTAAGGATAAGAAGCATCCAATCTTGATCCCAAAAAAGTCGGTGTTGACAAATCTGATGGTGGCTGACGCTCATGCGAAGACTCTCCACGGGGGTTCAAGACTCATGCTAATTTACTTGCGATCGAAATTCTGGGTTCTTGGTGCCAAAGAATTGGTCAAATCTTGTTGCCGTAAGTGTGTTAAATGCACTCGTTACAACGCGGTAACGACAACCCAATTGATGGGACAACTACCAGGTGTACGAGTCACACCTGCTAGACCGTTCAAACATAGTGGAGTAGATTATGCGGGGCCAATACAGATCAGATCTTCGAAAGGGCGAGGACATCATGCGTACAAAGGCTACATTTGTCTTTTTGTCTGTATGTCCACAAAAGCAGTGCACATCGAGGTAGTTAGTGATCTGACTACAGAGGGATTTTTAGCAGCCTTCAAACGTTTTGTTTCGCGTAGAGGCCACTGCTCGGACATATGGAGTGACAACGGAACGGGATTTGTGGGAGCGTCCAGACAACTTCCGAAAATGTTTGCGGCTGAGCTATCTTCAATGCAGAGTGAAGTAGCAGCTAGTTTAGCCAATAATGGAACAAAATGGCATTTTATTCCACCACTTTCACCAAACTTCGGGGGTTTATGGGAGGCAGGGGTGAAATCGGTGAAATTTCATCTTAAAAGAGTAATCGGTGATACAACATTAACGTTTGAGGAGTTATCGACGGTACTGGGTCAGATCGAGGCATGTTTGAATTCTCGGCCATTATCACGGGTTGATTCCGAAACTGAAGGTTTTGATGCTTTAACCCCTGGACATTTCCTCGTGGGTGAACCTTTACTTACCGTCCCTGATTATAGTTTTGAATCGTCGAATATAGGCAATTTACGCAGGTGGCAACTAACTCAACGTATGATGCAATCGTTTTGGCGGCGTTGGTCGCAAGAATATTTAACTACTTTAGTACATCGATATAAGTGGTCATATCAAACTAACGAACCAAAGGTTGGAGACCTAGTTCTCATTAAAGAGGCAGATCTTCCACCAGCGCGATGGCTGCTTGGTCGTGTGGTTGTTAAGCATCCGGGTAAAGATAATTTGACGAGGGTTGTATCTTTGCGCACTAAAAATAACATGTTAATAAAAAGACCCACGTCAAAGCTTTGTGTGTTACCTATTAATTAAGAAACTTAAAACTATCGTGCATTATGGTGAAGTGTCAGTGAAAAGTGGCGTTTATTTAAAATAATTCAAAAGACTCTGAACTTTAAAATTTAAGTTATGGTTAATATAAAACTTTATTATCTGGTCAGTGGTAAACGTGGGTTACTTATTATGTTTAGATTTTAGTTATATTGTTCTTGGTTATGTTTATGTATTGAGTTGAGGTTATGTTAAGAGTAAATTTGTAAAAGGACAAAATGAAGGTGTCAATTTGTCCTTGGCGGGCGGTATGTTGAACGTTTTTTGTATGGAGTTTATAGTCGCGGCAAACTAGATGGCGCTAGTGGCGCACATTCCTAGATCGCGCTGACGAAAACACGCAGCGTCTAATCGAGTCTGCGTCTAATATTTGTATCGGGGCTAGCTGTTATGCTTGTACTTACCTAAGTAATAATAAATCTCTAAATGTGATTATTATTGGGTTTTTTGATTTGATTGAGTGCTTACCTATCTCGTCCGTCAGGCTATTCGAAGCTGTATACGAAACGAAGTGTACAGGTAGGTACCACTTTATCCTTTGAACACCCTATTTCCATCAGCATAGAAGGAACTTTATGACATAAACTTTCAAATTTATGGCATAAGCTAACCTAAGCCCTGCGTAAAAGCACCGTAGGTCCAATGAACTAAATTATAAGGTCCATTGGGAAGTTAACAAGCCCACTATCTCGTTGATAGTGAAAATTTAGATAATGATTTTTATAAAGCCTCATTATTGTATACCTTATCTATATATGTATGTATGATAGTGGCTAGATCTAGTGATAGTTTTTTGGGCCATTTTTCTACCTAAACAGTGGAGTTGGCAGGCCTAGTACAACTCACTTAATTCTGAAAGTAAAACCCACTTTCAAAAGTGCACAACTCACTAAACTCTGAAAGTATGACTGTAACCCACTTTCAAATAAGAATATTATAAGACAAGTCTATTTCACAGCTACATGCAAAATGCAAGTTAAACAAGGAAGTAGCTGGTGAAGTAAAACACAGATTCGTATGCATGTAGATCTCGATAAAGCTGTCGGTCGGCTTGCGGCGGGTTGTAAACCAGATGACAGTACATGCTTAATTCTGTGTTTGCAAATATTGTTTATTATGCCGGCGCCCCACATGGGCTTTAACTTGGGGCCAACATTAAATAAAATAAAAAAAAAAATATCTCTGGACATTTCACACGGCGTCATCTAGTCCCAAGCTAAGCAACTTAATGCTTGTGTTATGGTAACCAGATGACTGATATAATACTTAGATATATTTTTTTTTGTAAATACATAACATATTAGATAGAAAAACATCCAGACCCGGAACAAATATCTGCAGAACATGCAAACATTTGTCCCGCGGCGGGATTCGAACCCGCAACCTCCGCGTCTCAGGCGAGCCTTGGCCACTGCGCCACAGAGGTCATGAAAATGGCCAATGGCAATGCTCCGTTTGTGTAAGTATAATAACCGTAAACGGAGCATTGCCATTGGCCATTTTAATGTTGGCCCCAAGTTGAAGCCCATGTGGGGCGCCGGCATTACGTTTGTGGATTTATAAATAACATGCGTCTAAAATGTGGATTTAAATGAGTAGAAATTCTTATAGGAACCAATTGATATGAATGTCGTTAAATTAATCATTCAAGTTCTTAAAGAAAGAAAGAAAGAAAGAAAAATCATTTATTCTTGTAGGACCTCAAGGATCACTTAAGTTTCGTTTTACATGCTAGGTGATTCTAATGATGATTAATAATAATAAAATAATAATTGAATAATGATTCTAATGATTTTAATTCTCTTAAAGTTTCCATAAACGATTCTATAAACATCATTTAATCGACCTGATACTCACAAACTACAAATCCATTCAAAATTATCCGGACTATTCATAATGGTCCATCAAACATTTAACGCCGCAGGATAATACCACTATAAATTCCCTCGCACAATTCAAAAATAGTGACAATGTAAATCAAAATAAAATCAACTGCACATAAACTGACGCCTACACCCTGTCTATTAAGCATTAAAATGCTTGTCTACAATCGTAAAGTAGTCGCACCGAAAGTATAGTAAGTTACCATGAAGAGTGACGGTATATCCTAACGAGGCTTTACTCCGTTGAGGTTGTATTTAAAGACTAATGTACAAGACTTGAAAATAATAATTAACAAATTACAAATTTATATAAACAATTATGTATATAAAACACTTAAAAATATTGAAACTCTTGATGATCTTGCTTTTCTTGTACACATTTTTTAGTACTTAGTTATAATAAGTATGTATTAACAAAAAAAATATCTTTGTAGTTTAACAGTCATCTGCTGGTTACCATAACACAAGCATTGGAGATTGGAACTAGATGACGGTGTGTGGAATGTCTTAAGGATACTTTTACTTTTATTTATTTATTTACATGTAATGGAGTAAAAAATATTTTCAAAACTTTAACCATGTTGTACGTATGTATGTAAGTATGTATGTGTAAGGGGTTCTACCCTAAGTTTAGTGAAGTGAGTAAAAGGGTGGAGAAATAACCAAACCCAATGAGTGCTAGTTTGCAACTACTGATTTAATCATAATTCAATTACACGTAAAATTATAAAGTAGGTTAAATAAATAAGTGGTAATAATGTTGAACATTGACCAAAGACAAATCGCTTACGCAGAGCCTACACATTTTGTAGGTCACATAATTGTATGATGCTAATAGCTCATACATCCTGGCCACTCAACAAGGAAAGTTATAAAAGTATAATTATCTAATCTAGTTAACGTAAAATGTACTAAATAACATAAAATACACAAATTATCGTAAAATGCAAAGTCAAGTTAAAGTTTAATCAAGTTTTGTATAAAATGTTTTAAAATATTGTTCAAGAATGTCCAGTTTCATTTATTCAAGTAAGAAACCTAAGTAAATCACTTATCACTCGCGGTCGCAGTAGCGTCTAAATTGTTCGCGATGGGTATGTTTAGTTTTACGGTACGCACTCGCGGGGTCACTTTTGGGCTCATCTTTTACAGGCAATACTGAAAGTTTTGTACAGGGCCTCTTTATTATTCCATTTTTAGTCTTCACGGAAACTACTCTTACGTGGCCGTCCGTTCCAGGATGGACATCCACCACTCTTCCTATGGCCCACTTACCAGGGGGTAAGTTTTCTTCCTTGACGAGAACTATGTCGTCAATTTCTAAGTTTTTCGTCGGAGTTCTCCACTTGGATCGTGCTTGCAATTGTTGTAAGTAATCAGATGACCACTTTCTCCATATATCCTTACTCATCGCTTGTACCATTTGCCACCTAGTTGTGAGATGCATGTTATCAGGCTCTGTTATAGGTCTCGATAATAATGAATTTCCAATTAAAAAATGTCCTGGTGTAAGGTACATGTCATCTGGATTTTCCGTAAGAGCGATTAGGGGTCTAGAATTCAGGCAAGCTTCGATTTGATGGATTACTGTTGTGAACTCCTCGTAAGTAAGTTTTTGTGTTCCAATAACTCTCTTCAAATGATATTTTATTCTTTTGACTGCAGCTTCCCACAGACCTCCAGCCGAAGGATTAGCTGGAGCGTTAAAATGCCATTGAACATTAAAATCTTTTATTTTGTTGAAAAAAGTAGAGTTGATAGTGTTAATAATTGCTTTGTACTCTTTCTTTAATAGTCCGTCGGCTCCGACAAAATTGGTACCATTGTCACTGTATACATCGCTGGGAGTACCTCGGCGCGAGCAGAATCGTCGGAAGGCTCCTAAGAATCCTTGAGTACTAAGGTCCGACACCAACTCCAAGTGTACTGCCTTTGTCGATAGACACACAAAGACACATACATATCCCTTTGTAGTTTTCACTCCACGACCCTTATTTGCCTTGATGTCGAAGTGTCCTGTGAAGTCGACACCGGTGTGAGTAAACGGCCGTGAGGGGGTAACTCTGGGTTCCGGCAGATCTCCCATAATTTGTGGTCTGGTTTGATCCGTGTGTCTTCGACACTTCACACACTTACGTAGTTGATGTTTTACAGTGCGTAGTCCAGATAATATCCAATACTTTTCTCTTAGATATGTCAGAGTAAGACTGGGTCCACCGTGAAGAGTAATCTTGTGCGCTTGATCGATCATAAGTTCAGTAAGTCGGCTATGGCTTGGCAAGATTACAGGGTGCTTAGTAGATTGTTGAAGATAGGAGTTATTTAGTCGACCTCCAACTTTCAGTAATCCGGTCTGCTCCTCCAAGACCGGGTTCAGGCATAAGAGTTTGCTATTTTTCTTTAGACATTCCTTTCTTTTTAATTGCGCTATTTCTTCAGAGAATTCAAACTGTTGTACAGTTCTGATAATTAAATTATATGCATGACTCATTTCATGTACTGATAGATAATTTTGCTTACATGTGCTTTGTTTACCGCGCAACCATTTAATGTAACGTAATAGCCAGCCGGTCATTGTTGCCACGCGCTGTATCGAGTTACATTTATTTAATAGCTTTAATATAATGTTATCGTTCTTATTTTCACAAAAGGCTACGTTCACATCGAGCTTCTTTGCTTCAACGGAAGGAGGTTTATAAATTTTGTTTTTAATCAAGGTAGGATCAAAGTCGTGTAGCCATTTTGGGCCTTCCCACCACAAGAGATTATCCAACAGCTGCGTGCCATTCATTCCTCTTGTGGCGCAGTCAGCTGCGTTATCCTCAGAGCGCACATGATGCCAACTCGATGCAGGAATGGTCTTCAGAATGGATAGTATTCTATTTGCTACAAATTCCTTCCATTTGTTTACTCCTCCGTATATCCATCCCAGTACAATCATCGAGTCCGTCCAGGCATACATAGTCACTTTCTTTTCAGTAAAAGTTTCCAAGACCTTTTCCATCAGTCTAGATAGTAGAAGAGCTCCACACAATTCTAGTCTTGGTAGAGTCAATTTATTTTTCACCGGTGCGAGTTTAGTTTTAGCAGTTATCAATCTTGATGTGTACTCGCCCTTATAATTAATTGTTACAATATAGATAGCGCACGCGTATGCTTTTTCTGAAGCATCGCAGAAACCATGAATCTCATACTTGTATTGCTTATCACCTAAGTATCTCGGGATTTTAAATTTATCCAAGTTTTGAAAATCAGTTTTTAGCTGATGCCATTCTTGGGTTATCTCGCAGGGTAATTGAGCGTCCCAGGCATCATTTGCTTCGACCCATGTTCTCTGGAACAGTAGTTTGGCTCTCACCGTAAGTGGGGACAACCATCCCAGGGGGTCGAAAATCTTAGAGATGAATGACAGTAACTGCCGTTTAGTAAGTTTGTCGGTATTTGTCACGTCATCGAATTTATTTTGAAAGGTGAATGTATCTGAATCCGACTTCCAGCAAAGTCCAAGCGTTTTTCTTGATTCACCGCATTTGAAGCTAAGTGGCTCTTCAACAGTCCCTTCGGGTAGATATTTAGTAAGCTCTGATGTGTTGCTCGACCACTTCCTGATGTTCATTCCAGCCTCAGCCAAGGCGCATAATACCTGCTGTTGTAACTCTCGGGTTCCCTCTATGGTATCGCCACCCTCCAGGAGGTCGTCCATATAAAACGAATTTTTCAGAGCTTTTACTGCTAACGGGTACTTCCGCAACTTCTCGTTATCCATAGCAATTTGCTTTAGAGTTCGCATAGCTAAATAAGGAGCGGACTTAGTTCCGTAGGTAAGAGTAGTTAGAGTAAATTCTCCCAAGGATTGTTGTGGTGAGGGTCTCCAGATAATAGTATGTAGAGGCTGGTCTTGTTCTCTTATATAAATGGTCCGAAACATCTTCTCAATATCAGCTGTTATAACGTATTTATGATGGCGCCAGATAAGTATTAGGCTCTGCAGGTCCTTTTGTAGATTGGGCCCACGTTCCATCAAATCGTTTAAGCTTTTCCCTGTCGAAGTTTTGGATGACGCGTTAAAAACTGTGCGTAATTTAGTTGTTGTTGAATCAGCCTTTAGAACGCCGTGATGAGGGAGATAGCAAGATACATTGTTTATGCTTTGTACGCGTTTCATATGCCCTAGTTTTTCATAGTCGGACATGAATTTTTTGTAACTTTCCGAGAACTCGATGTTAGCTGACATTTTATTTTCTATATTGTAGAATTGAGCAATCGCTTTATTTTTAGAGGTGCCCAGATTTTTTTCGAAATATGGCTTCATCGGTATCGCAACTTCGTAACTACCATTCTCCAGGCGACGAGTTGTTCTATGATAAAGCTCTTCACAGTATTTTTCTTCTGTAGTTAATTCAGTAGGGCTATCTGAAATCTCTTCTAATTCCCAGTATTTAGAGAGTTCTTCAATGTTATTTATCACTACATTGCAATTGAAGGTTTTCACATTGCCTGATAAAATCCAGCCCATTTTAGTTTGCTGAGCTATAGGTGCCCTGTCTGGACCTTTAATGAGCCCGTTCATAATAATTTTAGAGTAGACACTAGCGTCGAGTAACAGATCAATGGGCTTCGAAAGGTTGTAGTCTGGATCAGCCAGCTGAATAAAGTCGAGATGAGCCCAGTGTTGTCTTTTAAATGTAGAGTTAGGTAAGTTTTTGATGACTCGTGGGATCACCAACGCTTGAGTAGTAAAGTTGAAGTTTTCATAAATTGATTCTATGTCTAACGAAACGATTCCTCGGCCTTGCTTTGATCCATCTCCAATTCCCCACACAGATGCATTGAAATTTTTTCTTGGAAGCCCTAAAAGTTGCACTGCCCTTTCAGAAATGAGCGAAATCTGAGATCCTTGGTCGAGTAGTGCAGTGAGTGTAGTGAAGGTGCCGTCTACTGACTTTATCTTAACGGACATAGAGGGTAGTAAAATTTCTTCATCCTCACTGGCGACATGATTGACTCTATGATCCCTAGAAGTAGATGGGAGCGACAACGATGGCTGTTTTTCCTGTTGCATCTTTTCCTCACTGTCATTTCCAGCCGAAGTCGGGTGTAAAGTCGATGTTATTGCTAAAGTGAATGCGTCATGCAATAGCGAATTATGGTCACCTGAGCAAATTCTACACGTGCGATTATTGTAACACTTTCCGACGTCGTGCTTAGTAAGACAATTTTTGCATACACCTATTTTCTTGAATGCCTTCAATAGGTTTTCAGGTTTAAGTTTTCTAAAAGTGAGGCACCGGTATAAAGCGTGATTACCGTTGCAATGGGGACAGGAATTAGTACAGGCATTGGAGCGGTATTCCTGATCTGCTGATTTTCCATAGTTCTGACGATACCGTCCTTGACCTTGATACTGAGGATTATATTTATTATTAATTGTCCTCTGCTGTTGATGAGAGGGGTTACTTAGCTTTGGCTGATAGGAGGCAGAATCTCTTTCCTTTTTATTTATGGGCTCTAGAGCTATAAACTTACTCTCCAGAAAATCTAAGAGCTCTTTAAGTTTAGGTATATCTCGCGGAGATTTTCGCGCTTCTTTGTAGTCACTATAAGTTTCTGGATCGAGTTTCTTACTTATTAGGTGGACCAGTATAGGGTCCCAGGTTGAAATATCGATTCCCAAGTTCTCTATGGCGTGTATATTCTCCATCGAGGTGTCATAGATTCGTTTAATATCGTGAGCCGTTTGTTTTTGCATAACAGACTGATTAAGAAACAGTTCAACATGTTTAGTGAAAAGTACTTGAGGATTATTGTACCTGTGGTTAAGGAGCTCCCAGGCAGTCTCGTAGTTCTCGGATGAAACATGTAGATGCTGTACCAAACGTTCAGGTTCGCCTTTCAACTTACTCTTTAAGTGCTGCATTTTTTGACAGTTAGTTAGCAGATGATTATTGTGAATACTTTCGGAGTATAAGTCAAAGAATGTAGGCCATTTAGTATACATACCGCTAAACACGGGTACTTCAAGCTTTGGAGTAGCATTCTGTAGATGCGCTGTCGACGCTAACTTTTCATTCAGGGCCTTTTTGATGGTCCTGAATAATTCCTCGTAGTGAAAAAACTCCTCGTCGTAGCTGGGCTCCGATCCTTGCAAAATATTGTCGATTTGCAGGTGCAGCTCGTCGATGGTCTTCCATTTATTCTGGATGTTTTTCAGCTCATCTTCTAGCTCCCACTTGACCTTAATCTCATCTACCTTTATATGCCTAGTTGTGCGATCGAACGATCTGAAGTTAGTACGTTGCATGCTGAGTAGTTCGGCTGCTTGTTCTGTGCGTCTAGGCGCAGCAGTCGGTGAAGTTACCTGCACCAGTGGTGGTGCTGACATGCCAGGGGTGCTAGATTTCATCTGACCAGGTGTCGCAATAGGCGTACTTGGTGGGTTGATCTCATGCGCTTTCTCAGTTACCAAGTGCATTGAAGAGGATGCTATCTTCTGTCTGACGGACTCATAGTAAGTCCTGGCCCTTGCGAATTGACCTTCCCTAAAGTATGGGTTATCAGTATTTTCATAAGGAGTCAGCTTATCATTTACTATCTTAAAATCTGCCCAAAGTTTATCTAGCCTATCCAAACGTTTCTCTAAGTACTCACGAGTTTTACGGCTAGCGGAGTCCTTGGAGAAGTTGATCTCAATTTGCTTGATGCCAGCGAGAATTCCCTCCAAAGTTTGCATCAGATCCTCCATGTTGAAGTTAGTAATAGAAGGTAAGTAAAAAGACCTTACTTGATGTCGGGATACTTAGTTGATCCTTTGTGGCCGACGAAGTAAGGAAGTCCGGGTCCCCAAGTTGTTGAATCCAAATCCTTGCAATCCAATAGAGCCCGCACTATTACACAACACTGCTACGTATATTACGAGTTACGTAGTAGGATAACGTATAACGTAGTACGTTATAATGTTCGCAAAAGTTCGCTGAAGTTAGAAAAGTGTCCTTCGATAGAAGTAGAGTAGTAGATAAAATCCTCGCGAAGCCTGGATATCCGATCCGGCTCGAAGAATGTAAGGGGTTCTACCCTAAGTTTAGTGAAGTGAGTAAAAGGGTGGAGAAATAACCAAACCCAATGAGTGCTAGTTTGCAACTACTGATTTAATCATAATTCAATTACACGTAAAATTATAAAGTAGGTTAAATAAATAAGTGGTAATAATGTTGAACATTGACCAAAGACAAATCGCTTACGCAGAGCCTACACATTTTGTAGGTCACATAATTGTATGATGCTAATAGCTCATACAGTATGTATAAAATACAGCGCAAATGGTGTTTATCCTGTGTGTTCTTGTTGGGGTTTTCTCCTCGTTGAGGGCACTCCAGTTATAGTTAATTTGTAAGACACCAAACCACTGTTGTATAGTTATAGATTTATTAAGAAAGTAAACTAGATTAGGTAAGTTTTACAATCTGAGTCGCACGTAATGTTAGGTATGTAAATCGCCGACACATCGATCGTCGCGTGGCAAAGGTTTTGTTACGACTGTCTTATAATTGTTTAGACATAAAGTAAATCTGCTGTACGAGCAATATTGGCTCGTACATGCTCCCGAGGGAAGAATATTGTGTGCACTCAGATCGTTAAACGTAAAAAGCAAAACACCAATAAGCATAGTTAAAGTAAAGTTAAAGTTAAGTTAAAAGTATAATGTAAATAATTTCACAAATGAAATCTTGTTGGAGCCGGTTGAGGAATGTTCTTCAAGTGTCCGCCTCTTATTGTAGCGTAGGGTGCCATTTCCTCCAGTTCTATATCTTCTGTTCTCTCTCGAGTCTTTATAGAGTTTTCAGCTGTACAGTTCGTGTCCTTTGTACGAGAACACACCGTCAGATGTTCTCTGAACCGCCATACTATTATTGTGACTACAATTCCTCCCACCAGCAAAGTGCTTATCGTGTAATTACCGATGTCGTGGATTGATAAGTCATTAGGTAAGCTCTCTCGCGCTTTCTGTGCGATTATCTGATTTTCTAGTAATCTATGTTCTTCAGATAAATTCAGTTGCGGCAGTAGAATATTTGTCATTTGTATCGTGCCCTTTATATCATTTGGTGCATCGATGTTGGGAACTTCCAATGAAATACCATCTTTTGTTTTGCTGCTAAAAATATTGTGCGAATAAATCGTGGAGTCTTTGTGCTGTAGCACGCAATCCTGACCTAGGGCAAGCAGTCCCGCCTTCGTAATCATTGTTGTTGTTATTTGATTCTCGCATACTATACGGGTCGGGCATTCTGTTAAACAGTTATAGAGCCATATGTTAGGTCTCTGTAATTTTATCCATTGGTCAGTGCATTGGTGCTGTATCCAATCACAAGTAATGTTTTGATAAACATGTTGACTCAGTATTTTGGCTTCACAGGATGCTGTTGGTCCATGTAGGTTGCTTATCGGCGTGTAGGTGTGGCAGATGTAGTTATCCTCCTCCATCATAGTACATTGTTGAAGATCCAAATCTTCGATCTCTATATAAGTGTTTTTTACGAAGTTGACACCTATGTACTTTGTTGATGTTGCAATTACCTTGCATTGTTTATGCGCTTGCTGTTTAGGTATAGGTATATTGCGATAGAGTTTATATTCGTCATCGCTCAATAGCGGAATATGTAACTCGAACAGTAGGTATTTCTCTGTGAGCCTGGCTTTAACATAAATCAGTTTATATATACTTTGTATGTCTTTGCTATTCTTAATAGGCAAGGTTAGTCTTGTTGATATAAAGCCGGCGATGTGGTTTAACTGCTCCGACAATTGTTGCGGTGTGAATAGTTCCATATCGAGGTTTCCTCGGTAAATGTCGGTCAATGCATTTAGGAGCATTTGTTGATTTCTTCTCAGAACTGAGAGCAGCAGGCTGGCTGTCAACGCCCCAGCATTGACATCGTTCATAGTTTGCATAATCTGAAATCGATTTTCTAATGCATTCGTATCATCTCTAGTTTTGTTCATGTATTGTTGTATTATGTTTAGTTGCGTTTTCACGAAGTCTTCGTTTTTCTTTAGAATGTTGTTTTGTGCTTCGATGATTAGCGTCTGATTTTTTATTAACTCCAATAGATAATGCTCGTTTGCTTGAATCTTGTGTATGTCTTGAGCGTACTTGTCAGCAAAATCGTTATCGAGGACACCAAATAGTGTACGGGCCAGGTTTCCTATGCCATTGACGTAACCACGGCGTCTTCGTTGTTGGTGTTGAGACAGCAAAAGCTTATTATATTCATTTAGCTGATTCATTTCAAAGTTAAGTTGCTTTATTGTACCGTGACATTGCTGACCAGGCATCGTAGTACAGATCTGTGTTAAATGATCGATGAATTTCTCGACCTTAGTCGTACTTTGCCAAAATGTTGTTAGGTTGAAATACACGAGAAGTTTCCATTCGTCATGTATTAATTGAATGTTTCCAACGGGGTCAAAGTAGATCGGGCTGTTTTCAGTTAACTTCGATATCTTATAGTGTTGAAGAGGTACAGCCAGTCCACAGGATAGCGTTAAAAACGTTGTAAGAAGTACCATAAACAGGCTGTTAATCTTCTTCTTGGTTTTTCTGTTTTTAGTGTTTTTGTTGACAATGTCAGTTTTGGGACTCACTTTCTGTGATACAGCTTCTTCGCCGACCTCGTTTATTGGAAGCGGAGCTAGTTTGGTGATAGGCCGTTTCAGTTCGCCGTTTTTTTGTTTTTAGTGTGACAACTCGAACTAAGTTGTCACTGCCTGGGTGCAATTCTACTACCCGGCCCATGGCCCACTTGCCTGGAGGTAAATTACTTTCCTTCACGAGTACAAGTTGTCCTTTTTGTAAGTTTTCTCTCTTTTGTTGCCACTTGCTTCGGTTCTGCAGTAAATGAAGATATTCTTTTGACCAGCGATCCCAGTAGTGCCGGCGTAAGAGCTCAATAAGTTTCCAGTTGTTCCTGATGTCTATAGCTTTCATCTCTTCAGGTTCATTTGTTGGTAGAGACAGCGTCGGACTCCCCGTCAGAAAATGGCCAGGCGTAAGATAATCTAGATCTTCCACATCTTCTGATACCGGACATAATGGCCTGCTGTTCATACACGCTTCGATTTGGGTAAGGAGGGTAGAAAATTGCTCGAAGGTTAATTTCTGTTGTCCGATTACCCGTTTCAAGTGATTCTTCATAGAGCGTACGGCTGCTTCCCACAAACCTCCTGCTGATGGCCAGGATGGAGCGTTAAAGTGCCACTCAATTTGAAGATCATTTATGTTGTGGAAAAACTCTGAAGAAAGCATCGTTTTATATTGTTGGAACTCTGTCAGTAACTCTTTTGCAGCGCCGACGAAATTAGTTCCGTTGTCGGAAAATATATGTTTTGGTGTTCCTCTTCTGGCGCACATTCGTTTCAGTGCTGCGATAAATGTTTGTGTGGACAAGTCCGAAACAAGTTCAATATGTACTGCTTTGGTGCACATACATATGAAGATAGCTATATAGCCTTTGCAGGTCTTGATACCGCGACCTTTGTTTATCTTTACATCCACGTGACCCGTAAAGTCCACGCCAGTATGGGAAAACGGTCGTGATGGAGTTATCCTTTCCTTGGGAAGGTTGCCCATTAACTGTTCAGTTTGAGCTGTTGTATAACGACGGCATCGGATACATCGTCGAAGCGTTTTCTTGACGACTCGATTACCGCTGATTATCCAGTAGTTATTTCTAGTGCAAGCTAACGTTAGTCTAGCTCCACCATGTAAACTTCGCTGATGCGCCTTTTCAATAATCAATTCGGTCAACCGCCCCTCCGCTGGGATGAGGATGGGGTGCTTGGTCTCTTTGGGTAGATTTGAATGTTGTAGACGCCCTCCGACGCGAAGAACTCCATCCGAGTCAAGATATGGATTTAATTTCAAGATGTTGCTCTTGTTGGGAAGTTTTCCGCAATCTCGTAAAGATTTTATCTCTCTGTCGAAGATATGTTCTTGTACTGATTTAATAATCATGCAGTTTGCTTGTTTTATTTCACTCAAGTTTAGTTCATTGCACTTACTTGCGCACATTTTGTTTTGTGATGCGTTTGCAAAACGTACGACCCAAGCAAGTATTCTTGTAATGCGATCTAGGTCACTGTGTCGTTCAAGTAATGAATAAATTAATTCATTTTTATTCGGCACGGGTTCTGTTGTAAAACAGCTTTTAACTAAGCCTTCATCTGTAGTGTAAGTTTCAGATGATGACTGGACTTGTTCATTTTGTTCCTTGAGCCAATGAGGTCCTTCCCACCACAACGAAAAGTTTACCAGTTTCGATGGCAAAAGGCCTCTTGTTGCACAGTCGGCAGGGTTTTCGTTACCCTTCACGTAACTCCAATATATTGCCGGAACGATGTTTGTTATTTCTTTAACTCGATTAGTTATGTATTTTTCATATTTGTTTGGTTTTCCCTGAAGCCATGCTAATACTACTTTAGAGTCTGTCCAACAGGATACCTTGATGTCGTAATCTGACAGGGCTTTAGTTATTTTTTCTAGGAGCTTGGCTAGCAAAACTGCGGCGCATAGTTCCAGCTTCGGGATCGTTGTTTTATTTTTTATTGGTGCCACCTTAGTTTTCGCAGCGAGTAGAGTGATGACGTATGCGCCGATCGGTGACGTAGTCCGGCTGTAGATGACGCATGCGTACGCTTGTTCGCTCGCGTCACAGAAAGCTTGCAATTCGATTGTTCTGTTGTTTTCGTTTCGTATCCACCTTGGCAAACTGATGTTGTTTATATTCGATAGATCAGCTTTAATTTTTGTCCATGCGCTAGCTATCTCATTGGGTACCAATTGATCCCATCCAATGTTTTGATGGTTTTCTCTCCATAGTTTCTGGAAGATAAGTTTTGTTTGGATAGTCATCGGAGCTAGCCAGCCAAGTGGATCGTAAATCTTGCTTATTTCTGACAGTAATCTGCGTTTCGTGTATGTTAATGTTTCTTTTTTGCTGACGCTTGGCGCTTCGCTATTGAAGTAGAACGTGTCGCTTACGCCGTTCCATGCGAGTCCCAGTGTTTTACTGAACTCTTGTTGTTTGAAGTTGAAGTTTGTCTGGCTTTTATCTTTCTCGCGTAGTTCTTTGAGAATAGACGGCTCATTAGTAGCCCATTTTCGTAAAATAAAGCCTCCCTTCTTAAGCAGCTCGTCGAGCTCCTTTTGTAGTTGCCTTGTAGTTTCAATACTATGGTGGCCCGAAATGACGTCATCCATGTAAAATTCTTGTTGTAGCGTTTTTTGTGCTAAAGGGAAAGCGTTGCCTTCATCTTGAGCTAATTGTTGGAGTGTCCGCATTGCAATGAATGGAGCAGCTTTGGTGCCGTATGTCAGCGTACAGAGCTGCATCTCCTTGAGTGGTTCTTTTGCGGACTCCCTCCAGATGATTTTCTGGAGACATTGTTGATCTTGATGGATAATAAGTTGCCTGTACATTTTCTCGATATCAGCTGTCAGCACGTATTTGTAGCTTCGCCATTTGATGATGAGTAATAAAATATCCTTTTGCAAATTAGGCCCCTTTTCCATTAAGTCGTTTAAGCTAAAGCCGGAGTCTGTCTTCATAGATGCGTTAAAAACAGCTCGGAGTTTGGTCGTTGTTGAGCTATCTCGTAACACGCCGTGGTGAGGTAGGTAAACCTGTACTTGACTTTCAGAGGTCACAGGTTTCATGTGACCTAACTCAATGTACTCATTGATGAACTGCTTGTATAGTTTTGCAAAGCGTTCTTGTCTCTCCATTTTCTTTTCTAAATGGATAAATTGAGCGATAGCTTGAGGCTTTGAATTGCCAAGGCTTGCTTCATAGTTTTCCTTTAATGGCATTTTCACTACGTATCGCCCGCTGCTTTGTCTCTCCGTTGTTTCTGTGTAATATTGTTCACAATATACGTCATTTGAAGTAGGTGCGGGTTCCATTGGAACCTCTTCCACCTCCCAAAATCTTGACAGGTTGTCTAGTTCCGTCAGAGTTACTAGACAGTTAAATTGCTTAGTGGCACCACACAATATCCAACCCAACTTGGTTTGTTGTGCTACCGGCAAGTTGTTGTTATGTTTCAGTATTCCTTCCATTATGACATCAGAGTAAATATCTGCTCCTAATAGAAGATCAATCGGCCCAGAGATGTTGAAATCCGGATCAGCCAGCTTGATGTTATCGAGATGTGTCCAGTTCTCCGTATAAATCGTTGAGTTGGGCAGATTACTTATAAGTTTTCGCATTACTAATGCTTCAGTATGGAATGTATACTCAGAATGTATTGATTTACATTCTAGTTTGATCATTCCTTTGCTAGTTCCCATTATCGATCCAACCCCCGTGACGGAGGCGTTCATTTTGTTTCGAGGTAGATTCAGTCGTTGTGCCGCATTTTCTGTAATCAAGGTTACTTGGGAGCCCTGATCCAGTAACGCCCTTAGGATGACGAAATCTCCTTCTTTGTTTCTGACATTCAGCTGAAGTGTTGTCAAAAGTATCTCTTGTTCACCGTTGATGTGATTAGATGTACGCTCAGCCGCCGTTGAGGTGGATGGCCTTGATCTATTTGTCTTAAAATTATCATCATGTAGAAGAGAATGATGTTTTAAATTACAAAATCGGCATCTTTTCGTTGAAGTGCATTTATTTTCTCCATGACTAAAAAGACAATTTTTGCAAACATGCAAATTGCTCGTTGTTTCATTGCGCTTGACGACACTCATGCTAATAAATGTAGGACATTGCCTCAGCGCGTGTTCGCTTTTGCAAAGTGGACAGTTTCGTACTGTAAAATGGTAGGTTTTTGCCCATTTATTAACTTTGTTAGCGTTCATTGATCTTTGCTCGGTAATATTTTTCTGATAGTTTGGTTTCTGATCACCCTTTTTGTTACGGGCTGTTTCCAATGACATGAACTTCAATTCCAGGAACTCCATAAATTCGTCTAAGTCTGGCAGCTCTCTCGAATGTTTCATATCTTTAATGTAGTCACCGTAGGTGGCATCATCTAGCTTTGATGATAAAAGGTGAACGATAAGTGGTCCCCATATGGGGATATCTATTCCCATGTTTTCCAGCGCATTTAGACACTCTTTCGTGGTGTCATGCAGCTTCATCAAGTTAGATGAGTTTGGTATAACGATCGTTGATTGATTGAGAAGCGTATCTATGTATGAGGTAAATAGAAGTCGCTTATTGTCAAAGCGATGCTGTATAATATCCAGGCATGCGTCATAGTTCTCGGAACTAACTGGAAGGTGTTTTATCAATCGCTCCGCTTCTCCTTTCAACTTCGATTTGAGAAATTTCATCTTCTGAGTTTTATTCAATGTTGGATTGTTGTGGATCATTTCAAAGAATAAGTCTCTAAAAGGTATCCAGTTATTGTAGGCTCCGTTAAACTCTGGTAACTCCACCTTTGGGGTTGTTTTTTCATAGTGAGATGTCTCAAAGATTTTTCTGTTTAGATTTTCCTTGAGTTCATCGTAAATGTGCTCCCAGTAGTCATACTTTTCGTCATACTCTTTATCGCTTCCTTGTAACAAGTAGCTGAGTTCCCAATGGATCTTGTCAACTGGTGCCCATTTGGCTTGGATAGTGCTTAAGTGATCTTGTAGTTGCCACTTTTCTTTTGTCTCATATGGATTTATTTTAGAAACAGCTCGTTCAAAAGCGTTAAAGTTGAACATTTGATTACGAAATAGCACTGACATTTGCTTGTCCGTGTCTTCAGCTGTAGGTTGGTAACCTTTAGATGTGCCAAATTTCAGTGTTCCGTGAACATCTGGCACTTTCTGCTTCGGTACTTCCGAGGCTCCAGGCGTAGCCTTTAATAACTCGTTCTGTAATCGAGTCATAGATTCCATTGTTTCGTCGAACATGGTTTTAGTTATTTCGTAAATGTTCTCTTTGTAGTAATCATGGTCGCTCTTGGCTAACTCATACTTCTTCAGAATCTCGTGATTCGAAAGAAACTCGTCCCAGTGGGATCGTAACGCTTCAATACGCTTCTTGAGATAATCTGTTGTTTTTCTACTCAATGCATCCTTCTTGTAATTGGATTGAAGCGATTTGATTCTCTCGTAAGAATTTTGTTGTTTGTTTATAAGTTCAAGAAAGTAGTTTTCTTCAGCCATCGTTAACAGCTAGTGGTTCCGGTTCACAGTTATGTTGTATTAGTAGCAGTAGACGTTATCTCCGCTCGTAAGTTACTAGTAGGTTCAGCAATGACAGCAGTAGACGTTATCTCCGCTTCGCTGGTTCGTTTTGCATCCAGTGTAGCTTTCCGGCTTTACGTTATTTGCACCTTCTCAATGCTGTCGGTGAGACCCGCTGGTGGGAGGCCAACAGCACCGAATTGCTAACGTAACCGAAAAACACCACACTAAACACTTTCTCGAAGGACCAAAAAGAGATGTTGGGGTTTTCTCCTCGTTGAGGGCACTCCAGTTATAGTTAATTTGTAAGACACCAAACCACTGTTGTATAGTTATAGATTTATTAAGAAAGTAAACTAGATTAGGTAAGTTTTACAATCTGAGTCGCACGTAATGTTAGGTATGTAAATCGCCGACACATCGATCGTCGCGTGGCAAAGGTTTTGTTACGACTGTCTTATAATTGTTTAGACATAAAGTAAATCTGCTGTACGAGCAATATTGGCTCGTACAGTTCTAATGTAATGAATATGTACCAGTGAGTCACAAAGTCCCCGCTACCGGTTCGGTGCCGGTGTACCGCAAGGCACAACGTTTGCCCACGCGTTGTTCCTACTATACAACCTTGATTCACTTACAACGAGCTAATAGATCAATGCGAGGGAGGACGTCTGTTCGCGGTGTGTGGCCTAAGGCCTTATAATTATTAAGTTGTAAAACTGTCCGTGATTTTACTATGTTGTAAATCTAACAATATCATTTGACCGCAGATAATAGTAAATTCTATCTGTCCAGTTTATTGCAGATAACTATGAATGTGAAGGGTAGCACGCGTTATGTAGCATATCTCATTCTAATATTCAAGTTGTGGTGTGTGGTCGTTTGCTATCTATATTCATGTTTGTAATAAGCTTTAATTTACAAATTAAATTACAATTTTGACTCTTATTACGCTTGCTGTGATTGGAATCTAAATATTCATACATATCAAACAACATAACGTTAAGATTAAATTCCATTTCAAAATGATGTTTACCAATATTTGTGTAACTTTGTTAAAGCGTGTAAATTCACATTATTCCTAACGCTCGAACATTTACTAAGAAATAATTTCTCCGTGCTTATCTCTGCGGAGAATTATTCCGTGCTGTAAAATTAACATGATAATATTTAGGACTGGTCTGACAAAGGCACAGCTGCCGTCGCTTGACTTATTCAGCTATCCTACCTATCCGAATGGTCTGGTCAGGTCAAATGTCTACTAAAGCCTATACTCTGGCCTTACTCAGGCCTTTACATCTTTACTAGATGATTTATACAGAGTCAGGAGGCAAGCTTTGCCTGCACTTAACGGGACACTGTAGTGCCTGGGACGTTGTTGAGATGGAATAGGCTTGCCCAGCTGAACCATCCTCACAGCTTAGCCGGCCATATCCACAGGAAAGACAATGTCAAAATAAAGCCTAATAAATGACCATTTAACCCATTACCGGCCCATTATGACGGTCGTTTCTAAAGGAGAGGACCGTGTGTTATGGGCAGTGAGCGCGGTAAACTAACGCGGGTCACGAGCAAGATTTCTTTATTTTAAATCTTTCACATTTAAGGTCCTGTTAACAAAATTAATTTTGGTAGTAAGTAAATTAATTTATAACTTTCTAATATTTTTTACTTTGGAGGCATCTAACTAAATCTTTTCTTAATGGGAGGCGAATAAGATACAGTGAGTATTTATTCCTTAGAGAGCGACAACGTGGCTTACGAGCCTATGTAAGATTAAAAAGCTTTTTTGCAACCGTTTTTGTTGCCTCAGACTTCGCGATATTAATTACCAAGAATAGTCGCCTAGTTTTAGTCACACCAAATCCTGTCACAGTAGGGACACGTAGGGATTTTTTTCTCATCGAGTCACACTGTGTACATAATTTGAAAAAAGACTAATCTATCCTATCCCAAAGTACTGAATTTAATTTAAATGAGTTTGGTTCACGGTGGTTTGGTGGACCTCAGACCTTCAGTCTATCTAAATGGCCCTTTAGTTTTACAACCACAGAGATATTCTCTATCTCCGAGCTGTTCTGTCTGAGCGACTCGCGTCAGAGAGCCTCGTAAATTTGATATGCAATAATTTTCAGTGTTTCCTAATGTCTTTGTTAATCATTGCCTGCTCTTCTTAAGCTATTGTTTTGAATTTCAATGTTAGGTTTCCAAGTTTAGCTATTGTAAATTTTTTCTTATTATATTTCAACATTTTTTGATTTTTGTTATTATTGTATTGGTGTAATCATAAGAAAAAGAGCTGAACCTATTTCCCCTTTTAAGAATATTTGTATAGAAAATATATCGTAATATGCCTTGCTATAATTTATAGTAATATATTAATACTTATAGCTACGGGCATAATGCAGAGTTACACAAACTGAGACGCGATGTTCATTGTAAACAGACAGTACAATCTAGATTCTAGATTCATTTAAACTTGACAGGTGTCTGTGTTAATGCAATAAAGCTTAAATAATAGGTCTTATCATACGATTTATATCCGGATTATGTCCAACGAATAAAGGGATCTCTAATACTACGGAAGTTTTCAGAACAAGTTGAGATAGACACTATGAGTTAAATGAAATTCTTGACCTTGTTTATTTGTCGTTGCTGCTTCAGCTTCTACAGCGAATGCTGAGTGGTGACCGATTTGCTTCACACATATTTTCTACATAAAATATTTTAATAGTACCTGTACCTGCTGTAATGTGTGTGTAATGTGAATAAATGTTTTTCTATTCTATTCTATTCTATTTGGATTATGGTCATAGATTCAAAGCACTGGACTGACCAGAATATAAAACTCAAAATACAACCAAACGTTTTTTTTAAATCATGACATAAACATGTTTATTTATTATACAAATGGCGTAGCGGCTCAACGACAACAAATCCTCAACAATCTGAGGTCGCTCCTCGAAGCCTGTGAAGACCCTAGGAAACTTCTGCGCTTCTGGGAGGAGCTAGGCTGGCTTCACAACTAGTGAGCCAGGTCATCCCCACGCATAAAGGACCACCTTTGAGTCTAAATGCGGAAAAAGGAGTCCCCATTCCATACCATTATATTATATGTTTGTATGAGGGGTATTACTCTGGTGATAAAGTTTTAGACCCAAGTAGGCTAAGCGTAGTTCTCAGCTTTTCATGCCATCCATATCATGATTTACCAGACCGTCGCATTCAAAATTAAAATAGATAATTATCAAGAAATGATTCATAAATTTGCTCGAAGATTGTGCTTCTGCACAATTTGAACTTGAAAATTTTAAACTTTAGCCAGACTTACTTTCTTCCTCGTCTACGTAGTGGTAAATAAACATTTCTAGCTGCTAGCATAATCTCAGCCAGCCCTAGATTCCTAGGTCATTACCAGCAGACGTAATGCGATAGTTTGAAATACATACCCAACTTTGAAACCAGTCTGAAATCCCAGTTTAGAATTCTATATTTGCAACCCATATAATAAAGGTATCTGGGTGGTTCCTACAAATAAAATGAATGAAATATGATCACGACTCGGTAGCTCACGTTGTACTTACCCAGGTAAAAAGTAGACTATGTGTTATTCTAGGTCATAAATTCTGTGTAGTCCAAGTTTCAGCTAAAACTATTTCACGCAAAACCACAGAGTATTTGCGTTAAAAAGTAACAAACATAATCCATCTACACTTTCATACAAACATTCGCGCGTATAATGTTAACAGAAAGTAGGATATTAGCGGAAAAGCTTGATTGCTAAAACCTTGATCTCTGAAACTACCAGTCGGATTTGAAAAATGACTTCTGCATTTGATTACTTATTTCTTGAATGTTATAGGCTATTAAAGATTTAATTAAATGGCAGGTCAAACCGCTTCTAGCTTGGGAATATTTGATGAGCACGCCACACTGCTACTCTTGCATACATTTCAAGAACTAAAGTGTATTTACAGAAACTAACTTTTAAATATTACATAGCTTCACAAATGTCATCATTAACCAGTTGAGCTATCTAAGGAAAGTTTCAAATATGTAGCTCAACTAAAACAAGCCAACATTGCCGCGCTGAATGGCAATGCCGATCCTTTGAGCTAAATAGGTGCTAGACCTTGGATCTCTTTGACCAGACGCCCTGGATGAATTAGGAGGCTATGCAATGCACACCACGTTTTTCGAACGAGAAGTCACCGCGTTTTTGAATGCGCGTCACCTGCTAGTTCGCAGCGCGTTTTATAAAGGCGAGGATGGTATAGGTCGCGCCACGTAAAAAGAACGCTGAGGAGAAGGAGTGGGGGTATGTTTGCGCCTGTGTTCACTGACTGACGAACCAATTGCACTCGCTAAATCAATTTATGAAGTGCGCCGCGTTACCTCTCCACCAATCATCGACCACGGAGCAGTTTGACAGCCAGCGCTCTTTTTACGTGGCGCGACCTATACAAGGGTTACTTGCTGACTGCCTTGCGTATTGTACACGCAGTCACTCTGCATAGGCTCTAAGTAACTACAAACTTCTGTATTTAAATACCTCCGTTTGAGTCAGCCAGGGGATCCGTTTTGTCTATGTGGGTGTGTATTGTCCATTATCACCCACACATGTTTGGTTACTCCGACTATGCACTTTATCTGTTTACATTCCTAAATTAAGACATTAAAGTGTTGTGAAGGAATTTGAAATTCATATTATATGATAAAATGAATGTATGTGCCGTGAATAGGTTAATTTGGATATTGGATAATTCTATAGAATATATAAATTGCTTTGACAAAGAAAACTACTTAGACCATGGTAATTATATTGCTTTTTTATACAATTCGATTGTAATTATTGTCAGCGATGTGGGCTGGAAATAGATGGAATGAAGCAGAAGCGCAGATGATTTTACGAGTTATTTTTAGGTGACTAAAATACTGTTATCATCACCATTTCAGCCCATTTCCATTCACTGTGAGAGAGAGACCCACTCTCCTCTTTATCACGCCATTCTCTCCGATCCCTTGCGAGTCTAATCCACTGATTCCCGACCATGTTGACGATGTCGTTCGACCATCGGTTATCAGTGATCACCTTAGATATCTATAAACAAAACTAACAAATAAAAATAAATATTATAGAAAAGAAAGTAAAGTATGCATTGAAAATCTGAGTAAAACAAATTCGTATCACAGTTTACAACTAAATCACAAGGCAATAAAAACTGTGTCGCCGCGACCGTCTGTACAGTACAGTGTCTGAATTAGCATTTTACTACTTATTAAATAGCTATAAACTTTTTGTTGACTATCCTTTTAAGGTTTTAGATCGAAGTAGTAGCACAGATTAATAGTATAACAAATGACCGAACTTCCTGAAAATTTTCATTTAAAAGCACAACAAAGCAATTCAGCTTACACAAGCGCTTCGTTCTTGGCAATAAAAATGCCTTAGCTTTCCATTTCACTCTCGAAAACCAACTAAACAGGCATTTTTCTAACAACAGAGTGTGGAGATATAGGTTTAAAAAAAAAGTTATAAAACAGACTATTTTGGCCAACAAAAAACTATTTTGCCATCTCTATGCCTACATTTCTCAATTATTCCAAGTAATAAAGTCTTTCCATTTCTGTGTATAATCCCATGTTGCAGAAACAACTGCTTATTTTATAGCTAGACCAATAAAAAGTGGGATTGAGACAAACAGACCAATAAAGAGTCGTCGAGACGACAAAGTTTCCATTATGGATATCAAAGCTTCTTCACGTCTCTATTTGCCAAATCCTATAATAAAATGTATGATTATACTAGAGATCGTAATATTTAAAAAAAGTTATAAATTATGGTTTTTATTGTTTGATAATAAACGACACTGGGTTCTTTTGATTCTTTATTTAGTTTTAGAATCTTGTTTTGCTGATAAGACTTGGCAGCCGTGATATCAGTTTATTTAACGATTAAGAAATCAGACATTCATAAAAATAATAAATAATAATATAATATCTTTGGATATTTTCACAGAGCGTCAACTAGTCCCAAGCTAAGTAATATTTGTGTTAAAATGGCTATCGAATAACTGATATACCACATATTTCTTTTATAATTGCATACGTTTATCAACTTAAAAAACACCCAGACTTAGACAAATATTTGCAGATCATTCAAACAAGTATCCCTCGACGGGGATCGAACCCGCGAACTCCTGCATTTCAAGCGAGCTATTCTTTTCTATTTTAATCCAAGAACTATGTACAAAGAAGGCCAAATACCCTTTTCTCATTCGCCCTTAAATCCTGTGGAATAATAAAAAGTGTAGCAACACTTGCAAAAATTAAAAATTAAATGTTGCTACACTTTATTGTTCTTCTTCGTTATTTCGGTAGCAGTCGTTAATAAACAATACTAGTTCATTGCCTACATGATTAGAGGAACAGGCAGTAAGATAAAATATACAATTTACTAACCAATTTGCGTTGCCTCATCATTCGGATAGTATTTTGTTATGAATTTATTATGCATCTCTTGTCAAATAATTTGGAGTTTTACTACTGGTGGAAGATAAAGGAGACGCTAACGAATATAATAATCTAGGGAGTAATATAAAATTGATTTCACTTTCATTTACGTCAGTAGTACCTACTAGCTACTATTTAGAAAGTGAACTTTCAATAAGCTAATAATAATTAAAATAAAGCGGAAAATTAATCACGTAATCTATGATTTAGATACTAACAATGTTAGATTCAGTCGGAGAATCTTCACCTATGAGTATGATACTCTTTGGTGGGATACATGACCATGGTATTTTTGTGTAAGTGATTTGCCTTGTGTTTTGTATCTATGGAATTTATTGCCTTTGAAAGGCAATAAATAATATGGTAAGGGAGCAGTTTAGTGTCAAACGCATCAAAAATTTACGTATTTAAGTACCCAGAGATACACAACCAGAATACAACATATTTTTTCAGCTCGAATGTCGAGGCAATATCACTCGCCTACCACGGTTTTATGCTTTCCAATCATCGAGGTAGTATTATAGAGCCACAATCAGACAAATAAAATGTAAACGCCAAAACTCGGCGCACGCTATGAAGTGCGCAGAGTTTTTCTTTTTTGCGTACAAGCGACATTGAACATTTAAACAAACGATATAACGTCTACATTCAAATGTCAAATGTCATTGTAGAACATTGAATTTGCACGCACATTTTTTGAGTGTTGTCAGCTATTAGATTGCGACTCTTTAATACTACCTCAATGTTTCCAATATACCTTCTTCACTGTAACAACGGCAGGAATCTTTTAACTTAAAGTACAAACAAAAATTATACTGAATTATGCGGAAAATATAATGAAGTGACTCAGGCCCAAACAATAGAGACACCGATAGAGTGGGAAGTTTTTATGAAACATCTTGTTAGTGTCATGAATATTTTGTTTGCTAATTTTTAAACAGAACTTTATAACCATAAACTTTGTCATAAATGCAACAATGAATTTTATCTATGCTATCATAAACTGTTTGTTTTATGTTTTGACGTTAACACCAATGGGCGTCATTTTATATTCAGGCAAAACTAGTAATGACAATACCAGCGTTATCGATGCCAGGGTTTCCCAACTTCGGATCAACAGACCGACAATACAACTATCATATAATCTAGAGACAATTTTCGGGGTCAGCTTATGTTGGTGGATACTGAATTCGTAATAGTTCACCAACATAATAGGAATCCGAAAATTGTCACGTAACTTCGTTTTCGTTGATCCCGAGTAAGGCCGGATCTTTTGACAATATGACCCTTACAATGCAAACATCAACAAGCTATTTTGGTGACGGTATTTTTAGGCCTGTGTACATACTTTATAGTCAAATAAAATGTATTACATCTCCACATGAAGGCGTTTCCGTGTCCGTAGTTTAAAAGCGGACATTTGCGATGTTTATTTACAGTTTGAATTGTGTAAATTTTTCCAAATTTACATTTTGGGAACTCTTCTTCTTGCTCGGTACACTCTTGGCAGAGTGGTCGTGGTCATCAGTGTAGTTCTCCCTTTGTGGCTCGTTTGACAGCGCGCTTCCACTCCTCCCTGACAGCTGCTCTTCTTGCACACTCATGTAAGGGACCGTCCATCGCTGCCTTTATCAGGTCTGTCCACCTCATGGGCGATCTGCCTCGCGCTCGGGTACCTTCAACTCTTCCTTGCACCACCAGACGCTCTATGGATACACCTCCACGCCGAGAAACATGACCGAAGAAGGTGAGAATGCGAGCTTGGACGATGGAGGATATTTTGGGAACTAGTCTTGCAAAATTAATGCAAAATTAACAAAAAATCAAGTGGACATTTAGGAAAAAGGGTTTAAAAATGGTAACCATTTTGTTTTAATGATGCAGGATATCGTCGTTTCACCACGAAAAGGTTGGAGAAGGCTGCTCTATCCATATTTTCCAAGAATATTCGATTAAAATTGATAAGGCTATAAAACGGTGTTGACTTTACGACTGAGATTTTAATTTTGCGATGTAAGATATAAGTAATCATTATCTTGAAATAGAAATTACTCTTATCTTGTGATCACGAAGTTATATGAGTATGAGCTGTCTACACTGCTTAAGATGGGATTGAATGACCCCACAGTTCAGTCTGTAGTATGTACTTTGGCGCTGTAATTTGTTTTATTGATAAGCTCGTATTCAGAGTCTGCACTCAGACTTGAATCATCGCTTGAGTATCGATTTATTGACAGTTTTCTACGGAAACTGAGTGATGAATCACCGCATATAATAATACAAGTGGTAATGTATTATTATAACATCCACGGGTCGGAAGCGAACATTTTTTATTTATAAGATAGATAGATAGATTACAGGCTTGCAGGGTCCGTAGCCTAGTGGTCAGGCAGCTCGGCTTAAGAGCGATAGCTTGTATCTATCTACGCAGGTTCGAATCCTGCCGGAGCCGTTAACTTTTAGTAAGATTTTTCATTTATAATGAATGATAGATTAACACTTTATTGTACACCACATGGACATTACATCAAATAACAAACACTAAGAATAATTAAAATGAAGTACAATGGGCGGTCTTATCGCTATGAGCGATTTCTTCCAGACAACCATAGGATGAACTTAAGAAAGCTAAGCACCTATTAAGGCACATGCAAGATATTTTGAAGACCTTATTTTCATTTAAAGCTCACAGATTTTCTCGTTTCAAGAAAGTCTTTTAGAGTGACCAAAAACGAACTAGGTTTAATATAACTAAGTGACTGTCTAGTATCACCGTGTCGAATCCCACACATTAACGGTTTGTATCGCCTTATTATCTATCCGTCGGTTGATTAATTAATCCGTGGTTAATTAGCGTTAATTACGTCGTTTTCCGCTTCATCAGTGCTTTGTTCAACGCCTTTTATTGGTACCGAAATATCTTCGATACACTTAGCGGTACTTATTGTGGCAATATAAGAATAAATCAGTTTCAGAAATAGACATTATTTAGATACCTACCAACTGTTTACTGTTTACTTTTGTTTTATCTTTTTTGTACTGTTCTGTGTTTAGGTAAGTTCTTCTTCTTTGTAAACCTTCCTATCTGTGCTGTAATGTGTGTGTGTCAATAAAGTCTTTATCTATCTATCTATCATTTTGAGCTGTTCAATCGCGACAATCTTATGGTCAGGGTCAGTGGGTCAATGTGAAAGCTGACATTATTTGTGATCTGATTCAGTCTTGTCTTGAGACGGTACATGACGGGGGACATAAGCTAACTTTACTGATGGGAAGTGTCACGAAAGCTAGAAACATGGCTGACATTGGGGGCAATTCGGAGTGTCGCAAAAGCTAAACTAAACTAACCAAAATTATTGCCATCCTTTTCATTCCCATCGCTATGAAAGGGACGGCAACAATTTTAGTTAGCTTAGTTTAGCTTTTGCGACACTCAGAATTGCCACTATTGTCCATTCAAAGGCCCATAAAGAGCATGCAAACGTTTCTTGTTTCCAGTATTGTACGAAATTCCAACTACACAGCTTCGATCTTATGGTATTTTCAATCGAAAACATTTTTTTTGGTAAGTATCTTTAAATGCCGGAGGTGTTTTTATTTATTTATAAAAAAACTTTTAATTCGATTTTTCATTTATATTTAAATTATCTTAAAGTACTATAATCTCAAAGGTATGCCTTGAAATGTGTTAAAATAACACATTTCAATACTTTCACATATTCATTTATATTTTTCTTTATTTATATTAAAATATTTATATTGTATTATTTGTTAATAATATATTACCTACAAGCTATTACCGAAAAGTTAATAAAATTTGGCACACCGATTCCCGGAAGAAATGCAGAGTTCAAAAATATTCAACGTAACCATTTAGAAAATTCTGGTCGAGACGAAACTTATTCATATTCATATTCATTTATTCATTGTTTCAAGTTGGTACATAAGGTCTTAAAAATTAGGTTTAACTTGCCATCCACTTGCGTACCTGTGGCAATATAATATGGTAACAGACATCTGTCTGCACATCTTATCTGATCAAGGAACCAGGGGTTTTTACTAGGCTGCCTTTATAAAAATAATCATGTCCAGGCTAATACGAAAAGCTCTTGATTATATTATGTTTTATAATTTGTTTCTTTTCTAAAACATAAAACTTACCATTAAATATATTAATTTGACTAAAAAGACCACCTCTAAACCAACTGTAACAGTGTTAATCTTTGCTGCATTAAATTAATGAAATTAATCAGATGGTCATAAACGTTTAATTATAAGGACATTGTCATTTGTAACTCTTCTGTTTGAAGCCTAGCTTGTAAGATTTGGTTTCACAAGAAACGGCGAACGTTATTACGACCTTAATGTTGATGTAAGTCATATTACTAAAAAGCAATGCAAGGACGAACTTACTTAAAATTCTAACGACGAGCGACTTGTAACGCTAAGCTACTTTGTTTTACAAATAAAATTGTATAAGTATAATCACCGGAGGCCTAAATGGCCACTTGCTTGTATGAACTTACTTCCTTGCTTAGCACGAACTTTTGTTTAGTCCTAATTATTATGTAAATTCTACAATAATTTTTGCTAACTTTCACGAGTCACACTTTGTTTGACTGGCTTTGCTTTGTTTGTTTCACTGGAACTTGGCTATTCAGATCGAGACTCGTCAGTAGAGATAGGCCTAAAAAAATTTGGTTTAGTGTAATGATACTGTTAAAAAACACGAGGCATATTGAAAGAAATATTATCCACGGCATCGATTAAAGAAGTTAGATTACGGTCATCGATTCTTATAAAACTGTACGAAAACAAAGCCGAAACTAAATGCTAGTTTGCCGAGACTCCTTATTTCCTCCTTGTGAAATTGATTACATTAAAAACGTAGGTAATATTACGATCCCTGCTTCACAAGAAACAATGATTTTAACCGGACGGTATAAATTTTGTTTGCATAATCATTTTGAAAATGCAAATGGCGCTAACATCACTGAGTTATAGCCCAAATGGATTACTGGATTCAAAATCGTAGTTTATATTAATTGAGGAGCGGTTTTAAAAGCCACTTAAATTGCAGAGTTGTTGACAGCCACGGATAGATATTACGAAACATAATATATTTATTAATAAAAAGTGTAGACGTTGGTTTGGTATAAAGCATAAAACAACATACTCACGAATCCAGATGATATGCGTTCAAGTCTTTATATTTTACTAGATGATTATACAAGAGGAGAAACATTTTGGCTACTTTTCATGGGACACTGTAGTGCAGCACCTAAACTATCCTCTTGGTTCCTCTCAATATAGCCATACAAAGTTCAGGTCTACAGGTAAAATTCTTTGAAGATGGCTATAGGGGTAATTAGAGTAAATTCCAAGTTAGTATATATATAGTGTCTTAGGCGGGCTTTCACCCACTGCGCCAGGTCTTCAGATGACATTCAGATAACATCTGTTTCGTTAATTCAATTATAATAATAGCAAGAAAACCTAAATTATCTCAGCAAAAATCATGGTTTATCCAGTAGGCCAAAGGCTATATGTCAGTAATTTACTACAGTTAAATAATATATTATAAGTTAAGAAACATTTATTTACAGAAACTAAACTACTACATATTTACATAACTGTACAAAATACAATTAGAACCAGTTGAGCCACCTAAGGATCGTTACAAACGATCTATAGGTAGCTCAACTGATGCAAACCACTGCCAGACGGAAGCGTGCCCAAGACACTGGCAGCATTGCCGCGCTGGATGGCAATGCTGATCTTTTGAGCCAAATAAGTGCCAGCCCTCGGATCACGCGTCGCTTCGACCAGACGTCCCGATAGAATTTTAAAAACGCGATGGGCCCCGGTACCCCACGGACCCAGGGTCTCAACCCCAAAAGGTTCAAATATGTAAACCCTATCTAGATTTACATAATTACCTAATCAAATTACGCTGTATAGGGGCGTCATATTATGGACTTATCGTCAGGCAAAAAGGTTGTCAAAGTCTGAGTAGTCAGTTTCTATAAATTCCTTGACACTGTATAGCGTTTTATACAAATATATATTTTCTCAAACATTCAATGGTTGATGAGAGTTTAATTTATTATTTACTTAAACTATGGTTCAGTTAAACTAATGAAGACTGCCCGCCAACAAACATAGAGTGATAAGCACTAGTGTGTTATTTACGTGTTATAGTTATAACATTAAGGAAATAAATTCAACTGACATTTTCAAATTTAAGTTAAAGAAATTTTTATTGCATAAGGTTTATTATAGTGTAACAGATTATCTCTTAGACAAATTTTAGGAGTTTCAAATATTTATCAATTTGACATTTAATTATGACATGTATTCTACCTATTGAGAATTATTATTATCTATTTATTTATTTTTACTGTAAATTGAAATGTGTAGGTACCTTAATCTATTATTTTTAAAGATTTAAATACCTGTAAGTACTACTTTATGTTCTATGTTTGCATGCTGACAAGCAGATCAAGAATTATTATTATCTATTTATTTATTTTTACTGTAAATTGAAATGTGTAGGTACCTTAATCTATTATTTTTAAAGATTTAAATACCTGTAAGTACTACTTTATGTTCTATGTTTGCATGCTGACAAGCAGATCAAGATCAAACATACTCTTCTCAATGTCATCTATTTAATTAACCCTTGTTTCGCAAAATAAATGATCTGATTTGATTTGATTTGTGTTTTTTCTCAATTTCGTGAAACAGATTTGTATGAGTCAGAACCCCTTAAATACTCTTAACTTTAAATTTAACTTTTAATATCTGAATAATTTATAAAATGTCTTCTTTTCTTTGAGATATGCAGCATTGCCTTCTACGTTTTACTGCGCATTTTTGAGTAGCTTAAAATGTGTGATACAATTTTGTTTAATTATTTTCTCTTAAAAAAAGGAAACCATGATTCACTAATGGCCAGTTTCAGTATCATATTAAATTTTATTGTGGTTAGATATTTGAAATGTACTTATAGTAAATCCAACCATAATATCAATATTTACATAATAGTGGCCATTCTGAGTGTCGCAAAAGCTAAACTTAACTAACTAAAAATATTGCCGTCCCTTTCATAGTGATGGAATTAGGGATTTAAAATGTTTTTCATAATGGCTACAGGCTCTGAAGAGTCAAAACAAAGGATTAGCATGATAATAGGTAAGTACTTAAAGATATTTTTTCACTTTTGACCACAGTAAGCAATGTCACAGATAATACAAAAACAGGTCTTAGAACCATATCGATGTGATTTTTAAATGTTAACTGGTGCTAAGGGCCTCGAACATGATGTCTTGGGCGACACGTTCGTTTTGTGTCTAGTTTATTTCGGGACGGATCGCAACGGTTGTCCACGCCTGGTTTAAGCAATTTGTTTATTAATGACGTTTACAGTTGACGATAGTGACCAAGTTTACCGTAGTATTGGATACTCCACGATACCGAGTCAAGTATCACAAATGTATTAAAATCCAGTGGCGCCTCCCTTGGTAACTTGCATGAACTATTTTACAATACAGAAGAGGACTCTATCTTGTATCCCTCAGACAATGTATCATACTTGATACACGTATAGGTAATCGTATCGTATCTTCTAAACATCCTTTGTTATCCTCTTTGATACATTCACTGATACCTTTTGCTTCTATTCTTTCCATTTTGTCTTATGCAATCTTGTGTAATGGACTTTAACGAGCAGTGATTCACTATTTTATACCTTATGAGCCCTATTTAAGAATAGTTTAGGAGAAATCTTCGTTTGAACTGTTCCCGTGCGCGTTACCATAATGTTTTAATTGAGAAATTGCGTGTGTTTTAAAAGCGTTGAGCAATTGTCAGCAAAACTTAGACTCTGTTGTATGTTCTGTGTATATTCATTGTATTACAATTTCACTGTATTATTAAAGTTGATTGGTAGTATCTTAGTACCTATTTATAGTAGGTACCTGGTATAACCATCATTAAATTTTATTTCATAATAACCCCCGCCGACTTCTACCGAACTACTCTCAAGTGCGAAGTTTCGAGTGATAGATATTAATCGATACTATTTATCTCGATTATTCGCAGAAGCTCTCGAGTCGCCGAGGTCGTTATACTAATGTTATGACATTAGCTTCTACTGACAGCAGAATATCTAATAGGGAAGTACAATCTTGGTCACTTTGGCCTCTATATTAGGTTGGTGTTACACACTCGAGCATTGATCATACTTTAGTTTAAATACTTTAGTAACGTTTCTCGTAGTATAAATTAAGAGATTCATCAATTACAATTAATAAAAAATATTTGGAACTCAAAATTTACAATTGAGAATAATGTCTTCAAGAATTCTCATTATTAAGGTTTTCGAAGAAACTACTTATTGAAGTATCGCTTCATTATTATTAAGGTTCGCTTAGTTTGAGTGGCGTTTGATTAGAGTTTAGACTGGTACTTAAGTGTAATCTGCAATACTTGAGGGCCGGTAGTCTCCGAAGGAGAAGACCGATGAAACGTCCAATGACCGAACGACCGATGACCGATTCTACGAGTATAGTTGAACTAAGACACATATTCTGCTTTGACTATACTTGGACCGTGCTATAAACAATTGTTATCGCGTCACCAGCGAAAATTCTCAGGATGAACTAAGATATCTGTCTAATAACTTAACGACTACTTGGATAATTATTTTGTATTTAAGGTAGAATTCTCTACAATTTATTGTGCAAGATCCCAGTAACAAGCACCGTTTGTAATGAATATGTTGTTAATCAATGTTTATCACACCTCAATCTAATAACTTTAGCAACTAGCCATCTTAATATTCATCTTATTCGAGTTATAGTCTGTGTCTACATTGGCGAGTTAATTATTCTAGAATTAAATAGCCAACTGTGACAGTAGTGGCAATTCTGAGTGTCGCAAAAGCTAAACTAAGCTAACTAAAATTGTTGCCGTCCCTTTCATAGCGATGGGAATAAAAAGGATTATTGACCCTATTATTGACCCTAGAATTGATTATCAGGATGTTGTATTAGAAACTGCGATTGTATCCTTCTCAAATATTAAACAACGTCGCTTCCAACTGTTGTAGGTACATCTAAACTTTGACAGTTTTATCTTCGAAAAGACTTATTTCAACGGATCTTTGTTCGACAGAACAAATGTCCGGCTTGCAATTACTTCGACAGAATAAACGTGTGATTAGTTTATTAAAACTACACAACAGAAAGCCGGGGCGGGGCACTAGATCACCCTGTATATTAATACAAGGTGAGATTTTTAGGGCTACTGAGGAGAAGTATGAAATCATGATAGCCCATCCACACTTCGCATCGTTCACGCTCACAAATCCAAGCCAGTGCTACTATTGAAATCTTAGAGTTAAATAAAACCACAAGAATAAACTAACAAGGTTTATTTCTCAGTTAAATTCAGCCGCAAAATTAGCAATTACAAGCTACTGACAGTCGAACGCGCAGCAGGTGGCATTTGCCGTAAGCGACCTCATACACTGTAACCTTACCTGACAAATGATAATCTGGGGATACACGAACATGTTGCGCAAATAGCAATACTGTGTTTGGGCTTCAGTGCAAGCGAAGAGGGCACGTCCACACAAAAATATATAAATCTATGGACATTTCACACAGCGTCATCTAGTCCCAAGCTAAGCAACTTAATGCTAGTGGTATGGTAACCAGATGAGCATGTTTACGTTTTATTTAGGTACCTAATGCAACTCTTCTCATAACTCTTTCAAAAGAGACTGGCGGTTTAATTCTCAGGTTCAATTTTCAAGCATTTGATATTCTGTAAAAATTTCTTTACTCAACAAAATTACGGCTTGTCTTGTGGTACTTAAGTGGTTGCAGAAAACTTGAAAAATGGACTCTACTCGGGCTCTGAAGATTCTTTAAAACAACTCTTTTTAGGACTCTTAATGGTCAATGCCTTGCTCTTTAGAAATTAAGGAATTTATAAAGAGCAAGGCATGACCATTAAAACACATTTTTATTTGGAAACCGTTGCCATTTTAGTTTGCATGAAGATGTATAAATCTTAGTTTGATTTTATTGCGAATAAAAACATACAAAACTCGCATTTTCAGCTAATAATATTTAAGCTGTACGTACTTACCTATCAGGTATCTACTCGCCATTCGGTCAAGCAGTGTGTCTCCTAATGGTACCATTTACCCTGTCCTTTGGTAGTCGATAACGCCACTTAGCGAATTTAGGAGCTGCCGATTCTAACACCTTGATTCCAGACTTGTTTCCTGCCGCACCCAGAGTCGTCACTGGTACTTTAAAACATTGAATGAAGCATACAAAATATGTTGAAACATGTTGATGCGGATAAGAATTCCTATCTAAATTCGTTTATTGAAACGCAAAAATGCATTGACAGCGGATAAAAGTAGAGATTTCAACTGATAAGTAGTTAAATGTTCTGGCTATGACTATACTATTATATTGTGAAAATGCCAACTAATTCTAAGGTAACAACACAACATACAATGCAATATGAACTGAAGTTATTTGTAAAGGTAGAGATATAGACAGGACATGGACAACAAGAAGGGCAGTGCTTTATTTGCATTAGTTCCTTTCATCGATACGAGTTCGTGTCCATGTGTTGATTTTCTGTAACAAAAAAAGAACACACAATTCTATTTGAAAGAACTTTTAATATAATTATATTTTAGGTTCATAACCTCGGTCTAACACCACAACACTTAAAAGCACGAGTGACAACTCTGAGCCCGGACGAAAGCTTTGTTATCGACAATCGCAACACTTGGTTTATAGCGATGCTGCGCCCGCGCATTTGTAAGATATTGTGCAGATAGTAAGATAGATCGATGCTAATGTCACTGAGTTGAATTCTATGATGCTACAATATTGTAATAACATTTGAAGTGAAGATTCTAAAAGGTTCCTGGTCTTTGGATTACTTGGAAATATAATTTGTATGTGATAAACATTAAGATATCTAGACAAAAATATGTAATTATTTCATTGAAATTACTAAATTCAGGGTCTTTAATTAAGGCTAAAGCTAGATTTTTACGGTAAGGGATAATAATTACAAAGATAAAATATCTATGTAGGTACTTAGGTACCTACTTTATCGTTAACAAGTCAAGTTTTTGTGTTGTATTTTAATGTAATATTAAAGGATGATTGTGAAGAGTCACAAAGAGTCTCCTCTACATCATTACCTTTAAATATCTATATCATAACTAAATCTATCATGCAAAACACAGCTTTGAAACAATCTTTTTAGCACCACCACGATACAAAGTCAACATGGAACCCTTCCAAATTACCGGCTTACTCAAAATTTATTGCTAATAACTACATTTCTTGCTATACTAGATCAACCAACTCAACACAGGCTTAGCCGACTTCAAGATTTTATTGCCTGTAAAATGTGTAATGCTCTCGACCTTTGGGATTAGGTTCTGGATGCCGTCCAACGTCTCAGAGGTGTTATGATTGCTACAGAATTATAGCAAAATACACTTGATTTCCTGAAAATCGATGGCAGTGATTTGCTTACCGTAATATCGGATACTAAAAGCGTTACCCCCTTATGCTTATTGGTTAGCTAAAACAGATATTAAATCTGTTGCTATCTCTTTTCATTGACATAAGAGTAACAGGAAAAAACATTATTTAAATCAATATTAAATTGACAAATATTTATGAATAAGGCCAGTTTTTACAGGAATTGTGACAATAATAATAATAATAATAACGTTAAATGTGACATTATGCATAAAATCTGTAATTTGCTCTTTTCGTAGGAAAGTGTCGTTCTATTTTTCTCCAGCATCAATTGTAACTTTTCTTGTTTACCTACATGAGAGCTCACTTCTCCCCGATACGATATCTATATTTCCTCGCGGTCGCTCAATGATAGCGGTTTAAACTAATATTTTAACCAAACAAACTCAATTTCTAATATGAGAGATGGTATCAACAAAGATAATTATACTTAATTTGATTATGGTCAGTCTTATTTATGTTATTTTTTTATCTTTTTGCGAAATGCCGTTTAGGCGCATCACTCATATATTATTATGGTCATAATATTACGGTAGCCGCTTTGTCTAACACAAAGACAGTCAAAATGATTCTTGAAAGTAAAAAAACTCACCGCTCATCAAAGGATTGTTTTATAACTATGCTTAAGAGATCATTCTGTATCTCCACGATATTAATTATTAATTTTATGACTATAAGTTATAATTATATCCAAAAGATTAAAGAAGATGGTTGCTTCCTTTGGTCTCGTAATAACTTTCCTTTTCCCTAACATTACATAGTTCATTTCATTTACAACCTTATAACTCTTCCTGGTGATTTAATATTCTTCTTCTTCTTCCTATCTTTGTCTGTGGAGTCAGTACAACATGTCCTCTTCCACTTACCTCTTTGATTCGTCAAAATGAAAAAGCTTTATAGAAAAAGATATGGGATGTCAAATAGCTCCTAATTTGTTCCCAAATATAAACTAGGTACAAACAGAAAAACTTAACCTCATTATAATTATTAGTGTGGATAGAAATTGTATTAGGTATCGATATAATATAACTAAATGTAAAAATGAAGAGATGCATTGTCTGTGAAAGTTTAGAGTGTGTTTTACAGCAAAAATTAAAAAAAAATCTGATATGACTTTGTAATTTATTTATTTTTGATGTAAAAAAATATGATAAGCAGCAATCTTTATCTATAAACATAGAGACAGTGTAAAAATAAAATCTTTTTGTGTGGTCAGACGAATTATTATGTCAAATGATAAATTGTTTTATTTTATAAACAGGCCAGTAACACATCAAATGGGATATAACTGAGAAGTAACGAGCTTTATATCCGACAATGCCCAATAAATGTCTGTATTGCCCACAAAACAGTCGACATGTGACACAACAAGATTATACCTACGATATCTGTGCAATATAAATAAACATTTTATGAGAAATGCGTTAGAGTATTTATTTCAATTTAAATCTCTTTACTATGAAATTGACTTTTAGCACAATATTATAGCAATGCTAATGTCAATCATTTTGAGTCGTCCTATTTTTGGGTTCCGTCTTTGAGCGATTTTAGGAAAAAAAGGAATCATTGTAGGCTAATATTAGTACCTAGGTACATTGTTTTGTTTTGTAGTTTGAGAGTTTCTTCTTCTTCTTCGTGTCAATAATACATAATATTTATGGTTAATCAGTGTGTTCCCAGAATTTAGCCACTTATAAGGCGTTTTCAGAGGCAGTGTAGTAGTTGTTGAGAGTTTCGATTAGGTTATATTTAAAAATATTAACAAAGTAAAGTACATACATACATTTTGGTGAACACATAGGAAACTGTGGGACTGAAATCAGATATCAAAGGTAATAAGTTCTATATTTTGTCTAAGCACTTCTTGTTCTAAGCCCTCCGTACCTTTCATGAGGGGGGTATGGTATATACCATACCATATCCAAATGTTGCTTAACTTTAACGATCTAAAAAAAACGTCTACGCTACTCTCTTTTAATAGAGCCCCAGCTTGTTATTAGGTGTTGTGATGGTGTGATCTCGAACATCGCGTGTTTGGTACAATTTTGACTAAGCGATCCAAATTGCCATCATTAAAATTATTTCGACAGCTTCGGCTTTCGCTTTTTGAATGTCGTTCTGAGGCACTTGCAATTTTGTGTTGTACTTAGCAACATAACGGAAAATAATTACTTATAATAAATAGGTGGCAGACCACCAGCCCGATGGTCAGACGACATTGCGAGGGCGGTAGGAGAACAGTGGATCCGGCTGGCACAACACCGCCAAGAGTGGCGTGATAGAGAAGAGGCCTTTACCCAGCAGTGGGTGTTACCGGCTGATTAGATAGATAGAATAGGTGGCATTGTGACTTGATTGAGATTTTTTATTTTGATACCAGTTCTGCATCAGGAGAAAAACGTGTTTATTGTTTATTGGCTCCGATAGTTTAGTTGTTTACCAGTGTTACGCTTATTTTATAGCACGGCTTCAATATTCAGCCGAAAAAAAAACTTAGGACAGATAAAGTAATTAATTTGGGATTTCATAAATATTACACAAAATAATTACACACAATATCAATACTATGAGGAAATCCGTAAGCATATTATCCTAGTTAAAAATCTAAAGTTCTTTTTGATAAAGCTATGAATACACAATGAACAAATCACCCGCAGTCTCTCACATAATCACGTACAAATTAAGCTGCGTGCACACACGGTGGCACGTACAAATCTATTTTTACGTACATTCGAAAAACCTTTTGATAATGTGTTCGGTGGTTTCTTTGATCTCACACGGTGGCCGAATAAATCAGGTATTTGCGTACAGTTACACGCAAAAGAGAAATTTGAAAATACGTAAACCAAAATGTTTATTACTTTTTTTGTGTATTTTAAATTCACAGTAACATCATGACTATCATAATACTGTTATAATAATAATCTAATTAATCTAATTATTTTAACAGATTATATTATAACAGAGCAGACGTATTGCAGAAAAAAACTAGTGACAAACCCGCGGCTTCGCTCACTCTGTGGTTAAGCTTTATCCATGAAAATTATAGTTTTTCAACTAAGTATCAAATACATTATTGTTTATGGATGAGTGGTAGATTATTATTTACATACATCAAAACTCATTAACTTAACCTTTTTATAGGTATTAGTTAATTATACTTTGAAGCGCTTGTGGTGAAGCTTGCTAAGACGTTCTTGTTCTTGTTGAGCGGTCACAACTTGGATAGGTGGCAAGTGGCGGTAACAGGCTGAGTGTTTCCGTGCTTTGGAGGGCACGTTGAATTGTCGGTCCCGGCTTTTTCGTAGGCCTTTATTAGGAGCCCTAAAAAAATCAAAATCAAAATCAAAATGTATTTATTCAGTACGATCGTTTATAGACCACTTTGACATGTCACGTTCACTAGGTGATTCTACTGCCTGTTCCGACAAAAAATTCATCATCAGAGTTGGCCACTGCTCATACGAACTTACTCCCGAGACTCCCTGAGGCGAGGGGAAATATTGGATTTGAGCTGGGATTACATAGGCTCTTAAATTGAACAGGATTACATTTTAGTTATTTCTTTAGCTTCTTTCTCCGACTGTACTCTCTTGAGCAATCGATGTGTTTTGTGACAAATCACCGAACAGATCGAAGGGAATGTTTTTGTGATTACCGCCCTGATTTGAATGTCGGTTGCTTTGTGCGTTTAGTGACCGGAAATAGAAGAAAGCGATCATTTCTTACGTTAGTTGGTATGATCAAAGTATGAACAGTGCATTTTTGAAGTAAAATAGAAGTAAAGAAAAAAGGGAAAATGATTCCGACTATTCCTAAGACACAAGTAGACATTGAAAAAAAAAAAAATCATGACGGTATCCCAGGGAGCGGTAGACATTTATTTCAGATCTTTTCTCTTTTCTGACCTTTTACCCCCTTAGACATCTTCAAAAGGATCTAAAAATTGCATAAAAAATGACCTGAAATAAATGTCTACCGCTCCCTGGAAATACGTCGTAATAATTTCATTATTTTATTTACGTCGACAATACGTAATATTTTTCTGAATTAATTTCGCGACTAAGTTTATGATTAGGTATTATGTGTTAGAAATATAACAATAGGTGAATAATAAAAACTTAAGTTATTCAAAAGTTTTTATGTAGGTATTAGAAATATAACAATAGGTGAATAATAAAAACTTAAGTAAGTAATTCAAAAGTTTTTAATGAAAGGTTTTTTAGGTTTTAAATGTTTTTTATGTTATTATTAATGAAATTAAGTTTACAGAAGTACAACGGTTCTACGTAATAGCCCTACTCCTTCAATATTATTCTGTTTGTACATTGTTGTGTTACATTCCGACCAAGTCTCGTTAATTTGGCTAATATTTATGGCACCTTGTAGTGGAATTTGATGAATTTTAGAGCTTAGATTGCTTTGGTGGAATTATAATTCTATTGAGAAGTAGAGCTTTTGTAGAGGTATATCTACAGTCCACGAAAGAGAATCATGTTCGTTAGAATCTATGTCTAAAGAATGAAATAACCGCACCTTGGGGACGAAGTCAGGATCATTGTTTTCGAATAAATGTGTCCATTAGTAGTTTATGTAGGTACTTAGTTTATCAGTCATCTGGTTACCATAACACAAGCATTACATTTCACTTTCAAAACTATCGTGAGTTGTATTAGACATTATAATAGCACACGGGACATTACTCACGTAAAATTATCGTCAATTTAGATACCGACAATGTTTCGATTCTTCCGGAGAATCTTCATCTAGGTATGAGTGTGGTCAGTCCTCGCGGTCGCGTCTCACACTCAAAGTGTGTTGCTATTATAAGCATTAAATTGCTTAGCTTGAAACTAGATGACGCTGTGTGGAATGTCCAAGGATATTGTAGTTATGTAGGTATTAGAAATCGATAGGTAATTAAGAAATGGTAATTTATGAGGTTTAACTGTATTTTAAATTAAAATTAAATAGCATGTAAATTTTTGCACGTGGTCTTTGCACCGCGAAGTATGTGATGTTTTATATTTTAAGAACATATACAACCATACTTCATGCAAATAAATGATTTCTATTTCTTCTATTTATTTATTTATTTATTAGCTCAATAATTGCACACGATGCAAACCCAAACATTTATTTAATACTAGCTGCGCCTCGCGGTGTTACCCGCGGTAGTTTCCGTTCCCGTGGGAATACCGAAATCAAAAGTAGCCTATGTGTTATTCCCGGTCATAAACTATGTCTGTTCCAAGTTTCAGCCAAATCCGTTCAGTAGTTTTAGCGTGAAAGAGTAACAAACACACTTACACACACACAAACTTTCATCTTTATAATATTAGTAGGATAATATTAGTAGGATTTATTCCTGATCGCGTGCCAGAGAAGATCAACCTTTGGATCGTATTTATCATTCCACTCATTTGGCAATATTGAACTGGATATAACAATTTGTGAATGGATTTGAGGTAATCTCAATATGTATTACCCACATCGGTTTTGTATCACTACTAGCTAACTTGCCCATGGCTTCGCTCACGTGGTACCTACCTTGATAAAATATAGCCTATTTTCATTCAGAAAGTCTAAGCTACAAATAGGTGAAATAATTTTTGAAATCGGATAAGTAGTTTCGGGGATTACCCCAAACATACAAACCAACAAACAAACAAACCAACTTTACCTCTTTATAATATTAAGTAAGTAGTAAGTATTAGTAAGTATAGATACTTAGATAGATTAGTATAGATGACGTATTTGAAACTAACAAGTTATTGTAATAAATTCGAGTAGTATAGTATTTATTTAATTCAAATGATTTATTTATTAACTAAGCTATGATAATAACAGAACGATTCCAATCATACTAATAAATACAATGTATATAAATATAAAATAAGCATTAGAATGATAATGTAATAAGGTCTCAAAGGACAGAGATGGTTGGAGAGAATTGGGAGAGATCTTTAACCAGCAGTGGGACAATGTGGGTTGAAAAAAAATAAGAATGATAATAATAAAATTCAATAAGAACATAATTATTATGACCAGTTAGCTTTCTAATAGCGTCGACGGGCTTGCAACCTGTCTCGAATGGAATGTTAACTTCTGCAAAATGTCTTGTACCTACCAAACAAAAATTTGTTTTATTAGGATCTATACAAATTTTTAATTATTGAGAATCTGACGAAGATCTTTGGATTTGTGAACAGAAAAGCACCTCTAGCCTGCAGGAAATTGCTCTCTTCTTACGAAATTAAAGTCGGTTTTCATATTTTTTAATTTTGCCACTGGTTTATTGATACTTACGAAAAAGGTTCGTGAAAACGTCAAACACTTTGTAATTATACAATTTAAAAAAGTTTAAAATTGGTTGACGATCCCTATTCGTTATTTAATTTAAACATGACCATGTCGTTGACCTTTTCAATGCTGTTATGAAAACAAGTAATTGTTTAAATTGTTCAATGCAAAATCACCCGGTTTCACTCTAAAACCATCAGCAAACAATAACAACTCATAAAGTGGGTGGCAACTGGCAACACTACAATGAAACGGGTTATTTGTGGTGTTTAAATCATAATAATATTATTTGAGTCAACATTTCAATAAGCGTTTGTGGAATGAGGTAGTACATAGGGGTGGGTACAATCGTTCGTTCGTTCGTATGAGTTCGTGACGGAGTAACATTTTTTTTTTTGGACATTCCACACAGCGTCATCTAGTCCCAAGCTAAGCAATTGAATGCTTGTGTTATGGTAAATTTAAAGTGTTTAAAACACAAGCATGCAAACCTTTGTCCCGCGGCGGGGATCGAACCCGCAACCTCCGCGTCTCAGGCAGGCTTTCGCCCACTGCGCCACAGAGGTCGTCTTGACATTGATTCCGGAGATGGCTTTGTCAGATCTTTACCAAATATTTAGGACTACACCTTACCTTTAAAAAAATTGGTGTACAAATAATTGATGAAAAAATCGAAAAATGAAATAAAATATAAATATGATCACGACTTAGGTATATCCCGGGAGCGGTAGACATTTCTTTCAAGATCATTAGGCATTTTTTAGATCTTTTCGAAGATGTCTATGGGGGTAGTCAGAGGTATGTCCAAATACATACATATTTGGTACATGCAAATTTTTTGCAGAAGTTAACTTTCCATACGTGACAGGTTGCAAGCCCATCGACGCTGAAAAAATCGGTGAATACTTATACAAAAAAATTATACATGTGTGGAGTGACTGGAACATAAACCTCCTTTTTTGAAGTCGGTTAAAACCAGCTCGCAAGTAAATATCTGACTTCGTATTTCTAAAATAAACTATTTTAAACAAACAAAACAATAGTTAATTTTAAAAATAAACTTGTACAGCAATTCATAATATTATTTTAAGATAGGTAGGTACAGCAAATATGCGATCACTTAAAAAACGCTAATAATACACTGTTGACATTTAAGTACACTTAACATCAAATATACATTCTAATATTTGTGTTTGAAAAAACTTACAAATTATTTAGACTAATTGAAAAACATTTAAGTACATTTCTCAAATTAATATAAAAAATTGTGATGTATATTATTTATAAAATTGTGTGCTGAATTCCGTGCCGACTGGACCATACTAGCACAGGAGAGGGATTTTGCCCAGCAGTGGGATATTCAGGGCTAGTAATAATATAAAAATTAATTTTTACATATTATTTAAAACCTTATCTTTAAAGATGAGGTTTTAAATAATATGTCAAATTTCCAAGTAGGACAATAAGCGAACGTAAATAACTCAATCAGTTACTTAATTTATGAATAATTAGGTATAACGTGTTTCTTTATTTTAGTAATAGCAAACTTTTAAAAATATAATACTTAAGTATAAAGGATTTTATCGTTTTTATATCATTTCCTGACGCGAAAAATCCTCTATTTCTATTTAAAATATACTTGTTATTGTTTAATTGTTTTAATCAACAAAACGCTCGTTTTATTTTCTATCTGCAAATCACTTTCTTATGCTTACAGTACCCACGTCAGTCAAACATGCACATCACGTCTGCAATACTTTGTTTTGAGAAAACTCTTTAACGTGTCAATCAGTCAGGTTTTATGTACGGAATTGTAAAGATTGGTTTCAATGGCAACGCAAAAATGGATTTCTTTGAAGCGCATAAAATGTTTGGATTGTTACACAAAGTGTATGGTTTGTGTAAGAATCCGAAGCGACATGCAAATGTGTAAAAGAATGTTTTGTAGTTAATTGTATTTGTAGGTATTTATGGAACACAAGGACCAGCCAGATGGTCTGATATAACCGGAGAAACATTGATTTCGACTAACAGAAGATAACAAATTTAAATATTGTCTGGGATCTGGGAGTTTGTATTTTTTAAGCTATTGCATAGCTTCTATCTCGGGCCTTGAGCGTGGAGACCGAATCCAGAAATTCCGTAACGAAAATAACCTAACACCCCCCACTCCGATAAAATGCTATGCAATAGCTTTACCGCGGCAGTCTCCGAGTGCCACACGTCTTTTTTTTTAAGTAGGTAAGTATACACAAAAGTATATCCTACTAATATTATAATAAATAAGTATCCGTGTTATACCCCAGATTAAAAAACAGGCTACTTTTGATCTCGGTTTTCGCACAGGAAATGGAACTATTCACCGCGGGTAACACCGCGGGGTGCAGCTAGTAAGTATTAAGTCAAAGAGTAGTTCCTAACACAAGCTCTTCTATAAAATATCAAGTCATTAATGTCGACGATATTATCAGTGTTGTCCCAGCAGTGGACAAGCCCAGGACCGGGAATAATGGACTAAATGGAGGCCTTTGCCCAGTTGTGGGATACATCGGTCGCGGATGGTGACGAATTTTCACAACTTTCACATAATAAACTCTACTTTTTATTATAATCGTAAAATATCTACATTTACATAACAATTTCTGGAAACATCTTTATTCGTATAGTAACTTACTGGCCATATAGAATTCATTCAATGTGAAGAACACTAGATGAATAAATAAAGACTCGTATAATTTTTCAAACAACCTCACAATTTCAGTTTAATGGTTTGTGAGTAAACTGTACGCTAGATAGATAATAGTGGCAATTCGGAGTATCGCAAAAGCTAAACTTAACTAACCAAAATGTTGCCGTGCCTTTCATAGCGATGGAAATAATTGACATTTTTAGTGCTGTCAAATTTGTTTAATTAAGTTTTGGCGACATCCAGAATTGTCACTATTGCTTTATTGTACAACAAAAAGAAACACAGATGGTAATATTGGAAATATTGAAAACAGACACAGGAAAAAAAGCTAAAAAATAGAAATACAATAATTGGTGGTCCTGTTGGTAAAAGCGATTTCTTTCTAATTCCCATAAGGATTTTTTTTTAATTTAATTCGTTCTCTGGGCTACTGCATTGATAATTAAAATCATCAAAAAATTTCAGACTTCATGAGGCTAAACAGTTTGCCGCCAAGTTTGGGACGCACATTCGAAATGGGGGTTCCCTAGCGAAGCAGCAATCGTCGTCACTTCACTGTGATGTAAACTGTAAGAGATGTGGTCTCTATGGTAAGCTGAAGCGATATTAAAAAAAAATTAAAAAGATCAAATTTTTATTTAAATTTACTATACTCGTATTAGATAACTTAGTTATGACATGGTATCCCATCCCCTTATAAGATGGTTGTAGTTCCAAAAACAAATGAATAGATGGCGTTACGTGTTGCTATTTCGAAATAAAGTCTCTGGAAATTTATGAAAATGCCTAAATTTTGCCAGAATCATATTTCTTTATATTTCTTTAGTACATAGAAATTCAATAATCATGTCCTAGATCTTTTTCTACAAAATAAAATGAAAATATGGTACACTAGCGGCAAATATTGGAACTACGTAACAAAATGGCCCGATTCACCCGATTCAGCAATCAAGTAGTTGAAACTAACGTAGAGTGACGTTAAATTTTGCTACTCGCCTCTAGATGACGCCAGTTAGCTACACTAAAGCCGGGGCGCGCGTTTATAGTTAACAGATAATAATTATTATCTGTGTTTACTAGGTAGCCACCAAATTCGATTTGATCTAAACCACCCACAGTAGGTACTTTATAGTAGTTAATTTATACGGAATTAGAGCTAAAAATATCTTGTTATCTAAAATTGGTAGGTATGTAGTATGTTACTATGGAGAGCTCACGTGCATCATAACATAGGTAGGTAGGTAGATAGATTGTCGGTGCATGCATCTCAAAATTCTCAAAGGAGGTTGCGTGCGCTTTTGTGCGACTGATCGCGCGATGCGTTGTTTATGTAAATTGGACGCATAGACTTTTTTGATTATCTTTTGAATTTACTTACGTTTACCACATATTATAGGTACCTACTGGGGATTCGGTATTGTAGGTACCTAGGTATGATTTTAGGTAAATAGTTACCTACCTACCTACCAATATTCAGGTGTGAAATATTAATTAGCCAACTGATTATTTTTGTTACCTACCTACGTCTACCGTAGGTAGGTAGGTATTTTATAATCCTTCCTATAAACTAATATCATAAATGCGAAAGTTTGTAAAAATGGATGGATAAAATTAGATGGATAGAGAAGTACCTATGGATGTGTGGGTGGATGTTTACTTAAGTAGGTAGGTAGGTACCTACTTACTACTGTTTCACGCGAAAATTACTCAACGGATTTACTTACTTAGCTGAAACTTGGAATATTATAGGTACTTACATGAATGCGCCTTAACGCCATAACTCGAGCGACGCCCGTGCATGCCATGCACCGACTCGTTTTTAGCGAGTTGACAGGCTGCTTGATATTTTCGTCGCATGTAGTACGATCAAATTGGCCTAGTGGTCACAGCCCTTGATATGAAATTGATAATCGCAAGCTCAAGTCAGTGCACCCCATGTGATCTTTTTGCACTCTTTTTTTCTTTTTTTTTCTATTTGAACATAAAAATTGAGTTCCAGTTGACAAAAGATACACAAATTGAGACGTTGGTACCTACTTACCTATTACTGCCTCATAATTTATTGGAATAAAATAATATAGGTACAAAATTTGTAAATGTTTACGAAAAAAAATAAAAATATAGGTACTTACCTTTTTTATACCTACCATTTAATGGTAGGTATAAAAAAGGTAAGTACCTATATTTTTATTTTTTTTCGTAAACATTTTAAACAAGAATGCAAGCGGGGTGGTGACAACGGCGCGCGGCGGGCGGGAGGGGGAGGTCCGCTTGGGGGCGCGCGTGAAATGTGCGATTATGAATAAATCTAACTTTTCAAATTATTAACCGACTTCAAAAAAGGAGGAGTTTCTCAATTCGCTTTATTTATTATGTTCCCCGATTACTCTAGGACGCCTTGACCGATTTGAAAAAATATTTTTATGTTTGAAAGGGTAGGTAGGTTTATTTTCAAAAGCTTTTATTTAAATTGCACTTTATTTCTCGCTCTACCCATAATTATATCCATCCACATGCATGTAGGTAAGTATAATACCTACTTATATCAAGCACTAAGCTCTTCTATTTACATGCCATTCTTCTCTTCTCGTAACATGGCCATACCATGCCAACCAGTTACTCATTTTTTCACTTAGGTACCTACTTAAATAAAGCGAATTTCACATGATTTTAAAATCTCGGGATTTAATAATTATCATTATCAACATCCCGGGACTGTAGAAGAGGTAGGTACCTACTGATTATATAAAAGTAATCAACTTCCACACTGGTTTTTTATATAAGTAAGTAGGTTGATGTTGATGATGTTGATGTCGACGCGTGATCCGAGGGCTGGCACTTATTTGGCTCAAAAGATCAGCATCGCCATCCAGCGCGGCAATGCTGCCAGTGTCTTGGGCACGCTTCCGTCTGGCAGTGGTTTGGATCAGTTGAGCTACCTATAGATCGTTTGTAACGATCCTTAGGTGGCTCAACTGGTTCTAATTGTATTTTGTACAGTTATGTAAATATGTAGTAGTTTAGTTTCTGTAAGTAAGTAGGTAGGTAAATAACCTACTCTATCTACCTACCTATTCCGATCACTGGTCAAACAATGATATTCCTAAATTAAACACAGATACCTAATTACGTTCGTTCATACACACATAAAAGAATACGTTCTAGTAATTTGCGTTAGGTATAAATTACCTATTATGTTCCAAGCAATGTAAAACAGTGTAAAACACACATTGACAAGTTTTACTGAAAAGTAAAACAAAAGATATGAAACAGCACGCAAATGAAATAGATAGCTATAATTTTAATGATTGCACTTCAAATGTTTTCTTGTGCAAAGAGCAACATTTTCTAGTTTCTCAAGCGATACTATGTATTATTTCAATGAAGATAAAGTTTAAAATTATGACACTAAAACTGCTAGCGCCATCTGGTAGTGAGTGGATGCGGCTTCAAGCCACTCACTATTAGATGGAGTTAAGAAATCTCGATTGCGGGCAAGACCACTCACTACTAGATGGAGTTAAGAAATCTCGATTGAGGGCAAGACGGGAACGCCATCTCGCGCTGACGGAATGTAAGGTTATCTGGCCCGAAGAAAATCGCCCGAAATGAAGGGTAGATTTTTTGTTCTACGTGCGGCATCTGTACTTAGTATTCTTTTATCTGTGGTTATGATAAGTCCCTATTTTCAATGAATCCAAACAATATTTTAAAAACTTAGTAGGTACTTATCTACAAAATTGATAAGTTTTTTTTTTATTCTAATGATAGATACTGTAGGTAAAAAATGTGGTCGTGAACAAAAAAACAAAGGTTTTTCATTTCAGTACGGTATTGCCTTGATTTTCCTGTAGGGCAAACCAATTCAACAACAAACCTTCCTCATCAAGATTACCTATAAGTATCTAAAAAATTGTAATGATCCTTTTTTAAATACGTACAATATTATCAATCGACTTTCAAAAATATCTACTCCATACCTCTGTAGGTATGTCATATTATGTATGATCCACATACGGTAATATTATGACATAAATTTTGTGATGTAAGGGACATTTTTTTAAAGATATCAAAATTCTGAGTATGCCAGTCGATAGAGCGTCGAATTTTAGATCGAACTGTATATTTAACTCATTTTCGACAAAATGTCCCTTACGTTAAGTGATACTTCCGGTGACGATAATTATATTATGGCTTCCAAAATAACAAACAATTTTTCGGTGGTAGTCTTAAGATATTTGAAAAAGTATCTTGTCTCCTTTCCTTTGCACCAAAAGCAAATAATTTTTTTGTATCAGCTCGATAAATTCGTCACATTACTGACAGTCCAGCTATTAGACGTTATTTATCACTGAATAGCAATGCTGTCAAAGTGACAGCGCCTGACGCATGTTACAATTTATATTGTGTGGGAAATAGAGTACATAAAGTATAGCCAGCTTATTTACTGTATGTGTGCGTGTTTGTATAAGTAAATGGCTAACTCGAAGGCTCTAAGGGGGTATCCCTTATGTATATTGATTTAGTAAACCTACTTTAGCTAAAGCGAATATTAATCTGTTGATATCTCTTTTCATTGCCATAAAACAAGAAAAACACATTCTTTAAATTTATATTAAATTGACAAATCTGAAATCCGGGACCGAAAAACGTTTAGGCGAAAACAGTAGAACATAAAACACAAACAAAAACCTTTTTTTAATAACAAATTATGATTATAAAGAAGTGAATATAGGTATTAAAAAATTATACTTAAACTATTGATGCAAATTGTTAATATTTAATGCACTTTTCCAACAAATCTCTTTCATTTCTAACTACAACCTGTTTATTCTATTAAGTGTACCTAGTATCATAATTTGCTTCGGCCCTAAATTAACAGAGCTTTTATAGTATCGTAATATCCCATCAAAACTGAATAAATTACATTTAACGAACTCACTACGCACAGAACTCATAACAATAAAATAAACAATATACACACAGACAGACAGGGGTATAAAAGCAAAACATAATTGTGATAGAAACAGCTCTACAACTTCATACGGAAATTAATAAATATCTTTAGACATTTTGCACAGCGTCATCTAGTTTCAAGCTAAGCTACATTATTAAGCCCTATTTTAGTAACCTAGCTACTGATGAACTACTTAAATGTACTTAAGTAATTATTTTTTTGTTATAATATCTGCGGATTTTAATCAATTATCTTTCACAATCCAGCCCTCATTACGTGGGGTCGGTACCTAATGTATTCTTCTGTCAACATTCACCTCTCATGACAACTTTCAAAAAAACCATCCATCTATTTCCTTATCCTACTTTACTTTATTCTGTCTAACCTCAACTCGTTATATCCATCTACTTTTATATCAAGCACTCTTGAGGAGTGAACATTATCGGTACCTATCAAAGATATTTTACCTACGTAATTTTCTGGGTGTCATAATGACTAGTTTCAATCTTGAAAGTGAAAATTCTATAGTATATATATTTTATTATAGTGTTAAACCACACTTACTGACAGGCCAGGTTTTTTATTATAAATGAAAAATCTTACTAAAAGTTTTACGGCTTCGACGGGATTCGAACCCGCGAAATACAAGCGATCACCCACCGGGTTGCCTTATAACTCGGTCACGAAGCCCTTGACGCCGAAGACGAAACTATCAGTAAGATGATATTTCGGTTAAAGCACCGATGAGCGCCATCTACAGGTATTCTAGAGGAATTATAATACACCTGCTCATTGACTGAAATTGCATTCAGCACAAATGACTAGAGAAGTCGCTATAGCTAATTCTATTCTAATCAAATAAATATAAATAATAAATGTTCGAATCCCGTCGAAGCCGTAAAACTTTTAGTAAGATTTTTCATTTATAGTGAAAATTCATTCAGGTTTATAAATACATGATTTATACACCGTCTGGAGCGGAAAATATTTTCAACACTTCTCTGAAAATGATAGCGATTTTGCGTTGGTAGAGTGAGACGATTCATCTACTCAATTATCGCTATAATTTGTTGAACTATTCAGTATTTCGTAAATGTTATTATCTGAGAAGAACATGTTTTATAGGGTGTTCAGTATAAGTCTATTGACTAGTAACTTTGGGATGATATAGTTTTTTCAGTTTTAAGACATAATTTGTAAGAAAATATGACCGAGAATTAACCAATTCATTTTATGGCTGTTTTAAAATATTATCAGGACTTGCTCGCATACATTCTTTCTATTTACCTCGATTATGGATCACAGTAAAAACTATTTGGTTTTAAAGTAAAAAGTAAAAAGTTTCAAGGGCACGTTTAATTGTCGGTCCCGGTTTTTAAAGTTGTTAAACCATGACGGAGGCCTTTAGATGGCCTAAAAACTCCGTCGCCAGAGTTGGCCACTTGCTCATACGAACTGAAGTAGGTACCTACTTACTTACTACTCACAAAAGTCACTTCACTACGACTATCTCAGAAAGATATTATACATAATTCTACCGCGAGTGTTCTAAAGAAATACAGAAGATTCATTATGCAGTCAAATTTTGTTGAAGATCGAGACTCACTGCTCTGTTGATATTGATGAACAAGCTGTTTACTTTACGCTGTGTATGACAAACAATAAGCAAATAATTTGCCTGTAAACACTTAAATTCATCAATCAATAAACGTACTTACATCTTTAAAATAAGGTAGAGTTTGCTATAAGTAAAAGCTCTCAAGATAACAATAATTCTGTCCTACCGCACTCAAAACAATGAGGCTGAGTGACACCTCGACTTGCACTTAAAGTTCCATTTTACAAAACCGAAGTCTTCAATGTTTCAACAATATTTTTTTATTTTTCATTCTCTGCTTGTAAAAATAGCGTGAATCAAGTCATGAATTAGGTATGTACAAAACAGTTGATGCAAATTGATAAAGCCATGAATTAAACAACAAAAAAGCATCACAAAATTATAATTATTATCTTCAGTTTTTTACGTAAAATAGGAATTCAACATTATTCTTCTTGAATTCATTTATTTTCCCATTCTGATTGGAAATTTGTTTTCTCATTATTTTAAACTATATTAGTATATAACTATATTACTACTACGAGTATAACTATATAATATATTATACAATTTATTTGTAGATCTATCGAGATTACGAGATCTTTAATGAGCTTTGATCTGTTAAAATTTAAAAAGAATAAAATAAATGGAAAAACTACAAATTTTCTAAGGAACTTCATTTGCATGATAAATACCTTGAACCTAAGGATGAACCTTAACTTCATACAAATAATTTGACTCATACAAACCTACGTTAACCAAAGGATCACTCACAATGATGTTTGAGTGACATCCACGATATTGCAATAATGCTGAAGAGATTTCCCATAGCTTAGCACCTCCTTGGATAATATTCTTATTAGTAGATGACTCACATTAGTTCAAAGGGTAGGTATACTGAATTTTACATAATGGCAACTTTGAAAAAATTACAGAATGAAACAGCAATCCATAAAAATAAATTGTGAATAAAACTTTTAAAGAAAAGAGTTTTAGAGATGTATTTGAATAAGCAAGGAAAAAGTAAGTACTTACATCATTACTTTGTTCCTTGCTGATGAATAATGTCACATACCTAATAATATTGTGTCAGATACCATAGAGGTTTTCCTTATTTGCATAAACTTTTTTGTTTGAGGTCGAAGTACCTACCTCTTTCAACACAACACAACACAACAGTGTTGAAAGATTTTCAGCTTAACACACGGAAACTAGTAAAACGGCCGTAAAGCCGATGATTTCCCATCATCGCCCAAGTTCAGGCTGTGCGAAATGCGAAGCTTTGCCAAGTTCAAGCGAACACACCGGAACAACGCCAGTGATCGACAAACGCGCGCCAAGCGAACACGCATAATCTAATGATTTATCGACACTGTCCCCGCACTATTCGAAAATATTGACAGTTCCAAATTTGAAAATTTGATGTTTTCGAATCTTTTGTTTTTTTCATTTAACTTTTTGTTGCCAGTGCTAGATTTAAATTTGGAAAGTGTTTTTTTTTGTGGAATTTGGTGATACACTGTGAATTTGGAATGGAGTGTTGCAGTGTAAATTATGGTTAGATGTTGTGCAAGCACGGAATAATACTGATCTGTAAGTTATACATTTATTTAAATAAAAAAAATGCTGGAAGACTTACCATAAAAATACCTGCATCGTTTCATTAGAGACTAACTTAATTCCATGAGGTAGTTTTTTTTGGGTCATTCATAATCAAATCATCGTTTTTTTTATCATTTAGGAAAGAAAATTTTCATTGGTCACAATGAAGTAGCCGGTAGTGTACCTAATCTACAATAATAAAAATAACTTTACAAGTATAAACTAATAAAATAAATATGATTTAGTACCTACCTACCTACAAAAAGTATAAAAACTACTAGGTAGTACAAAAAACTAGAAAATAGAGTTTAACATTATTTTGCTAAATAATTTCCCTTTAGGTTTGGGATACAAGTCCTTTTGCTATGTTCATTATAAAAGTACCTGGATGCCCGAGCTTTGCTCGGTATATTTTTTTCATTGCCTGAAAACACGGATAAAATTCCTTTTTCTAAAAATGAATCCTAGCTAGATCGATTTATCGCCTCTGAAACCCCCTGCATACTAAATTTCATTAAAAACGTTGGAGCCGTTTCCGAAATTCATATAAAAATGTGCAGGGTGGTGCAAAACAGGCATTAGAATCACCTAGCATGTAAGGCGAAACTGAAGTTAAGTAGTGGTCCTATCAAAAAAACGATTTTTCTTTCTTCCTTTCTTTGTCCTTAGGGATAAAAGTAAAATATAAAATGCTATCATTTTTTACTGGAAATAAAAAAGTAAGTAAGAGCAAAACTTTCCAACTACAATAGGCTACCCTTCCCTTTGTATATTATAGATAGATAAACAAAAAAAAATGTATTTAAACAAGAATTACTCATTTAAAGGTATTATAGAATATCTTTTGCCAGTCGTATCATTTTACCAGTACTTGCAAAATCTATTCTTCTGCTATCCAAGAAACCATTCTATATCCATTATTTCGCACAATTAATTAATCCCTAAAATAAATTAAACCTAAGCCAAGCCCAATCAGTTTTACGACTCCGGTTAATTTAAGTTAAACTCTAGGGCTGTTGACGTATTTAACATAATAATCTATTTTAAGTGCCTTATATTAAACTAGCTTTTTGATAACTATTATTAATTTTGAGATTATTTTTAATATTATTAATTTTGACATTATTATTTTTAAGTAGTCCAATCATTTATTGACAATAAATTAGAAATTCGGTTATTTTGCGTAAATTATTGAGACTTAGGTACTTACTAACAACAAAACCTAATACTTACTTATTAAAATTGCTCAGTTAGATCTAATTATTTTATAATTATTTTATAATTAGATCTGTGTAATTTGAAATTTCCTTATTTTTATCAATATATCGTCACCGGAAGTATCACATAACGTAAGAGACATTTTGTCGAAAATGAGTTAAATATGCAGTTCGATTTAAAATTCGACGCTCTATCGACTGGCATTAATAACAACATGATATATTAGTTACACAATTATTTATTTACGAATGCAGAGTTGTAATACAGGCTAGCAGCATTTTTAACGTAAACCTAGGTTTACGTTAAAAATATAATAATATCGTATCATAACCAGAGCTCCGTGCTTCGGAGGGCACGATAAATTGTCGGTCCCGGCTTTTAAAGTCGTTAAGCCATGACGGAGGCCTTTAGGCGGCCTGAAAACTCCGTCACCAGAGTTGGCCACTTGCTCATACGAACGAACGAACGAACCAGAGCTTTCTAGTAGAGCCGATGGGCTTGCAACCTGGAACCAAAGACGATTAATATCTAGAAGACAAACAAAGGCCATACACAAAATCGTAACCCTAAAAAATAGCCTGAAAACTCTAAAACACCAACTTTATCCAAGAAATTTCAATTACTTTCTAGTTAAAAATGTTTAAATATTGAATATTGTTGCTACCTACTACCAAAGACGATTAATATCTAGAAGACAGACAAAGGCCATACACAAAATCGTAACCCGGTCCCGCAGTACCAGATAGCCTGAAAACTTTAAAACATCAATTTTATCCAAGAAATTTCAATACTTAGTAGTAGGTAGCAACAATATTCAATATTTAAACATTTTTAACTAGAAAGTAATTGAAATTTCTTGGATAAAATTGATGTTTTAGAGTATTCAGGCTATTTTTTAGGGTTACGATTTTGTGTATGGCCTTTGTCTGTCTTCTAGATATTAATCGTCTTTGCTACTACTAAGTATTGAAATTTCTTGGATAAAATTGATGTTTTAAAGTTTTCAGGCTATCTGGTACTGCGGGATCGGGTTACGATTTTGTGTATGGCCTTTGTCTGTCTTCTAGATATTAATCGTCTTTGCTGGAACGTATGTAATTTTAATTTCTGCAAAATGTTGATATCGTACCCAATAATATTTGTACATACCTCTAAAATGTATAAATATCTGAAAGAATATGTCTATCGCACCTTGTAAATAAATAAATAAATAAATATCCTTAGACATTCCACACAGCGTCATCTAGTCCCAAGCTAAGCAACTTAATGCTTGTGTTATGGTAACCAGATGTCTGATATACTACATAGATATATTTTTTTTGTAAATACATACATATTATACTTAGAAACAACCAGACACGAAACAAATAATTGCAGATCATATACAAACATTTGTCCCGTAGCGGGGATCGAACCCGCAACCTCTGCGTCTCAGGCGGGCTTTCGCACACTGTGCCACAGAGATCGTCAAACTTTGGGAATTATAGTTGTGATACTTTATATTTGTTAATATGGCAACCCTAGCTAGATTATTTATCTAAGCACTAGGTTGAGTTGTAGGTACTACATGTTTAGGACATCTCATGTCATACGGTTTATTACGCTCTTTGCTTGAAAATAAGGTAAAGGTATTTCAGAGCACACATAGTGCAGTAATTATCTATATAGCTGCTATGGAAGTTATTACGTGGTCATTTAAATTCTTAGAAGATTGTACATGAAATAAAGAGTTTTCCTCACTCGATTAAATGACTTTCCTTTCACGACGATTTTAATGACTTTCCTCGAGGGTTTATAATTAAAAAGCCTTTACATCTTTACTAGATGATTGCAAACAGCGTTGTTAGGAGGCAATCTTGTGTATTCATTAAATCATTATGAAAATCCAGAAACAATCAAGCAAAAACTTAGTAAATTAAAATATTCTTGGAAATACTGTATCCCCGATAAGTAGGGAGTCGCGTTGGAACAAACATTAGAATCATCTAGCATGTAAGACGAAATTGAAGTAATCTTTGACGCACAGTAACTGCTCGTTAGAAGAACGTGGTGTACATAAGCTCATATATTACCTGTGTAGAAAGTATGTATTCTTATTATCATCATAAGAGTATTTTTTTTAACAATGTGTAATTATGTGTACGTACTGTTGGCGTTGCCTTAATCAATAAATAAATAAATCATGCACGCCAAAAACTGTTAAAATATCTAAGATCATTATATATCCCTCACCGTTCGATAATTAAGACTTCATAAACAATTAATTAGTCAACTCAACAGTTTTTATGGGGTAGTCGAAGCAAGTAAGTACAAAATAAACCACCAAGCAACGGTGCACGAGATCTCGTTCGGGGCGAACTACTGGTTCAGATAAAATATTAAATCGTGAAGCATATAGCACAGGAGTACATTTTTAACATTCAATAACATGAGAATGTGTTGCGGGTTTTGCGAGTGCTTAGTCATATTTATTGTGTAAGCACAACTTTCGATTGTTTCAATAATATAGTGGCAGAGTCAGTGTTGTTATTCTGATTTAATTCACTCTTAAGTCTTCTACAACGTAGATACTCAAAGTATACATTATAATATCAGCATTACTTAGATATTAACATAATTTGCCTAATTTTTAACTAAGTAGTAAAAAAAAAAATATAAAAAGAAAAATATAAATGGATAAAATGTGTAATTTTTTTATGCAAAACGACTTCTTTTTCGTGAGAAGAGCAATTTTCTGCACTGTCGAGGTATCTGCCCCCTGATTGTGTAACTTGTTTCACATTGTATCCAAGTTGTATCAAAGCAAAAATCACAGTAAATCGCGAAAATAACTGTCAGATTTAACGCTGATTTAGTAAATTTGTAAGTAACTTACTTAATTACTGTCATATTTGACAGTTGTTTTTGCGATTTACTGTGATTTTTGCTTTGATACAACTTGGATACAATGTGAAACAAGTTACACAATCAGGGGGCTGTTCATGACTCCAAAGATTCTCGTAATAAAAATACCTAACACATAACAGTGGAACATAAACTCCTTCTTTTTTGGAGTCGGTTGGTGACTGCAACTAACTCGGACAGCGGTCTCCAATTGCCGGATCCATTTAAGAATTATTTTTTTCTAGCGACTGGGTTTTCTTTTGACCACTCAGATCAGACCGCGGTCCCAGAGTGTGATAAAAACGATAGTAGTTAATAACCACAGATAATATAGTACTATACAAGTACATACAGCAAAAAAAAAGATTTATGTTCCCTGATACTAAAATATACCTACACATTAACTAAGCCGTACAAATCTCTCGTTACGAATACACAATGAAGATATTTCTTTCACTAGTATTTCAATTTATTTCGAGTGCGCCCCAAACAAAGATAGACGAAGTCAAGAGCAGGGCGCGAGTGAATCCAAGGTGCGCAAGCGCAGTCGCCGTGATGACGTGTTGATAGTCCCGACGTTTGGTGCGTGTCACAAGAAACTAAACTGAAGCGCTCGTCGTGGCAAAGCTTGCTTATACGTTCTCGATAATCGTCATAGTTAGGCAACGATCAGTGAAGTCACAATTTGGATGGAATTATTTGGAAGTGCTGGCTTTTGGTGATTAACCACCACGCGATGGCCATTAGCTCATACAAACTTACTTAATAGAAACTTTACTGATAAAAGTGGCAATATTTTCCATTTGATTACCTAAATCCTCTGTGGCGCAGTCGGTGAAAGCCCGCCTGAGACGCAGAGGTTGCGGGTTCGATTGACACAACGGAACAAATTTTTGTATGATCTGCAAATATTTGTCTCCAGTCTGGATGTTTTCTATGCATAATATGTATACTTATTTATAAAAAAAACATGTACTTATTTAGGTAAGTAGTATATCAGTCATCTGGTTACCATAACACAAGCATTAAATTGCTTAGCTTGGGACTAGATGACGCTGTATGGATTGTGTGTGTGGACTAGGATAGGTATTTATTGCTTATTATTTAATCACACTGCTCTGTCCGCTTTGGAGAACAATTGGGAAACAAAAGAATTGACCGATATGTTCCACGTCTTGCAACGCTCCCTGCGTTGCAAGACATGGAACATACATCATCATCATCATAACATTATTAAACTTTTATGAATGCGGTCGTCGAGTCGTGTTTATTCGCTTAATAAGTCTGTAAATTAGTTTGTATACTACATTTTCTTAAGTGTGTAATAATGTTCATAGAGCTAAAGTTGAGTTAAATTGCACCAGAAGTAATAAATTTTTTATACCTACTTATAGATACTAATATATGAGATTTAATTAATGTCTGGTGACAGCATGGACAAAAACACGTGATATATTGGCATTTAGGTCACTGATAAGGGATATAAATACCTAATGCCCAATAGTGCCATGTGCTGTCTAGACATAGGTACTTAGTCCTGATAAAATTTAATGGGAAATATAGTTGCAGCTGCTTATTATTCGGCTATTAATATGAGAATTTTTCCTGAAATAAAAATTACTTATTATGTACCTAACTTATTTGAAACCTACAAATTGAGATAGGCGGCGCTTACGCATTGACTTTTGGGCGCTGTTTTGACTCTCCACACCTAGCCCCTTGAGCATTTAGTTCAGCTTTACTCCGCTTGGCGCCACCTGTCGCTCACTTCGAGCGAGTCGCTCGGGAGGTTTCTTCAGTAAGTCTCAATCACCATTTGGTGATAAATGTTTTGTGATCACCATGCAGCCCTTACTTAGGTTTCAAATAAGTTAGGTACATAATAAGTAATTTTTATTTCAGGAAAAATTCTCATATTATGTAGCCTGTAACTTATTTGAAACCTACAAATTGAGACCTGTTTATTTTCGCATGGTGGCGCCAGACTAGGTATAAAAAACAAAGCCAACTGTGACTTCAAAAATAATTTATTAATTATAATATATAACAAAAGTAAGTTATTAATTATAATGTAAAGGTAAAATCATATAGTTTATTCTAATATACCTTTAACCAAACTTGAAAATAGAACTCGTAAGACATTCATAATTATTGTAAACACTAAAGAAACACTAATGTGTGTAATATGTGTCGGGGAACTTGATAATTAAATCCACAGATCATGGTAAGTAAAAATGTTATGCCGTTTTTAGTGCTTATGAAAATAATGTAATCTCAGGTTACAATTTTTTAAATTTAATCATATTATTTACAGATTGTATCACCACAAAGGTGTAAAACTATTAATCAGACTCGGTGTGTTTGATAAGAGACATGGTTTAACAGGGCGTTTGTAAAAACGAATAAGTGTGCTAGAAGATGCCCAGTTTCCACGAGCCAAAATATTTTCTAAAGGCATTTCATTCACCCAATTCAACGATGCAACCGCTGATCTTATTGAACCAGGTGAGTCTTGAATTCCTGCGTCAACTAAAACAGTTTTCACCCAACCAGCGATAACTGTCCGAGTTGCTGGCTTAGGCTTTCCTCTTGTTGAGACAAACAGATTGTTTAGGTTACCACCCTCTAATCGTCTTTGTTGAGAGATGTGTATGAGTTTTTTGATCCAGAAAACAGGGTCTATTTTCCAGTTATCTCCTGATAAAAGTTGCCACCCAGACTGTTTACGATTAATTGTGTCCGTCTTTGACCCAAAAAGCGGCCAAAGTGTTATAGAACCATCTTCAATAATACATTTATCTTCTTCTACAGACAACAACGTCAAGTCGTGGACTCTCCTTCCTGAGGCTAGAAGAAGTAACGTGGCGCATCGTCGAGTAACTTCGAACATGCTGTCAAGATTGGGCTCAGACTGCAGTAGCCACTCCACCACTACCTGAGGATTCCAAACCGGCGGCTTGACTTTACTCTTCGATGCGGATTTATTTGCTATTCCTTTTAATGCTTGTCGTACCAATATGTTGGAGCTTAGCTTTATCTCGGATTCTGGCTGACAAAATGATGAGATAACAGATTTATGTACCAGTATTGTTTTGTAGCTTAAACCTTCTATTGTATGTAGATGAATAAGATATTTTGCGAGGCCGTTGCCTCCTGGAGTTTTATTATTTATCCCATATTCCTTACACCACTTTAACCACCGAGTCCAGGCAGGTTTATAGGTTTTTAATGTGCTAGGTCGCCAACTAGATTCAATAATTTTTATTTCTGAAGGTGTCCAGTCACCTAGGAGATCATCCCACCCCGACATTTCCATGCCTCTAATACAAGTTTGTTTACTTGCGCAGGGGGTAGATTCGTTCTCGTGTCTATTAGCACCGATTTCAGGTTCTTGATTGTGAACGGTGGGGCTATTGCTCTTTTCTTTAGGTCCGTCCTCCAAAAAACGTTCTTCCATCTCGGACAAACTACTATATATATTCCTCTGGCTTCGTTCAGGAAAGATAGAACTTTGTACATTAGACATGGCGGCGGGAAAATCCACGCCAATTTGTGATCCCAAACTAGGCTGAAGACATCGTGGGCGATAGCTTGTTGATCTTTCAAGTCTAGGGTTACATACCTCGCCACTACGTGGGCTCTTCTGGACGCCATCAGGTCCACCTGAGGTGTCCCCCACTTCTCGAAGATCAGCTGGCAAGCCTGAGGCAACAGGTGCCACTCCGCTAGGGCCTTGTACCTGGAAAGGCTGTCGGCTATACCATTGAGTGTGCCCGGAAGATAGCTGGTTATTAGATTTATGTTGTATCGCTCTAATAGATGGTAAATCATTCTTGTCAACTGCATCAGACCGATAGATTTCGTTCCACCTTGTCTGCGAAGAAATGCTAGGGCGGTTCGGTTGTCGCTTTGAACTAGGATGGTTCTGTTGCTGCAATCTATTGCTATATTCTCGTGTGTGAGAACCTTGTAAACAGCCAATAATTCTTTTAGGTTTGAATGACATTGAAGCTCTTCTGGCAACCATGAGCCTTGAATGTGAATGCCATTGACGTACGCTCCCCAACCGCTTCCTGACGCGTCTGTGATTATATGGTAGGATACCGGAGCTGACCAAATTTCGCTTGCTGCAAGAGTGTTCTGTAGCCACCAATTGATGTCTTCTTTGGCAGCAGAGCTCAACGGAATCGCCACATCCGTTTTCAGGGCCTGGTTTAGGCACAGCTGGAGATTTCGGTACCTTAACATTCCGTGGTTTATTACAAAACTGGAAAACTGCAGGGTTCCCATAATCCTTTGTAAGTCCAGAAGGGTTAGAGTTTTGGATCTTTGAGCGCGAAGAAGTAGCATCTTCAGTGAGGCTATCTTTTTTGCTGGAAGACTTTTTCTGTTTAGCCGGGTGTTCCATAAAATTCCAAGAAACTCTATTTCCTGAGCGGGTATACTGGACGACTTCCTCTTGTTTATTACCCATCCGAGCTTGATCATAAGATCGATGGCCTGTTTCATCTGTTGTCGAAGAGCTCGAGGACAGTGATTCACCAGGAGGAAGTCGTCCAAGTATACTATGACCCTTATTCCTCTTTCTCGGAGCTTCTGCGCTACCCAATTTGACAAGGTTGCGAAAGTCCTTGGTGCGCTCGCTAGACCAAAAGCGAGACACGTCATCTGGTACGTTGTACCGTCGAAAATGAATCTTAGAAATCGGCGGTGCGATTTCGCGATTGGTATGTGGAAATAGGCTTGATGTAGGTCGATTTTCATCATATAGTCTCCGGTTTGCAGGAAATGAGGTACCCTCTGCATATTTATGAGTCGAAACTTCTTTGGCTGGAGGTAGAAGTTCAGGGCTTTGAGGTTTAAAACCGGTCTTTGAGAGCCATCTGATTTTTTTACAGGGAACATGGTTGAGAGAAAACCAGGGTCCCGGGGAGCTACTTCGATTACCGAATCTTTCAACATCTGCTGTATCTCTTTGCTGAGCTCCGGTGACGACTGTATTCGGGCTTGATTTCTGTATACAATTCGTAAAGGAGGTTTCTCTAAAAATGGTATTCGGTAACCCTGTATGATTTTCAAAATATGGGCTGGAGCTCCCATTGATTGCCAGACATAATGGTAAAGGTTCAATTGACCGGCTTTGAAAATTACGGCATAGTCATTGTCTTCGTTGCTTGTCCCTGTAGCTTTCTCTCGGTTTTTGGTGAGATTTATTTTTCGCATTGGAATACGGTCGTTTTCCGGCGATTGACTTTCCTTTTCCAGAAGCGGGAGCTTGCTGGTTTCGGTTTGGGTGATTATACCCTCGAAATGACACCGCGGGGTCGGTTGACCGCCTTGGTACTGTCCGGCTGCCCTCGGCAGGCATGAACGGCCGGTTGTGTGTGACCTGGCTACCCTCGGCAGGTAGGAACGGTCTACGAAACACTTTAGAGCCACCTCCTAGCTTAACCACAGCGTCGCTGAATTCCTTCACTTCAAAAATATTCTCACAGCTAGGCGGAATTTTTCGTAAAATCGCCTTGTTATACTTGTCCTTAACGGCAGACAGGACGTTCTCTCTTCGGTGTTCAATAATACTTGCACGTCTTCCGCACACCAACTGCAAAATATCCTTGGACACAGACATATAAGGGCATGTGTTGGAAAATAGTTCGTGGACCTTGGTTGTTAGTGAAGTCCTTGTTAAGTGCGTGTCACTATCAGCGCTCCAGACTAGCAAATCTTTTAATGCCGTCTGCAAAGCCTCCTTTTGTGTAATCAGCATATTTGTCAGGGCTCCGAAACTTTGATCGAGGGACCTCGATTGGCAGAATTTAGTTTCAAAAGCTAAAAGTTCATCATTCATTACCAGATTAGTAAATGCAGGTGTAGAAATATATTTCTTCTGAACATCCGTATAGCGGACGCTATTCCACTCAGTGCTATCAAAATGTTGGATTTTACGCAGGTAATTGAGTTTTGATTCAGCAGTGCGCTTGACCGCTTCCGACGTAGTCGTACAGTCGTCCCATTCGAAATCTGGGTCATCAGGTTTAATTAGGCCTGAAGCTACTGAATCATCATCTCTTAAGTTTTCAAGCAAGCCGTCATTATCGGCTGTAGAACTTGGCACGTTATAGTTCCTAGTCAACAGATATTTAAGCTCGCTAACCTGCTTCTGAAGAAAATCGAACCTCTGATCCGACACCTCATCCCTTGTACAAGCACGTTTCGGCGTCGGTGGCACTGTGGAATCTTCAATATCACCATCGTCATCACTGCTACTGTATACACGCCGCGGCCGCTTGTAATTAATTTTTCTACCCACGCCACTCGGTCCTGGAACTGGAGAGCCAATATCCCGTGCTTCGTTGCTACTCATAATTTCACTAAAAAGAGAAGCACAGGATTAATAAAATTTTAAAAGAACTCTTTACTGTAATATAATAAGAGTTTACTTACAGTTTGACTTGAGTTGCACTTTATAAAGATACCTTCTTAAAAAATAAAAATATTTCGAACGACTTTGTCGTTTTATTGCACCCAACCAGTCGCAACGAAAGTCAAACGCCAACTGAAGAAACCTCCCGAGCGACTCGCTCGAAGTGAGCGACAGGTGGCGCCAAGCGGAGTAAAGCTGAACTAAATGCTCAAGGGGCTAGGTGTGGAGAGTCAAAACAGCGCCCAAAAGTCAATGCGTAAGCGCCGCCTATCTCAATTTGTAGGTTTCAAATAAGTTACAGGCTACATAATAATGGTAGGCAGCGAAAAGTATAGTATGACATCATACAATTACCCTCTACTGGTTTGGAAACCGTTGAGTAGGGAGAAAAACATAACAGAGTAATGCGTTGTAGGTACGAGTAGCTCAAGGAAGTATGTTTGGACCTTTGCTGTATTTTCTTCACATTCTAATACTGCCCGATGCTATAATAAAAAATAACATCTAAAAAATAAAAAAAAGTTGTAGTAAGTAAAAACATCTTATGACTTAGACCAAAACGAATGGGAAAGGTTTGGTGTTACAAGCAGCGTTCTTTGACAAATAGGAAGCATTTACACAACACTAAATGTAATGTATACAAGGTTTACGTCTTGTCGATGGATTTCTCTATTTCTTTGGCTTTAATCTATTTGTATCGATTTAAATGATAATAGTGCTGTCGATTCTGTTATTTGTTTTTTTTTATTTACATTATGTAAATTTTTTGCAACGCTTTTTTAATGTTTTTTATTTTAACGTTCGTTTTTACGATGATTTTTTTTGTATATAATATACTTTTTATTAGTGTTTATAATTCACACTTGAGAAAGTGGTATGGACGTAATGTCAAATAATTATGCTACCACAGTTGGCAAATTCATATAATTTGCTATTACCAGCTATTACGATATTAAAAATGAAAGTAAAGAAGTTTTTATACCCGAAAACCAAGCGTGATCCATTAGTGCCCTAGATTACAACAAAGATATTATTTTAACCCATATTCGACCTATACTCACACATCCTGGTTTGTATTTACACGGAAAAATGGAAAGTCTTACTCCAGAAAAGGGAAATGATAACATGCGATAGTGGTAAGGAAGTAATAAAAGTAAGTAAACCAACTGTATAGAGAAGGCATATGGAAATCATTGTATTGCAAAAGTTTTAAGCTTGACATTGTTTGTAATTTTACATCACATCCTTTTAAAATGATTTGGATAAAACTTGAAATAGTTCCTGATCTAGAATAGATAATACTTCAAATATTGATTACTTACACTGAGAATTAAAAGATATTCTAAATAAAATTTCTTGAGCAGTTCAGCAATTTCATTTTTCACAAGTGGGATTAGTTGTAGGTACTACGAGTATTGGATGGAAACTTATTTCAAGCGTAAATAGTATTAGTGACATAAACTGTATAATTAGTAACTTGGACCTTCGCAAGTATGGACAAAGCAATCAAACTAGAGTCAATTCTTCTCTTAGAAAATTTCTAAGCATATGCTAGTACCTACCTACAGTGAATTTCTAAGTTGAAAACGAACGACGATGAAAATAATAGTAATGCCGTTAAAATGCGCAGTTTATATTCAGTAATTGTGAAACAACGTGGGACATAACGAAATGTCTAATTAAAAACATGTAGATACTTCTAAAGGCCTACGTCCATTGCAGTACAACGTAACTTTCAGGCCTTACACATATTTGTACAAAGACATTGATTTGTGTTAAATTTTTAGCATTGAATGTTTTAATATGAAAAAGTTTTTTATAGTAGCCCGAAAGTCAAATCTATTTTTCACTTAAAATTATTATTTTTTAAAATTTCTCGAAAGTCTACACGTAAAAGCTGACAAACTAGATAAAAACTACAAGACTAACAGAGATAGCAAAACAAACACTTATTTTATATTAACAACAAAAACAAAATAATTATTAAATTGGTACTACAGTTTTTAAATAGCCATTATTTAAGAAACACTACGTACTTTAAGTTTTAGAATAAAAATAAATACCTATAACATTTAAAATGAATACACAATTACTGTAGAGTGGGCGGCAGCATTTACCGAACATCCATACACATTAATACTAACGAAGTAACGATTCCGCTTTTCACACTACAGCCTCTCGCCATGATAACGTCTGTAATAACGGAAGAAGCGGCAATTAGGCTGCGTTTCCATTGACGCGGAGCTGTGCGGAGATGAGCGGAGAATAGCGTTGAAAAGTGGTGAGTGTTTCCACTGAAGCGGAGCTTCGCTCTCCTAGCTACCCTGCGCAACGCACCGCCCCGCTGTCCTCCGCTCCGCATCACCTCGCTTTCTATGAATTTTATGTGAATATCCGTTCAGCTCTGCCCCGCTCCGCTCGTGCTGCTTCCATTGAAGTGGAGCAGAGATTTCGAGCATAGTGATTGGTCAATTCATGCACCGCTAAGCACTGTCAATGGAAACACAGCCTTATCCGGTGATGTCACAAACGTCCAACAGTTTACGGTAAATTGATGTTACAACTCTAGCTTTGATTGACTTTCGATGTGGAGTGTATTATACTCGTATCTGTGCTTTCGATTCGAGTTAAGAATGCATCAGATTGTTTCGTTGATAGAGGCTAGTAAAATTGAAAGTACTCGTATGCTTTGACTAAAAAGGAAACAAGATTATGATTATGGCAACTCTTTGAAGATGTATTTAGTACAAATTAAAATTTCATAGAGTTCGTTTAACTATTTATTGAATAATTAATGATTTTAATTTAATCACAACTACTTTATACATTCAATTTTTGACGAGAGAACAACTACATAGCCTAATGGAAGAATTTTCTTTTAAAATAAACCTACAGGCCACGTTGGTGTTCCAAAATACAAACTAACTGGTATGTTGGTGACAAATAAATAAAGCATTTTGACTCTAAATTCAAATAATAATGGACATATTCTTTAGAGACATTGTAGTTTCGTAAGCGACAACGCCGCACGACAGATTGTAATATTTTAATCACTGCGGCTCTTAAGTGTGTGCCATAACGCCGAGGAATGAGCGGGAGAGCGAATAATGTTTTTACTCGTGAGTGAGAAGCGCAGAACGATAGACACGCAACATAATTTATAGCGAAAAAACAGTTTTTATTTAATTACAAGTTAATTAAACAAGTAATCGAAAAATTAAAAAACCAGAACTAAATGAATACTTCTAGGCTATTTGTCAAAACATAAAACCAACAAAAATAGCGTTCTGTTCCTGAGATAAATAGCAAACTGTGTGAAAAACATGTATTTTTCAAAAAAATATATGATCGAGAAAACTTTTACCAATCGTGTTTCTAAAAAACCACAACGCAAGATAAAAGTTCAAAGTTTAATTTCTCCAAACATTATAAGGTGGTATCTTTCACGGATTTTGAGATCTAATACGATTCAAACCACATATTTGCTACCTACGGCCTCTTAAATCACTGAGCTTTGGATTATTTAGTATTACGAGTTCTGAAAACTGAGTTATATTGGTGACTATTTTAGATTTGGCGGAAGTGCAATGCAAGTTCATTAACATCTTTATGATCCAGGAGTAGGTGAGAAATCAAATATGGAATGTGGAGTGGAACATTCATTTGGCAACGTAACCATAAATATCAAGCAGCGAACAGGACTTCAATCAAATTAAATTATAGTACCTACTTGATAAAGTAACCACAACGTTATACCTATGTAACAAGTAGCCAAAATCGACTTCAAAATTTCAAATTCGTAAGAAGATTGAAATTTCCTACACTGTCAAGGTGCATTTCTGTTCATAATTCCGCAGATTCTAATGAGACCATGAACCTAGGGTGTACCAACGCACTTTCAAACAAAAAAATCGGTCCATTATTGACGGAATAATCGATAAACACATATACAAAAATACATACAGTGAAACAAAGAACCTCCTCCTTTTTTAAAGTCGGTTAAAAAAAAGGAAAAAAAGATCGCAATAGAGTTCAGAAGTTAAGCAACTCAGTTAGATAAAAAAACTACACAAAATAAACGTTTACCAAAATAACTTATGGTTTTTCTTTGACTTATGTGTAGCTTTTGACGCTGTGACTCAGAAAAAAAACAGGACTATCCCATTCCTGAGACTCTTGTAAAAAAACTTACCTTCAACCTTTGGCCGGAACAATAAATAAGTTTTTTGTTTTCACTCGGTTCCTTGTATTGTTTACATAGTAACAGGCGTGCCGCAGGGCACAGTGTAAGGTCCCATTCTTTTTATATTTGCATGCTTCTGCTGTTTTGCTTTTAGATTTTCAGTTATAATGGTACAATTATTGGTCAATACTAAGACTTCGTATAACTATGTTATAAATAAGCGTTCATAGTCTTTCATTATCGAAGAAAAGTCAATCTTAAGTTTTAGGGTTACAAAATAGATAAGTGACAAATAGATAGTGTTATAGCATCTTTCTAAAACAGCGTACCCAGGTCGGTCCTACTTTCGTTTATTTATTTCGTTTTAGCTCATACAAACTTACTAGTATAATTACTAGATCTTGCTAGATCTAACATTTTTATCAACACTTTCGTTTCTAAGATTTAGTCCAATTTAGATTCTCACAAATTCCTGTATTCTAAATCTTGTTTGTTGTTTCTGCGATTATAAAACGAGACAAGATTCCCCACTAATTTGTCAAACACTTTGTCACTTCTCACGTTCTTAATTATAAGGTTATTGGGCTTGCCCGACTCGACTGTTTCTTTCTACCTGTGCCTATCAATTAGCAAGAACATTAATATTCAAATTGTCTTATCTCAAATACATCAGAAGTAGAATCCGCTCTTCGCTTCTTATAACTTAATTGGGCCTAAACAAATATTCAGATCTGAGTCGTGATTTCAAATTATTGAATTTTAAATGGCGATGGGCTTGCAACCAGTCACATGAAGCAACTACATAATTTATTTGCAAAGAGGGCATATGGACCATGGTAGATTAATTTGGCTTCTGACTACCAACTATGTTGGATGTATCAGACTATGATTTACTGACTACCGCACTTCTAGGACACGTTAAGCCATGACAGAGGCCTCCAGGGGGCCTAAAAACTCCGTTACTAGAATTAGCCACAGCTCATGCGAATTTACTTACTGCTTATTTTTGGGGATACGGTTGTGCCCGTTAAGTTTTTCGTACATTCGAGTATTAACTAACGGATGAAGAAGGTACACGTACTTCTGACAAAAAATACACTAGCAAAAAAACCGAACACAGCGAAACTAAACCTCATTACCATTCTTTAGAATCATTGAATTGGATCTTCCAACCGAAGAATTGTCTGCGGTGTTATCGCAACCCATTTGAAGGCGCCAGCCAACAAGTGTTTTCTTAAACCAATGGACAATGGACTGCAATGGGTTTAAGCGCTAATAACTAAGAGTGACCTTCCGAGAAAGAATGTGTTGTGGCCGCAAACATCGATTCTCGGAATCACGTGTGACAGCGGATCTTTCAATTGTTTGTAGAAATGGTTGGGCAATTGGTTCAAATAGGTACTTACTGGTTACTAACTGTGTCAAGTTCTATGTTACTAGTTACAATGTAGGTATATTGTGGCAAGTTCATTGTCTAGACTAGATTAAACTGTTTCTATTGTGGATAGCCTTAGGCTGATAGGCCAGTAACGAGAGTGGGTAAACAAGGAAACACGGTATTAGTGTATTTTTTTGTATTTAGAAAAATAAAGTACCTAAGAAAGTAAAATAGTTTTTTTTTTTTAATCTTTGTCAAATTATGAATGGAACTGTACAATTTACAAAGGTATTAGTTTTTTTTACTTCTATTAAGTGTTAATTAAATTACGTGTGAAAGATATAATAATATAGGTAAAATAGGTCTGTTTCTTTAATCGAAAGTACAATAGTACATAATAATAATCATGGTTAAAACTAAAACAAAATTTTGGGAAAGTTTGTAAATAAAGAGTTTGATTAACAAAACTTTTTAAAATAGAAAGTAATAATGAGTGGTCTTAATTCAAAACAAACAAGCAATTATTACAAAGATAACCTTAAATTACACCATTTTGGAGTTGATAGATACACAGCAATGACTTTTTTAGAGTTCCGCAGCGAAGTAAAGCTTGAACTGTTTACCTAATGTTTAACTATTCAATACATATATTATAAACTGACGTAAATGATAATGATTATCCTTATTACTTGAAAATATAATATCGTTCGTTCGTACCTTATGAGCAAGTGGCCAACTCTGATGACGAAGTTTATAGGCCGCCTAAGGCCTCCGTCATGTAATAATGTACCTATCTATGTTTTTATGAGTTTATCACATCATTTAGTTATTATTTTTCATGTTTCACCCTATACCTAAATGATTAGCCACACCCACACCCACATTAAATTCCTTTTAATAAAGTAATTTAATAAAATCAATCAAATAATTTTTTATGATGAATGAATCATAAACTCATAAACAAAAATGCTAATTTCTGTAAAATGTAAAATGTATTCGGACTCACATTTGTCTACTCCCATAGACGTAGGAGATCTGAAAGAGTACCTATTTTCCACAACATACCTAAGTTGTTGTCGTGATATTGTTTTGTTTCAACAGAACCTTTATTTTCTTGTCCAACTGTCACTTGACCGAGTTATTTAAAAGGGTGAAACTCGGTATCTAAACAAATGATACAAAAGAAAACAAATAATACTTTCTACTTGAAGACCCAGCTAATGATTTGGGATAAAAAGTTTCAATTAAGATTTCGTTTGAAATGTTTTTTGACAGTGGTTTATTTTAGTTTATTTTTAGGCAAGTACTAATCATTTTCTTTTAATATAAGTACGTTTATCTAAGTAAGTAGATGCTAGTATTTTGCATTTAGTTTCAATACCTATTTAAATCCATACGTATGGTGAATAATTTTACCCACTATGTGTGAAGAAAAATGTATCTTAATAGTCTGGTTGTTTCAATGCTTATTGCCAGTATATTAATTTCACTTATTATTCTCAATCGTAGTACCTACGTACTGATTATACAGCGGCTTAACTTAATTTGAATGAATATTGAGAGCAAAGTAACCTGTGCCCCTCCCAAGCCCATTACAAAGTCGGCGTACCTATTTTGTTAACATTGATTTACTACACCTTGTATTCAAGCTTATTATTTACTTCTAGGCAATTCAACTATGCAATGGTTTGTTTACACTATGAAAAGGCTAATCCTGATAATCATAATGTATTAAGTACTAAAGAATCATGGCAGTTGTGTATGCCGACTTTCAAGAGCGTCTTAAAAAATCTTCATTTTCAAGTAGATTTATAATTATTTTTAAGGTTTTTACCGATATTTATGTATTCTAATAAACCCACATTAAAAAAACATAATAAAAAGTTATGAAAATGTGTTTTTTCTTCTCCACTGCAATATTAGTGTTGCCAATAAAAGCCCCTTAGATCTATTAGAAGTTTTTGCTATTAAATGGCCCTTTTCAATTTGTGGTATTTTGATTTTAATTAAATCATGTAAAGAAATTCAAAATTAATGTAAATTAAAATATTATTTACAGAAAATACTTCTATGTAAAGCACCATTATAGTAAAAGTTATAATTATAAAAATGGCAATACCAATGCGACGTTTTCAATGTCATGTCAAAGATCATGTGTCATGTCATTGTCATGTTCTATTTTGGCTAGATGTTAGGATGTTCTGTGGCGATGTTACGAACATAATTCCTACAGGACTACTTTTTCAAGTACTGATTTATTTGTAACGTCGGTGTATATAAATATTTTTTTTGATGATATGGTTTTAACGACTACTGTGGAATGTGTATATATTTTTTTTACACTAAGACGCGAGATTTTTTTGTGAGCTAAAACAATGTATGCCGAACTGCCATTGTTCTTTATTTACAAAATCTTGAAAGCCTTGCTAAATAACCAAATTAATATGACTAAGGAGGTTAGGATAGGAATGAAAAACCTATATTTTTAGAACCCCTTCAGAGACCGATTAGCATTCAAAAAAATATCTTATTTAGTAGACCTTGGCCCGTAGACAATTGGCAAATGTTTCGTATCTATTCTCCTTCTATCATTGCTATACCTTTGATTTGACAATACTGATCGCTCGAGTTTTCTCATCTGTCCCTAGATGACGCCGTGTAAAATGTCCAAGGATATTTATTTATTTATTTATAGGTACATTCTTTTTACGTTTCTATTGTAAAATGTAACATGGCTAGGGCAGCCTGGCTCGTCGAATTTATACAGTACCATATATATTTTTTCAAGACGAGCGTTTACCATTTCTAGCTTAGTTTCATGTAAATTCTCCGAACACGATTCACGAAATGTTAGTCTACGATTGTATCTGCAATAATTTATTTGACGCCATTATTCGATAATGTTAATTGAATTGGATTTATAGTCTGTAGTCCAACATTATTTGGGTTAGATTACAAGGAGGTTTATCTTCATCAAAGTGTCGATAATTATAATATATCTACAGTAAATTACACGATGCTTTAGATTTAGAAGGAACTACTGTTTTGTTTAATGAAATCGATTTTATTTATTTTAAGTACCTGGGTACTAGGTTACGTTTTAGTAGATAATTAATACACAACAATTTACTTTTTTTGAAGCTCAAAACACATTACATTATTTTCTGCTCTTGCCCTCCAACATGTGCTTCAGTTTTTCGGATAGGTGTAGGATAGGACAGGTACCTACAAAGTTTTAAACTATTACATGAAGTTCAATTTTATAATGGTTCTCCTTATTTACAATACGTGGTATTATGACATAATGCCCCAAACAATTTAAGCATTTGGTTAAATAAAGCTATACAAATTGCTTGGATATCATACACTTTCTATTTAATAAATTAATGAATTACAAATCTTTTATTAAGTAACAAAATACCTATTTTATAATAAACGTTTGTTTCATTAAACTCTCACTTCATAAAGAAAATTTCTGCTTAATACAATGACAAATGGAGAGACAAATCGTGGAATACAATTATACTTAATTGTAATTCCCACGACCGCACACGCAGTAGATAAATCAAATAAATGAATTTTATTCGAAATTTAACTTTAATACAAATAGGCTACGTTAGAAAATAGTTTGGATATCTCTGGAATCCGAAATAGCTAATGAAAGATCATTTATATGTATTAGAATGGAATAAATAAAAGTGTTGCATACGCGCACCGGTTTAAAATGTATGAGTTTTATTTGTTTAGTATTTTATTTCATTTAAATTCAACAAAATTTACACCAATTATTTATTTATTTTTAAATGTTCTCATGTAAAAGTGACTGTGTCTTTTATGAGAATAAATGTCTTTAAACATATAAAAGACAACTTGCAACCTGTCACGTATAGAATGTTATCTTCTGTAAAATGTTGGCATGTGTCAAATGTCTATAATAATCGTGCCTCCTTACCCTACCTTAAAAACTGATCTGAAAGAATATCATACTTTGATGAGCACAATCATGATCCTCTTTGAGCTTTTGCTTAATAATTCAACTGTCATGATGACACAAGAATTGCTGGCGCCATTCGAAGTGTCACTATCACCCCAATCGTCTTCGCAATCGATTGTCAATAAGCCAACAAGTCAATAACCACATCTGGAGTTTCTCAAGGGTGCTCTGCTCGTGTAAGTAAAAGATCTTGTATAAAAAGTCAATGGGACTTTTTGCCCCTACAGAGTAACTATTACTTATCTGTGTCTATTGTGGCGCTTGGACATGATTCTGTCCTGTCACGACACGGGTAATATATTTTTTGCACCATTTTTTTTAATATATGCGATTTTCTAAAACTATGGCCTTTGCATCTTTACTAGATGATTTATAGTGTGTGTGTGTGTGTGTGTATGTAGATATTTTTAACTACAATTAACTTAAAGACTTTGTTGAGATGTGTAGGTCAAAAATCTCAAAGAAGTGATAAGGACTTCATTATATAATTACCTATATAAATACGAGTTTTTTAAATTTTATAATTTCAAAGTTATAGGTCATTCTTGAGTGTCATAATATTAAGCTTTTGATCTTGAAAATAAACCGCTTTCCTTGTCCAGCACTGTCTGTCACCCAAGTCAAACCATATAAAACAAAACTAATGCCAAGTAATTCCAAGTAGGTATTTTGCATTTCCCAGTATTTTTAAATGACAGTAACATGACACTGACATGTTGTGATCAAAGTGACACTTAGTTGACAGTGTAAAAAGTGGCAGGAAAAAGATTCTGAGTCATAAAATCAGACTAACCCGTATGACTTGTGATTATGTTGATTTTGCATTGTTACAGGATTAGAATGCATCGTGTTATTGAATTGCGATTGAATGCAGATTTGTCATTTTATTTAACTTTTAGTAAGAAAAGCTTCTCAAATAAATGTGACCTGATTACTCTAAGTAGGTAAGGTAAATTACATTATTTATATTTTTAATTTTAAGAGGAAATAATGTTGGCCTGTATAAATTCATTTTGTTTTGTTTTAGGAGTTCTAAATTATTATTTTGACAGATTTAAGACAATACTTGTCTTTATTAAGAAGTGTAGATATTTTTTGTTCCTGTGTGTTTCTTTGTTTGTTAAATATACCTACTTGTATTTTCTTTTATTTATGTTACAAGTTATTAACGCCAAGCTGCGTAAAACCTTTAGTTTTGTCATTATTAAACTCTTTTTTTTTGTGTTTCGATTTATTGATGTTTATTTCAGTTGCTATAATATTTCGAAATTATCTTTAGAAAAATAAATTGATTTTCAAATTATTCAAAAACCTGATTTTGATAATATTATAGAAGATCTTGACGATACCTACTATAGATCTGCCTCCACTCTCTAAACAACCCAAAGGCAGCATATTCTTACTGTGCTATTACAAATTATTCTTATTGTATAGATTGCTTCAAGTGGCTCTACTGCTAAATACAGTTAAATTAAACACACAATCTTCGTTAATTGTTTATTTACATTTATCTTGACTGAAGTGTTCTTGCAATTCAATGAACAGCATTGTGATTCATTGTACTCACACTTCCAGTTGTTTTTAATTTTATCTGTCAATCTTAACAACATCATCATCCACAGCCCGAGTCATTTCGTCGTGTCCGTCAACGTCCCCGGTCCCGTCTCCCTTTAACACGGCCCAGGACCTTACGTTTCAAATTCTGAAAATATATTTTTACTTTTGGTAATAAACCTACCAATAAATTTTTTAACTGTCTTCGAAATTTAAATTTGAATTTGAATTTGAAAAAGAAGGAATTTCTATATTCCACTGTCATCAGATTCTCAGATCATGAGTTCCTAATTTTTTTTACTTTGACACTTATTCCGCGTCAAATTATACTTAGAACTCGATGGTCAGTAGGTATCTTCTTCACTTTAAATAAAGTGCTTTATGGTCGGTTGACAGCATTTTGACAGCAATTGAGTCCGCCATCAGTCTTCGTTGATACCGAGTCAAAGCGCCGCTGTAATGGTCGTGTGTGTGGTTGAGTTAAAAATGTAATTATTTCATGTCAGCGGCTTTGTAGTCCATTTGTGATAAGTGATATGTCACTTGTCTTGTATCGTTATAGAGTTGTATGTCGGGCTTTTTGACGGGAATTTGAGATGTCAAGTTGTCTTTTTGTTTTATTTTCCAAAACTTGTGTTTTAGCGAATGTTATAAGTGAATGTACATAAGTGTGGGCAAATGAAACAAAACTGGATATCATTGCATTTCAAGTTCTCTCAAAAAGTCCATGTAATGCTTCAGTAAAGAACCCACATCTTTACTGTCTCTGACTCTGACTTTGACTTGACTTGACTAACTTGAATTATAACGACATGGTAGTGGCTAAATGCGTGGCAAAAGCCGGCGAAGCCAAAATGAGGAAGAAGAAGAAGAGTTGTATGTCGTTGACTGTGCAGCTAATGCAGCATACAGCTACATACAGCTCTACAAGTATGGATCATGTCCTGTTGATAAACCCCATAAAGTTGATGTTTTAGGTGCTAATCATGATGCGATAGCAAACGATGCTCTAGGCATTGAAGAACTCTTCATCTTCATTCTTTTGCATCTTCGCTCCATTCGTCGACGATTTCTAGTAAAGTCTGGATCTAAAAATTGTGTAAATATCTGAATTAAATGTCTACCGCTCCCAGGGATAAAGTCGTAATCTTATTTCATTTTCATTCTTTCAATATTTGTTTTAAAATGGTCTATACCTAGTCGTAATAAGAACGTCTAAACATAAAAGGCCTTATACTACTTTTCATTAGGTAGGTACTACTAATACTCTTTTTAGATAGTACGGACTAGATTCTGAGTTTAAGCTGTTTTAACAGTTTTCAATGAAATATTAGAGACACATGTTTTTTTAATAGTTGTGAACCATAGTATCTAAAACCAGCGGCCGTCTATACCAGCACCATAAATTTAAACAAATTGTCCATAGATATTCGATTCATAGTCAATACTGTTTTTCTTGTCAAGGCACTTGGCAACATTTCTCGCTATTTCAATAACTTTCAAGAGCTGTCTCAAGGACTCTCGGAGGCGCTACCAGAACCTTGGGAGTCAACACTACCTTTAATCTCTACCACAATCTTATTGCTATTCAAAATTAGACTGTATCAACTTGTAGTTGATACAGTCTAATTTTGAATAGCAATAACTGCATACTTAGCGATCATCTTAGCGGCAAGTTTCGCTCGAATTATTTTAATACGTTCGACTTTATATCCAAAGAGTTAAATTCAAAATTGTATGAATAATTATTTTGTGCATTGCAGTAAGTACCTAGTTAATTGCAAATGGTTGGCGCTTGATGAATACAGAAGTGTTTGTATTTATTGTTTAAGAATGTGGCTTATCATTTTAAGTGTTTACAGTGTCAACACGCAAGATAAAAGTATCATTGTCATGATCAAGCAACGAAGATCAAAGGACTTTGTAAATGTTATGATGTGACTAATTTGTACCAATCACTGATTGATTATTGTTAAATTAAGAAAAATGCGAATTTTGTCTTAAAAGGTCGGACTATCTTAGTTTTTCTTGGTGTGTCGCGTTGGAACAGGCAATAATATAATTTCGTAGCATGTAAAACCTACGTTTCTAAGTGATCTTTGAGGTTCTACCACAGAATATAGAACTGAAGTACCTATGAGTTTTAGTTTACGATTCTGTAAAAAATAATTAATTACTTACTTAATTTTTAACAATGTAATTATGATTTGTGTGGTAAAAATATGTATGTAATTAACTGAGTTATTTTTCAATTTTACGGGGATATCCCTTGACTTGTGATCTAATCTAATCAGAAATAGAAATGATAAAAAAAATCTCATATCAGACAACTCTCAATGATATTGATTCAAATAACGAAAGAAAACTTCGCAAAGAAAGTGAGTTATAGTTTTCAGGCATTTACGTAAATCATACGAAATTTAGGGAAAGTTCATATCTGACGGAACATGCGTCGCGTATTATACGCCAGAACAGACAAATGTATAGAAAAACACTTGAACGTTCACACTCAACCGATGATACGTTAGTACACTAGTTGATACGCTCGGCGTATTTTACTTTAGATATGAACCTTCCCTTAAGGGTGACTTACACAACGATTGCTTATTGTATTACCTAGAAATACATTTACCTACTCGTATCCTTGACTATTCTAAGGCTGTGACAGTTCGATAATCGTATTTACAAATTGTGTGTTTTGCAAGACACCCTAAGTTTGCTAAACTATCAAATTAGTAAAGAGAATAATTAAATACATTGCGTTTAAGATATCCATAAAAGGTTACCGCGCGATAGCCCAGTAAGTAAATCTAGAATATCAATTACACAATTATCCTATTGCGGTTTAGGTCTAAATATCCAGATATAACAATGTCTAATTAAGACAATTCTTAGTGGCAATTCGGAGTGTCGCAAAAGCTAAACTAAACTAACTAAAATTATTGCCATCCTTTTTATTTCCATCGCTATGAAAGGGACGGCAACAATTTTAGTTAGCTTAGTTTAGCTTTTGCGACACTCAGAATTGCCACTATTGTTAAATTAACTATGACAATCTCAAAAAGAGGTTTGACCAAAGCATTTTTACAACACACCGATGAGCAGCTTAAAACGCTGAAAGAAACAGCCTGGAAAAAGGCACACTTAATACTAGGCGTTCGTAGTATTTAGGCTAAAGCGCTCGTGGCGAAGCTTTTAGGCGGCCTAAAAACTCCGTCACCAGAGTTGGTCACTTGCTCATACGAACGAACGAACGAGTATTAAGAGGCCGTAGGTAGCAAATATGTGGTTTGAATCGTATTAGATCTCAAAATCCGTGAAAGATACCACCTTATAATGTTTGGAGAAATTAAACTTTGAACTTTTATCTTGCGTTGTGGTTTTTTAGAAACACGATTGGTAAAAGTTTTCTCGATCATATATTTTTTTGAAAAATACATGTTTTTCACACAGTTTGCTATTTATCTCAGGAACAGAACGCTATTTTTGTTGGTTTTATGTTTTGACAAATAGCCTAGAAGTATTCATTTAGTTCTGGTTTTTTAATTTTTCGATTGCTTGTTTAATTAACTTGTAATTAAATAAAAACTGTTTTTTCGCTATAAATTATGTTGCGTGTCTATCGTTCTGCGCTTCTCACTCACGAGTAAAAACATTATTCGCTCTCCCGCTCATTCCTCGGCGTTATGGCACACACTTAAGGCGTCCGGTACCAATTGAAAGATTAAAATATTATTAATTCTTTCATTGGTAGTTCATTCTCAAGATATATTTTCATTCGAGTTGGGTAGGTACTAAAAATAAAAGTACTTATGCCGACAAAAATCATAGTGCGTACAGCGCCTTATTCCACAGGTCAATGCAGTCAGCTTTGTTATAATAAACGTGCTAACCTGCAAATAGAGCAACAGCTAATAAACCATCCAAACTTGACTACCGATACACAGAGTATGCAAATCACGAACTAATGAAACCCCATATCTGGTTAATTACTGACGCCACAGACTTGTTAAGACGGCTAGACTATTCATGAAGGTACAGTCAGCCAACAAGAATTGATAGCCAGAGTGTAAATTGTCTAGATTTTAGATTGATAAGGGATCGCTTTTAAAAAAAAGCTAGGCCCACACCACCAGGTTCGTGCCTGATTCTTTCCCTGGTGTAGGGAGTCGCGTTGGAACAGGCATTAGAATCACATAACATGTAAAACGAAACTTAAGTGATCCTTGAGGTCCTACAAGAATAAATGATTTTTCTTTCTTTCTTTCTATGGTTCGTATTTACAGTCAATTCTCAGTCGTATCTCAAGCGATTATTTCTTAATCAAGTTTCATAGAGAACTTTTGAAAAATCTCGAGTTTATACACAAGTCTAAATTCAGGCTTTGAAGGGTTTTATCATTATTGAATATTTTTTTTAAATTAATGTTATAAACGAATGATTTTTAAACACTGTTTACCTACATTTGTTATTAATTGTACCTGCTATGTTTATTAATATAAATTGTGTATTAAATTAACTCTTAGTGTTATTTCATTTAAATCATAGGAATTTAATGGCGATATATTTATCACCGTATCCGTTTCAAATCGTATACAATTGTGATGATGTACCTACAACTTCTAAACTGCCACGAAATATCGACAATTTCGCCACATTCTTTAGCGTACAATTATCGTCGATTTATGCTGGGTTCCTATATCCAACTAACGGATGTCCGTACGTAGGTCGTCATAGCAACGTTGTTATCTGTTAAAAAGTCTCATACATTCTGTGTTGAATAAACAATGTTGCTATGACGACCTACTTACGTACGGACATCCGTTAGTTGCTTATAGGAACCCAGGATTAGTCATTTTGAAACGATATCGCTGTCTACTGTTCGACCGGTCCTTGAAGCGCTCGTGGCGAATGTTCTTGATTGATCGTTGAAGTTAAGCAACGTTCTGAGCGGTCATTACTTGAATGGGTGACCGCAAGTGGCACTATTAGCTGAGCGCTTCCGTGCTTCGGAGGGCACAAAGTCGTTAAGCCATGACGGAGACCTTTGGGCGGCCTAAAAACTCCGTCACCAGAGTTGGCCACTTGCTCATACGAACTTACTTACTTATCCGCTTGCCTCATCCAAGTCCAGCCCACTAGGGATGCTACATCGTCAGACCATCGCTCTTGACGACCGACAGACACTTCTGTACCCGGCTGTAAAGCTGTGTCACTTGTACCATAGTGGTACAAATCATGAATCAATCATGTCGCATCTGCTCCGATGCCCACGATGCCCAAACACCTGCACCAGGGAGGACCTCATGCAGGCCACAGACAAGGGCGTTGCAGTCGTAACTTACTGGTCCAAAACTATATAGTTATTTAGTTGAGTCTTCGACACGAGAAGAAGAAGAAGGTACAAATCAATGGTACTTATAGAAAGAGAAATAGAAATAGAAATATTTTTATTGGCCATAATAAAAGGTAAATTACAATTTTTTGAGACTCTGTATCCTGGAGTAGCGTTAGCTGTGGCCCAGGAAACAGTAACTTCTGACACAAAGGCGTTTTTTGACGCTATTCACGGCAAGGCGGCAACAACGGCAAGGCGAGGTGATGGCAGGCGGTAAGACCGCCTGCCGTCACTTCGCCTTGCCGTTATTGGCTAAGCATTTTCATTCTAAAGTTCACAAAATTGTTAAAAAATATGAGAGATGACATAATTATGATTTAATATTTTCACTTTCACTAACCAAAAACTAGTTTTCAAAGTAAAATGCATTTAGATTCCATCACACTATTAAATTGAGTGCCAATTGAAACATTTCATCAAAGTTGTATTTTCTGGGGTCGTGCTTAAAACCTTTTTAAATAGATCTTTCATTCTTCAAAGTTTACAGGAATAGAACGGTCATTTAAAACTGGTTGTTGGAAGAATTTGCGTGGGTGTACCGCGTGTTTTCTTTGAGTTTCCTTCTCATTATGCGTTTGTATACTTTCAATGGGCTCTTCATTCGTGATAAATGCTTGCTCAATACAAAACTTGGAATCTGGGTACCGATAAACGAACTTCATAAATGCAGTGGATAGGTACATTAAGCTTATTTTATAGAGACTATTTATCTGAACACTTTTGCTTTTTATTGCATAACAGATAAGCCACTGTAGATAAATATATAGGTTCTTAAAGTTTCCACAAGTAACTTAATTGTCTCTTGTTAAATTTAGCTTGTTAATATCTGATTCAAATTTAGTTAGTTTAAGCACGACATTAATTACAATGCAGTTTATCATTGCCACTAAACGAATAGGGTAACTGGCGGTTTTTGTGTAGTAGGTACCTATAGTAATCTATCCTCGCTCACGTAGACACGTAAAATTCCATACATTTAGAATACTAGACAGTACCTATTCTAAATGTATGGAATTTTAAGTTCATGCATGTTACCGGTGGAGGCGCTGCACTGAATTTTCATACATTTGTGATACTTGACTCGGCAGTGAGAACAGTATCAAATACTACAATAAACTGGTGTTAACACCCCAGACTCTATTGCGGACTGCATTCCGACTGCACGCTATGCAGTCCGTCGGAACAACGCCTAGCCATGGGAAAGTAATTGTTTGCTTTCTACGTTGTTTCCTTTGTGCATTATAAAGTTACTATTGAGTTGCTAAACAGCATTTATCGTTCTAAATTGGACACTTATACCGTGTTTATGGGCTTGGTAATTCAGATTGTAATTTATTTTGGCTACTACGTTTACCTTCGCGACTGCACGAGGCATTTTATATTAGTGTTATGCTTTTATGATACTTTTCATTGGAGTTTATGATGCACTAGCTGCGCCCCGCGGTGTTACCCGCGGTGAATAGTTCCCGTCCTCGTGGGAATATCGGGATCAAAAGTAGCCTATTCTTTAATCCAGGGTATAAGCAATTCTGGTACCAAATCTCATTCAAATCCGTCCAGCCGTTTGAGCGTGAAAGAGTAACAAACACACTTACACACACACAAACTTTCACCTTTATAATATTAGTGTGATTTATAACTGACTTCAAAATAAAAAGATTTTTGTATTGTTTTTTTATGCATACCTATTCATTTTTTTTTATTCAAAATTGTAGATTTACAGGATACTTAGTAAGACGCGGTGGCTATAGGTGAAGTGAAGTAAAGCATTAGAATCACCTAGCATGTAAGACGAAACTGAAGTGATCCTTGAGGTCCTACCAAAATAAACGACTTTTCGTTCTTTCTTTCTTTCTTTCGTTCTTTTTTTCTTTCAAAAGAAGCAAAGTGTTTACCGAATGATGTCCCAGGGAGGAATGCAGAGAAGGTCGTCCGCCTGCTAGATGTTTCGAAGACATAATCAAAACAGTAGGTCGCTTGTGGGTCAGACTGGCGCAAGGTATGGGAGTTGGCCACAAGCAAAGAGAGGCCTACGCCCAGCAATAAGATCAAATGGGATGTAGGTGATGATGATAGACAATTAGTAAGGACTTATTTTTCTTTTAAACTTACTCAAGTCTTACTTACATTTTATTTAAACAAATATAGTTGTTTAAAATCGAAAACCAAAATTAGGTATTCAAGAAATTTGCCATTAAGAAATCAGCTCCAATTTAGATTAATCCTTCTAAAAAGGGTCTAGATACCGACATAAGAATTCAAACGGCCTCATTACCAAATTGATTAGCGTTAGATCGGGGTGGCAGAATGGAATGGCCCCGCCTAGCCTGATCCAGTCTACCACAGACGATATAACAGCACTGCTTAGTCAAATCTCACTCTTTTTAACAGACTTAGAAAAAGAGGTTATGTACCATTGTACGTTTTTTTAAGATAAGATAGGATAAAGATTTATTGTTTAAGTTAATGTAGGTTATTTCGTCAATAGTGGACCTATTTTAAAAATATTTTTTGTTTGAAAGAGGAACCTCTGAGGTAGGCCCATAAAAAATTGAGGATCTGATCGAGATCGGTAACTTGAAGTCGGTTTAATAAACATTTTAATTATGCCACTCACGAGCTTTTAACGGTGAAGGAAAACATCGTGAGGAAACTAGTTAACTCTTTAATAGCGTCGATGGGCTTGCAACCTGTCACGTATGGAAAGTTAATTTCTGCAAGATGTGGGCATGTACCAAATATGTATTTGGACATACCTACCTCTGACTATTAGACATCTTCGAAAGGATCTAAAAATTGCATTAAGATCTGAAAGAAATGTCTACCGCTCCCTGGGATACAGTCGCGATCATATTTCATTTCATTTTTTTCATAATATCTACTTGTCTTATGAGATTTTATTAAATTTATCTTAGGTACTTGTTTAATCAAAGAGTAAGAGGTCGTGAACGCATATATATTTTGGTGGATAAACTATTACCTATTTATTAATCTCATTATAGGAGTAAGTTCTGACTGGTGAGTTGAAGATCAATAGAGGGAATGTTAAAATATTGTCGATCCCCATTATAGTGGGGTAAAAGCAGTAAGCATAGGAACAAAGACGAAGAGAATCTCTGATTATTTATAATTGCTAATCAAGACTTTACTTGATGGAAGTATCGTAAAACGAGACTACCGGCGACTTACCATTTAATTTTTAATTTTTTTTAAGGCAATTGGGATCAAAACGTGGTCCTGTTGCCGGGTCTAAAACAAGCCCTAAGTGGCATAAAAAAGTATAATCTATTAATTAATCATTGGCCGTACCTTGTCTATGAATCATGAGACTATATAATTGTTTGTCAACGGCCAAAGGTGCTATCGATTTATTTGTCAATGCTTTATCATGGAACAATACTTAAGCGCATTTACACGATGCAAGTTTCTTGCCTGTTGCATACAATTAAATTGAATAAATATATGACTTGCATGGTTTAAACAATGTTTAGACCAAGTCATGATACTCTTCACAGTCAATTTAATTGTTTGCAACAGGCAAGAAACTTGCATCGTGTAAATGGGCCTTGTAGACTTGCCCTAAACCATATTTCACTTCAATTATCCATTTAAAGAAAGTGTATTTTTTTTCTATACCTCGCTTTCAAGCTTCTAACCTTCCGGTAGAATTACGTCTATTGGCCACCAGTAGACGTGAAAGAAATCAAACGATTATAATTTGTATTTTTGTACCACACGGCGAACCAAAATAAGCTGCTGTGGTACAAACAGTTTCTGCTTGTGGTACAAACATGTTTTTACCACAAGTTTTTGTTTAGTATGAAACTGAAAACAGCGTAAATTCCTCGACTCAGTTTAGGCGACTCATTGCTCAAAAAAATACGCTCATTAACCTCCCTATACGTGCACTTCCTTTGCCTTTAAACTGTCCAAAAACTCCGTCACCAGAGCTTACCACTACCTCATACGAAGGTACACCTTTCTGAAAATATCTGTTGTATTATGACGGTTCCAACATTTAGGAACCTGCATTTTGTCTCCAGTTATAAAGTGTAAGATAACGCACCATGTAAAATACGGCAATCGATTAGACCTTTTGGCATTCTCCAAGGTCGGTCATTCGTTTAGATCAGGTATGTATCTTGTTTGTATTTACATAGAAAGCAGATGCGACTACTATTTTTGAGTTAGGTTAATCCTAAATTTTAACTGTGAGTTAGGTTAATTTGACTGTGAGTGTATCATGAGTGTATCATGACTTGCATGGTCTAACTAAACATTAGTGGCAATTCGGAGTGTCGCAAAAGCTAAATTAAACTAACTAAAATTAATGCCATCCTTTTCATTTCCATCGCTATGAAAGGGACGGCAACATTTTTAGTTAGTTTAGTTTAGCTTTTGCGACACTCCGAATTGTCACTATTGTTTAAATCATGCAAATCACATATTGCTTCAATTTAATTGTATGCAACAAAGCTAAGCGTCTTGCATCGTGTAAAAAGGACTGGATTTAGTCCCAATAGGTGACAAGCACACGGTACAGAAGAAGTAGTTGATATAGCCATTGTATAATTTTATCTAAATATTTGCTAGATTTAAGTTCTTTTTAAGTGTACAATAAAACATTTTCATTCATTTATTTATAGCTTACTAATAGCTACATTTAGTTCTAATCCGGTTTAATACTGGTTTACCTGTGATTTTGAAAACTTCGGCGCCGACAACCATCTTCCTATGAAAATGCGTTTGCATATAATTTTCAATTAAACTGAGAATATATAGGGTCATGATTTCATTGTACAAGATAACTTATGGTCTCAATAACGCTTATCAATAGATGTTGAGATCATTTTACAAGCCACACTGTGACACTTCAAAATGATGGTCATTACGATTTGCGTTTTGCTCGAGGTGTACTAGGCTTGGCCCAGATTTCTGGCCCTGTTTTTGACGACCTCTGTGGCGCAGTGAGCGAAGGCCTGAGTAAAGTTGACCTTATCGCAATCTGTGTCTCAGCACTATGGTGTTATGGCAGGGAAAAATGATTACCTACCGTACCACTGGGGGGAGGGAGGGGGGAGGGGGAGTATGGGCGTCGGTACCTTGGGTCAGCAGCGAAGTTTGGTCAATCATGAACGCCAAAGGCTAAAATCTTTGTTTCTCAATTTTCTCCGACCACCTGTCTGCCAAACAGTTTGTGTCACGGAAGTAGATCTAGTCGTAGAAAGTATATCTATTAAAATACAATACGAAACAGAAATTGCCATTCATAGCTTTATAGCCCAAGATCCTATATTTATGGCCACAATACAATAATAGTCCAAGTTATGGCGTACCAGGTTTACCCCAATAAGGTTACTTTCGCTGTTGAGTCAGCGCGGAAGGCTCGAAAGGTTATCGATAGTCGATAACAGTTGCCCGCTATATTGCGGAATATCGACACTATCGATACTGTAATCTCGATACGACATGTCCCAGCACTATTGAGGAAGTGAACTGGAATTACTCACTTTGTATGTTCACATTTTACCGCGCGACTAAAACAAGCGTGGAGAACGCTTCTTTCAAGCGTGATAAGTTACATTATAGGTATTCTTAATCTGTGATTATAGTAATTATAGCACACGGGCTATTATGGAAATGGCTTAATTATGCTATTATTTACTCACGTAAATTATCGTCGATTTAGATACCGACAATGTTTCGATTCTTCCGGAGAATCTTCATCTGGGTATGAGTGTGGTCACTCCTCGCGGTCGCGTCTCACACAACTCACGATAGTTTTGGAAGTGATAAGTAACATTCAAATCTTGGTCTCAGAGAAAAACTGTCTCTAGGCAGAGTTAATTAGCCATTTCTTTGGCATCCAAAAGAAATAAAACAGGGTTAATCCGTTAATTAACTCTGTTAGGTATATATACGAAATCAATAAATTTTACGAATTGCTTGTTATTGAAATGAGTTTATACAATTTTTATTATAATTATTCTATGAACTCGCATTATACCATACTATAATCAATTAATCATACACCCTCTTATTAATAAACAAAGATCAACGAAGTATTAATTTTAAGTTTTATTTGTATCTTTATTCTGTGTACAATAAAGTGCTAATTCGTTCATTCACTGACGTTCTTCGTTAATCTTCGTTTATTAATATGAGGGTTAGTGTGTAACCTATTTTTATTTTGACAATTAACTATGGAGTATTCAGTATTCGGTAGGTATTCTGCTTATCAGGCCAAGAGGTAGACTATTTTACCTACACTGAAAGTGAAGTCCCTTGCTACTTGACACTTAGGTGATTTCTTAGTATTATTTCGGTCTGCTTAGCTCGCCATAACAAACACCTTATTAGACTGATTAAATCACTTCTGTGTAAGGTAATGCTTCTGGATTTGGCCGTTTTAGCATTTGTTCTTAAATTACTTATTTTAAAACCACGTTTAATTTGTTTTAATATAATCACAAATTATTGAGATTTGTATGAATTTATACATATTTTTTTGTTGTATTATTTTTTGGGGATTTGTCTATGATCTTTGGAAATATTTTATCGCACCAAGAAGAGTTTATTCAAATGTCGAACTAACCACTACAGATTATTATTCTAACTTTAAATAAATCCGTTTATTTAAATAAAATTGGTGTGCGGGTGAAATTGAATTTCGTAAAAGTTTTTATGTTTTTCTTTTTTTAATTTGTAGGCAGTGCAATGAAAATGATAACATACAGCCTAACTCAGAATAAAATCTCATTGCACCTAAACATTTTTGAAACCAACCTCGATCAAGCACGACTGGAGTTGAGTTGGAGTTGCATTCCAAATTCAAATCACATTATTCCCATGGGTAAAAAAAATGATATTCAGTACAACATTATGACCCGGCTAGACCGTGGGACTGTAATGACTTACTTTAGGAAAGGTTTGCATGACACATAAATATGCCATTGACGAACAGGTAGTATTAAAAAATAATTTTGCTACTTGTATGTTTTACTTTATTACTGGGATCGCTATTTAGCGGAATATTCTTTCTCATATTCAAATAGTTTTTTTTCCAAAACCTTCGGTCTACATCACACGTGGTTCGCGCACAAAACCGAACCAGGCTACTTTACGTGCCCTTGCTAATAGGCAGCGGAGGCTTGAAGGAATTTCGTACAATAAAACATACCTACCTGGTGGTATTGTTCTGGTTTTAATGATATGGTGTAGGTCGGATAGTTGTTTTATTTAGCACAGTATTTAATTTTAAAAATGAGGTTTTTTATTTGGCACAGTATTTAATATGATTTCTTAAGAAAAGTTAACTTCTGCAAGATGTGGGCATGTACCAAATATGTATTTGGACATACCTCTGACTACCCCCTTAGACATCTTCAAAAGGATCTAAAAATTGCATTAAGATCTGAAAGAAATGTCTACCGCTCCCTGGGATACAGTCGTGATCATATTTCATTTTTTTTATTTTCATTTCTTAAAGACGGATGACATTATTTCAGTACTTTATTCAATAAAAAAATGAAGATTATAAATGAAAAAAATTTATGACTTCGACGGGATTTGAACCCGCGTGATACAAGCGATCACCCTTTAGCCGGGTTGCCATTGACCACTCGGGCACGAAGCCTATGACGCCAAAGACTAAACTATCAGTAAGATGATAATTTATAATGAAATACCTTAGTGTGGTTACTATAATACAATATATACTATTTAATTAGAAGATGTCTAACGTAAGTTAAAAGTTAAGTCTAAGTGAAAAACATTATCCATGTTGGAAAAACATGCCTATCTATATATTTCTATCATTGTGAACACGTGGTTTATCGGCATTGTATGTATTTATATTTCATACATTTTTATGTTACTTTAACGACATCAGACAAGTAAACTTTATGAATTTTAGAAAATGTCTATATCTGCACGAAAATTATTAGTAACTAATACACTTTAGTATTATTATAAGCAAATTAGTAAGTCGTTTTGATACCAAATATAGCAATACAACATAATTTCAAAGCTGCATTATAAATTATTAGGTCTTTAGAAAATTACGAGCAAAATTCTGGGTAGCGTAAAATTAGAACTTTGGCACCCGTTTACAACAAAGCTATATTTTTGCGAAATAACCTTGGAAATACTGTATTTTAATGAACTCTAACAAAATAACTGTTTAATTAGTTCATGGCCATGAATTTCAGTAGCTTTAAACTTGGCTTTGGTTTTTCAATGATACTAAAATTGATAACATCTATCGCGCTAAGGGAGTTACATCAAATACATTTTTGGGACGTGTATGTTTAGCAGTACCTAATTGATAATACTTAGTTCTATGTATTAGATTTCAAGACCATTTTCCCTAGTTTAAACTTCAAGTGTGATACTTTGACTTTTAGACGTAGGTATATATATATATATATCTTTTTAAACACAAACAATAGTGTTATAAACGACCTATAGGGCGCAGTGAGTGAAGGCCCGCCTGAGACGCACAAGATTGCGGATACGATCTCCGTCGCGAGTCAAATAATATTGGTTCCCATAAATAGAATAGAATAGAATAGAATAGAAAAATATTTATTTACATTCACTCACACACATTACAGTACAGGTACAATTATTTGTAGGAAATATGAGTGAAGCAAATTGGTCACCACTCAGCATTTGCTGTAGAAGCTGAAGTAGCAACTACAGCTGGTTTTCAGTGATGCCGCAGTATGTAGCGCGTCACAGACACAGACCACAAACCAAAGAAAAAATAAAAATAAACTTAATCAAAGCTTTAATAAATTTGGGGCTTCATAATGCTGTGTAAATTGTCCAGCCATATTTATTTCTAATTGGTTGGGCGATTAATAGTCGAACTTACATCTATATACAGTGCGTATCTGATGTGTAAGAAAATATCTGTGGTCGAAAATATCAATCTAACTTTATGAATTTTAGTTGCGATGTCTATGGAAGACATCGCTTACTTTGAACACACATTCCATGCGAAACACGGATGTGCTAACAAGAGCAATATGTTAGTAGCTTCCCACGTTAGCACTAGCATTGTTGACATGGCCATCTCAGTGTGGTCACGAAGGGTGTTTTAGAAAATATATCTAAGCTATCTTAACTGGGTCTTTTACGGCCAGTCTCAATAACCTATCTATCTGTTTCCCTTTCAAAACTATCGTGAGTTGTATTAGACATTATAATAGCACACGGGAAATTACTCACGTAAAATTATCGTCGATTTAGATACCGACAATGTTTCGATTCTTCCGGAGAATCTTCATCTGGGTATGAGTGTGGTCACTCCTCGCGGTCGCGTCTCACACTGCGTGCGAAGTATCGCTCGGTGCGGGACGTAAGTAATTTCCCGTGTGCTATTATAATATCTATCTGTTGTTTTGAAAGAAAGAAAAAACATTTATTTTGGTAGGATCCTCAAGGATCACTTCAACTTCGACTTTCATGCTAGGTGATTCTATTGCCTGTTCCAACGCGACTACACTTTTTTGCTTACTATGGTTAGATATTTTACATGACTTTCATTAAATATGTCAAATATCGAACCATGGTAGGTAAAATTACAGATAGGATATTGATGAGCTATTGAGACTGGACGTTAACTACCTACTCCACTTTCTTGTGCTTACATTAAGCATTTTAGCCATGAGAGGTTCTTGTAGAAATGGACGTAATTTTAGAAAATAATTAAAAATGCGCTTTTTAAACAGTTTTCATTCGGTTAGTAAAATCATAGTTTTGACCAAAACGCTGAATTAATCACCTAATTTTTACGTGTAATTTTAGAAAAGACATAAATACGTTGTAGTGAAGTTTAAATAAATGTCATCATCATCCTGAACCAAACCTAAATACGTCTTTAAATAACCTAAATAGTCTAGGCGACGTTAAAATGTCTGACGCCACCCTAGGAACTCGTTCTTATAAGACCACTAAAGAGTAGGTACTAAGAGTAGATTGACTTATGATAAATAAATCTTGTGCAATTTGCCCTGTATTAGAGACTGCATGCAAATGTGTGACTACGCTCAAAAATAAACAGGAACGGTAAATAGTGTTTAAATAGTTGAATACGCAATAATCCGTTAAGCTTGTTCTATTATTATTTCAACCATAATGTCGGTTGCTTTAAGGCCAAAGTGCACTGCAGAGAGATAACCATTGGTTAATTACTAACACGTACCTATATAGGTTCACGATTAGATCCCGTGGTATAGAAATGAAATAAGTAATTTCTAAATAACGTCACGTACCTATTCTATTATTGTTTTGCGGATAATAATAAAACTGTCTATCAAAATAAATACTGTTTCACTATTTCACTTAGGTACTTATTACTTTGTAAAATAAGGTTATATGAATTGAAAATACAGATGTATCATTGCATGATAATAACAAAACTTTTAGTGTGAGCGTATTACCTACCATGTTTTTGTTAAAATCGCACAAAATGTTGTATCACTGCATGATAGAACTTTAGGTGTTTGCGTATATTTTTGTTCAAATCGCACAAAATGTTTGCAAGCATGTTCTTAGGTTTTTACATTTTATCTAAGAACAAGTTAACACTATCTCTACCCAGACACTAGTAATTCGGAGTATATCACAAAAGCTAAACTTAACTAACCAAAAATGTTGCCGTCCCTTTCATAGCGATGGGAATAAAAAGGATGGCATTTATTTTAGTAAGTTTAGTTTAGCTTTTGCGACACTCCGAATTGCCACTATTGATACTCTATTTAAGAAAACATAATTTTTAATTGATAGTGATTCTGCATCTACATAAATTGATTCAAATATGAGTAACACCTTGGTTTAACGCCTACTTAAATGTTGGTGAACATTGTCCTAATGACCACAACATCTTATGTAATGTTAATCAGTTGCAGTCCGTAACTCTTGTTCATCGGGATTTGCATTTAAATAGCGCGAGCGGAGCCTTCGCTACAGCGTGTCAGGTAGCTGGTTACTTACAGCACAGTATAGACAGCTGGCAAACTTACTAACAAATAAAATAAATAAATATATATCCTTGGACATTTTACACGGCGTCATCTAGTCCCAAGATAAGCAACTTAATGCTTGTGTTATGGTAACCAGATGACTGATATACTACTTAGATTTTTTTTTGTAAATACATACCTACATAATATTATAGATAGAAAAACAACATGATGTAGTGTATCAGTCATTGCTAAGGAACTGAACAGCGCCTAAAACCCACATTTTGTAAAATCTCACGTGAGTGGGGGAGGGGGTTGAATAAAATCTCACGACATCTCACCAGGGGGGGAGGGAGGGACAGAGAATTAAAAAAAAACACCTCACGTAATTTATGGACGCCCCCTATCCAGAAACTTTGTTTAACTTCGAGTAAATCTATTATAATAATAGAGTAAATCTGATCTGAGTAATACCACAGATAAAATAATACTATACTAGTAGTAATACTACTAATTCGCGATATTGAAATGCCTAGTGTCTGTCACTTGATTTATAGTTTATCGATTTAAATGCTTGGCGTATACGATATTCTGAATACCTACATAATCAGAAGACAATCGGGGAAATCCTGGTAAAGCCTTTAAAACAAACAGAATTCATTATACCTGTGAGAAAGCTATGCCGAAGATACTCATAAAACTTAGACCTAGGATTTACAAATGTATTGTTAACACGTATACAGCTATGCAGATCTATCTATACATCACACTATATTATAAAGGTGAAAGAGTAACAATTGTTACGCTCAACCGCTGGGCGGATTTGAATGAAATTTGGTACCAGGATTGCTTATACCCTGGATTAAGAAATAGGCCTTTGATTCCAGTATTCCCACGGGAACGGGAACTATTCACCACGGGTAACACCGCGGGGCGCAGCTAGTATTTAATACCCTTTGAAAATGTCTATATAGTTATATAAGTACTTTGGCAATGCCATCTTGAAATTGTTATTTAAAAAGCTTACTTTAGTGACTTTTAAGCCCCATTAAATAATATCCGAAGAAAGGAAGCTTTTAGTGGTCATCCATCAATTTGTGACCGAAGAAATCATCGCCTAACTTCTAAAATCTTTCAAGAACCAAGAGAAATGAGCGTTTACATCGTGTTCAAACAAATTATGTCAATATTAGCATTATGATTGGTAAGCTTAACTAGTGTTTAAATAAGGTAAGTAGTTTAGGTGCTTAGGAAATTACTCGCCCACGATACAATAATTACCTACTAATATCATGTTCTAAATTGCGTTTTAAACACATTTATGATAATTAAACTGCCTAGTTGATTCTTTGTAATCAATGTTTTAGATTTTATTTACATTTGCTAAAGTGTTTTTAAAGCGGTCTTGGCAAAGCTTGCTAAGACGTTCTTGATAGATCGTCGAAGTTAAGCAACGTTCTAAGCGGTCACTACTTGGATGGGACACGCAAGTGGTATTCATATTTGAGCGCTTCCGTGCTTCGGAAGGCACGTTTAATTCCCGGCTTTTAAAGTCGTTAAGCCATGACGGAGGCCTTAAGTCGGCCTAAAAACTCCGTCATCAGAGTTGTACAAGATTGTAGTACGAAATGGGATCTGATCTTTAGATTGTTGTTTAAAAGCGATTGAAACCGCATAAAGTAGAATTATAAAATAGGTTTCTTCGCGATGTTTTCTTAAACCGTTTAAGTTCGTGTAAGTGCGCAAAAAATATTCACAATTACAAATTACAAATTGTTTATTTACTTGTTGATCTAAATATGAATTCTTGTAATGTTTTATGCAAAACAATTCATATATTTATAAAATATGACATATTATGTAATTGGCTATGGTGTCTAGACATCTTAATTGATTCAAAGCACTTTGTCATAACGTTGTTGTTTACGGCGGAATCTGCCCACACGGATAAAACACACTACAACATACAATTAAATAAATAAATAAATATCCTTGGACATTTAGATCACATCATCATCATCATCATCATCATCTACACAGCGTCATCTAGTCCCAAGCTAAGCAACTTAATGCTTTGTGTTATGATAACCAAATGATAATTATACTACTTTAGTAATTTTTTTTTTAAATAAATACATAGGTATTATACATAGAAAACACCTAGACAGGAGACAAAACTTTGCAGGTCATACAAACATTGGGGATCGAACTCAAAACCTCCGCGTATCAGACGGGCTTTCACCGACTGCGCCACAGATCTCATCGAATTAAGTAATTGTATTAATAGCAATAAAAATTATTGTATATAAGTATAAAATTTGCATGTAGGTACATGATGTTTAACGACTGTGTGAAATATTATTCAATATTATTCTAGTTTTTATAAAGGCACCCATTCCGATCTCCCTTTATTTATTTTTACACGTAGGTTCTTTTATTATATTTAAAAGGGTTAAAGAGGGTACAGGATGTACTTACAGGCTGTGCTGCAGCCTCTACTCCTTCAGAATATACCTCACTGAGAGGCAGTAAATTCTTTAAAGAGGCAGAATCAACTCCCACTTTGACTATTAAACAATTACTCATTCTAAGTTTATTTACTGCCAACATAATCCTCCACATAACAGATTGTTCTGACAGATGAATAAATTCTACAATAACTCATTGAATTACAAAAAGTTCACCTACAGATTTACTGACGATTGAAATCAATTAAATTAAACATAGTTTTGTATCAGTTTTGTTTATTCAACGGTTCAGTTAAGCTCATCAAACTGTTGCAACGGTATCTTGCATCAATAATTTTTCCTTTTTTTAATTGTTTTTTTTTATTTTATTTTTAGGCCTTTGCCCTGCAGTGGGACGATAATGGCTGAATAATAAATAATAATTGTTTACACTAAAATTAAAGGATTTGTGCTGAACATTTCAAATTTTTTATTTTAGTTTAACGTGGTTCAGAACATTCTTAACGTCTTTTCTAGACTCGGAATAGTCAGAACTACGTACCTATTTTAAGAAAGCTTTAACTTGATGCCACTTCTAATGTACTTCTTTGCAACAAATATAATAAATAGGTATACACGAACCTACTATTAGGCATTGCTTTCATTGTTGAATGAAATATTGAACTCTTTATGACGATAAGATTTAAAGAGGTACGCCGATAAGGTTCTAAAGAGTTAACCCATTATCGTAAGGAATTTAAGTTCAATATGAATATAGTTTCACTTTCAAAACTATCGTGAGTTGTATTAGACATTATAAAAGTACACGGGAAATTATTCACGTAAAATTATCGTCGATTTAGATACCGACAATGTTTCGATTCTTCCGGAGAATCTTCATCTGGGTATGAGTGTGGTCACTCCTCGCGGTCGCGTCTCACAACGTCTCGGTATCTAAATCGACGATAATTTTACGTGAGTAATTTCCCGTGTACTTTTATAATGATGAATATAGTTATTTAAATAGCATTCATTAACCGCATAAAAACACGGTGTTACAATATTTTCTAGAATCCTGGTACAAAACAGAACTTTTGCATACTGTATAAACATTTGTAATGGTCATAACTTAAAATGCAGAAAATTTATGCAAAATCTTACACGAGCATGTACATAATTCAAATGCAGAGTGCGATCAAATTGCACTAAAATTTAATAAGATTAGCTAGATATCCGACCGGCGTCGAATTTAAATGGTCGGATTAGGTTTCGTAACAAGACAGTTTCATTGAGTTGAACATGTGATATTTTAAGCAATGCAATCAAAATTTGACTCATAATGAACTGCGGCATGTCAAAAACTTCTCAATCCTGCTAGACGATATAAGTTGTGGATTTCTAATCAAACTCAATCTCTAGAAGTTCATTTCAAGCTTTCTAGATTTTTTAGAAACAGGTCAACTTGAACTTAAATCAAGTGTAAATTGCCTCCTGATGCTGTATAAATAATCTAGTAAAGATGTAAAGGCTTGAGATTTTTTTAATGCCTTAAAAATCGTTTTGCCTTCTGTAACGAGGGACGTTGTTAAGATGGAATAGGCTCGCCCAGCACCTAAACCATCCTCTCAGCTGCCGGCCATATCCACAGGATAGACATGGTCAATACGTGTGAGGCTGACTAGCCGCGGTACAACAATAATCAACTTAATACTACAAATTTTATTAATTTTCTTCTACACATCGCTCTCCGATATCCCGTTAAATTCCACTAAATCCTGACCTACATTTAAAGGATCACAGGCGCCGTCATAATTACACATTTAAACAAATTGCTCACACGTTCCATCATGATCCTGTGATTTAAGATCGTAAAACACCTTTACTCTTTATTAGTCTATTTTCATTTGGTCAAATAAATGTTTCTTAGAAAATAGCACCCGCTAACTTCTTGGTCTTCGAGTTTAAAATAAACTTTTGGTTTATAATTTAAGTTACTACTTTTATTTTAAGTGTCGTTATGTAACTATTTAGCTCGAGGCATCAGCATTGCCTTTTAGCGCAGGTTTGAGGCTTGGATCAGTTGAGCTAGATTGTTTACACATAATCCTTCGATTACTCTAAATGCAAGCAAATGCAAGATTTAAATAAATTTGTCGCACTGAATTCAAGATATTGTATTAGGTAATTAGGAATACTTTGAGCGAGAAATCGACTTAACTTTGCTCAGTTTCAAAACAACGCTTTCACTTTCAAAACTATCGTGAGTTGTATTAGACATTATAAAAGTACACGGGAAATTACTCACGTAAAATTATCGTCGATTTAGATACCGACAATGTTTCGATTCTTCCGGAGAATCTTCATCTGGGTATGAGTGTGGTCACTCCTCGCGGTCGCGTCTCACACTGCGTGCGAAGTATCTAAATCGACGATAATTTTACGTGAGTAATTTCCCGTGTACTTTTATAATGTCTAAAACAACGCTTTTCTAAAATTCATACCTACATATTTGTTGTGAAAATTCCATTAGATTTTATAGTTAGAAAGTCCTAAGGGATAAGTAATTAATAATAATAATAATAATAAATATCCAAGGGTATTTATTATAGCTTATTATTATTATATAATTGACAAGATAATGAGACACAACTCAAAACGTTGTATCTTAGAAGCATGTCCAGCTGTGCGCTATTAAGATGATGATGAGGCAGCGTTAGCTTGCAAAATTAATTTTCAATTAATATTACGCAACCATTGAGAGCATAAGTAACCATTTCAACATAAAGTGGTTGCCCGCCCGTTGCACCAATCGGTTTATTGCCTCTATCCTTTGAAGATTGTTTGTTTGTAGTAAATTTTATTATTACAATGCGTGTAATCGGAAGAATTTAATGTGGTGTTGTGAAGTGTGAGAATGTTGACTTTAGATCTAACTCGGCATAGCTGCTTTTTTAATAATATACAGGGTGTAAAAAGACTACTACCGAAAACTTTAGGGGGTGAAAGTACCCATCAATATGAACAACTTTTTCTAAGAAACCAACACTGTGAACGCGAAAAAAAAAACAGCTGTTTCATACACTTTAGCCAAGTAGGTATTGAACTTATGTATGGAACAGCTGTTTTTTTTTCGCGTTCACAGTGTTGGTTTCTTAGAAAAAGTTGTTCATATTGATGGGTACTTTCACCCCCTAAAGTTTTCGGTAGTAGTCTTTTTACACCCAGTATAGGTAAAACTTTAAGAACTGTTTTTAATTACATTTTAATATTTATGATTGAGGGGTTGGTACCTAATGTATTAACGTAGTAGTTATAATGGTATCAAATAGAGTAGAACTATTTTTTTATACCTACTTAGTTACCTACCTACGTTTTTTATAACTATAACCCGGTGGTTCAGACATATTTACATAGCTTGAGAAATTGCTTTCTTGGCAATGCCTTCTTGCGTTGTTATGAGAGTGTTTATGAGTGAGTATTTATAAACAATGTTTTTGCTTGCTTAGGGATGTGTCAAATATGGCTAAAACATAAATAAAAAAGTAAAGAAGTAGCTGTAAGTACATCATTTTAGACCAAAAATCTCTCAATTAAATAACACACCAGTCAGTGGCAATGACAAAAAGGACTTACAAACCACATTTTTTTCTGATATGGGTTGTCCACACCCAATAACCTATTTAACACTCAAAGTGCTATGAGAACTTGTGTTATTAGTCCTTCCTCTGACGAGTGTGAAATGACGTAATGAGCCGGAAAGTGACGTATTTTATTGATGGACCTCGGAGGGATAGTTGATAAAGCTACAATAAATCTGCTACAAAACCTAAATGTTGAAAAAATTTATGAAATTATGATCATGACTCTCCAAGACATCAAACCTTTAAGCATTTAGAATCGCAGTTGTATGGAAAGTCTAACAATACTTATCTCTAAACTTTGTTTTTCAAAAACTTAATAAGCGCTCGTGGCATAGCTTGCTAAGACGTTTTTAAACCGTTAAAGTTTAGCAACTTTCTTCTTCTTTTGAAGTTAGTTCTTCCTTTGAAGTTATAATGAAGAGTGTAACAATCTCTAAACTTTGTTTTTTAAAATATAAGAAGTGCTCGTGGCAGCTTGCTAAGACGTGTTTAATAGACCGTTTCTTGTATTTATATTTATTTAACTGTATGTATTGTTTGTGAGAGAAATAAATAAATGATTGATTTATTCATTTATTCATATTATTCTGTTCATACACATGTCACATTCTGTAAATTATATCTCTGGCTATCCTATCCAGTTTGAGATGAGCGTGACATAGCGTGCGATGCTTTATTTGGGAACTTGAGCCGCAGTAACTATTCTGTAATCTGTGCTTGAGTCCTCAGTTAATCTCCCAAAAGGATTTTTAAGACAGACAAAATATATCACCTTATTTTCCAACTAACTGCCTAAATATCTGAGAGAAATACTACCACACGTTAAAAGATACAGTGGACATGATTCTTTATTCTTTTCCTTTTACAAATCCACAAACTATGAAGTAACACAGACATCACTTGAGTGACCCTTAAGAGGGACTTAGCTAAGTCGCTTCCCACGTCTCCACTCGCTTTAACGTAAACATTACGAATGCATTTCACGAATGTTTAGTCTAGAGCAGTTGCAACATAGATGATCAACAATCAATCAGCTTCAAATTGTCATCACTCGATCAGAAAAATCTTTTGACAGAGCTGTTTTATAATGTACTGTTGGCAATAAAATTAAAATTAAAATACTGTACCTAGCCTGTACTTTTCGATTTCAGATTACAAAAAAACCTCACCTTCTTGTTCTTGCTATTAAAAAGAGACATGCTATCCGGAACGTTATTTAATTACAATCTTCTTGCTAAAAGTATATGGATTTTTTTTTTGGTCTCTGACAATCCTTTGCTAATGGGAATCCCAAATAGTCATAAATGCCACAAGTTTACCATAGACCTAACCTAAGGCCGTACTTGGAATCAACGAAAACGAAGTTTCGTGACAATTTTCCGGGTCAGCTTATGTTAGTGGAGACTGAATTTCTAACAGTTCACCAACATAAACGGAACCCGAAAATTGCCTCAGAGTTTTTGAAACAGAATTCCGTGGAAAATGTCAAATCACGGATTCCCACGTCCAATGATAAATGAACACACATCTTTCCGACGTCCCGAAACTAATGAACACCAGTTACCAGCGGCTAATTAAAACCTGCGCAATCATAATATCGATTAATATCGCTAATGGCGGCGTAGCCAGTAGACAGGTAAATTGAAACTGTGACGACCACTTTGTGGGCTATAAAACCGGCGATGAAAGCGAAATAACATAATAAAATCTTGATAAAATAGCATGTAATTATCTTATCGAAAGTGAACTTGTCCGAGTGGAGTTGTGCGACGATTTTCCATGGGTTCGAATGGCTGTGCAACAATGTAGGTACCTATTTTTCGAGCTCAAACCACACACGGCCAAAACTGTGCAAGCAGTGGGACACGATGGCAGTGGGACAAGTTATAATTATAAACCACAGTATATATAATAAAATAAGTATAAAGCCTGGCTTCGCAAATACATAAAAAATCACACTAATATTATAAAGGTGAAAGTTTGTTATTATTAGGATTATTAGGATTAAAAAATAGGCTACTTTTGATCTCGGTATTACCACGGAAGCGGGAACTATTCACCGCGGGTAACACCGCAGGGCGTAGCTAGTTAGTTTATAATAGCAATAATAACAATTACATTATTTTCAGTAATAACTCATAAATCATTTTTCATTACATCATATCGATGTAGTTAAGTAGCGTAATTAATTTTAGTATTTAGTATCTAGTCGTCTATTTAATTGCCTCTACTAAGATTTAGTTTGTACTTTGCTACCCTTTTACTTTGAGTCCTTCACATTCGCATATCACAAAGTTTATTAATCTAATTAAATTAACTGTTTATCACCTTTAGAGACCTAGTTTAGATCTAGTTATTTTATTCAGGTTTGGATTGCGTCTCGTTAAGAGTAACTTTTATTTGTAATAGGCTTACAAGCTTCCTAGCTTTCTGTTGGTCATATGTACCATCTCGCTGAGTTCTGTAGATATTTGTTCTGGGTCTGTGCGATTTTCTATCTATAATAATGTACCTAGGTATGTATGTATATACAATATGGAACAGGCAGTAGAATCACCTAGTTTTAAGAACGTGACATGTCAAAGTGGTCTATAAACGATCGTACTGAATAAATACATATTGATTTGATTTGATTTGATTTGAATAATATAAAAATAGAAAGTGATAATGAACTACCATCCATAGGTACCTACCTAACTGTTTCTAAAAAAATATGATGAGTCATCAGGAATTCCTCTAGTTCCAGAGCTAGGGTCAATAGTAACTCTATAAAATAATATAACCCTCTCATGACTAAAGTTAAAAACAAAGATTTGTCAGCCATAAGCCACCCATGACGAATACCAAACTCACAGTCATAAAAATGAGCCGCAACAATGCATTATTTACCATTAGGTATCGCCTGTGACACGCCAACTAATTACAAACATAAACATTACACTGACGTAGGTGTAAAAGCGAGGGGCGGTCAGAGTATCTGTTTGATGATACCTCCGAAAAACTAGCTCCTAACTTGTAGCAACAATACGAGAGCCAATATTGACCCTTGCGGTAGCCCGGGAAGTTCTCACGGTGTCCTTACGGATTTCTCAATATTTCTCAGGTTTTGTTGGAAAACTGGGCGCCTGCCTCTGAATGGGTAGCGCACACAAATTGAGCCTCAAATATTGGGCTGATCATTCGGTTTAGGGCGTTGCACACTCTCTCAAAGGCGGTTTTAAAATCACAAAGACGTGGTAATTGAATTGGATGTTTGTGTGATATCTGAGCACTTTTATCCTTGTTTGTGGTATGTTGGGCGGGAATGTTAAAAATAATATAAGTACACTTCTTTGAGGTATTTTAACAAAAAATGTTTTTTACTTAATAACGTAACTATGTTGTTAGTTTAAGATTAAAATGTATCAAATATCATAATTCTTAATGCTAGCTATTGCAAAATATGGTCATGTGCTTAACTTGCTGATTTCCTTATTAAGGAATCATACTAAAGCATCAGTCATAAAAGCGTCCTGTTTAGTATCCTGCTTATAGCCTCTCTAGACTCACGAGCGAATAACCCGCAACCCATGATTGTGGATCCCATTCGCATATCCTACGCGGCTTCTCTTTGTATTTGCTCCTTGTTTCCGCATGTTGTCGGTATTTTGTCCCGCGACAAAGGTTCGCGAACCTATATCTACTGTCGAACCTTTGCATTTTAAAACTGTGACAGTTTCGCGCCGCAATCCACACCGCGACTTCACGCCGATATGTGCATATGAGTGTAGAGCGGCTATTAAGCTGTCTAATGCTGTAACACGTACTACAACGTTAAGTATTTAGTAAATAAACTTAATCCAACTAACTCAGATAAAATACACGCTATTTACTATTTATAAAATACTTCTCATGTATTAAATCTGGTGAAGTAACTACACTTGTCAATGTCTAGAATTATCATTAATTTGAAGCGTATACAGACATTCAAACACATTTCATGATGCCGTATAGATGTTATCAATTGTATGGGTCACGTTTCGGATTCTAATAAAGTGAATTGCCATAATTGGCTCCCTTTCTGTCTATAATGCCCTAATGATATGACAGTTGGGTAGACTTATAATGGACCTGTTCAGATAGTCGTGGATTTAGTAATATTCTTATGATATAATTCTTCGCTTCGTCACGACCATTACAATCGTTGGAATAACTTGATTACTGTCAAGTGACTTTCATGATTACTTTCATCATTTTTTGGGTTCGTGGCTTAGGCCCAAAGAAATTTTTATTTGAAAAATCTGAATGTTTCAAACATAAAACAACAATTAACTGTTCTACATTATATTTTTTTGTTTCAGATACTTCATCATCACATGACGCCCTAAAAACAACAAAATTACCAAGGTACAATACAATAATAGGATGGTCTTTAGTTTTTTTTTTATTTATTTATTTATTTATTTATTACATGCAGTTACAATTTTGGTTAGTATATGCCTTAAAACTTAAGTTAAGTTTAACAAGACATACAGTTCTCGGTTAGACAAACAAAGAAAAAATTATAAGGTTGGTTCCATTTGTATAAGTAGGTACATAGCTAAACAGATTAAAATATGATGATGAAGAATAATATTTCTTGAAAACAACATGTTGTTCTTGAAAACAAAGTTCGACTAACTCATCTATCTTGAGCTCTATATTTTTCTCTCTAGCTTCTCTAGCTCTATATTTTAAATGTTCACTAAAATTGATGTTTAAACTTAGTGTTATTTAAGTTTCATGTCTCATTTTCATGCCAAAACTCGAAGTTTCATGAAGCGCTCGTGGCGAAGCTTGCTAAGACGTTCTTGATAGATCGTCGAAGTTAAGCAACGTTCTGAGCGGTCACTACTTGGATGGATGACCGCAAGTGGCATTTCATCTGAGCGCTTCCGTGCTTCGGAGGGCACGTTAAATTGTCGGTCCCGGCTTTTAAAGTCGTTAAGCCATGACGGAGGCCTTTAGGCGGCTTAAAAACTCCGTCACCAGAGTTGGCTACTTGCTCTTAACGAACGAACAAACGATGCCAAAACTGGATCAGACTACCGACTTCTGCTTTGTTTTTTTCTCGTCTGCTCCAACTGTTTTGACATTGACTTCTTAGAAACGGTAATGTCACATCGATGAGTATAAATCTCCATTAAATTTCATTGAAAAAGTAATAAATAAAACTGGAAGAGTGTAAAAAGTAATAGCTTTTAAGTATCTCAAATTATAAGGCGTCACATTAAATTTCGGCAAATTGGTACAACTTTCGGCTTACCATGGCACATTACAGGCACACAAAACGAATACAATAAGTCTTCAAATTGTAGAAAAGAAACGCTAACGCTAAAGAAAGCCTAAAATTTATGATAAAGAAGGTGGACGAGTGATAATTTCCGGCTTATCACTTAGATTGGTTATGTTTAATAGGATGCCGTAGCAATGGCCGCTAACTGTACCCGAGAGAATAGTAGATCAAATCGATCAATCAATGCAAGCACCGAGACATGGTGTGTTATTAGGAAAATCTAATTCAATAACGTTTATAAATGTGCCCTAAATGGTTACAAATATTTTGTTATGTTGTTGCTTTTAAGGTAGGGAAATCTAATCTTTAAATAATATTTTGCAACCAGCAAGCCATCTTTTTCTTCCGATATTAATGGCAAAATTAAAAACGTTATTAAAACCGACTTCAATTACTTGAGAAGAGAGCAATTTCATGCGCTCTCGAGGTACATACCTGTGCATAGCTCCGAAGATCCTCATCAGATCCTCATAATTAAAAAAAATATTTTCTTTCTTACAAAAAAATATTATAAAAAATAATCAAAATAGGTTCATAAACGACGAAGTTATCCGCGAAAAAACATTAAAAAATATATAAGTATATAAATATACGGTCGAATTGTGAAACCTCCTTTTTTTGAAGTCGTTTAAAAACACTGACAACCACAATAAAAAAAATACAAACCGAGACAACAAAGTGACTATCGAAACAGAATATTGTGCAGTCGAATCCATTAGAACTGAAATACTCTTATTAATTACCATTAAACAGCGGCGATTGCTTATGACACCATAGCACTCCGCGGTTTAAGTTGCACCATCGAATGTGATATTGCAAAATGTTACTTACTCTATAGAATTAAAGCTCATATTTCAGTTTATACGCAACATGACATGTCTAGACTGTACTCCTAAGTGAAATGGTCATAGAAAAATATTTAACAGAAAGGGATGTCGCAAAGGCTTTTGTTCATTGGTAACTGTGAAATGCCAGGGATTAAGAAGATATTTCGTTACGAAAAAATTTATATGCGCTTTACCACGAGCTTTGAACGGTGAATCAAAACATCGTGTGGGGAAACCTGACAACCCCTTTAGACATATAAATAGGATTTGAGAATGCCTAAAAAAAGATCTGAAAGAAATTTTTACTGCTCCTTAGGAATACAGTCGAGATCATAATTTCATTTAAAAATTAATAAGCTGCTTATATCTTTAAATCTTTTTATAGCAATTTCACTAATAAGATTTTAGGATCAAAATCTAAAATTAATATTCTATCTGGATAAAAGTAGCCTACTTATTCCAGGTCATAAACTTTGTATATTCCAAGTTTCAGCCAAATCCGTTCAGTAGTTTTCCGTGAACGAGCAACAAACATCCATACATCCACACATCCATACATCCATACAAACTTTCGCATTTGTTTGGATGCCATACATCCACACATGCATACATCCACACACCCATACCCAGTGTGTTAGTGGAACTAAAGCATTTTATAATTAACACTCTGTTTTCATCACACTGTGACCCACCAGTTGGTTCTAAATTGAGATATAACGAAGAAAGCGGCGACTGTCTTTCATAATGAAACGTGACAAAAACAAAACGGTGACAAATTAACACTTGTCATCGCTGTCATGTCATTTGTCACGAAAGTGGATGCAGTCTGTTTTGAAGTTGTCCTGTTAGTGACATGTTGGGTTGTATTGATAGAGATTAGACTGATCCGAGATGAAACGGGTTTACGCATTCATTTATAAAGAACAAACGCGAGCCAGACTTTCGTCAAACATCAAAATTGAATTGATAGGATAACTATTTTCACCTAAAACGTCACATTTTTTTAGAGGGATCGCCCACGGAGACTTTTAATAGAAAATTCTGTCACGGGTTTTGTAAACGCGCGACGGCATCGCTATTATCGCGTCTGTTTAATTACAGCTCAGAACACTTTTCTTTTACTTTTGTCATAGGGTCTCTCAGTGTTATTTTAGTCAGTGGTTATTCGCTATGACACAACAAAACGTGACGCGATTGTATTGTATTTTGCGCGTTAATGACGTATTTTGTCGCGTAACGTTTTGACAACCCCTATACTAAGAACCCTGAGAGACGCTGTGACGTGTGTGTGTTAAAGAATAGCTGAAAATAAAAATAAAAAAATTAATGGAAAAATAAAATGAAGAATTCGAAAAGTCCATCTTATTTATCGCTTTTTGATTTGACAATAATTATAACGAATGTTCCGTCAACAGCTATTGTTAAGGTCATGAGCACAATGCACTTGATTGCTGCAAATTGGTGACGATACAGAGGGCCTAGACAATGTAACAATCGATTAGCGAAAGCGATAGTAGAAAAGTCCAAAATGTATAGGAATTGACATTTGATGACGAAAACTCGAGCGATCAGAAATGTCAAATCAAAGGAATAGCGATGATAGAAATCGATTCGCTTCATAGCGAATGCCGGTTGGCTAGGCCCTCAGGTCAGACAGAGCTTTTGCTCTTTATGATGTAAATTTCTAGACTTTTCTATTCTATAAGTTTATCAGTCATCTGGTTACCATAACACAAGCATAAATAGCTTATCTTGGGATAAGATGACGCTGTGTGGCATGTCCAAGGATATTTATTTATTTGTTGCCAAGAACTTCATCAATAAAATTGTTGGATCTAAAAACTGGTAAAAAGTTTATTATACGAACACTTGCTTATACGAACGAAATGAACGAACTAACTAAAGCAACCTATATTACACATCCAGGCGCTTCTATTATACTTGGGACAATGATTGTAAGGGTTTATGAAAGTAAGTTAAGCTATAAACGTAGTTTTAAGGTATAAAAGCCTGATTATTAGGTTAGCGTCATCAGTGCCAATATAATACGCGTAAAATAAACCAAAGCAAAATAAGCACAGTATTGTCATATTGAAATATATAATTTTTACTCACTTTGAGAGTTGTGTTTTGATGTAATTGCACTAAAAATCATTTTCGCATGAAGTCCCTTAACCGAAGTGGATGTATTTGATAGTAGTATGTATTTGATGGTTTTAAAATTGTTTTAATCGCCCAAATTAATCGCTCAACGCCAGCAGCTAATTGTTTATGCAAAGCGACGGTTATTAGATGTGATTGATATCGCCCCGCCCGCAATTTGCTTGACGGAAAGGCGTCATTGAAACCGTTTACGATAAACCAGCATGGATTTATTGGTGTAATTGCGATCATTGGCTAGAGGCGAAGAAAGAGTAATCGAGTTTTCAGAGTATCTTTACTAGATGATTTAACTCGATAACAAAAATAAAATTGGACTGAATTGGATTAGTAAGTTGCAAGTTCTACGCCTTTATGTGTAGCTTGAATGAGGCCCTCCTTGGTGCAGGTATTGAGCACCGTGGACATTGAAGTATAATTGGACATTGAAGTATAGTGGAGAGAAGTAAGATAATAATATAACCGGTAACACATGACGAGATTCCTATAAAAATATGTGTTCGTTTGACAAAGTTGAAAAGACACAACATTTATGACGGAAATTCACGGTCATTCCACACACGACGTGACCTGTCATCACCCTGTCACATAACACACTTTATTTCACTGCTGTTATGCCAATGAAACAAGTCTATACCTCGGTTAAAAATTCCGTTCAGAATGACAATACAATTTATCGAAGTTGGAAATGAATACCTACCTACTTTTATTTTTGTTCGGCCACCGGCGTGGCTACCGATATTGAGCGTTCACACTAGGTAGCCAGTTTTTTAACGCGTAGTCATGACTTCTGTTGTTTCCGAAATTATTCAACGAATCACATTTTAATTAGCATCATAATTCTCAGACCGATTTCTCCCAATGTTTTATATGAATTATGCGAACATGTTTTTAATTATACTTCAGCTCTTCATCTAGGTTAGGTGCAACTAATTTTCAAAGTTTTCCTTAATGAAAAAAAAAATTGAAGTCAAGTGATAGTTATTTTTCAGCACCGTTAGTTTTGGGTTGAACGGAGCAAAATACCTATTAGGTAGAGAAATCTTGGGTTGAACGGGTAAGCACTCATATCAGAGATTCATTTTACTTTTGAAACAATAGTAAGTACCTATTACAAGGATAATAAAAGTTAGATTAACTATATGTGTACCTCCCTACTCGTATATTACTTTAAGTACTTACTTAATTATGGAGAATTATGACGTATTGTCATCAACAAACCCTTAGGCACTACAGTCTCAATGGGCGTAGACAAGGTTGCCTGGCGTTTTTCTCATCTAGTGTAAAGTCCTATTTTTCTGCACTTAACGCATCTGCAGACGTCTTAAAAAAGTCTCTCTCGCTATAACATTTACGCTTATTGTGTCTGGGTGTTCCTCAAGAAAGATTTATTCGCATTGAACTATTTTTGCAACCATATCATATTGAGAATGAAATATTTATGAAGCGATCTTTCAACGAGCTACTTTCAAAGTGTTTGTTTTGGCACGGTTTTTTTCAGCAGTAAAATGTTTTTTGTGTTAAGCGTTTTATATACTTACTACACAATTTGAAGCGAAGGTAATATCAGGAAACGCTGTACTAGGTTTTAATTTTGTTTTCTAGGTCAAGATATTATTATTTATTTATTTTATCGCTAAACTTGGAGATAAGGTAAAAAACGCGAAAAGATCTCGTGTCCATGTATTTCTAAAAATATAGGTACTGTATTTATCTCAGAATTTTAATTATTTAACATTACTATTACTATTAGCCCATCCTGTCCCATTGTTGGGCAAAGGCCTACCTCCACTATAGCCAGTCACGCCGATCCAGTGCCTTCGTTAACCAGTCCCTCTCAAAGGCGTCTAGTTCGTCCCGCCATCTCAATTAATTAACATAACTAGGGAAATACCCTAAAGATATCTAAACTAAAATAAACAAACAAAGCCTTTACAAGTACAAGTTAGAAGTTCAAGGCTCTGAGTAGGTACTTACGTCAAACTCAACAGTGACTCAATACTTAAACCACTTTGCATTTTAAGAGAAAACAGTGAAACCAGCTAGAGAATCCCAGAAACTAAAGAAGTTTTTAATCTACGACGCAGTTTAAAACATCTTTCAAAAAGGAAAGTTTAAACTCATATCCACGCTCTATACTTTAAAGACATAAAAACTGCAAAACAATGCCAGCAAAATATCAGAAAGGAATATTAAAACAAAATAATCGGTTAGTGACAGGCAGACGGCAATAGAAGAGAGAAAACAAATTAAAATATCTCTAGAATTGAGGGACAAATGTAGGGTACGAACACAACACCCGAGCTAAAAAACAAAATGGCCACATAATAACTCTCATTTAGCGGTGACTACCACTAATAGATAGTTATTACGAGACAGTTAAATCTCATATGTCGAAACTGGTTTTACGTATGTGACTGGCAAAAAATAATGCTTCAGCAACACCATTATAACGTATCAAACATGCAATATCCATCACCAAAAATGAGGAAAAAGCATTTTTAAGGAAAAAGGAAATAAAATAATAGCTAGTACCTAGCCACTCTTGACTGAGTTTTAAGGCGACTTTAAAAGCCGGGACCAACAATCTAACGTGCCCTCCGAAGCACTGAAGTACGCAGCAGTTAATGCCACTTGCGGCCACCCACCCAATTAATACTACTATACACTACTTTTTTATTGTTGTATCAACAAGGTGTAGGGCGATATTCTTAAACAATACAAAGTATTTTCTATACAAAATGGAAAATATTCAATGTCCGAGAGTTTGCGTGTAGGTAAGTGAATGACCTCGATTAGTGAGACAATGTTAAAATGAAAAACTATTAAGTTTTATTACATCCAGATAAGAAACAGCAGACAACAAGGTAGGTAGTGTAAATCAAAGACAGGAACCCAACTAGCAAGAGAAATGTCGGACGTCCAACTATATGATGATTAGAGGACATGCGTTCGTTCGTATGAGCAAGTGGGCAACTCCGGTGACGGAGATTTTAGGCCGCCTAACGACTTTAAAAGCCGGGACCGACAATTTAACGTGCTATCCGAAGCTTGGAAGCGCTCAGCTGATAATGCCACCTGCCATTACCCATCCAAGTTGTGACCTTAGCTCAGAACATTGCTTTACTTCGACGATTTATCAAGAACGTCTTAGCAAGCCTTACCAGCGCTTTAACGGTGACATTGAAAACATGGATTAGAAATTTACTATTCTTACTTTTGTATTTCTTACTACAAGCTCCCATTTTAGGGGTTTACTTTGATCATGATTTCGCGTTCAACGTTATCGAAGTTGATTATGATTAATATAAACTCATAATAACATTGCAAGATCGCACTCAGTTTAAAGGGATAATTAGAGTTTTGCTTTCTTTGGCATCAGAAAGCAAATTGGTGCTTTAATTGAGACATCGAACAAGATTGCGATAACGCCTTGGAGTAAAAAGACGTGTTCAACAATTAAATGAACAAATGTGCCGATAAACTGTAAAATGGATCTAGCTTACATTGCTTCTCTTTTCAGTGATAATACTGGTGCCAATTCAGATGTCGCAAAAACTAAACTAAACTAATTTGACAGTACTAAAATTGATGCCATCCTTTTTATCTCGATCGTTATGAACGGGACGGCAACATTTTGTGTTGTCAAATTTGTTTAGTTTTGGCGTCATCTGAATTAATATTAATTACGAATTTAAACTAAATTCTAAAATAAATTCGATAATTCCATGATATTGCCACCTATTAAAAGCTAAACTAACTAGCACACATGACTTTTACATCACAAAATAGTAAATAAAAAACCTTTTTCACTTTCAAAACTATAGTTAAATAAACTAGACATACTCATGTTAAAATAGATTCAATTACATACCATGTTACTATGATATTTATTTATTATAAAACGACACCGTAAAGGTATAAAAGCAACAGGTAAATTTTAAACAAGTACACACCAGGCCCTATTTTTTATGACTCTTACAGTCAGACGGATAAATGATATCGAATTAAACGTTTACGCCCATAACTCCCCGATCGATTAGGGCGAATAAATCTTAATACTGGTGATTGCTGGCCTCGTAATTCTTCATTGGTCCTTCAGAAAACGAAGAGTCGTTCCATTGCTAATACTAATTGCTGGTACCTACAAAGAAACAGTATAAAAATGCTTTGTGAATTGAGATTTACAAGACACTGCTTGTTGTATTAATAAAGGTTAATATCGCTATTACTTTCCTATTCCTTTTAATACGTTCTATTTTCTTATTAATCGTGTCCATTGTTATTACTCGTGGGTATTGGTCAGTCAATCGTTTTCGGGCTGTTTAGACTGATTTTTATATAGTTCTATTTACGGTTTGAACAAATCTTACTGAGGGAAAGGGTATGCGCAAGCTTGTTCCATCTCAACAATTAGTCAGGCACTACAGTGTCAAGTGTAGGCACAAATTGCCTCCTGATATTAACCTGTCAACCGGCGGAACGACCCCGGGGTCGTTAGGTATAAAACACAAAATTCCGTTGACCGGCGGAACGACCCCGGGGTCGTTGCTCACCCAGGCCACTTGAATCCATATTTCGACCTAGATAGAGTTGTCTATTGTTTGGACATGTTGATTTCAGAGCCAAGCTAGATATATTTGTCAATGATACCAACATTGCAAAAACGAAGTAGCTTCATAAAAAATAAAATCCAACTCATTCATTCCAATGAAAGCAAGCAACGGACGGGAGTGTTTTCATTTGTGCAAATTGTGATTTATATTGGTAAGTGTCTACTTTTATTACAAAATGTGTGCTAATTCTCTTATTTAGTTCATTGTGCTGCTATCGATCACGTTAGATTTTCGAAATTCATTATAAAAATAGGTTTTTCAAGTCTTGAAAGTCGGCAACCTAAATTCAACTATTTTGAGTGTTTTACTAGCAACTGTTGTGAAAGATCAGTGAAAAGTTATGTAAATGTGTACATAGTAACTATTTATACAAGTCTAAACATGTTTTCAATGGAAAAACAAGGAAGAATTCAATACCAGTGACCATTATTGTTTACGTAACCACGCCCGTTCAGACGCCATTTTTTTTTTTGAGCTTTATTGTTATGGTGCTTAGGTTCATAGTTGTATGCAGTGCCGCGCAAATTGCGTGTGCGCGACTTAGATGGTAAAAATAAAATCATGACAGCATGTTAGGCCTTTGTTTTTGTGCTTAGAGCATAGAAACAATATCCATAATTATAATACCTTTTACATAAACAAGCTAAGTGGTCTAGTTTTTTTTTCTATGAATTTTTAAGTTTTAGGTAATCGCAAATCCGCGGACTCACAGATTCCGCCATTCGTCGTGCGTGCAAGCACTTTTTTGACAGGTAGAAACCGTTCCTTGACAGGTTAAGAAAAGACGTAAAGGCCTCATTTATTTTTATCCTCAGCTAATAGTAAGAGTGGAAAATTGTTGAGAAGCTATCGACTTGTCTATCTCCTACACCATTCTCTTAGCGCCGTAAATTATTAAAAGGGGTTGAGCTGAGTAATACATAAAGATAAGCATTTTTCATTGAATCTACGTTATATTTAACAACGCGAAACAAAATGGGGCACTTTGAAAATTACATGAGAAAAATGTAAACTGTTTCAAAATTGACAATAACACAAAATTAAAAGTTTTAAAAACCCCCCGACACATCTTTAAACGGCTGATCAGGTCATGGTTACCTTTCCATATACTTTCAACATCATTGAAGTAACACGGTACCAAATTTCGAACCGATCGGACATAAGAAAGTTAGTCAGATCCCCTGATCAACTAGAAAAGAGCTGATGATCTTCAAACGGCTGAACAGATTTTCATAAAACATGGCTAAAAACACTCGAGATAAAAATATATGACACAAAAAAAACTAAACGAAAATCGGTTCATCCGTTCGGGAGCTACCTACGATACCACAGACAGATTGGGGGTTAAAAGCCAGTTTGTTGTATCATTTTATTTTATTTGAAATGAAATGAAATGAAATGAAATGAAATATGATCACGACTGTATCCCGGGAGCGGTAGACATTTCTTTCAGATCATTAAGGCAATTTTTAGATCTTTTTTGAAGATGTCTATGTTCTATTTTGTTTGCATAAAAGCCATAAGGAAATCTTTGCAAGTTTTATACTCATATTCATCTTTCCCGGACAACTGTTGCGTTTGCCCCGCCCGATGTTACCTATATTGGGTAGGTACGAGCCGGTCAGAGTTACTGCTACAGGTGAACTAGAGTACACTTGGCAACATAACTGTTATATAACATTCTTTTTTTATTATCAGCATGCGCTGTGGCAGACCAGAACAAAAATGGCAAAAGCTGGACTCTCATTTGAAGGAATGGCAGACAATTGGTCATGATCATCCCATAAAGAGGAATGATAAGGGATGATTTCAATTAATTTAGGAAAGAGAAATAAAGAGATAAAAAACTTGTGTAATAAGTAAATTACTTCACAATGTGTTACGCGCATCAATAAATAAAATAAAAATGTCTCAGAGAGCAGAACCATTCAGTTTCAACTTAAGTTAAAGGTTTATATTAGTTTATACGAACAAAATGTTTTGCAACCCAAAGTCCTTGTTTTTGATAAGATTTATGTTATTCATCGGCTAATTAAAACCGTAAACCGTGAAATGAGTTTTGTCGTTCATAGTACCAGTCAGTGATTTATGGGCTTGACTGTACTCGACATTCAAATCAACTGCGAATGTTGTTGCTCTAGTTTCCTTGAAGATTTGGTTTGGTATGTCGCTTTGAGAGGTACATACAGCAATTAAACCATGGACCTACGATTTGAAAGCTATTTTGAAAGCTAGTGTAAGTTAAAATTAAGAAGTTATGCTATTTTGATGAAAGCTAATAACTATTTTGTTAAATAATAAACTTGTTCTGAGCAGATGTCAGTAGTTTACTCAAAGCTCTTTACAAACCACACAATCTTCTTTTTAAATTGACTCTAGACTTGAGCTGAACGCTGAGGCAACGACTGTATTTCCAAGGTGCACCTGCAGTTGACTAGGTGTAGTAGACATTATCTAAGATCTTTTCTTTAAGATCGTTTGCAGATGTCCAATGAGCTAGACTAGAGACACGTCTAAACAAATATTTAAGAAACAAAGAAAGAAAGAAAGAAGAAAACATTTTTTCTTGTAGGACCTCAAGGAACACTTAAGTTTCGTCTTACATGCTAGGTGATGCCTGTTCCAACGCGACTCCTTACACCAGGCAAAGAATCAGGCAAGAACCGGATGGTGTGGGCCTAGCTTTTTAAAGATAGACAGTGTTCTATTTGTGAAAAAGTTATTATTGTTTCACAAGGTGCATGAGTTTTGTCTTAAACCATTTTTACTAAACGGAGTTGAGTTTCAATAATGCTATAAATGTAGATGGGTTCTGACTTCGAATTCAACTAAACGTAAAGCATCGAACAAACGAACAGTCTACTGACGCGCAGGGGCCTTACTCCAGATCAACGAAAACAAAGTATCGTGACAATTTTTGGGTTCCAATTATGTTGGTGAACTATTACGAATTCAGTATCCACCAACATAAGCTGACCCCGAAAATTGTCACGAAACTACGTTTTCGTTGCTCCCGAGTACGGCCTCAGGATACCAACGACGTTTGGATCGAATATCAAGGCAAAATCCCACACAACAAGAAAAAGGGAAATTTATTGGGTTCGTAAAATGTTTTAACTTGGATAGGTATTATTTATAATTTCTTCTGAATAAGGCTATTATTTTCGCTTCAAGTCCGCTGAGAAACGCGAATAACAATCAGTTTGTATTTTATTTTCTGCGTATGAATGAACCCGTAAAGTAGTAATTGCTACCACCATGGTGGTATTTGTGGTTTTTTATGGCAAATGCAACCTTTTTGTACCATAAACTCAGTCACTTTCATTCATTACTGCACAAGAATACGTCTACTTACTTGCATGTAAAATCATTTTTTACAAAAGTAAGCCTGTGCTTTAGTCGGTTTTTAGTTTCATACGCAAAGTCACTTAATGGTTAAATAAAAAACGGCTTAGTCAGCTTCTCACGACTTGATAGTCTTTTCTATGGATTAGGTCGATAAAGATGATTTTTTTATAACAAAATCTTGTTTATTTCAACAATGTCCCAGGCACCATCATAGCGACTTGCCAAGTAGCCTAAGTTACTTTTATACAATCGCCAACTCTATTGATAACATATTTAGAAATTGTAATCCAATAACGTGACGGAACAAAGCTAAAGCTATGATTAGTTAAGGCTATGATGGAAAGATATATTCGTTACGAATCGCTTTTAATTTAGTTAGGGGACAAACTACCCTTCTTAAAAGTGATGCGTTCGATATTAAACTTCAGTTTTCTCTGTGTTTTGTTTTATAAAACTTATTTTGGACCACCGTAGAGGTAAAAATGTAAAGGTTATAATGTTATTTCGATCAATAATCATGAGAAGATATCAATTTGATGGTCTTATGATAGTCTTCATGATAAAAAACTTTTCAATAGCACCTAAACGTCAACATAACCACAAAATAGCAATATTGAACGGCTTTTATCTGTATAAAATGAGTTTCTAGTAATTGATTTAATTTTATAACTAAAATATATTCAAAAATTCGAAATATTTAACATTTTATGTTGACACCTCGTAACGGTTTAAGAAATTGTTTTCATCGTCCGTTATTATCCAATTTATCGCCTTTCAATTTACAAAAACGGAAGCTTGATGAGTACAAGAACAGTCGTGTGCACAAGAGTTAGCTTACTGTTATAAATTATCGTGATTTGATTAGTAAGAAAAGTGGTCTGTAACAAAATATATTTTGGTTTAAGGTGGTTGTATGCGTCAAACTACGCCGCCGCCTATTTTATTTAATTAATACGTTGAATAGAGGAATTTAAAAAAACTGATGTTCCATTTGTGAAACCTATCATAAGCTTTTTTTTTTAATACCTCTGTAATAGTTTTATTTTGTAAAGTCTAGGAGGAGAAGCGAAATTGCACTTGGTGTGACGAAACTGAAGTACCTAATCCTTGAGGTCCTATCTACCAGATTAAATGATTTTTCTTTCATTCTTTCTTTCGTTTGGTATTTATATGGCGACTTTCCCACCAACTCACTAAAGTTTAGAAAGTCTTTATTTGAGCAAATCGCCATATAAATACGCAGTTTTTGATTTTAAGTTAACTGAATAGTTCATTTAACGTGCTCTTAAACACGATAGCTCTAAATATGAATCATTAAAAATTCGTAAATAAGTCTAAGGCACAAAGTTGAAATATAATTATTATGACAATATTTTCCATAATATAGGTAGTGCACCACTGTACATCAATCACTGACCAAATAAGGTTGAATGCATAATTTCGCACTTCGCACTTTCGTGCCCGTGCCGTGCCCTTATTACAGTGACCTAAAGAATGAAGAAAACAGTTGTTTTGTTTAAACGGCAGCCGTTAAAATACGTACAGTTTAGCGTGGAAGACGTGAAAATTAAAAAACACAGATAAAAAAGAGAACTTAAAAATTTTAAATCTTAACCTGTTTCAGATTAATTAAAATAAGGCTCTGCCGAAATATATATAAATAAATATGATACATACGCATCAATAAATTGAAAGGATGTTAATGAAATAAACTAAACTGCCTGGCTTGTATTATGTTTGTTTTTCATTAGGTACACAATAAGTTAAGAGTGTAAGCACCCTCAAACATTTTTATAACTAAACTGCATTTTATTTATTTCGAATCGAATTAGTAAGTAATTGATACAGATTCGGCATGATAAATAACCAATAACAATTTAAATATTAAATTGGTTAACTACATGCGCCCAACTAGTTTGACTCGACGAATTTAGTTCAAGAAAACATTAATTTTGTTTATTAAATTCTCAATTCAAATTGAAAATTCCTTCCAATACCGTTCGTTAATTTATTTCGTCATCGATGGATTCACTGATTTTCAAGCCCAATTGAATAATTTATGTTTAGGTAGGTATATTCAAAACAAAGTCGGGTTTGACACATGAAACTCGAGAACGGCTGAACCGATTTCATGGATTTTGATTAGTTTGAATGGTTCGCAGTTCAGATAGAAGAATAATTATTAAAAAAATTGGATAATAACAAAAAAAATAAAATAAAAGGAAAATCATTTTCCCATTCAAAATGATTATCTCAATGACTACAACTGTTAAATCGATTGGTTTCAATAATTACAAACCGAAGCGCTCGTGGCGAAGCTTGCTAAGACGTTCTTGATAGATCATCGAAGTTAAGCAACGTTCTAAACGGTCACAACTTGGATGGGTGACCGCAAGTGGCATTATCAGCTGAGCGTTTCCGTGCTTCGGAGGGCACGTTAAATTGTCGGTCCCGGCTTTTAAAGTCGTTAAGCCATGACGGAGGCCTTTAGGCGGCCTAAAAACTCCGTCAACAGAGTTGGCCACTTGCTCATACGAACGAACAAACGAATAATTACAAATAAATACGGATCATCGTCAAAGCGTATCTACAGAATGCACATCTAACCTTCTCATATTCAATTAGGTGTTTACTAATATGGCGCGGCTGTAAAGATCTTCAAATAAGGCATTATTAGATGGATATTACATTTAAACGGTTGTATTTGTCAATACATCGATATATTGTCAACTTTGAATGATTGAGTGTGTTACCTATTGATGTAAGGATGTTTTTTTTTTTTTTTTTTTTTTTTTTTTTTTCGGACGGATTTTTACGTTAAGTGGTCTTCCGGACCTTTATAACTTCACCGGGCTTTGGCGAGTGCAGAAGGCATCTACGCCGTAAAAATGAATTTAGGCTAACCTACTCAAGGTACTGACCTTGGATTGGACTGTTGCCATGAGAGGCAAGGCCTGAAGGGCCTGGCCTGAAAGGCCTGCCCTGAAGGGGCGACGAGTGCCCCCAAGGCGGGGTCGGCATCGGACGTCGAGCTGAAAGAAAAGCATGCAGTGCATCATCGCCGCCTTAGCGGCGACGGTGCCATAGCCGCGTTAGCGGTGGTGATGTCATCATCTGAAAAACCAAGAATGTGTCTAGGTCGACGGAGGGAATGTAAGGATGTGTCTTCTTATGCGTTATATATACTGTGTGAGACGCGACCGCGAGGAGTGACCACACTCACACCCAGATGAAGATTCTCCGGAAGAATCGAAACATTGTCGGTATCTAAATCGACGATCATTTTCCGTGAGTAATTTCCCGTGTGCTATTATAATGTTATATATACTCCTTGCTGTATACGGCAGTACCTATATCAAGTAAAATATTTCAAACAGTGGATATAATCGCGTACTACCACAATAGTTACGCTTGAACAAAAACGATCTGTGCGTGTAATAAATTACTCCGTAACCACTAATTCATACAAAAACTACACAGTAGGTAATATACCAAAACGTTTCTATGAAGTTCGCATCAAATGCTAGGGGCTTGGTGTTTGTATAATTTTTGGTAGAGGCTTTGGTAGAGGTATGTCTTATGCGGGTACCACACATTGGCTTCAACTTGGTTCCAACATTGGCTAAGAATAGAATGACTTATGGCAATGCTCCATTTGTATCCAATAACCGTCCAAGATCGATCTTCACACTGGAGTGTTGGAACCAACACGTTCCATTCCTCCAACGTGCGGTGCCCGCATTAGAGTCCATGCACACGACGTTTTTCGAAACAAGCTCGAGCAAACAGTCACTGCGTGTTTTTATGTAAGTTACCTGCTAGTCAAAAATCAAAATCAAAATCAAAATGTATTTATTCAGTACGATTGTTTATAGACCACTTTGACATGTCACGTTCTTAAATATAGGTGATTCTATTGCCTGTTCCAACGCGACTCCCTACACCAGGGAAAGAATCAGGCAAGAACCTGGTGGTGAGGGCCTAGCTTTTTTTCAGCGGTCCAATCTTAATACTAAGTAATAGTGTTAAGTTTAAGTAATAGTAATAGTTCACAGTGTGTTTTACAAACGCTAGGATCGTGTGCATGAGTCACGGCTTGCCGACTACCTTTACCGCGCGTTTGTATCTATAAAAATGCGCCGGATATTTACACCGTGTGCACAGTCTCTTATTCGAATAATAATGTATGCTAATACAGGGTGTAAAAAGACAACTACCGAAAACTGATGGGTTGCAATCAGACCATAGTACTGAACATAATTAGGGGAAAATTTTTTTTTTTTTTTTTTTACCTTAAATATTTTCTATTTTTTTTTAGTTACATACACATCGTATAACATAATAAGACCATTTCCACCTAATTAGATCATTTAATAAAGGAAATAAACAAGTAAATTAAAGAAACAGCAGTATTACGCATAGCTTAGTACACTCGTACGACAGCGAGAGCGAACAGCTGATCTCGCCCGCGGTCATCGATCGCCCGCGGTCATTTTTCAGACAACTAATGTTTCTTTAGATGTCTTTTGGGGTGCTGTACCACCCCGTTTCGTTTTCGGTAGACGTCTTTTTACACCCTGTATAATAATTTCTTAATAATAATTTATTCCGTCTGGCAGTGGTTTGGATCAGTTGAGCTACCTACAGATCGTTTGTAACGATCCTTAGGTGGCTCAACTGGTTCTAATTGTATTTTGTACAGTTATGTAAATATGTAGTAGTTTAGTTTCTGTAAATAAATTTATGCTAGTATTTGTATCAAATATTTTATTATAATTTTGATTAATCTCAAAAAGTGTCCCAAGTATCCCAAGGTGTGCCTCCAGACACGATATAATCTATTAAACAAACTCATAATTGAAATGATACTCAATTTATGGTTTATCGTCAGACCGCGGCGCCAAACCTACACGTAATTATTTAGGTGCAATGTCGACTGAAGCAATTGAAATGTAATGTATGTGGAGCAAAAATAGGATCACTACACAATAACTGTACGTTTTGAAGAAATGATCGGCATTATCTCAGACATTCACCAAGAAACTAGAGTCAGCACGCTTTCCGAGACATTTGCGTCGGAAATTGCGAAGTGATCGCAGAAGTATCTGCTTCTTATTCAATATCTCAAATTTCATTAAAAGACCATGTCATTCATGATCCAAATTGTATGATCTAACTTTGTATTTATTTCGTAATTACTTTTACTTATTTTATCTTCTTTTTATTTAGTTGACAGCGTGCTTCGAGCTAGCACGAGTAATGATACAACGTTTTCCAATTCAATGATAAAGTTAATTGATATTTTAATAAATGATCAGGTCGTGTCATTCTTCCGCTACCTAGGTACTATATAGATAGTGGAGAATTAGGGCATAGACTAGAAGCGGTCGTGGCGAAGCTTGCTTTGACGTTCTTGATCGTCGAAGTAAAGCAACGTTCAGAACGGTCACAACTTGGATGGGTGACCGCAAGTGGCATTATCAGCTGAGCGCTTCCGTGCGTCCGGGCACGTTAAATTATTGGTTCCAGGTTTTAAAGTCTAAGCCATGACGGAGGCCTTTGGGCGGCCTAAAAACTCCGTCACTTAACATTTTGATGCGCTTTTGGAGCGAAAAATGTATAGGTACAGCTGGGGAACATTATTCGTATATTGCTTGTTTAATATTCAAATAATAATTTATTTTTGCACCTCTGACTTATAAGTAAGTACGTGTCACTAGTTTCCGTTACTCCATATTCAAGAATGCTAATGTAATTAATGTAATTAATATCTAGATCTGTAGGTAAAACTAATATCTTTAATTACTTAACTATGTTAAAAGAAACTATTCAATTTACTTACCGAATGGAACCATAATTATAATATTCTTAAAAAAAAGAAATTTCAAAATCGGTCCACTATTCGGTGAACATACATAGAATAGAATAGAATAGAATAGAATATAGCTTTATTGCACACCATAAAAGAAACAAAATAAAATAAACATAAGTACATTCAAACAAGTGTAACAATGGGCGACCTTATCGCTGACAGCGATCTCTTCCAGGTAACCTTTGGATGGACAGGATATAAATTAATTGGTGAAGACGGTGGCGTACATAAATAATATTGTGAAGAGAAATACAAACCTTATATAAAAAAAACACAAAAAAAACGTACATAAATACCTACTTAAATAAAATAATTCACAATAAAAATACCTACAAAATATAATAAACAATACATAGATAATAACATATACCTAGCGAAATACACATATAAATAATATACATAATAGCTACATAAATACATAAATACCTACATTTATAAAAAATAAGATATACTTACGTAAAGAATAATATAATAAAGAAAAACAAATATAAAAAAATACATACAGTGGAACATAGAACCTCCTCTTTTTTGAAGCCGGTTAAAAATGTATGACACTTTTTGACAAATAACAATGTTTCTATGGTGATAGATTATAAAACATATGCAATCAGATCTAAGGTCATTATAAAACATATGCAAACAGGTATTTATCACGAATTTTACCTTTAATATTCGCTCGACGTTTCGACCGGATTGCACCAGCCGTGGTCGCGGGAAGACTGATCACGAAATTTTAAAAAGGACAAGATCTAAAATCATTCCACAGATTAGGTAGAGATTACGTATGGCCATTCGTAAGTTAAATATTGCAACAGGACAGAGCACCTAGGCGCAGGGAATGGGTTTGAAGCGGTTTAGGGTCATAACGATCTTCGGAGCCACGGACAAGGTCATCAAGCTCGGCGTAACCCGATAGATCCAGAGCGGTCTGGCGTAACCCCTGATTGATGCGTTATACTGATGGACTATACAATCTTTGAAATTGACTTGCTACATAAAAAAATATACTTGGACATTTTACACGGCGTCATCTAGTCCCCAGCTAAGCAACTTAATGGTAACCAGATGATTGATATAATACTTAGATACTTATATTTTTTTTTAATACATACACTAAAGTTAAAAAAATAACCCAGACTCGGAACAAATATCTGCAGAACATACAAACGTTTGTCCTGTGGAGGGGATCGAACCCGCAACCTCCGCGTCTCAGGCGGGCCTTCGCCCACTGCGCTACAGAGATCGTCAAAAATAGAGTCTTTGTCATTCTAGCTAGATGATCTACATTACATCAACCTTTTAAAATATTTTATAATGAGCAAGTGGATAACTCCAGAATTGACAACTTAACGTGTCCTCCGAAGCGACGAAACACTCAGCTGTTAATGCCACTTATGCTCACCCATCTAAACTATGACCGCTCAGAACGTTGCTTCAGCGATCTAACATAAACGTCTAAAGAAACTTAACAGAAAGTGAATATTGTAATTAAGATAGAGCGTACCAACTGTCTATTTATTTATTTAATATGGACACCCAACACAGGGTTACACTGTACATGCATAATCATTGGACAAATATTAAAATACTAGTGCTCCTGTAATTACAGGGTATCACTGTCTTCGCTCTATCTCAATTTATAACATTCACTTCAAATTCACAAATGAAAATGCCGCCTCTATCAATTCTAAGTACATCGGGAATCTCATCCGGAAGCTATTAAGGATCATGCGCTCATTGCTGGGTCATATGCCCGTGACAACTAGTTTTTGAATCTGACCCCGTGACCTACAAATAAGTACAGTCTTCAATATTAGGGACTCACATTATTACATCACTTTCAAAACTTTCGTGAGTTGGTACATACTCGACATTATATTAAATTTTAATTTCTAAGATAATATCTGGTGATTGCCCTGAAAACGGAAAACTTGGTGGATGTCTGCCTTTACTTCAAGATTAATATATTATTGCCTTTAAATATGTTTAATAAAGGGTATAAAAACATCTCTTTATCGATATTCCGCCAATTTTTGCTGTAGATCTTGTGGCCAAGACATCTGTTTCAAATTTGCATCAAACATAATTAAATTCAAGTTGTTTTGTTTAGAATCCAGTTGGAATTCCTTGATTATGTGCCGTGATTTGTCGATACAACAAGGCCGTTCGGCCAACTATTCAGGATTGTTTTTTGTCTAAATACCTACGGTCTTGTTCTAGATACCATAAGGTGGTCTAACTGACCCTTTTAGCCGGATCATTGATTATAAAACAGTCATTAAGTGCAATTCGGAGTGTCGCAAAAGCTAAACTAAACTAACTAAAATATGAATAACATTCTAATTTTAAGTCTAGACAGTCATAACTAACAAAAATTAGGTACCTACGCATATTGCAAAAAAATTAGAACGTTCTCATTTTATTTGTGCCATCCTTTTTATTTCCATCTCTATGAAAGGGACGGCAACATTTTTAGTTAGTTAAGTTTAGCTTTTGCGATACTCCGAATTGCCACTAGTATTTGTTTAAAACTAAAAGACTTTAATTTTTGTAATCTATTCACGCTTACGTGTTAATTTTTCTAAATGTATGGAATTTTTAGTTCATGCAAGTTACCGGGGGAGGCTCTGTACTGGACTTGCATTTGTGATACTAGACTCGGTATCGAGGACATCGATACTAAGTCAAGTATCCAATACTACGGTAAACTGGCGTTAACCCCCTGTATTAGACCTTAAGACAAACTAAACTGTTGCCATACTTTTCATTGACAAGAGAGACGAGAAAATGTTCAAAGCCTCGCTGAATTAATGGTCATACCTCGTAGGCAATATATTTAAGACCTATTTTCTTCAGTTCTCTTGTATAAATCCGGCTATTTAAGACAACACTACAAGCAACGGAATGTGTCATGATGCTTGTTCGCGATAGGGTGGCTACGCTCGGCTAATAGCCGTGTCTCTCCGATATGCTTCTGTTTGATTTGCAATGCTAATACGTTGAGAATTTGACTGAGATTTAGTAGTGTCGGTCAATTGGCCGGACAATATTTGGGTAGCCGGAAACCACTGGATAAGTGTAAGTAAAATTTGTTGTCACAAAAGATAAATATGCAAGTTACACCGTTTACTAGGCAAATGTGAAAATCAGAGAAAAAACATTACAAATTTGACGAAAAGAAAACTTTCTTAGAAAACCAGCAATCTATATTTAAAAAAACATATTTCACTCAATATTATCTTTTTATAATAAAGAACAAAATACAGTTAAATGACACCAATCTCATATTAAAAAGTACTTAATTTACAAAAATTGGTAAAGGTATTATTTTTATAAAAAATAACCCGACAATATTTGTATTAATTTTGACACATTGTAGTGAAAGGGAAAGTCCAAAACCATTCTCACAATAACACCCAATTTCTGCCTCTCGAATTTCCCAAAGGTTTCGCGCTATAAACATTGACAGTTACATGATAGTAATGACAGTTATATGACAGCCGTGACAGCCCTATATCATAAGGGCAGTAGCACACAGAATTCATTCATAACTTGCCTTTCGACAAATATATGAGATCGAAACAGAACGACATGATAGGGGAGTGGTTACTTATGATGCTCTGACTTACGCAGCTATATTTTGTGCCTACGATTATTTGTGCTATAAGTCTAATTACCTCATATTATTCATACATTTCCATGGTATGCATGGGCTTACACAAAGGCGGATTGAAAAAAAATATTTAGTGTGTTACTCCATATTTTTTCTCCAATTAGAGGAAAATGGAGAAAAGAAACATGTTGCACCGACCTTAGTGAAAAAATTTTTTTCATCTAAGATATCATCATTTTCTCTGCAAAGTTTGAGTAAAAACTGCTTTATCCTACATTTTAGGCTCATCATAAAAAACCTATGCTTTAAATAAAAAACAATAAAGAAACGAATCGAAACGAACGGTTGAGCGATAACTTCAAGTTCGTATGAGACAGTGACCAATTCTGGTGACGGAGTTTTTAGGCCGTTTAGAGGCCTCCGTCATGGCTTATTGACTTTAAATGCCGGGACGGACTATCTTGGTTGAAGATAATGAACGAATCAGATAACTAGGTATAGGTACGTCCAGCGCATGACGAAGTCAAAAGTCAACAGCCAAAGTCAGTAATTATTAGGTAAGTAGGGAGCACAGAGAAATAGCAATTGTATGGTAGCTAGATTATCCGTAGCGCTAATTGATCTGCCAGATTAGTATGGTTAGTCATAGTCCAAGGATCAGTTTTGATTATTTCAATCTCACTGTAATACAGTAATTCGTTCGTTCTTTCACACCGTGCGCTTTGTAAGTATAAAAACAAACGACTGTCGACCGTCGACTATCCGTGCGAAAAACGACAAACGCATCGTTTAGGCGAAGTATTCCCAAGTGAGCACCTATTTTTTGAGCACCTAAGCATTGAGCACCCGGCAGCCTGACACGAAACGTAGTCTAAATTGAAAGCGCCCTTAAGTGTTCAGTGCTCATGGCTGATGCAGTCTATTTCTGCACTTCAGAATGGTAACATTTGGAAAATGGTTTAAATAAAGTAAATAAAATGTGTAATATCTAAGCGAAATTATTGACTCGTGAGAGTAAATAAATAAATATCCTTGGACATTTCACACGGCGTCATCTAGTCCCAAGCTAAGCAATTTAATGCTTGTGTTATGGTAACCAGATGACTGATAAACTACATAGATACATTTTTTTTTTTGTAAATACATACATATTATACATAGAAAACACCCAGACACGAAACAAATATTTGCAGATCATGCAAACATTTGTCCCGCAGCGGGGATCGAACCCGCAACCTCTGCGTCTCAGGCGGGCTTTCGCCCACTGCGCTACAGAGGTCGTCAAAGTAAGTTTTCAACAACAGAGCTTGTTATAACTAGGCGCCTCAGATTAAAATGAGCCAGTTGTATTAAGTATTTGTATATTCATAAACCAGGTTACGGAAATCGGCTTATGTTAAATCGCGGAACTTTCAATTAGTTATCACGTGATTGATTTGTTATTAAGTCTAAGGAGGGTTGGTATTAAGCAAGTCACTTTAGTTTAAGCTGGACTTTACAATGTAGTAGGTGTTAAGTGTGTGCCATAACGCCGAGGAATGAGCGGGAGAGCGAATAATGTTTTTACTCGTGAGTGAGAAGCGCAGAACGATAGACACGCAACATAATTTATAGCGAAAAAACAGTTTTTATTTAATTACAAGTTAATTAAACAAGCAATCGAAAAATTAAAAAACCAGAACTAAATGAATACTTCTAGGCTATTTGTCAAAACATAAAACCAACAAAAATAGCGTTCTGTTCCTGAGATAAATAGCAAACTGTGTGAAAAACATGTATTTTTCAAAAAAATATATGATCGAGAAAACTTTTACCAATCGTGTTTCTAAAAAACCACAACGCAAGATAAAAGTTCAAAGTTTAATTTCTCCAAACATTATAAGGTGGTATCTTTCACGGATTTTGAGATCTAATACGATTCAAACCACATATTTGCTACCTACGGCCTCTTAAGTATTTGTATTGATCGCTCAATCTATGTCAGATAAGTTCGACACTCCCTACGTACACTTGTGTAACTGCCGGATACACACTTATACGTTTATTGCATTTTTGGCATCTACACATGTCAATCTATCATTATAACTTACAAAAAAATAAAAAAGTCTACTCTAAGTACTTTTTTCTCAATCGTGTAACTGTCTAACTTTATTATTTGCCCGCCGTACAATGTTCTATCTTCCTCATACACACTTTGACGCGGGGGGAATGAGGTCCAGGTGGCGGGTAACTGCCACTTACTTAGTTCTTGCGTGGACAGCGAGTACAATGCGTGTGCGATTTGTAAATATTTTATTGCCGCAACTATGACATGTGAACGTTTCCATTCTTAAACAACTTGAAAGCTAACGCTATTAAAAAAAGAAAAATAGATATATCAGACCCTGATATATCTACCTTAAGACCAGATAAGTAAATTATAATTAATTATTTACCAATGTTTTGTACTTTTTGATGTCCAATCATAGTTATTGGGCTTTTTTAGTCAGTTGTGTTTTATTGCCTTCATGGTTACCTTAACTATTATGGATATTATTAGTAAATTTTGTTACTTTCATAATTTTTTGTATTACCTACGTACAAATATGTAACTACGCACTTACATATTTATGCATCGGGGTTCAGTATGATCATAAGTGTATCTACGCACTTACATATTTATGCATCGGGGTTCAGTAATGATCATAAGTGTATCTACGCACTTACATATTTATGCATCGGGGTTCAGTATGATCATAAGTGTATCTACGCCACTTACATATTTATGCATCGGGGTTCAGTATGATCATAAGTGTATCTACGCACTTACATATTTATGCATCGGGGTTCAGTATGATCATAAAGTGTATCTAGGCACTTACATATTTATGCTTCGGAAAGATGTTAAATCATAATTCGGTAACTTACCTTTACATAACTTTACATCGGAAAGTTATTTAATTAAATGTATGGACCCATGCACTTACATAGTTCTGCGTTTGTTTTTTCATGTTATTTTAATAAAATAAACAATTATTTTATTGTATTTCAGATATAATTAATATCTCAGTAAAAATATGGAGGATGGCCTACGCGGAATGGATAAGAATATTATTAAGTTCTGTTATATTCTACAAAAAACTAACTACCTTAGAATAAGCTTAGTTACGCAAGTGACAATTCGTCAATTAGGGTCAAAACACATGTACAAAACATATTATTAGATCATACTTTCTAACGTTAAACCATGTAAGTACCAATTAAACAGAAAAATTCTCTAAGTATATCCGTGTAACAGGCAGTTACAATATTGCCGTTCTATTAAGCATCGACGAAAAAGTATGTATGTGCCACATACATCATCGTAAGCACCACGTAAAAATATGTACGTGTAATAAAATCTAAACCAATAAATATTAAAATAAAACATAGTATCCATCTTAAACGTGATCTACAGTAAGAGCGTCTCACCAATTTTCACAGCAATATCTCAAAAAGGGCTACAGTTATAGGCATTTCAACTTTTTCAAATCTTAAAAACGCTCTCCTGTAAAATGTGTGTTTTGCAGATACACAACTGTACGTAGGGAGTGTCGAGTTACCTTACTAAGCCGTTTAGATTACATTTATAAATAAAGCTCACAAAATTTGTGAATTGTTGTCCTTATTAATTGTTTAACATGAAACTTTATAAACACTATCTACTTCAATTTACACAAATTTTCATAACACAATAAAAAAAGCTTAGCCATATCCACAGGAATGACAATAGTCAATACGTGTGGGGCTGACTAGCCGTGGATTTCCTCACGATGTTTTCCTTCACAGTTTAAAGCTCGTGTTTTAAACACGTGTGTTAAAAGTTCATTAATGCACGGCCGGATTCGAACTCTCGACCTTCGGATCGAAAGACGAATTACTTATCCACTTGGCCAACACGGCTTACTTTTTGGGTAACTAAGAAACCCTACATTAAGCGTGGCCCGACACGCACTTGCTAGTTATTTTAAATATATTTTAGTAAAATCTTATTTTAAAACATTATTCGTAAAAGTAATGTAACGTGAAACTATTAGTTGCATACACTTCAAGTAATTTTTCCGGTAATTTAATAATTAATGGTTTGTAAATACTAATGAAGATGAAATTGCTCAGTAGATATTTAGGTCAAAATTACTTAAATTATAATTTAAGCTTGCCTTTACTTTAAAATAATGACTGGACGTTAATATATTAATATGAGTTTTGTTTAATTAAAAAAATATTTATAAATGTTACTACTTAGAACATTATGTAAATATGCAAATTTTTCTAACTTTACCCACATCGGGGGGCGAAATTAAAAAATAACTTTGAATGATACTTTACATAGTCTTAGATAATTTTCTCATGAAAAAATGACAACATAATCTTCAAATTAAAACATTCTAATTTTTCATTCAGATAGAAAAAAAAACAAACAGTCATACATCACTTTGGTCATAAAAATGTTACGACATCTGTTCTCAAAACGCGTGGTATTTCATATTCACAAATTGATTTACCTCAAAATAAATCAGTTCTCGCATCAAACGATCAAGGCGGTATAATGTTACACAGATAATTAATTACATTTAATTACAAACATTTATTTGTTTTAGTCACTATGTCTAAGGTATTTGTATGCATTAAAAAGTATATTATAACTGGTTTTTAAGAATGATTTATTTTAAATTAAATAGTAGTTTATACTAATTTAGTACATTGAAAAATCATCTACCGACTATGTTATTTTTATGGGTTCAAACAAAATCACATAAGTAAGTAGGTAAGTAGGTACTTAAGTACTATACACGCGAATGTTTGTATTGGATGTTTGTTAATATTTCACGCAAAGAATAGGTACTGAACGAATTTGGCTGAAACTTAAAATGTACATAGTTTATGACTTGTGGAATAACACATAGGCACATTTACGCTGAAGCTTGTAGCTAATAAATCTACTCGCTTTTCATTGACCTGTGAGTTAAAAGAAAAAACATTCCTTTCTTTTCTTTACGGCGTTACCCACGTTGTTAAAACAAGACGCGACGTACAAGAAAATGTCACCATGTAAATAGTACTATAAGTCCGTTTACTGAAAACAACTGACACATTGATTCCTGAAAATCTGAATTGGACTCTTGGACCCCGGATACCGGATGTCCATTGAGTTATTTCGTGTCGAGTCATAAAAATATCGCAAATCAGCTGGGAACAAGTTATCGATTACGTCAGTAAGTCGCGACTTGGTTGCGATCGATGAGTATGTGTCTTGTAAAAACATCCGTCTAAGGTTTGAGGACGTCCTCATATTCTAGGAAAATTATAACGTTCTATTTACAACAGATGTTATGTACATTTACCGCGTTATAAACTAAAGAAATACGTTACACAAACTAGGCTATAAATTATAGTTAAGTATATAAACTTTATGAATACCATGACATGATAATTTTTGTTACAATTAAACAAAATATAACATAAAAATATTTATAGAATACCTACTTCAATTCCTGAACATCTTTTTACTGAACAAAACAAAATATTTTGTTAACACATTATAGTTCAATTCCTAATTAGGATCAGGCTTATGTTATTTTTAGTTTATTATTAAAACATACTCAACAAAATTATAATAAAATGCTTTCAAGAATAAACTTGATAAAGAAGATGCAGGTGGATGCAGGCCGCTTCCAACTGAAATAACTGAAGATCTATGAACGAGGTTTATGTCCAGCAGTGGACTTCCTATGGCTGATGATGATGAAAGAAGTCGCAACAGTAAATCGCGACTTTAGGACGCGTCTTATAATTCCTTCGGCTGAAGTGTGGCGCCAATCGTGATAGTATTGTGCGAATTATCAGCATGTTTGGAGGTGTGGGATACCTATGACGATATGATAATACCTATAGGTACATAATTCATTATCGATTGCAAGTAAAATGTATCGATAAATAACGTATAAAGTACGTCTATCTAAGGAATTCGATCTTATCTTTAACTTATGTTATGACATCATTATCCTTTTGTGGTATGTTATAAATACATGAATTAATGCAGGAAAATTTCTTAAAATCACTAACATTACTTTTTTGGTACTTAAGTAGGTACTTAGTACTTTTTATTTTGAATCTTGCCATTGAATTTGTTTCTTGATTAAATTAATTCTTACGCTTCCTACCTATTCCCGGCTTAGCTACCATGGTCATCTTAGAATGAGTGGACCGCGGCCTTCGGTTCACAACTAGCCCACGTGCGTCATGAGCAGTGAACGTGTTAACCTTACAACGCAAAGGTTTTATGGAGACTATCACTATCGCCAAAGACGATTAATATCTAGAAGACAGACAAAGGCCATACACAAAATCGTAACCCGATCCCGCAGTACCAGATAGCCTGAAAACTTTAAAACATCAATTGTATCCAAGAAATTTCAATACTTAGTAGTAGGTAGCAACAATATTCAATATTTTAACATTTTGAACTAGAAAGTAATTGAAATTTCTTGGATAAAATTGATGTTTTAGAGTTTTCAGGCTATTTTTTAGGGTTACGATTTTGTGTATGGCCTTTGTCTGTCTTCTAGATATTAATCGTCTTTGCTATCGCGGGTTTCACTACCCATTTTGATTCTGTCCAATGAGTCTTTACAATAAGCAATTTAAACCTCCCTGCAGTTTAATTTACAAGAGTGAATTCACACCACCAATCATTGCTCTTGATTTGACTTTCAATGAAGTGGACTTACGCATGCGCAAAGGTCATGAAGTTCCGCCATCTTTTTTAGACTTGCGCACGTCAAATATCGCAAATTAAATTCAGTAGGTATGTGATTTTATTCTCTTTGGTAGGTGTACCTACCTAATAAAACTAGAGCAGTAAAATAAAGATATTATTTTTTTATTCTCCTCTTTAAGAGCGGCCAACCCGGAAGGGAAGCACCGGGAAGGGTCACCTTAAAGTAATTAATATTTTCAAAAGAAAGTGAACTAACCTTTAAGATAGGGAACATAGGAGGATCTATGTTTCACTGTATGTGTTTGGTTCTGTATGTGTTTTTTTATGTTTGTTCTATGTTTGTTCTATGTTTTGTCCGTCAATAGTGACCAGAATAGAAAAATATTTTTTCGTTTGACAGAGTAGTTAAATCTAATGAAGATTTTTTTTGGTAAAGAACAGAAATGCACCTCGAGAGAAGTTTTTAAAATTTTGCCACTTGTGGAGTAATGTAAAAAGTAGGTAGTAATAACGTTAACATTATGTAGGTATGATATAAAAAACATTGTTTTACTTTTTTTAGTAGGTACTTCAGTGTGTACGGTATGTAGGTATTAAGTTCTACGGATTTTAAACATACTAATGTAGGAAGCTATTGAGCAACTGAGAACTGTTGTGGAATATTTAAGGCTAATTACTTTGTGATGTAGGTATTTATCTGTCGCTGGATAACTCCATAACTAAGACCTCTTGCGGCGTGTGAGTTGTATTAGGTATACTTGGCCTACTTGCATCAACAGGATGCTCCATTTTGAGTAAAGTTACACATGCGCAGATGTTCATGTCAGCCATCTTTTTTTGACCTGCGCACAATCTAGAGTCGCATTTTTTATTTCTCTTTTAAGAAAGAAAGAAAGAAAGAAAAAATCATTTATCCTTGTAGGACCTTAAGTTTCGTTTTACATGCTAGGTGATTCTAATGCCTGTTCCAACGCCTGTTTTAAAGTCTACACACGCGCATTGCGCAGATGACTTAGGTAAATTCAGTCATCTTATTTCGATCTGCGCACATTCTAGAGTTGCACTATTTATGTCTCGGAAATTAAAAGTATGTTAAATTAATATCATGATTTATTATATTAGAAGAGAAGGGATATGGGGGAGACCTTTGCCCAGCAGTGGGACGATACAGGTTAACGAAAAAAAAAGAGATAATTTGTATGTTTCCTATAAGAAATTTGAAGATATAATTTGAAAGTTGACGTTTCATAAGATAATCCTCAAAAGCCGATGCTGATAAAGTTTGATATTTTCAAATAATTTGCGTGTTATATAGTAGTCACTTGTTCAAGATCTCATTTTATTAAATCGTCTTAAGACCTATGTGCCTCTTCCTTTAAGATTAAAACCGGGGAACAAAAATATCTTAGGCCTAGATTTAATTTCAGTATCTTCTCAAATCCTGTACTACTGTTGCATAGCAATCAAGACAAAGGTAATGCTCGTACCTATACGTATACAAAGCAAAGTAAACACATGAAAGAAAACACAGCCTGTATAGCTAAAGTACAAAGATAGTCGAAACATAGGCTTGGTGGTAAGCATGGCCTATTTATAAACGGTTTATTCGTAATTAAATAAGATTTTGTGACACTATCAACATAATTGAGCGTTTTTAAGGAGGCAGTTGAAACATTGTAGTGTAGAAATTAGCTATTAAAGTATTCTAAGGAAAGGAAAGGAAACTCAAATGCACTGTAATTCGTTCACACTGTACAAGCATCGTGTCTTTCTGTAGTTAATAATAAATTGCAAAATAAATTAAGGATTTGACATTTTGACATTTGTTCCTTCGTCCCAAACTTTTTAATAGGTAGGTACCTACTCGGGAATCAATATTAGTTTAAAATCGTGGTCTAATGATGAAAATCGAAGGTGAATAAGAAGAAGACGTTGGGCTGTTTGAAGTCATTTCAGTTAATGACACAGCAATTCGAACTTTTTTTTAACCTATTCCCTATTTAAAATTATGCAGATTTCCAAAACAGTTGCAAAAGTTTTCTTTAACATTTTCGTTTTGTTTGTTGTCTAGGAGGGAGATGCCGTCGCGACGGTGGTAGAGGCTAGAAGGGCGGCCGGATGCGGCCCGCGCGCGCCCTTCCGTCCGCCGCCGTCACATAGCCCAGCGCTGCTACTATGCGCATGGCACGCGCCCTGCCCACTCTGCTCGCGGTGAGTACGCCACTCATCCATCCAGTGGGCTCCGTTCACCGCCGTCACATAGCCCAGCGCTGCTACTATGCGCATGGCACGCGCCCTGCCCACTCTGCTCGCGGTGAGTACGCCACTCATCCACCCAGTGGGCTCCGTCCGCCGCCGTCACATAGCCCAGCGCTGCTACTATGCGCATGGCACGCGCCCTGCCCACTCTGCTCGCGGTGAGTACGCCACTCATCCATCCAGTGGGCTCCGTCCGCCGCCGTCATATAGCCCAGCGCTGCTACTATGCGCATGGCACGCGCCCTGCCCACTCTGCTCGCGGTGAGTACGCCACTCATCCATTCAGTGGGCTCCGTCCACCGCCGTCACATAGCCCAGCGCTGCTACTATGCGCATGGCACGCGCCCTGCCCACTCTGCTCGCGGTGAGTACGCCACTCATCCATTCAGTGGGCTCCGTCCACCGCCGTCACATAGCCCAGCGCTGCTACTATGCGCATGGCACGCGCCCTGCCCACTCTGCTCGCGGTGAGTACGCCACTCATCCACCCAGTGGGCTCTGTCCACCGCCGTCACATAGCCCAGCGCTGCTACTATGCGAATGGCACGCGCCCTGCCCACTCTGCTCGCGGTGAGTACGCCCTCATCCATCCAGTGGGCTCCGTTCACCGCCGTCACATAGCCCAGCGCTGCTGCTATGCAAATGGCACGCGCCCTGCCCACTCTGCTCGCGGTAAATACGCCACTCATCCATCCAGTGAGTTTTGTCCGTCATCGTCAAATTGAAAAGCATTTATAAAATAAGACCATGTCGGTATTTGCCTCGATGATTTATCGAGGCAAATACCAATCGATGCCTATGTTGATGAAACTATCTCAGATTTCATGCCTGAGACTCGTGTCACTTGACTCTAACTATATGATTCTGCTGTGAATGTACATCGGTACATTCCTTTACAACTCATTATCGGCAGTTAAAAGCTACTTAGTGGAGAGTATCACTGTCCAATGAGTTATCAGTTCACTGGAGGCCGGTGTTCTTGGAAGACGTGATTGAGCTCGTTACGATAAGACTGTAGTAATGCTGGAAAGGTTGGTGCAGGTACAGAGAAGAGATAATACTGGTTATACTGAAGCACATCTGTTTGACTAATAGTTTTTTTGTTTTCTTCTGCGTTTATATTAAAGCTACTCACAACTACTTCAGCCCTTTTACCCATTTAAGATTATTCAATAAAATATCTTTAATTAATAGTTTTATGTCAAGTTTTGGTGAGTCGAGTTTGATGCTTATATTCTCACATTGCTTATAATATTGTAGGTACTTATAAACCTCATATTAATTCAACGTAGGTATTTGTTATTTAAAAAGAAATAAAGTACATATTGCAATATTTAAACGTTATTTACTTTCAAATATGTTTGAGCTCTTGATTGACATCTGCTACAGAGATGAAAAAGTAATAATTAATAAATAATTATTTAAATCATTAACAGTCTCATCTAACATGTTACGTGGTGGTTAAAGGGCGCCAGTGAAACATTCTGATGTCGTGATGTAAGAATAATATTTATAAGCAACAACAAAATCTACAGTCCATTTTAAATAACTAAAAAAAGTATCTCAAGCGAAATAAACAATAGTATTTCACTCTATCACTAGTGGCAATTCGGAGTGTCGCAATAGCTAGGTAATCTTAACTAACTAAAAATGTTGCCGTCCCTTTCATAGCGATGGGAATAAAAAGGATGGCATTAATTTTAGTTAGTTTAGTTTAGCTTTTGCGACACTCCGAATTGCCACTACTGTTTACCTATTACAGCTCTGTAACTGACTTTTTAGAGGGTTTTGATACTTACGTTTGAAGTTTTAGATACAATTTATATCCAAGTGGCATCTATATAGTTTGCAGGTTTAAAGAAATTTATTTTTTATCGGGCGTTGGTCGCGACGAAATGAGCGAAAACCCGATAGTATTTCAATGAGCAGTTTCAAATAGCTGAGTCTAAGCAGCGAGTTACATAGCTGTCTCGTGGCAGTATGGCACAAGCCGTCCGTAGCGCTAGTCGTCTCTGAAAAAAAAAACAATACGCGCGCGTTCGCAACTCGAAATGATTGATCTCTACCATCATCGAACGCATTAGAACCTTTTTATTGCAACCTTATTTCATTGATTTTTTAACAAAGTAGTTTTGATGTGAAATTATCATGAAGTGGACAAGAACTTATGAAGTGTCATAATATTTTCAAGTGGACTCTGTGTTAGCCTTAAGTTTTATGTATGATTTATTCAAATCCTTGGACAAAACTATTTTTGCTGATAGCAATTAATATGGTAAGTGATTAACAAATTAATTAAGACGTTCGTATTGGCTTTATTAATGTGTGTTTAAAAATATTTGAAAAAATTACGTCATATTGACATAATTTTTCCAAATATTTAGGTAACAATAACGGTTAGTTATTATTAATTTTTTTTCTGATAAAATTGAAATCATACAAATGGTTTTAAATAGGAATGCTTACCTAAAGTTACTTAGATGAAACGATTTAAAAGAAAACTTAATAAAATTCGAGCATCACTTCGAGCGTAATATAACCAATATCTACTTACTGAAATCTTCGGAACACAATTTTTTTTCCATTTTCATTGTGTAGTGTAGAGCAATATTATCATGTTGCAAGCAATAAAAAGAGATTTAGTAGTGTAATTAAATAAAAACAAATGTATTTACACTGTCATGTAGGTATAACTATTCAAAAAAATATATAAAACGCATTAACTTTCATATGCAATCAACGTAAGTATATTAGTACCAAGCGTGCAACTACGGTTTTGCACGCGTTGAAGCAAGTAAGGCAAAACCTAACTTGATTTTTTATCAAAATAAAAAAATAATGAAATGAGATTATGATTACGACTGTATTCTCAAGATGCGGTAGACATATTATTCTTTCAGATCTTTAGGCATTTTTCATGCAAGCCTGTTTTCGATCTATGTTTTCTACGTTCTACTCTTAAACTTCATTAAATTTTAACAAAATAAAATAAAAAAAATAATTAAATAAAAATGAAATAAAATATGATCACGACTGTATTCCCAAGATGCGGTAGACAAACCTATTCTTTCAGGATTTAGGTATTTTTCGATCCCTTGTAAATGTCTAAGGGGTAGTCAAAGGCATAAGTAAAATTTTAATACCGTGTTGATTTGGTGATTTCTCAATTTATAGTAAGTGTTCATAACATTAAATATTATTGTTCCCAGCTAGTAGGAAGTAGAAGAAAAGGCACGTACAGACCGAAGCACTTTCTCAAAATAATTCTATTGCTGCTATGAATTTCCGTATCGACCTAAGGTCATTGTATCGAATATCGACATTGTTTCTGCGATAGTAGGAATTAAGTCATTAAAATCAATTAATTGCCGTGTTTGAAAACAGGTCTTATAGTTTGTGCCTTATTGAAAATAATAATATGACAATAGAAGGAATTATAAAATAAGCTTACTCACCCACGACTTCGTTCGCGTGGTCCCTGACTGGATAAAAAGTAGCCTAGGTGTTATTTCAGGTCATGAACTATGTACCTATAGTAGTATTTGCGTGAAAGAGTAATAGTATAGGATCCCGTCATACAACGACCTTCACCGAGCTGTTTATTTGATGAAACGTATTTTATATTTAATTTAATATGTCAATAAATATATTGCATATGGGTTGGCTAACAAATTTCAGTCCAGTAAGCTTAATAAATAATTTAAAATTTTTATTTTTTTTAACATTTCACCGGTATGTTTATTAGACAAATTCTATACCAATCGAAAGTCTGAAGCCCATAGAATATGCAAACGTTGGGTTGCCTATTCTTTTCCGGTCACAACTCTCGGGCAGCCAGGTATAAACAGGTAAATAATATTAGCATTTTGCACCGGTCTGATTATTGAATCAAAATTAAATGAAAATAAAGATTATTTCAATATGAATACGATGGTATATGGTTGGCTGCGAAAAATCAGTCCCGAATTCCGGTTGTCGAATTTTGAAAAGTGAAATATTGCTGCGAGTGAATATGTGCGACTGAGAGGTCCCAACCAACCATCCCATGCGGTAGAAGAGGACACAGCATAGCAGCTGTTTAAAGCCCGCCCATTTGAAGAAAGAGAGTGCGCATGCTATTTGTTCTTGAAAATGAAAAGGATAGCGATAGACTCGTATGTACCTACTGTGCATCATGCATAATGTATATGTGTAACATACATAATGAATAAAAATATAAGTAAAAGTACCTATAGGTACTTTATATCAACTTAAAAATAAATAAATGAAACAATATAATTTCCACATAATACATAAATACTTACCTACCAAAAAAAAAAAAAGTGGTGCAGTTCTTGATACCATACATACTAGCCGTAAATTCTTGAACGGTCTTCATTTTTTCATAAATGAAAATATCAGCAGCATCTGTTAATGATGCAAAAACTGTTTGATATTTTTCATTTGTCGAAAATAGCTGAAAAGGTTTTACTTTTCCTTTATTATAAAATGCTGCCGTGTAATCGCAACCTGTAAACGCATGGAAGGCGGGAAGACTTTGGCATAATTTGATTCCTAACTTCAACACTAAATCGGTGAAATTAATGCAATCAACAGTTTGATTATTAGTCTCTCTTGCATATTTCCTAGCAAAAAAATCAAAACGTCAGTATCAGAGGCTTTAATTAAAATTTTTGAGCCTGGCTTCGCTTTAGAAGCATGAAAAATAATCCTTGTATCTGCCTCTTCGTGATGACATTCATAATTAGTTTCTTCAGTTTTTTTTACAGAATTTTCTTGAACTTGATAAGAGTAGGACCTATGGTCGACGGTTAGAAAGATTTTTTTGTTTTGGATTATTGTTACCAAATGGTCGTTTTCCCAATAATAAGCCAGAAACATCACCAGAGCCTCTTTAAAACGGTAATTTTTAAGGCTTTGAAAAAAATTTTTTGGTCTAGTTTGTTGAGGTCCCGTAATTTTGTACGGAATATCGATTTCTTTTCTGCTTTCACGTTCGGAATCTTTGATTGACGGTAATAAGTAGCGATCGCTTTTAAAAAAAAGCTAGGCCCACACCACCAGGTTCTTGCCTGATTCTTTCCCTGGTGTAGGGAGTCGCGTTGGAACAGGCATTAGAATCACCTAGCATGTAAAACGAAACTTAAGTGATCCTTGATTTTTCTTTCTTTCTTTCTTTCTTTCAAAAATTAAATGTATCTCCGTTGCGTTTGTTGAACATATTTTTATAAGTATTGACTCGGCAATTTTATCAAAAGTTTGAGCTATAGAAGATCCAATTTGGTACAAGTAGTAAAAACCATCTATTATTTCATTTCATTTCTTTTTGTTTAGACTAATTGCCAAAAGTCGCCCAAATACGTCTCGGAATACAAATACGGCAACCGGAATTCGGGACTGATTTTTCGCAGCCAACCATCCATCGTATTCATAATGAAATAATCTTTATTTTCATTTAATTTTGATTCAATAATCAGACCGGTGCAAAATGCTAATATTATTTACCTGTTTATACCTGGCTGCCCGAGAGTTGTGACCGGAAAAGAATAGGCAGCCCAACGTTTGCATATTCTATGGGCTTCAGACTTTCGATTGGTATAGAATTTGTCTAATAAACATACCGGTGAAATGTTAAAAAAAATAAAAATTTTAAATTATTTATTAAGCATATACTGGACTGAAATTTGTTAGCCAACCCATATGCAATAATTTATTGACATATTAAATTAAATATAAAATACGTTTCGTCAAATAAACAGCTCGGTGAAGGTCGTTGTATGACGGGATCTTAGACTATAAGAAACATCATTTAATTTTATACATCAGTACTATACAAACTTTCGCATTTCAATATTATTAGGATACCTGTCAAAATATAGTGTGTGAAATAAAATAATGACATGTCTTTTTAAGTAGTTCGTATTTTAGTAAATTTTAAAACACTAAAACAATTTTCTGTTATCGATAATTCTCTACATCTGCATTTATAGAAAATTCTGTAATTAATTAAGATAGCCAGTTTAAAGTCTCCCGGAAGATATAAAACCTTAAAGCTTTCAAATGGCAGCGCTTAATAATGCTTAACTTTGAGCCATTTAAAAAAACCCATTATTTTTAAAAGCTTGAAATTAAAAATATATAAAATTTAAGGCAACACCTGCACCAATTTGCAGCAGATAAAATTATTTTATTCCGGATTCTGATAAAAGCTATTTTAGACTCTACGTTGTAGGTAATAAATGTGTTTTGAATTTTTGATGACTATAATTGGGTAATTTTGAGCCTTATGGACTTGGTTATAAGGAGCAAACATCATGTTGCTTGTATTTCGATTGATAATTTTGATTCTATAGCGTGTTAATCGACTATTAACACGAACGACGATCTTAATTGTTTAAAATCGAACAAACTAATCGGCTAATGGTACAAATTAGCCGTACCTATTTTATTTGGGAAAGTATTTAAAGTCTATGTATGTACCTATAACACTAAAAATACAGCATTTTTTTTTAATTAATTAGATTGAAAATAACTATAAAGATTTCAATGGGAAACCAACCTAAAAATAACCTTTTTATTAAAAAAAAATTAATATAAAGAAAATGTAAAATAAAATATGAGTGGAGAAGTTCTTTATAGGTATTGCGAGTTTTTTTATATTTAGTTTAATTAAAAAAAAATTTAGGTAATTAGAGAAAATGTTAAATAAAATATGAGTGGAGAAGTTTTTTTATAGGCATTGCGAGTTTTTTTTTATATTTGGTTAAATGAGATACGAAATTAACTTACTATAGGTACCTACCTATCATTTTCATGCTAGAGCTCTTTATTTTGAGACTTCTAGCAACGAATAATACTTTTCTAGGCTTCACTTACGATTAGGTGTCAAGCTAACATAATTAATTATTTAAACCAACAGTATTAAAGTTGTACGGTAATTAATATACACAGTGTGATATTTCCTGGATAAACTTTCACATACTTTTTACATCATGTTTTCCTAGGAAGACTTGCATCATTAGAATTCATCAATCTCCTGCCCTTATCCCACGCTAAGTGGGGTCGGCACAACATGTTTTTCTCTTCCACTCTCCTCTATCACGGGTTGTTCCTCGTGGCCAAACTATTTCGCCTAACTGATTTGGCTACGAGGACAAACATTTCCTCGTGGCCGAACTCGTGTCAAAATATGCAAAGTACACTCGCCACCGCAGAGGATAGGTAGGTACTTACTAATTAATTACTTATGAATATCACTCGTCAACTCTGAACTCACTCCTCTTACATTCTTATCCTCTTTCACACAATCCATCCACTTCTTCTTCGGCCTTCTTCATTAGAATTATGATTTTAAATTTCAAACCGGAACGTATTATTATAGTCTATGTGCTTTGCCACACTAGACCGAAATTCCGTCGCCGAACTTCTGCGGCGTCTTGTTTTAGACATAATAAACTTATGAAAATATTGACTTTCAGACTTAGGTACCATTGTATATACAGGGTGTTACCAGACCACTACCGAAAACTTTAGGGGGTGAAAGTACCCATCAATATGAACAACTTTTTCTAAGAAACCAACACTGTGAACGCGAAAAAAAAAACAGCTGTTCCATACATAAGTTCAATACCTACTTGGCTAAAGTGTATGAAACAGCTGTTTTTTTTTCGCGTTCACAGTGTTGGTTTCTTAGAAAAAGTTGTTCATATTGATGGGTACTTTCATCCCCTTAAGTTTTCGGTAGTGGTCTGGTAACACCCTGTATTATTCATACTTTATTTCACACGATAGAAAAAACAGTACAGCTGTTGTAAGATAAAAAAAAAACCTAATTAGGTACAAGAGGTGCTAATATATATTTTTTCTAAATAAGTGACAAAAAAATTACCTAATTGTAAGAGGTGCTAAAATGTATCTCTTCTAAATAGAATAAGAGCTTTTTTATTTATATATCTAGTTACGGTAGTCATCTACTTGGAAATAGAAAGAGGCATGAAAATTCAATGAAATAATTAATTTTACGACCGGGATTCAAACTCGCAACGGATCAAAAATTGAAAGGACATCCCACACACAACACGAGTGTAAACTTGACATTGACAATATCAACAGTAAATTGTAGAGATCACGAGTTTATTAGCATTAGTTCACACTAGTTTTCGCTAGAATGTCTATAAAGCCCGTCACACACCTAGCTATAATATAAATATTAATATGCCTTGCAATATATATAGGTACAAATGCACACGCAGCTATAATATATATTATAGCTGCGTGTGCGGTCACTTGAATGTTTGTATAAAAAATATATCGTAAATGCCTTGCTATAATTTATATTATTATACATTATAGCTACGAGTGTGACGGGCTTAAGACTTTAGTCAAGTGAAATCACAGTTCATTGGCGTGCAACAGAAGTATTTTTAACAAACACTTAAATTAAAAACAATTTAGTAACCAGCATTAAGAATGTCAAAAATGGAATGTATGGTTTTTTAAATAACTGGTTATATTTTTGGATAAAAAAAGTTACTATGAAAAATAGATCTAGGTAATCCGACATCACCTCTTAATAAAATCATAGCACAGATTGAGATATCACCGTCTTTTTACTTTTTGAATAAAGAATGTTGAAAAGATAGTTAGGTATAGATTTTATCAAAACTTGCACTACTAATAAGTAAGTTCGCAAGAGCAAGTGGCAACTCTGGTGACGGAAGTTTTAAGGCTGCCTTAAGCCTCCGTCATGGCTTTACGACTTTAAAAAGCTGGGACCAACAATTCATTAAAACAATTTAACGTGCCCTTCCAAGCACGAAATAGAATAGAATAGTTTTTTTTTATTTTCCAACAACATAAACATGGGTCACAGAAATCGCTCAGCTATGAATACCTACCACTTGCGACCCATCTAAGTTATGTAATGCGATAATTAAATCACCTCGTTTCAATCTACTAAACTAATCTAGCTAAACCAACATGCATTTGCAAACAATAACAATAATTAGCGAGTGCTCTGTCAAACACCATGATTAATGGCCACACAACAATAGCGTTACATACAAATTGCCACAAGAACACGTGTCGCACATAAAACTAACCGCCAATTATGTATTTTATTTACATAAACCTATATAATTTTCACATGCCTGGTTTTCTACACCATAGTTTAATACTGTATGTTCAAATATAAAATATGTAGTAGCTTACTTGCCCGCAGCTTCACTCGCGTGGTACCCTTTTTTTTTTTCCCAGGTAAATATATACACGCTATCACAAGAGCTCTAAAAGGTGAAGTATATTTATTTTGTACCAAATCTATATTTTGACATACCTCTGACTATCCCCTTAGACATATTCTCTATCTAAAATTTACTAAAGATATTAAAAGAAATGTAGGTACTGCTCCCTGGGAAGAAATACAATGTAGAAAATAATATGTACTGTCATACTTTTGTTTTGAGGCCAACAGAACAGCCATAAATCGTCAAGTATTTGAATATCATCACAGCATTTTAGAAGTGCTTTAGATATCAACTAAAAGCCGAGGAACGAACAAGATAAAATATATAGGCAAGATTTATTACTGAAACCGTTGATATTTTTATTAATTTCTAGTATTTTAACCAACTTCAAAACAGGAGGAAATTCTATGTTCCACTGTTGGTATCTAAATCGACGATAATTTTACATGAGTAATTTCCCGTGTGCTATTATAATGTCTAATACAACTCACGATAGTTTTAAAAGTGAAATAGGTTTTTTTTGTCGTTGTTTATCGCAAGTGCATTGGAGATCAGACAATCTTTACTATGTTATAAAGATACAACATTATTATGCGATAATAACAATTACAATATAAATATTTTATGTCTGTATCAATCGCTACTTATCTTGGTAATTCCCAAAATATTTCTAAATATAAAATTACGTTGCAAAATGAAGAGTCGAATGTTTTTTTATCTTTAAAAACATTCAATTCAATTGTCCTAGCTTAGATATTTCTTTTTCCAGGGTTACTTGAGGCGTTAATAATAATTATGTATGTATGCTTTTTACTTTTCAAATCTTAAGTCCTAAAAAGGCCAAGAGAGAGCTATAGAAGCAGGGGCAGACCATCAGCCCGGTAGGTGGACAATATAGAGGCCATTGAGGGAAAGGCATGGATGCGAACGGCACAGGGCCGTTTAGAGTGGCGTTTGAGGGAGGAGGCTTATACCCAGCAGTGGGCTATAATTTGAGCTGCCAATGATGATGATGATGATGAAGTCCTAAAATGACTTTTCGATTCTCACGGTTTCAGATTTCTGTTCATTTCTCCGAAGATGATCCTCAAATGTTTATTTTTTATGGGACCACCTCGGGAGCTTACTCTATCAAACAAAATAATTTTCAAAATTGGCCTACTATTGAATAATCAGCAAAATACATAATAGTGGAACATACCTCCTTGTTTGAAGGCAGTTAAAAATGAAGCAAATAAAGCACAACACAAATATGAAGGTTTAATATGACTTAAGACCCTGAGGTAGTTCTGATCCCCATATAAAATCAGTTAATGTTTGACGTTCATTAACCACGGTGAGATTTGGATCAGATCCTGTCTTAAGAGTTTCGCGAAGGTAAGAATATTTTGACACATGTCAAAAATAAATAGCATTAACTTTGGTATTGCTTGCCCGACAAGCAGAGTAATTATTAAGTTTACGTATTTTGGTCTTGTTTACTAGGTACCTACTTAAGGTTTGAGTTTTAAAAACGTACATAACAGAGGGCTCAGGGCCTAGCCAACCGGCATTCGCTATGAAGCGATTCGATTTCTATCATCGCTACACCTTTGATTTGACATTTCTGATCGCTCGAGTTTTCGTCATCGAATGTCAATTTCTATACATTTTTTTTAGTTTCTAATCGAAAGCAATTGTCGAAATGTAACATGGCTAGGGCCTCAGATGTCTTTCGTTTTTTATATTTTCAAATCAGTGTCAGAGTTGCGATTTGTTCGATTTCAGTATCAAAATATAGGTACGTCTAAATTCTTTAAATGACTGCTTCTATGTTTTACGAGTTCTCACTGTTAATAATTTCAAAGATAAAACAAAACCATAAAATAAGCTATAATCCCACAAAGGAACCGCTTAACAAGACACAGTTGTCATATAAATCACTTTTCAAGAGATTGGATAAATAAATCAAATCAATGTTAATAAGATTGGTTAAACCAGGTCATCTTGGAACGTGCGTTGCGTATAATGTTTCCAGGATAGAATTTTGTGGCGCAGTGGGCGAATGCCCGCCTGCGACGCGCAGGTTGCGGGTTCGATCCCCGCCGCGGGACAAATGTTTGCATGTTCTCCAGATATTTGTTCCGGGTCTGGTTGTTTTTCTATGTATTATAATATGTATGTATTTACAAAAAAAATATAACTGATGCAGTATATCAGTCATCTGGTCATTGTACCATAACACAAGCATTAAATTGCTTAGCTTAGGAGTAGATGACGCCGTGTGGACTGTACAAGGATATTTATATTATTTATGTATAATATAGTTGGTACCTATGTAGGTACAAATCGGTACAATAGTGACAATTTAGAAATTTTTAAATAGTTTACAGGATTTTATCGCGTAATTTACCTTTTATTACAGCCGAAACGTCGGGAAATAATAAAAGGTAAATTACGCGATAAAATCTTGTAAACTATTTAAAAGTATGAATTGTGATCGTGAAAGTTTAAGAAAGACTAATTTAGAAATTGATTTGCAACATTCTTAATTGCCTACAACGTCATTTGGCACTATGACCCGAGAAATAGATTTCTAAGAAAAAATATGTCATTAATTTTGTCATCACATCAAATTAAAAAGTCAAAATCATAAGTTGTGATATTTATGATATTAGTTTGATGTGACACAACTGGTTTATTTGCATCAAATCAAAATGATCACAGTTTGATCAACATTTGGAAGGATACAAATTGCTTACTTAGCGATTTTAGGTAATACGCGATGAACATGGAAATTTTAATACCGTAACATTTTCTTAAATTATCACCTATTATTTACAAGCTACATCATAATATTTATGAGAATAGATGTTCGATAAAGATTGTTCAGTAAATAAAATACTGAAATGTGGTTTCACACTATAATAAAGTACTTATACTATTTTGTTCAGTAATTTTTGAATAATGTCACAAAGGGATGGGTGACTGTTTGTGACACAACTGATTGTTGCTATGCTTTCAAATTATGGATCTCTACAAGGCAATTTAAACTCTGAAAAAGACCATAATAATTATCATAAATAATTTATGATATAAGTACCTACCTACTTACTACCGTTTAAAAACATCGCAAAAGTTTGCACCCAGCAATGAAATATACCACTGGCATAACCAATAGATGACTCTAGTCCCAAAAACACATGTTTTTCCACACCGTTTTCGTTCATTCATGATGTCTATTTACCTTTAGATATTATTTAAAGAGACAGGTCCCATCCCAAATCAAAGGGGTCCGTGCTATGGCAATATTTGAGGAGCTATGCCCAAACAAATTATGTTTAATTTTATGTTTATGTAGTGAAACACCTCGGGATCGATTTCCTGTTTGGTTTCGATAAGGGCTTGCGTCAACATGTTGGACATTCCGACAAGACGAGCTAACCTCTGTTTTCTTGGGTTTTAGGCCTTTATTCATAAAGATTTGTCAATTTAATATAGATTTAAAGAGTGTTTTTATCTTGTTACTCTTAAGTATGAATATGAAAAGAGATAGCAACAGATTTAATATCCGTTTTAGCTAAAATAAGTTTACTAGATCAATATGAATAACGGGGTTAAACTCTAGCTCGAATGACGATACCTCGACGTTCAATACCTTGACTGGCTTCCCACTAAAGCTTGACTATTTAGATTATTAAGGGATCGCTGTAAAAAAACTAGGCCCACCTTAGGATTCTTTTTTTGGTGTAGGGAATCGCGTTGGAACAGGCATTAGAATCACCTAGCATGTAAGACGAAGTTGAAGTGATCCTTGAGGTCCAAATTAAACGGTTTTTTTTTCTTGGAACTCTGGAACGAAGTTGAAGCCAATGTGTGGTGCCCGCATGACAGCTAAACATGAATCCTATTGTCCTAAAATTAGAAATAGTGTATCAGCGACAATCAATTTAAAATCACTTTGCCGTGACGTGAGTCACATTGTTGGTATGATATCTTTATTACGCCTTTTACATTTTTATTGTATCATTATTGATAAAAAATAAATTCCAGTCTATTAGCAAAGATATTTATGCGCCATTGAAAGCACGCATTGGTGCCAGGTATGAATGTTGATAGGATTTCGGTTGGTTCATTGTGAAAAAATAAATTCAATACTATTTTTACTTTCTTCATTCTTTTCCTATTATGTGGAATCAATCTATGTTTTTAAAAAGTCATAAGTACATACATTTGTTTATACTGTGTGGAATGTACAAGGATATTTATTTATTTATACCTCTTTTCTATAGGGATAGGCAGAGACTAAAATTACCCAATACAACATAAAATAATGTTTTCTTCGTTGCATGTAAAAAAATATATTTCTTAATTACGTATTTCGCACTTATTCCATCTTCTCACTAAACATGAACAATAATTAGAACATTAAAAACATTGTAAAAAATATTTTCTTTTTATTCTTATAAATTCAATTAAAAAAGGTAAAGTAGATATTATTATTTGGTCGAAAAACAAACTTTGAAAATAGGAAGTAAAACTGTAGAATGTCTTAATCCATTTAATTCCACTGTTGATTCCAATGTACTTATGATGCTTGTTTCGTAAATCATTATTTCCATATGTACCTACTAGAATAAGTATAGTATTTAAAGATTAGGTTTCCTACATACCTACATTATATAACATAATTAATTAATCGTTACAAATCAATTAATACCTACTCGTTATTTCAATATGCAAGAATCAACTGATCTGTAGCGATTGTGGAATATTCAATAGATATTTCATAGTAAATTAAGTTATTAACTTATCTAGAATCTATTGCATAATAAACTATAATAGTAAGGTGATCTTTCATTTACATAAATTATTTTCGTAATATTTGCTTTGGGTTAATATATGATATAAGTAGGTACCTATATACAGCGGCAGGACAGCCTATGCCTACACCTTATTTGTATGTCTTTTCTGTGTTCTTCAATAAAGTGTTAATTCACTTTCATTCATTCATAATAGGACGCTGGCTGTAGCGCTCTAGATTTCATTTAGGCTACAGGCCAGCAAAATGGCCGTTTTTGTTCAATCAATAATATGATGGAAATGTATGAAAATTATCATAATTATGATGTTATATTATTCCGGGCCTTACATAAACTAACCCCTCAGCTAGAAAGTACTTATATCATCAAAAAACTTGAACAGTTTGAAAACATTGAGATAAAACTGCGCGTTGAAATCTTTTGTTGGTAAAGTTTCATATAAGCTTATCAACTCAGAGCTGACAAAAGCCACTCTTTTTTTACTGTAGAAGTCTTGCACCATCTGACTCGCTCATTGGTATTAACAGGTTCTAGTATTGATACCGATTAAATTATAATTATGGTTATAGTGGACGAGTACTTAATCGATAGATGAGATGGTTGATTTTAATGACAGTGACACAATTTTTTTAAATATTAGGCAATAATACTAACAAAAGAACTTTGCAGAGTTTTAGTGCAATATCACTTGAAGTTTTATACTTATCTATATGCATGTATTGTATATCGTATGATGATGTAATAAAATGTGAATATAAAATTATTCTGGTTGTTGTTTGTATTTTTGATGAAAATGTATGAAACTGATAATTTATATAATAAAGTAGTTATATTATAATTGGCAAGTAATAACTTTCAGATTGTACCTCCATTTAACTAACTTGTTTTATGTGTACACCTAATTTAATATGAAATAGAGCTATTTTATAAAGTGGGTTAACAACATTATATTAAGAGCTGAAACCCGGTTGTTTTTGTTCGTCTACCTCTGGTTATAAAATTATTATAGTACTTGTAATCGAAACTTGGTAGTAAAATCGAGAATTGAAGGGAATAAGTACTTCCTCTGAGAACAAGAGAAAAGGAAAACCTTTTTCGTAAACATTATTTGGTCACATCGTTTAAGAACCCACGACTTTTTTAAAGTCTTGGCAACAATACAATCCAAACCGTAACAATAATACCTATCCTGATTCAATAACAAACACAATAGTTGAGATTTAGTTGCGATGCAGAGTTGGCCACCTTGCTCATATGAACGAACGAAGTTGTGATGCAGACTCGATTTAATTTTGTACTCTTTCTTTCCCCCAAAACGCGATTGATTTTCTATTTGACAACAATTTTGCATTTAAATCAATAGCAATGCGCAACTAGCATAATTCAGCATCGCAACTAAATAGCATCTGTCACGTTGCAAATACGACAGACACGGCTCCGTAGCGCTACCAAATGCTCTCGTGAGCAAACACCCTTACTTTCAGTGGCTTATATCAAAATGAATTCGTATAATAAAGTAAAATTATCCCTCAACCTACATAACTCCTAACGAATACCTACTGACTGATCAAACAGACATTATTTACGGACTAAAACTAGTGTTCCGTATGATTCAGGATTGATAGATGTGGGTCGATCGGCGACGAGGAGTGATACATGCCACAACATTTTGGATTTACCTATACTATCGCTTCTACTGCTGGAACTCGAAAAATAAACTTTATAGCGTTAATCAACTTTATTCAATCGACTATAAAAACAAAAAATATTTTATAGTTATTTGTGAGATAACAAAATATATTGATTTAACGAAATACGGTTCCATCGATTCTAGATTTCTAGATCGAAAAGGCCTTAGAAGATGGTACCAGAAGACGCTGGAAAAAAATACATTTTAACCATTCATTATCGTCATAATTTTATCTGTTAGGTTGTCCTTTGTTACGCTTTTCTCCCAATCCCTCGCGAGTCTCATCCACTGACTTCCAACCACGTTCACATACCATTCGATCATCGGGCGAATATAAAAATAATAAACATTGTCCAACGTGTCATAAACAGATGCTGTTAGAACAATCATCCAGAGTTTTATAACTTCTTGAAAAACAATTATGATTTGTTTAAGCAACCTAGTGCAAGCCCAAAATATTTACACTTAAAGTTCCTTGTCCTAGTGCACTCTACAAACAAAGCTACGAATTCGGAAACCAAAGCAAATCATTCTTGCGCTTGGTTCCGATCGAGTTCACATAGTAGCAACAGTCGTAACTCAGGCTGATTGTTTTGTCTGTTTGTCAGCTTGTTTTATAAACTGACTGAGCCGATCTAACCGATACTTGATGCCATAACACGGTACCGTTTGTTAGGAAATAGAACTGTAGTATTTTTAATTGGTGATTTGTTGTTATTGATTGATCGTATAAATTTCTTCGAGTTTACTTAGCTTACTATCGTTGCTTTTTTTATTTTTGTTACTATATCTTATTACGAATGGAGACAGTGGGAGTGGCCTTTGCCCAGCAGTGGGGCATTGAGAACTGCTAATAATAATAATACTATCTCTAAACGTTAAAATAAAACGTGAGGCAACATTTTAAAAAGGCTGAAGGGAAAGGGGACGATAGACTTGAAACCTAGCACTTGGAATGCTAACATGCAAAAGGACATGCTTCGATATTCGTCACCAGTTTTTCTTTTTTCAGTTTTTTAAAGGGCTTTGTGGTTGTTCCTAGGTGCTGTGTGGCGCAGTGGCGGACGCGGGCGACGTGATCGGGAACGTGAGCCGCGTGCGTCGTACGCCGCAGCCTCACTACTCACACCGTGTCTTGTAAGTACAGGATTATCATAGGATTACCTTAGCCTAAAGCTATAGTGAAACAAATTGAAAATGAAATGGTTCTGAAATCTTCAAGTAAATCGCATCAAATTCCTTAAATAATTTAAAATGTTATTTATTTTATTACCTTTAATCTGACGGTGCAATTTTTATTTTCATTTACCCGGATGATCTTTATCAGGCACATTGTTAGCAGTTAAGCACTAACTCTGCTAATATTATTACCTAAAACATAATTTCAAATTCCAGAACTGACGAGGAGCTAGACATGCCCGCGTCGTGGAAGCGGTCGCACTGGCGCGAGATGCAGACCATCATGAGGCGCGAGGGGGGCAGCCGGGAGGGGGTCCAATGCTGCCCCTCTGTGCTCGAGATGGTCACAATGAAAGGGGGTCGGACCCCCACAGGCCTCTATGTAGAACTCTACGAAGATGGGGAGAACCAACAAAGCTTGTATGAAGTGTCGTGCGCCCCAGGCGTAGTAGAAAGACCGTGTCGATTCGTAGACGCACGGCTGTATAACGAATCACGCTGTATACAGAAGTATTCGTACTCCTACGCGTTGGTCCGCCATCTCCCATCAGCTGCGACCGAGTCCCCCCCACACCGGGCCGAAGGACACTTCTCAGTACCAGGATCCAACGGCTGGTCCATGGACTACGTGAGGGTCCGAGCCGGCTGCGAATGCCAGATAAAACCACCAAAAAACGTCCGCCGGCGGCACAAAAAAAAGCGAAACAGGCGCATTATAGAAGACGATGAGACCTGATAGTGTGTGAAGTGATACCAGTGAACAATCGAATTGCGATAGAACCTGCGAGATGTCGCGAGTTTCAGTTACCGATGATCGGTGTATGTATTTATTTTACGCTTTGTAGTTCAGTCAGTGTCGATCGGTGCCTTATTAGTGCCTTATATTTATATATTGCTAATTTTAGAGAGTTAAATATGCTTTGAAGTGGATGGTATGACAAAAGGACGGTGGCGTGTCAGTCGACGCCTCGCTGCGCCATGTCGCTCGGATGTCCATTAGAAGAAACTAGAGAACAATAAAATATAGTATACGTGCCTATTGCTAGGTTTGTTGTCTTGTGCGTGCTAAATAAGACGTCAATTTGTACTTTAAACGCAGACTACTCAAAAAGCAGTTTTTGATTCTAAAAGCAAAAGTTTTGTTTACCGAAATAGATAATGGACTGTTTTGATCCACTGATTGAAAAAATGCTCTCTTCTGAAAAAATATTTATTCAAAGTTAACATTGTAATCGTTATTTTTGTTAATGTAACAGTACTTACTTATTTCTAGATATAAGTTTTTCGAGTCAAAGATCTGTATTATTTTCTATTTTGTAATACTTTTATTGTATTTTATTTTAGTTATTTAAGTAATCATTTCAATATATTTATACCGTTTAATACGAGGTATTCCGATACAGTATGGATGTTAGGGACATAGTATACACTTTATGCCAGAAAAATAATCTAATTTTAATAATCAAACATTCGTATCGAAGCGTACATATAATGTTCAACCAACAACATTACAAAATCAACAGTCAAAAGTTAAAATCCTCTATCCGACTTGTGGTTAAAAGTGTGCAATGTCCCTTAGTTTTTAGGCAAATCGCTTCCACTACATCGATGTAAATGTATAACACAATAGTATTTTGGACTGAGATTATAATTAATGTTTTGCATTTAGATACGTAACTTCATTATAATTATTTAAATCCTCTTATAGACATCCATCATTACAATTAAAAAAAATACTACTTATTTAAAAATTTAAAACGCTTCAATAATTTTAGAATTTACGACTAGATGTCTTTAAGTTGCGAACTGTAAAACCGAGTGCCATTAATAAATATAAACATTCAGATACCATGTGGATACCATACTTATATAATTTAACAATGCAAAGGATAATGGTCACTAATATTAAAGCTCTGAGCCTTATGTTTAAAACAAATGCCCACATTATTGACGCATAGTATTGTTAAAAGTTCTTTAAATGCCTTACTTGTTCTCGTATGATAGCTTATAAATCCTTCAGAAATAGAGATATTATGTAATTCCAAATAATATGCTAATACATTTCTTTAGCTGTCATTTTGGATATTCTAGTGAAATAATTCGTTTGAAACTAGCTCGATTTTCTGATTGGGTATTTTAGCTGTCATACGAGAAAAAGTAGTGATTTTAAAACTTTTTGAATGTAGTGTGTCGGGTATTGGTTTTAACATAAGTCGAGATTGTCCATTCTCCTTTAAAACACTCTTAAATCAATGGATGAGTTTATTAAAGCATTCATAAAAAAACCACCGCTCATATTTATGTACTACCTACTATGTATATTTTTAAGTAACTCTGTAACGTCACAATGAAATGGTTGTTAAATTAAATTGAACATCACAGTAGATTGTATTGTAAGTATTCTACGTTATTTTATTGTTGAAAAATCAAAACAAAGTGAAATAAAATAAAAATCTGATATAGCAAAAACAATTATTTTGTTGTCATTTTAAAATGATGATGTTATTATAAGAATTATCACTTATTTATCGTCCTAGTTAAATATATTATGTACCTGCCTACATAAAAACTAAAAACGCTACTAATAACTAAGTACAAGTATAAAATTGATAAGTACATTACTTAAAGGTAGTAAAACTTATTCGGTGCAAGTTTCAAATGACTTCTTCTAAGCCGCGTCGTGGTCTGAAAAATTATTAAAAAACATTTAGTAAAAAATTACGAAAATATAAGCTTGAAAGCAACTTGACTGATTGGTGTTCAAAAACCTTTCTATAATTTTCTATTCTGTGACATTTGTAAATAGGATAATCAATTCCAAATCAAGTTTATACCGGAACCATTAACCTATCTTCCAAATTAATTTTTTTTCAAAATGAAATACATAGAGTGAGGAGCTTACCCAGATATTTCGTAGTCAAGTACATAAGCGCGAAGCCAACGCCTACAGATATAAATTGAGCAACGCCTGCACTGCGTTTCCTCTCGTGCCAACGTGCCCGCTCGCGCGGAAGCACTTCGCTAACCGTCACGTACAGCAGAGTTCCGGCTGCTAGCGCCTGTGGAATTTTAAATGCAATCTCAGCTTTTTGCTGCGAATTTTATTTAGGAGCAAGAGCAGAGTATACAATGTTGAATATTGAAATTTGCACTTCTTAAGTGCTCCTAGTTACTTTTTTAAATACTAAAAATATGGCGGTTTGCATAATATTTATCTTAAACATCACTTTTTCTGTGTTACGCCAGTTTTAAAGAGGAGGTGCGACATGTGCCGACCCCATGTAGTGAGAATAAGGGCAAGAAGAAGAGACAATGCTATTCCTTAAATGCACAAAGTTTAGACTGACTTGCATGATAGGAACTGCCGTCGAGTTCTGGAAGGAGCGAACTGTGTCCAAACCTGCTCCAGCAGCTATTCCGACTACCGATCTGAAATATTGTGAAGGCCTTCAAAAAATAGTTTTACTTGTAAGTAGGTATACATTTTAAGATTAACGAAAGAGGTTATTCAGTACTAAGATCACATTGAACCACATCACTACCTTCGAAGCCGTGAAGAGAGAGAGAGAGAAATAGTAGCCTTGTTTTGAATGATAGTGAAATACTAAGCTACGATCTTCAGATCAAAAATCTAAAAAATATCTCATTCAGTCAACAGCGTAGCACTCAGATCTAGTTTCGGCCTGTCGCTTCACTTACGTGATACCAATATTTTAAATAGCCTATTTCTAGGTCAGTAAAAACAGTAGGTAGGTACCTATAATAAAGACAAGTTTCATCCAAATAAAATGACAAGAAAAAACCAGTCTCAAAAGCATTGCTAATATAGCAGCTGTATATGAAACTAGCCACCCACAGTTTTGCGTGGTACCTACCTACCTAAATAAAATGCAGCCTATGATTTGCTTTTCCAGTATATTCGAAGTTTCAGCAAAATCTGTTGAGTAGGTAGCCTTAGCTTTAAAGAGCAACAAACATCCATCCATCCTTACAAACTTTCGCATTTTTATATTAGTTTATAAGAATCAGATTTATATTAATAGGATATAGTTAGAAGATCAAAAAGCTTTACCCTCCACTGAAGAGTGAGACACAAACGATGTGTATGCATACTCGGCCGGGGAAGGAGTCACACAGCTCGGCTCCAAGGCAGAAGCCCACCACGTACTTGTGTGAGCTGACCGCAGCCAAGAGGAGAAGGACCTGCAAAACACCAGAACAACTCGACGTTAGGGGTTTCGATGCCGAGTAGAAAAGGCAGCCCGGCTTAAGGGCGATCGCTTGTATCATCACGGGTTTGAATCCCGCCGGAGCCATAACTTTTAGTAAAATGTTTCACTTAGGTTAAGTGTGATTTAACACTATAAAACCTTATCTTATTTACTTAAGTAGGTACTTAAGAACCAACGTCTGAGTATTTTCAAAGTTATGACTTCGAATCACGAATATAAAAAAAATTATACTAAAGGAGATTTGGACACTAACCCCGTTCTCCATATACCTACCAACTGTCGGAAAACAATGTGTTTGATATTTTGCTTCAAATTTTAAACAGTAAGGAGAAGCTGAATGTAAGTGGTGCTTATTTTTGTCATTAATGTTTGTACTTAGTGAACAAACCTGAAAATGAACGTCCTAAATGTCTCAAATATTTATGATAATATAAATAAATAAATTGTAAAATAAGAACCCTAATAAAGATTTGCATGCCAAAAACTTTGGTAGGACATAGTTTGGACTAAGTAATGTATTTAAGACCACTTTATAGTAACACATTGTGTTTGTGCAAATAAATGTCATTTATTCATTTATGTTTCAGTAGGTACTCGGGCTTCGGCCAACTACCAATAATTATCTAGGTTTCACAAACACTTCAGTAGTATCTATTATTTATTCTGAGGTAGTACGTGATTGATTAAAACTACCGGCACATATTACACACCGATGAACCACTATCAGGCACCTTACGACCTTCAATATTTCGTAATGCGATAAGACGGTAGGTTACTAGGTAACGGAACCAAAATTACAATTAATTAATCGAGGCAAATTCTCTAGTTTTTGAATTTGATAATCCGTGTAAATATCATAGGTAAATAATACATCCAATCATATTATTTTATACTTATATTTTATCGTTAATTTATTTATTAATTTCCACAAAACATTACAGTAAGGTAGGTCCCAAATCGTTATAAGTACTTACGAGTAATATCTAGATGACATAATATGTAATTGATTCGGTAAATGACAATAGATGATTTGATTTAAACCAAAGACGATTAATATCTAGAAGACAGACAAAGGCCATACACAAAATCGTAACCCTAAAAAATAGCCTGAAAACTCTAAAACATCAATTTTATCCAAGAAATTTCAATTACTTTCTAGTTAAAAATGTTTAAATATTGAATATTGTTGCTACCTACTACTAAGTATTGAAATTTCTTGGATAAAATTGATGTTTTAAAGTTTTCAGGCTATCTGGTACTGCGGGATCGGGTTACGATTTTGTGTATGGCCTTGTCTGTCTTCTAGATATTAATCGTCTTTGATTTAAACCAAAACTAGGACCTACCTAAGCTAAAATATTTTTTGAGTAGTTATTTTTAAAGATATTTGGTACAGTGTATCCAGTAGGTACACTGTACCTACTCAAATATCGTTAAAAATAAATACCACCAAATGAAGTAATATTTTTACCTTGAGTACCTACTACAGATATAAGGATGTCAAAGTGATATAAATATTCAACGGTTTCGTTTAAATTTCCAAACATAGTTTTATCACACCCTGCACAAATAAAGATTATTCGTGTCTTCAATGACATACACTTTAACGGATTGCATGGCCAATTGTGTGTGTAATGATAGTACTATCTGTTATTTTGATAAAGTAAATTATAGATAGGTATATACAATAATCAGACAATGCAAATGGAATAATTGGATTACTTAGAAAGAAAACATAGAATTAGTTTTCTACACTGTGCCCATGAAGGTACAGTACTTAAGTCCCTGTATTTTATACAGTGGGACATTGACATGATCATTATTTCTAATAATAATACAGAGACAATATTGGACTGAGGAGTGACGAAGCTAGCGATCGTGAGCTCGTCGCACAGTAGGTATAGATTAAATAGTAGGTACCTAAGCCATTTGGCATGTAGGTACTTACTTACTTACCTACTACGACGATGAGTGTCGCAGGATGATTAGACTAGCACGTGATGGAGAATAACATAGCCTATAGGGTAATGTTAGTTCGTTCGTTTGTTCGTATGAGCAAGTGGCCAACTCTGGTGACGGGAGTTTTTAGGCCGCCTAAAGGCCTCCGTCATGGCTTAACGACTTGAAAAGTCAGAACCGACAATTTAACGTGCCCTCCGAAGCACGGAAGCGCTCAAGTAATTAACTAAGTAGGTAATTAATAACAAATATCAAGTATTAAGTTAGCTAATAATAATAAATAAATAAAATATATATATGCCTGGACATTCCACTCGGCGTCATCTAGTCCCAAGCTAAGCAATTGAATGATTGTGTTATGGTAACCCAGATGACTGTTATACTACATATAGATACATTTTTTTTGTAAATAATGACTAGACGATGCAAACTGAAAAAAACTTACCTCTGAAGAAGACGTTTGAAGTCCAATAGCTAGTCCCTCCAACACGCTGTGCACAAACAAAGCACAAAGAAGTCCCACAATCCCCGATGCACTTTTATTACAAGGTGCGGTATGGCTGACATGGCACATCCTGGGATTCCCCGTGTCACCGCAACAACGCTCTCGCATCTCCCCATCCTGTCTTGCTAACAAGCTACTCTGCTCATTACTAGACCCATACGTCGTCGCTTCCTCATGGCTCTGACTCTGATTCCCATAGAACAGGTGAACCATCTCATCCACAAAGTAAACGATGAAAAATCCCACGCAGAATAATAGTTCCGTGTTCTCTGGTAGTTTCTCTCTCGCTTCAGGAAGCATGTGGACGAGGGAGGTGGAGAGAAGTACGCCGCCTCCGAAGCAGAGTAGGCAGGATATGAAGAGGGGGTACCGCTGTCTGGTTGTTGAGGAGACGGTGGCTGGAAGCATTCCCGCGATGAAGCTGCCGAGCCCTAGAGCTAGCATTGAAATCAGTTTTGCTGTGGACACTTCCATTTCGTATGTTCTCTTTTATATTTCTGTGCAGGCTCGCTGTTCCCAGGATGTCGTTATCTGAGCTTTTCATCCGTAGCACATTCAATGTTTGTTTGGATTTAATTCTATAAATATATTTGATTCACCATTTCTGTCGAATTTTATATAAACACTAACTTTTAAAGAATCACTTGACTTACTGCCACTATTTTAGGTGTCAGTGTGCTCAAAATATATAACTACCCTAGTTATATATTTTGACACCGTTTAAAATAGAATTCAAATTGAAACCCGTGTCTAGACTCTTATCATTTTATGTTTTGTTTACATTTCTTTATCTAAGAAAACTATTTTAAACGACGACACAACCACACGCTCACGCATTGTGCGTATTATTGAATTGAATCTCACAGCGGGCTCTTTATGACACATTTGCTATCAGTAATTCCACTACTTTATTAAACTGCCTTATTCCAAAGGCGCAATGTTCAATTTACTTTAATTTTCCGTTTTCTATTCGTCGCTTGGTTTTATTAAAGACCATTTTAAACTGAGCTATCGAATTAATTGTTGTGCAAGGAAGAATACCTCAATTTAAGGTCCTTATTTTCTGGTGGGTCTTTGACAGATTACTATAAAATAACTATGTCATTGGAAAGACGTTAATCTGGTTTAAAAGGTCTTTACCATTTCCTACAGCTGTTTTTTAACATCCTGTTTGTTTTTGTATATGTAGAAACTCATCCGACTGAAGATATTTACTACATTTTAGTGATCTTATCATAAACAAATGATACAACAATACACTACTTGCACTTCGAATTTGACTGAAGTGTCCTAAACCTAACCATACTTCAGCCAAAATCGACGAACTATGTACTGTGTATTATATACCTATAACCCGAAAGCAATCCAATCTTATGTGTAACAGTTTGTTTAAAAACATGGCACGTCGAATTTCGCTGAAGTACCTATAGGGGAGCACAAGACTTGTCTATACAGACTTGTTGATTTTTTTGACTTACTGTGTCTAACTAAACAACCTAATTTGCACATCTCTGTTAAAAAGGCTTATTCAGTGTCCAAAATAAAAACCAGCATTACAATCAATGCTTTAATGGAGAAAATAAAATGGAATACATCAAATTACACATAGAATCATAGTAAATAATAGAGTGATGAGTTGCTGTGGCAAGTATAGGCTCAAGAAAGCTCCATCACGGACTTTGTGCTTGGCCCGTAGTAATTTTCACTTTTCTAAACGCCAACAATTTGCAAAGGCTTCTTAATAAGTTCCAATTTATTGTAATTATCTATTTTATCCTACCTTTCCCAACTTTCCTGATCCTATCCGCGTCCTCGTAGTTCGCGATCCATTTTGTATAGGTATTATATTTTGTTTCCCTAATTTTTTAACTACAAGTCAAGCCAATTGTAGGTACATGGCAAATGCACAAATAGTGCGAAGCCAAAAAAAAAAAAAAAGTTCCAATCACTCCTCGTCCGTGGTAGGGCCGTCTTCGCCATCGGTGGTGGGTGCAGATGTTGGCACCGAGGATAAAGGCTCACTCTGCCCATCCCCTTCCGTACGGTCATCTAAATAAAGAGATGACGTAACAAACGTAAACGTAACGTTTACGTTTAAATGTCCAGGGACCTTACTCCGGATCAGCGAAAACGAAGTCTCGTGACAATTTTCGGGGTCAGCTTATGTTGGTGGATACTGAATTCGTAATAGTTCACCAACATAATTGGAACCCGAAAATTGTCACGAAACTTCGTTTTCGTTGATCCGGAGTAAGGCCCCAGACAGTTTAAACGTAATTACGCTTAAAGCTAGCAAAATTAACAATAAGTTTTAAAGTTTCGTATGCGCCAAACTAGCGCCGCCACCGATTTTATCTTAAGGAATTTTCAAAAATGTATACTTAGGTCATTTTGTGATAAGTAAGTTCGTATGAGCAAGTGGCCAACTCTGGTGACGGAGTATTTAGGCCGCCTAAAGGCCTCCGCTTTAAAATCCGGGACCGACAATTTAACGTGCCCTCCGAAGCACGGAAGCGCTCAGCTGATAATGCCACTTGCGGTCACCCATCCAAGTAGTGACCGCTCAGAACGTTGCTTAACTTCAACGATCTATCAAGAACGTCTTAGCAAGTTTCGCCACGAGCGCTTCGTGACTTCGTGATTTTGTGATACATAGCGTATATTTTTTTTAATACCTCTGCATTCGTTTTATTGTAAATACATTTTTAAGATTTTGAATAAAATCCTACAAACCTGGTATATCTTCAGGCACTTCTTGTGGCAAGTCAGCGTCTACTGCCGCAGCAAGCAGTGCCTCTGGAACCTCGTCACCAATAACCTCTGGTGGCACCTGTAATTGAAGATACCAATAAACCGTTAAGCACTTGGAAATTTGCTTGATGTTGAATCGAGTAAAGTTATTCTGTGCTTCATATCATGCCCGTCAGGTGTCTCTGACTATGTTCAAGGTACCTCCGCGAAAGAGATCCTGTGCAGCGAAGCGTGTTCAGAAGCAGGCGGCTGACTCGGTGGCTGACTCGGTGGCTGGCTCGGCGGCAGGCTTAGCGGTTGGCTTAGCTTCTGGCTTAGCGGCTGGCTTAGCTTCTGGCTTAGCGGCTGGCTTGGCGGCTGGTTCATAATGCGGCTCTGACGAGACGTTGTTTCTGTGCCAAAGCTCAACTTTAAATCTTTTCAAGTCTAGATGACTACTCTTGTTGTTACTCTTTTAATTAATGATAGTATAGGTAGGTACCTACTTGTTCTATTATTTATTCTGGGATATGAGCTGATGCATAGGTACATTGACGGTTTGAAAATGTTCGTCACCTTAGAGTCGGTTTTCGCTTGCACCAGATTGTAAGAATCAATTTTTATTGTAAGTACCAGTATATCACCAGTGACGTTCCTTTTTCAAGTTTCAAAAGGAATTATAGTACTTATGTGCTCGTTGAACGAATCCAGTTGAAAACCGAGGAACATTTTCAAACCATCCCTGTACAATACAAATAGAAACTATTAAAATTTGATCAATAGACAAAGGTTCACGCACATTATTAACAGGGGTACCTTGTGTCATTCTGGTCTTTATAACCTCCACATCATCGGGATGAACCTTGGCATCAGAAGGATCCGACTTAGCAAACGTTGCCACACGACTCTGTGCCCTGCTGAATAAGTACGTAAGCTTTCATTTACCACCTCATTCCGTATCATTTATAACTGACAATAGTTACAAGCGGCAAAGTTTTTTTTATAAACCAACAAAATATTTATTTTGATGAAATTTGGTGCAACTTCCTGCACTCTCGAGGTACATTTCTGTTCCTAAGGCCGTTTGTCTACCGCCGCCGTCACCGGGACGTCAATGAGAACGAGATTATTTCTAATCGAGTTTAAGATGACGTGACGGCCTTGCGGTGGACACGCGGCTATAGTTAGTCTATGTATCAGTACTTCGGCGCCGTCATCTCGTTTTCGTTGACGTCCCGGTGACGGCGGCGGTGGCCTAACTCTGAAGATCCTCAACAAATGTTTTTGGAACCACATTACAAGTTTTTCATGGTGCCACTTGCCTATGGGCTCGCTGCTCTATTTCCTCCGGGTTGACATGTGTGATGGTCTTCATGGGGTCGTACTGCAGGCCAAGCTTCTTGCCGACGTGCTGGTCAAACATTCCCCCTATGTCATCTTCACGAACTTTTATGTCCTGTATGTATTTAGGATTAATAAACTGTCTACAATCAAATTCCAAAACTTAAAGAGGGATACTGACTACGCCAGGCATCAGGTGTTATCTTTTAGACTCAAGACTCTAGTTCAGGTCTTAAGGCTTCTGCGCTGTACGACTTCCCCATACAAACGTAATACCATAACCATTTGAAATTTGAGCATATCTTTAGCATAGTATGCTATTATTCGTATTAGGATAGCATTTATCTAGGTTTCTGCCAGAAGCTTTTTTCAAAATACTTAGCTAAAGTGAAATTAAACCGAATCGCATTTTGCATATTTTTACATCATAGAAGACATGTTTTCTTAATATTTATATAGTATTAAACACTAGGATATTTTAAGTTTCCTTCTGTAAGAAACATAGCTTATATGGTCTAGTATCAGAAAAACAACACTGTGTGAAGAATAAAAACAATTTTCAGTCATAATTTTTGGGACTACGGGAGACAAGCAAATTCCTTGCAAAATAGCCATGCATTTACATTTAATACATTTTTAACCTTTTCTAACAGTGCGTTTGTGTGCGTGTGTCACGCACACAGATGCAAAATGACAATCACACCAAGATTTTGTCGTGTGTCGATGTTTGAACGCGCGAGTAATTGAATTTTGCCGAGCCACGTCGCCGGACTCTTAAGAGCGGTCAACCCGGCTCACTTTTCATACAAACGCTCGTACGTGATTATGCCGTTGTAACAGATCTTTCTTTTAAACTTTTGGACTAATAGGTATCTTGTGCACTATATCTAGGTTTCTATCGAAACTAAAAATCAAAATTTTGAGAAACAAATTCAGTATAAGCTTCCAAAAACCTGCTTTTAGCATAAATTTTACCTGAACTTTGGCCGTTCATAATGTACTCATAAATTGTAAAAGTAAAGAAAATATTGTCATAGAAACCTTGCAAATCTTATGGAGATTCTAAATGACTAATATTTATTTTACAAACTTGTAAGGCTTACTGAAAAACACGTATTTCGTGGAACACTTTTTATGAAATTTCCGCACACTATTTTTCGAGTGAGCGAGTGAGCGGCGAAAGTACCTACTGAATGCCGAGCGCTGAGGCGCTATCTCTCTTTTTTCGCTTTGCTTCTTTTCCTAGCATTGCGCTGGATGAAACAACAAGCTTTTCAGCTATGCCCGCGTCGATGATAGACGCACCGGGAAGGGCCACCTTAAGATGTATACTTACAATGACAGATCCCAGGTAAATTTTCCAGCAACGTCAGTGGGCCTGGCAGCTTCACTTTTGGCCCAGTCTTCTTAATTCGCTTACAGAAGACCAGGGAATCCAAATCTTAAGGATACTAACAATTAATAGTCCCCAGGTTGATTTCTTGAGAACCGGCTACATCCAGCGCTTGGATCCGAGAAGCCCACGGACACAGTCTTTTTTTGCGTAACTTGACCTGGAAGTGAAGATCTTGAGGTTACTTACAATGACAGGCCCTAGGTCGATTTCTCGTGAGCCAGCGACATCTAGTGGTGGGCCGGGCAGCTCAACTTTAGGCCCAGCCTTCTTATGCTTCGGCTTCAGATGACGCAGCACGTTGCGACGTACGTGGTAGCCTCTGTATGCCGCCTGGGAAACACCACGAAAATAAGTAGAACAAATTACTATGGCGTATACTCGTATGAAAAAAAAAACTTAGGCTTTCCTTTACATCTTTACTAGATGATTTATACCTATCACTGTTGGGAGGTATATTTTTGTTTTTAATTAATTTAAGGGACACTAGTAACTCGAGCATTCTCTCAGCTTAGCCGGCTATATCCACAGGACCGACAATGGTCATTGCAATACCTAGTGTGAACTAAGCCGCGGGTTTGCTCACGATGTTTTCCTTCACCGTTTAGAGTTTGTATCAAAGTGCATAATATACATTTTTGTAATGCACGGCCGGCATTCGAACCCACGACCTTCTGAACGAAAGTTGATTACTCAATTTAGTTAGTTGGTACCTGTATCTTTTGGGTGGCTCTGGTCAATTCAGTGAAGGATGGTTTGGTCCGCTTGTACAGCTCCAAGGTATGCTGAGCTGCAATCTCCCAAGGCTCGTCGGGGTGGACCTTCAGATTCTGCGGTTCAAGCAAAATATTTAATGGATCTAGATGTCATTGTTTCATTCCCAGAATTCGTATGAATATTTTAACACTGCTATCTATCTATCGGGGTTTACAAGAATAAGAAGTTTACAAGTTCGAAGGATGGCATTGTTTCATTACCAGAATTTGTAAGAATATTTTAACACACTGATATCTATCTATCAAAGTTTACAAGTTTAATTTCAAAGAAACTGTTCGAAGGGCGCCAGTTTGTTTGAAATTAAACTTCAGACAAGTAAACAAAAAAACCACTAGGTACTGTTGTTCCAATGCTACACGCATTGGAATACAGTCGTGGTTTTTGCATTTCGCATGAGAAACTCGAACGAGTCGCGAGGATGCCCGCGGCACCGCGGGAATTCGCGCGCGCGCCTTCTCTGCGATAATAAGTATTAAATAGAAATGAAAATAAAGTTGAAATTCGTATGACACTGAAACTGCGCTTCGCTTCGCTGCTCTTTTGGTGTGAGTTGAGCCTAAGCCCAAAAAGTTATCTGTGTTATAGGTACAACATAATCACAAGAATGGTCAAGGGTACACCGATGCTGATACCTTTTCCATCATCTTCTTCCTGTACCAATAGTCACGGTAAGCGTTTCTGGCGACCTGGCACACCTTGGCAGACATGTCCTCATCCAATGTCATTCTGGTGAGGATCTTCTTCAGAATTTGCGTCTCCTTCACTTTTTCTACAAATATTTAAAGACAGTGAAGAATTACTATCTCTTTTAGTTTACATCTACCCCTAGATATGGGCCTATTGTCTTTTTTAAACTTTCGCGACCAGAACGCATTATAAAACATATTATGCAAACGGGTATTTATCACGAATTTTACCTTTAATATTCAATGGGTGAATACCCATTTGCATATGTTTTATGATATGGGCCTCCTTTTTATTATAATCATTACCTACTATAATTCATTCCCAACCCCTAACACGGTGCTCTCCCAAAGAGACGGGTGGTCGAGTTCATGCGACTTGACCACGTGGGTCATGGGCACTGAACGCGTTAAGCCTGCAGTCCTTGAGCGTGGAAATTTCTGATTAACACCTACATTGACACTTTGAAAACAACTTCATGTAAAATAACGACCCGCCCCAGCTTAGCATGGAGTTCTATTAATCCGATCGCTACCAAACTTTACAAGATAGCTCGATAGCTCTTGTAAAACAAGCGCGTTTTACAAGAGCTATTTTTATCGCGACGCTATAAGCATAACATAATTATATTTGAAAATTGCTAACCCTTGCCTTCAACTGGTTCGAAACCTTCAATCTCCTCCTTGATTATTTCCGACAGCGTCTCCGCCTGCGGTCTGTCTATGCCTAGCTGCAGCAGGTGCTCGGAGACCGAAGCCTTGCAGTCGCAGAGGTCCTCCATGATCCTCACGGCGAGGATGCCGTGCTCACGGGTGATCAGGAGCACGGAGAGGTAGTTTGCAATGTAGTCGAAAATCTTCGGAGGTTGATCTCGTAAGACCTGAGTCATTTATGGTACTTATATAGTACGCAATGTAACAACAAAGATGGTATTTATTAATGAAGTACCTATAGGTACTATTTACCTGCCTATTTCTAGCCGACTGTAAGTAGCAGTTATTAGATAAAATTCAAGTAATGAAATGGATCTGCCTATGATTTTAAGGCATCTTTACACATTTAGATGGCAGTTTTCCAGTTTTTTTTATTTATCATTATTGTCTGTCATGGTTTGGGTTGAATCAAAGAGCTCATATTTTTTTTTATGATGCCAATAATTGTAAAATGTCGTGGTCATAGCGATTATTGTCGCTCGACACCGACATTATAAAAAAACTAGCTGCGCCCCGCGGTGAATAGTTCCCGGTCTCGTGGGAATACCGGAATCAAAAGTAGCCTATTCTTTAATCCAGGGTATAAGCAATTATGGTACCAAATTTCATTCAAATTTGTCCAGCCGTTTGAGCGTGAAAGAGTAACAAACACACTTACACACAAACAAACTTTCACCTTTATAATATTAGTAGGATAGTAGGATTAGTGGGAAGTAAGTAGGATTCGGACCAGAGGTGTCACTGTTTTCTCGCCCCGGCGCGTTACCGCTTATCGTATCTCGCGACCGCAAAGCGACAACAACGCGTCAGCGATGATTGTGTAAGTTTTGCTTTTAAATCGGTAATTCGTATTACTTCTGATTGCAAACAATCGACTGTGACTTTGCTATCGCTCTTAGATATAAAGAATTCGCGATTTAAAAGCAACAAAATCTCAATTATCGCTGTCGCGTTGCAGTCGCTTCGCTATCGCGAGATATTATGTAAGTACCTAATAAGCCTACCGGATTGCATGCCCGCTCCGCTTCTTACGCTCATTGTCTATTAGATTTTTCGGCAATTCGACGCTCTTTGAATTCGACAATATAATGTTGTTTTAGCGAAATGAGACTAATTCTTTAATTTTGTTAAGTACCTCTCGAGTGATATCACCCATAAGCTCTTTAAGTCCTTCAGGGACCGTGAAGACAGCTGAACAGCCATGTTTTTGTAATAACTCATTCATAACTTTCTTCTATGAAAACTGCAAAATTTTCTGAGATTTCTGTGTCACCATGCTTTGCCATGCTCTTTGTGTGTCACTGTGAAATGACGCAGAGAAGTCACAATCAAAGAACTGGTCAAAAATTTTATTAAAAAAAATGGAACTGTAGAGTTTTTATACTAGGTAAACTGTAGAAGGCACAAATCTGATGGCCGAGTGGGTAAGTTAGTGCCTCGACTTTCGATCGGAAGGTCGTGCATTCGAATCCAGCCGTGCATCAATGGATTTTTCGTTTATAAAAATAATATAACATTTTTGACTACCTAAAGTAGGGTTGGTCTATCTATTGGGTCAGCTAGATTTTTCAAATAAAACATTTTTTGAATAATGTATGTTTATTTATGAGAATAATGTTACATGCAAGATGATATTTAATTGATGAACGTGTATTAAATGTACAGGAAACAATTTTACATTTAAGGCATTCGCACAACACTTTTCATCTTACTAAGTAATACTTTTATCAAACTCTGAAAGACATTGAAGTTTCAATATTTACTAGCGCTATTGGCAGTTGTTGTGCAAGCCGCCCTTGCAATGAGTTTAACAAAAAACATTATTAAGAATATAAGAATATAATACAGAAATGAAATCAAAAATGTTGAAGATCTTTGGCTTAGTTACTGGATAGTGGGAAAATAAGCCTTAATTATATAAAAACTATACCTATAATATAATGGTAACCTTAATTTAATAAAGCACTCAATGCTCGTTACATTCAATTAACTGTATATTATTAGGAAATTGGGAGAGATAAATTAATGTTAATGAAATTATTGGTTCAATATCTGTGTCAGGTTGTCTTCGCCGTGTCCAGGAGCTTTATTCCCCAGCGCACAAAGTAACATAACTTTACTAAAACACGTGCTTTTTTGGCTATTCGAAATTTAAAATCCAAAAACGGGCAATTTTACATGTCACCCAAGCTCGTTTAGATTGGTATTGACCAATGAAAACATAACATACGCAATGTCATGAATTTTCAAATTCCGTATGCCACCGTTACATGCTCTTTGTGCCACGACTAGGCGAGGTTAATACCTGTCAAAATTCCATGCTTCTCAATACCGTGTTATGTAAAAACACTGCTGAAGCGCGGTACAATTTTTCATATTTATTATGAGATTTATGTTATTTTAACTATTCAATGGTGAAAGAAGACGTGTAGCACTCGGAGACTGCCGCGGTAAAGCTATTGCATAGCATTTTTTCGGAGTGGAGGGTGTTAGGTTATTTTCGTTACGGAATTTCTGGATTCGGTCTCCACGCTCAAGGCCCGCAATAGAAGCTATGCAATAGCTTAAAAATATTATTTTTACGACAAATAATGTACTAAATCATTGAATAGGTGTTTCAGGCGGCAACTAAGATAAACGCCTTTTTGGTCACATCATCTACCACTGCAGCCTCATTGGAGGAGAGACTTTTTGCCGTCGGGGAACATTGTCAGTAAACGTAGTGTTTATATTCTCTTTGATTGTCAGGGTTTGACTTGACATTAGTGACGGCACGGTATTATTTATTTAATGTATTTTGATAAAATTATATTACGTAGGTATTCTATCATTGAATATTTGTCGGCAACAAAGATAAATCAAGTCGGTAATCCTAACAAGATAACCTAAAATAAGTGCTATAATAAAATATTATGCTTTGCCAGAAAAAAACAACACATTTTTTATAAATTTATTCACAGAGCACTATGATGAGATTTCTTTCACAGGATCGCTGATGCCCTCATGGATCTAACAAATGCAATTAATAATAAATGGTTGTGAAATAAATGTGGTTGATAAAAAAAACTCTGACTTAATTACTCTCTTGCCGAGACGAGAAGTAGGAAATGTAGGTTGGCAGCAACATTGAACGTGCTCTCCAATTTCGCTATGAAGCGACTTGCACTAGGCTGGCTGATAGTGCTAACCAATCGTTTCCAATTGACTTTTGATAGCTCCAAATAAAGTACAAAGCTACCCAAGTTTGCCTCCAAGGATGCCGCGCAATCACTAAAACCACTTCTAGGTAGTGCTCACACGTTTACAATTTTAGGATCCATTGATTAGGATCATGATCCCCTAAATCTCTCCTACTTATATTTGTGCGTTGTTTTCTAATAAGTAACAATTTACATTTTCATTGCTAGTTTTAGGTAATTAAAATAGAGAAAATGCAATTTCGATGAAAATCAATCAATGATTGAAGTAGGTAATTGTTATGACATTTGACATTTCGTCCGGGAACTAGTCGGACGTACCTAATGAATTAAAATAATTATTTATTGACTCAAAACTTTGAATAACAACAAAATTAATAATTATTGTTATTTAATAATCATCTAATTCAATGTTATTTTACTTAAAATATGATGTGGCTTAAACCAAAAAAATCATTCAACTAAAATTATGATAACTTTCCCAAAAACATTCGTGGAAGTATGGTTTTGAACGAATTACGAAAATATCAAGACCATGAACGAAGTAGCCACTGGACCCGACATAAAATATAAATAAATAAATAAATAATAAATAAATATCCTTGGACATTCCACACGGCGGCGTCATCTAGTCCCAAGCTAAGCAATTTAATGCTTGTGTTATGGTAACCAGATGACTGATAAACTACATAGATACATTTTATCTGTAATTACATACATATTTATTATATGTACATAGCGAAGTTGCACTTGGTGGCTACCAAACTCTGTTTTCGCTATTTCTCCTAAACTATACAAAATGAAACTATTACATAGGTATTAAAAAAAGCTTATGATAGGTTTCACAAAATGTACTACATTCAGTTTTTTCAAATTCCTTTGTTCAACGTAATAATAAAATAAAATAGGCGGTGGCGCTAGTTTCACCCATACAGGCACCTTAAATAAAGTTGGCTAATACGAAATTTTATTTTAGGTAGGTACCTACATGTGATTCTATTTAGTGATTAATAACAATACCTAAATGTAATAAAATAATGTACCTACCTACTAACATGTGAAAAGAAGTAGTGCTGCTTCCGCCGCTATAGTTTTTACACAATTTAACTGAACATTTAGTAATTTTTGGGAGATGTTTTATTGAAAAGTAAGTGCTTCAGACTTACGCAAAAACAAACGACCAAGGCTAGAATTTGACTGGTTACCTACTGACAAGACCGGTGAAGGTACGTTCGCTTATAATATGTCTAGTCCAGTGGCTATTCGTTCAAGATCAAGACTTAACTTGTGTGACAGAGCGTGGAGAATACCATTTTAAGAAAACAAGCCTTGGCACCATAGATTCGTATTTCAAAATGACGTCACTGCACGTTACGTTCTTATAAAGTGATTTGGGGAATAAAGCCCCAGGTTCGAGGTTTATGCTTTGTTGTGCGGGTCATAGTAGTCTTTACCTTTCTGAAAACATAAAAAAACATACTTACTTGGACATTCTAAGGTACATACCGCTAAGTATCTAGAAAAAAGTTATGGTTTTTGTTGTCATCAAAAAAAAAAAAAAACAAGTGGAAATTTTAATTTTTTTACTAAACCTATTCAATTGCGTAAAAAGACGCAGTTTCTTGCACTCTCGAGGTGCATTTCTTTTCATAACACCGAAGATACTCGTCAGGCCTCAAAAAAAATTTTGGGACCATCTCGGAAGTATGTATGTACCTACCTACATACATACTTCCGAGATGGTCCCAAAAAAATTTAGTACCTATAGGCCGTTTGTCCACCGCCGCCGTCACCGGGACGTCAACGAGAACGAGATGACGGCGCCGAAGTACTGATACATAGACTAACTATAGCCGCGTGTCCACCGCAAGGCCGTCACGTCATCTTAAACTCGACCCGAAATAATCTCGTTCTCGTTGACGTCCCGGTGACGACGGCGGTGGACAAACGGTCATACTCTTCTAAACAAAAAATAACTTCAGATAAGTATTGAAAATTTCAGAATTATCTAGTACTCCATCGCTAATTTCCGGCGATCCGAAGTTGGCCTTCCGCAAAGTCACGCCTGTATCAATTAACTAATAAAAAATTACTTTCAAAATTGGTCCACGATTGACGGGAATAATTGGTAATCAATTTACCTTTCTCAGATCTGACAAGTACTCATCATATTCGTGGTAGTTTCTGTCGCGACGCTTGCTGTAGAAGACGGTATAGGCTTCAGAAAGGGCGGTGTTATGATACTCTGTGGCGGTGGACCAAGAGGACAGAAAGTAGAAGAATCCACATTGGCTATCAAATATCTCCTTGTACTTGATAAAAGCTTCGTTTACTGCAAGCTCGTTTGCAGTGCGGTTGATATCGCTAAGGGCTTCATAGCGATTGTTGAATACCTGCAATTCAAACAAAATTATTCAAAGACAGAGAGCGAGAGGGTTATTCTAGGTATACAACGCGAATCTTTGAAACTAGCAGACAACTGACAAAACAACCATTTAATGAGCTAAAATATAGATGCAAATTCAAGATAATGAGCAAAAGAAAACATCGAAAACTAACGTATCATTACAAATGAAAAATTTTACTGAAAGTTTCGATTCCAGCGGGGTTTGAACCCGCGATGATACAAGCGATCGTCCTTAAGCCGGATGCCTTACCACTCGGCCACGAAACCCCTAATGCCAGAATTAAAAAGTTAAAAAATGTGTTCCTAGATTGATTGTTTCCGAGGTTTTCTTTCTATTAAAAATAATAATTTGAAGGACTGTAGGCACTCACGTTCATGAGTATATTTTCATCGGTATCTTTAGCCTTGTAGTTGATGTCACAAGTAATCTTAGGGCGAAAGATTTTCAATGCTAGACACATGGCCTTCTCGTGGTCTTTCTTAAGGTCGTCTGGGTGCAAGCAATGCTTGCGAATCTCAGTTATCTGAAATCAAGACAAGTGTCGTACAATTCACAAATAGTCTGATGAAATAAATATATCAGCAAAGATATAATATAAAAGATATAATATCTAGAAGACAGACAAAGGCCATACCCTTTTATCTGTGGCCATACACAAAATCGTAACCCTAAAAGATAGCCTGGAAACTTTAAAACATCAATTTTATCCAAGAAATTTCAATTACTTTCTAGTTCAAAAAAAATTATATTGAATATTGTTGCTACCTATACCTACTACTAAGTATTGAAATTTCTTGGATAAAATTGATGTTTTAAAGTTTCCAGGCTATCCGGTACTGCGGGATAGGGTTACGATTTTGTGTATGGCCTTGTCTGTCTTCTAGATATTAATCGTCTTTGATATCAGTAAGTCTACTCTACAAACCGAAAACGATGCATCGTGCAAATAATCGCAGGTCAGCTTATGTTGATACCTACTGAATTCGGAAGATTGTCACGATGCATCATTTTTTACTTATAGAGTAGACCTGCAGAGGACCAGAAAGACGAGTCTATCTTTGAGTTATGAGCAGTAAAATAACTATTCCATTTTCATTCGTTATACTTACAAGAGAAAAGAAGCGTGATTTGATGTATAAATGTAACTTTTTTGTCGCCTTTGTCCTACATTACGTGGGGTCGGCACAATGTATTTTTATTATTTTTATTCTTATTTTTATATAAGTATTTTTTTATTTCATTTACACTGTACTGTACACCTACTCTTTTCCATTTACCTCTATCAGCCGTCATCTCAACACTGACTCCCTTTATCACACAAGACATCCATCTTTTTTTTTTGTTTAACCCATGAACGAATTAGCCACCGTTCATGGTCTACTTATATCAATTCTTATAACAAAGCTCATAAATAAAACATTGCAAAATTTCAGAATTTAAAACTTTTTCATGGTTTGACTTTAAATATAGTTAGTAAGGGAATGACAAGAAAAGTGCACCCTACTTACATATTCGCTACTTGCTCACCGTTAACAGAATCTAGCATTCCAAGCTCTGATAGGTTATGGTACCTATATAATAAGCCCCTCGTCGCTTTTAAAAAGCTAACTGGTTTCCTCATGATATTTTCTACGTAAAATACATAGTTATTTCGAACCGCAAAATGAGTAGGGAGGATAGATCAGTAGGGATATATGTAACAGGTGACTTTGACTTTGACCTAGAAGGAGGTGGCGCGACGAACTTGATGCCTTTAACACAACGTGGGTCCAAATGGCACAAGACCGTGATGATTGGAGAGACCAAGGGGAGGCTTTTGCCCAGCAGTGGGACACAACGGGCTAATAATAATACCTAATAATAATAGGTGACTTTGAATCTGTAATTTAAAAACATACACTGAGAAAACTGGTGTTGTAGAGATATAAGGCACTTTGGAAGGCTTCCGTATTGCTACTCGCGTTGATTTGCTTCAATAGTTCATATTCAAACAAAATGTCCTGAAAATTAAACAAGCATTATTTTTAACTATAAAAAATCGACAAATAAGTTAATATCAATATTTGATTGTCGATTGTCGATTGCGTTTGGTAAAATAACATACAACATATAAAATGTTAAAATTATATGGTATACCTGTTCCAAGCGATAACGGAAAGAATCTTGATCATAATTGTGGCTGCGGTTCCTCCTTGATTCAAATTCGTCGAAGGCGCGAGCCATCGCCTTCTCATGCTCAGCCTTGAACTGTTCATTCGAGAGCTTGGGCTTGAAGTTACATTTCGCAATCATGTACTGAGAGTAATCCATCTTCACATCACTGGCATTTGACTTGTTATTTTGCTCATTGGTTAGGTTAAGCACTTCATACCTTGTTTGGAAACTCTGGAACATTGACAAGAGACCTCAACAACTGTGCAACAAGTTCCATATTAGGCCACAATAGGCTAAGTATTTATTGGCATAGCCTTTTTAGATCAAATAACATCGGTAATTATGCGGTTTTTCTCATGTAGAGTTAGTTGATCAAAAGAATCTAGATCTGCGTTGGGTCGACAACATACTCGTAGTTCAAATAGCGGAGAATTTTTAGTTAGATAGGTACATAAAAAGGATAGAAGATGTTGGTAAAAAAGGAGAGGTCTATACCCAGCAATGAGTGACTCTGGCCTGAGATCAAAATTACGAAGTTACTGCACTTATTAAGAAAAGCTCCTAGACACAAACTTTCTCACAAAAAAATTAAAAGTAATGTACGAGCTGGTTATTCATATTTTTTTAATAAACCGTGTTATTCCCAGTAGTTATTTTATAGCGGCCATCAACAGCGTCGTGTTTTAGAGTTTTTCTGTGTCTAATTTATACAGTCATGGACTCATGGTGCAATACGATGAAGTGAGCAAACAATATAACACTTACACTGATGTATTTCTCTCTCTCCGGGTCTTTTTTGCCTTCAATGGGTTTCTTCCTATTTTCATCAAAAGCTAATATCGCGGCTGCTAGGGCTGCCTCATGAACTGCCTTGAGATCTTTACCGTGCACACACAGGATCTTGCCCTGTTTCAAGCTTTCAATTGAGGCACTATAAGCAGCTATGCCCTTGTTCTGCGCCCTCAAAGTTTTTGATTGGTTCATTTCCAGATAATCTTTTTGGCGGTTGGATAGGTTCTGAAATTTAACTAAGCGAATGAAACGTAGCACGCAAAATAGAATCGGATTTCGACGCTCCAAAACTTTTGACTAAAATAATTATTAAGGCGATTTACATTTCAGGAAGATACATCCTTTAAATACGAAACGGAATACGTTAAAATATGGATGTTTTACTTCATCTGTGGCCAGGCAATATGCAATCATAAACCTACACGACGTTGCATCAGAATCAAGTTTTAATATATTATTGCATACAAATACCATATTAGTTTTCTGCGTGCTTTCGAAAACTACGAACCTTGTAAAGTTCCTCGAGTTTTTCGTCTATAAGGGATCGCTCTCCGAAGAGTTTTTTTTCCAAGAAAGTGGCACGAGCTGCGGCCAGTGCCTGGCTGTGTATGATGACGACGTCTTCGGCGGGCATGCTCGGAGCATCAGGGCCACATGCTTTCCTCATTGTGTCTTCGAATTGTTCGCGCGAATCACTTGCAGCTAACAGTAATCCGGCTTCAGTCGTCGCCTGCACAAAGATAAAAGATGTTTGATAAGAACTGAAAACTACAACTGATTCGTCCATACTTTTGAATGTAGGCCGCTCGCATATATTACCTGTTACATTGGTGTTTCAAAATTCAACGCTCACGACATTTTAACGAATTTGAATTTGAACGAATAACCTGCATTACTTTAAAATTTGGCGCTTGCACATAATGGCAGTAACTATATTCTTATGGGACAGGAACAAGTCAATTATGAGAATTATGTTTTTATCACCATTTAGAATTTTAGAGCATTCAAACATTAATTGTGCACTGTTTAAATTCGATCGAACGAGTCAATTTCATACCGTTAAAATAGTTTTTGGTGAAGGATTCTTGTCGCTGTTGAAGATGCTCATGTACATCTTGAAGTAGTTGAAAAGATCTCGGCACGTGAAGGTCTGTTCTCCAAGCTTCTTCATGGCGAGGTTCTCCTTACTAAATATAGATGTCGTCAGCTCCTTCACCCCATTCACAAATGATTTCTGTAATTCTGTAAAACATGTGTGAGCTCAGTTTTTTTTATTGGTACTATACATTTTTAGTACACCTAGGTACCTACCTATATATTCGATTTCAAAGTTAAAATTCCGGGTTATAGGGTTTCAGTAATTAAATAGACTAAATAGCAGTCCAGTCCATGCTCGAGATCATCGTCAAGAGTCGAACGAGTGAGAAAACATAATCAAGGGATAAAATTGAGCAGAGAAAGTTATCAAATGACTACTCTATCTGAACATGTTCACAATAAAACTGTAGGTATACAATTAGTTACATACCTATAAGTTTCCCTTTAAAATCTGGATCGGCTATTTCCAAAGCGGGAATTGGCAAAAGAAAACAGGTAACTTTCTCGAAACTGGTGATGATGTGACGACGAAGATCCTGCAACTCCTGCGGCTGCGCTGGTAAGATCTGAAAACAGAAAAGAAGTAATGAAAGCAACATTTTGGAAGTTAGCTAATACTTGTACTAAGCAAAAGAGTTTGTCAGAACGCGCGGCTACTGTATTTCCCCTTATTTGTAAAAATTTAGTTTCAAACGGCAACATCCCGTTTTTTGCAGGTACAGTTTTTTGCTGAATTCTGTTTAGTAATGTACCTACGTGTGAACGTTAGTATTTGTGTACACGTAGGTACTATCACCAAAAGCGTCGCTTTACCAATTTTGAAACAGTTTAGCTTGCAAGATGTTAGCTAGCTGATCCTGCCCTTTTTATTTTGACCAATCGGAGTCATAAACATCTAAAAGCAATAATTGTTTGATGACTTTTACCATTGTTAAAAACTTACTGATAATATTTGTTCTTCAAACTTTATAACAAAGCACCGAAATACTTTGTTGCTATTGGTGTTCGAATGTTGCAAAGCGGTGTAAACTGCTAGTTGCGTCACAGAAAAATCACCCTTAACTTAAGGTGGTGAAGCGGTGCTTTGGGTGATAGTACGTGTGAACGTTAGTATTAAAGCACGTACACTACTAAACAGGGAACGGAAAAAACGGGATGTTGCAATGCGAAAGAAAAGTGAGAGAAATGATGAAAAGTGTTGCCGTGTGGTAAGATGAGCTTTCTAGACTAACCTTGAGTTTCTTCGCCAAATACGCGTCCCCACCAACATGGCCATAGGGATACTCATAAGGGTTTATCCAATCCCTGATGAGGAATTCCAGTACCTGAAACGGCTTGCCGGTTTCTTCAGACATCAGTTTGCCGTAGTCGGTGAACAGCTTAAACATAAACATATAGATGGATTGTATTATACTCTTCTATCTATCTATCTATCTTATTACTTTATTATAAATACCGAGCTGTGCTGGTTATATTTTTTTGTAAATAAAACGTTGTTTTATTAAAAATTAATCCTAGCTAAATCGATTTATACTTTTAATAGAAATTTACAGGATTTTATCGCGTAATTTACCTTTTATTATTTCCCGACGTTTCAGTTCGCCCGCGACCACGGTTGTTGTAACACAGCCGAAACGTCGGGAAATAATAAAAGGTAAATTACGCGATAAAATCCTGTAAATTTATATTTAAAAGTATGAATTGTGATCGCGAAAGTTTAATTAAATCGATTTATCCCCTCTGAAACCTCCTTCATACGCATACAACATGAAAATCATTTTGTTCTACCAAATGAGCGTTATAGCCTATAATGATAATGACACTCATAAATAATGTGGCTTTCTATTGGTAAAATAATTTTCAAAATCGTTGTAGATCTAGAGATTACTCTTTACAACCTCAAAAACCAACATACTACCACTTTGGTGACCGATTTGCTTCACTCATATTTCCTATAAATAATTGTACCTGTACTTACTGTAATGTGTGTGAGTGAATGTAAATAAATATTTTTCTATTTCTACTTTCAAATGGGTATAGATAAGATAAGATAAGATAAGATAAATATTTATAGTATAGAAGTTATGACAAATAGGTACCTGAAGATTTTGTAGGTCATCCTCCTTTATATTACTTCTGATGTTATAGATCTGCGTGGAGGACAGCAAAGTGGACAGCGCGAAGATAGTCGAACAGTCGCGGACTGAGCTGGTGGCGTCGAAGGTCCCTTGGGTGTCCATAAGAAAAACAGCCACCTGAATAGGTACAGTAGTTCGTGAAGAAGACCTACTAGAGATAGGTGCCTGGCTAAGATATATTTTAAGATGTGTTATATTTTTTTTGACAAGATAAAAACATTAGGTGCTATTACTATTAGGCCTTCCCAGGTAGTTCTGTCAACAGAACTACTCAACAGAACAGGTGGGAGTAAACGGTGTTGTGGTGGGTCAAAAGGGACCAGTCCCAGCTTTTTGTTACTTAGTCGCAGAGCAACACTGATTTCAAAGAGAAACAAAACAAACTGCTAGGCACTTACATTTGACCTAATGGATCAAAAATGCATGTTGGTAGGTTAACTTACATATTATGTAGATACAGTCTTGTATTTGTTTTTTACACGATGATCATTACCTCTTCCCCTGATGGTATTTTAACGAAGAAAGGCTCCGGCCATATGACTATTCCCGTGGTGTTCCTAACCGAGCCCCCGCGCCAACTGAAGCCCGTCAGCTCCACTTGGTTATTGCCCATCCACGAGCCATCCTCCCGAGCTGTTTCCTGAAGAGCAAGTTGTTATGATTCGCTTAAATTATTACGGGTTGAGTACTTACCATAATATTATCTCGGTTAAATCGCTGATTATTAAATCAGCGATTTAACCGAGAAATCATCTTACTAATAGTTTCAGCCCTCGACGTAAGTTGTTCCGTAGCCTAGTGGTCAGGCACTTTGGCTTAAGGTGGTTGTATACGTCTAACTACGCTGCCGCCTATTTTATTTTATTATTACGTTGAACAAAGGAATTAAAAAAAACCGAATGTTCTGTTTTATTTGTGAAACCTATCATAATATTTTTTGAATACCTCTGTAATAGTTTTTTTTTGTATAGTTTAGGAAGAGTAGCGAAAACAGAGTTAAGGGGCCTCCAAGTGTAACTTCGCTACTCCTAGGCAGGTTCGAATCCGTCAGAGCCGTTAACTTTTAGCATAGACGAAAGAATTTTAGTTAGCCCATGCTATTAATAAGATTTTTAATTTACCATAATATCGTTATTATTTGGTATCTAAATGGGGTATGATGAATGACGAGGGTAAAACATTGTGACTAGTTCACGTCTTTTTTTATAATCAATTTAAGGCTGAATGGATCATCTTTTCAGATCTTTGGCTTAGGAAAATGTCTAAACATCTTCTTAATGGAGTTAGTGGTAGGTATGTAAAAATATATAGGTATTAGGCAGAAGTTCATATTTGGCGTTCATATTTGGGGGTGTGCCAAATGTGGCTGTGGTATACTTCATGAAAGTAAGCATTTCATACGTAACAAGTTGCAAGCCCATCGACGCTATTAGAAAGCTAACTGGTTTACTCACGATGTTTTTCTTCACCGCTAGAGCTCGTGATAAAGCGCATATACATTTTTCGATACGAAAAATCCATTGATCGGATCACACGGTCGGATTCAGACCTACAACCTTCGGAACGACGTCGAGGTACAAACCCATCAGCTAAATACTGTTCTAGTCAAGAATAGAACAATTATTTTTCTTAGGTTCATGGCACGAATTTAAACTAATTTTAAACAAACTTGAACTCACGGGTGCAGAAAGGTAGCGCAGGAAGAAGTTAAGCAGGAAGGACTTGCCGCCGCGGTAGGCGCCGGCGACGCTGACCAGCGCCACGTGCTTGTCCTTGACGCGCTCAGACATCAAGATCGATTGCAGCGCCTCCTCGTTCAGCTGATAGTGACTGCCGGCTGCGGAGTCGTCGGTCTCCACCGTCACTACGTGCACGCCGTCCAAAGGCATCCTGGGGGCCTATCATCAGTTTTCGACTGGTATAGTTAACTAATCTCGCTCACGTGTCAAGTATTCTAAATGTATGGAATTTTTAGTTCATGCACGTTACCGGGGGAGGCGCTGCACTGGATTTTCATACATTTGTGATACTTAACTTGCTAACGAGGACAGTATCCAATATTAAGAAAGAAAGAAAGAAAGAAAAATCATTTATTCTTGTAGGACCTCAAGGATCACTTAAGTATCGTTTTACATGCTAGGTGATTCTAATGCCTGTTCCAACGCGACTCCCTACACCAGGGAAAGAATCAGGCAAGAACCTGGTGGTGTAGCTTTTTTTTAAAAGCGATCCCTTAACAATCTAAAATAATCTAAATAGTCAAGCTTCAGTGGGAAGCCAGTCGAACAAAGTAAGGCATGTCTAATTAATGGTTAACTCGTGATAGACCTCCTGTACAAAATTTATCTATTTATTTATGTTTGACCGTGTCCAACTGGGCAAAAACCTCCTCCCATTATTTCCAGACGTCGCTATTTTATGTTTGGGTCTCCCAGTCGGCTGCGAATTTGTCAAATATTTAAATTTCTGCAGATATTTGTTCCGGGTCTGGGAGAATGTATTTACAAAAAACGGTGTTTAAATTACCCCAATTTCCCGTAAATCAGAAAGTTGTTAGACTTTCTTAAACTTTCGCGATCACAATAAATAAATAAATATAAATATATTTGGACATTTTACACGGCATCATCTTGTCCCAAGCTAAGCAACTTAATGCTTGTGTTATGGTAAACCAGATTACTGATATACTATATAATCTATAGAACCCGCAACCTCCGCGTCTCAGGCAAGCCTTCGCCCACTGACACAGAGGTCGTCAAAAAGTTAAAAGTTGTTAGAGTCAATAAATAGTGATACTTACTTGTTCTAACGTACAATTGAAGTGGCTTCAACAAACTCTGCACTACGTTTGGTGCTTGACTAACAAACTTGGTCGTATATAAACTAGAATTCAATAGGTAATCTAGGATGTGGTCTGGATAGTGTTATCATGGTTACAATACAATATAAAATATGGAACAATTGATAAAACGAGGTCGTCTGGCAGGGAAATACCCGTTAACTGTCCCGTGGGAATGTTTTTATGTAAAAAGCATTTTATCAAATCTTATATTTGTACGAGTTAATGGATGTACCACTGATTCAGAGGATGGATTAGGTGCTGGGCTAGCCTATTCCATACTAAACAATGTCCCAGGTACTACAGTGTCACTACAGAAGCTTAGGCTAAGATTGCCTCCTAACGCTGTATCATCTACTTAGTTAAAATGTGTTGATATCACGATAATGGGCAATTCGGAGTGTCGCAAAAGCTAAACTAAACTAACTAAAATTAATGCCATCCTTTTTATTCCCATCGCTATGAAAGGGACGGCAACAATTTTAGTTAGCTTAGTTTAGCTTTTGCGACACTCAGAATTGCCACTAATGTCTCTTAGAAGACTAGCAAAAATAAAAATGGTGGGTGAATCCGCCAGTCATAGCTAGTTTGAATATTAGGAAATAACATTGTTTTATTCCTAACGGGCCTTGTACTAGGTACTCTAACTATAAAAATTATTAATAGGTAACATTCACCCGCGGCTTCGCTCGCGTAGTTCCTACCTGGATAAGAGTACCAAAATTGTGTTACCTACCTAATATACCACAGATACCTAAGTAATATCAAATCGGTTCACTAGTTTTTCCATGAAAGAGTTACAAACATCCTTAGGTACAAACTTTTGCATTGTATTAGAATGTTCGAAACCAACTTGATTGTGTTTTGGTTGTCAATACCTATTGGAAAAAATTGGTAGATGAAATGGAAGATTTATTACAATCTCAAATTCAGGATAGCTGTCGACTGGCGCTGCCTAACGGGCTGAAGGAGCTAATGAGCGACATATCTCGAGAAGTAAGAATTGTACCTATTCGGATCTTTATCTTAGGGCATTTTCATACAAAGCGCGCGGTACGGCAACAGTGCGCGCTGCGGTACCGATGCCGCACTGTTGCCGCACCG